>OY728131.1:1992429059-1993629059 GCA_963277665.1 Viscum album | reverse complement strand
TTAGATGAATGTTAAAACATTTGATTGAATAGATAATATATATATATATATATCATTAAAATCGTTCATCAATAGTGATTAATTTAATTTATAAAAATGCATTGTGTGCATAAAAATAATTTTTTAAAAAATATATTTTTTAATTTCAAATGATTTCATTTTTTAATTTTTAATTAATTGTTAATCAAAAAAATTATTTTACAAGTGTAAACCATACATTTTTCATAAATAAGTTAATTTTATTTATACTCGCTAATTTACCGATTAGGTTATAACAATATACTATATTACAGTTGATTTAGATTTGGGTTTGTGTGTATCAGAAGTTATGAAAAAAAAATTAAGCAGAAATATTTCATAAAATTTCGGGGTGTTACAATTTGCCCCCAAAAGAAATCCATCGGCTACAGCCCGCCGGCTAGCTGACGGCTGTAGATTGTGGCCCTGATAACCCAGCCTTCCTCTAGTGCTCTCTCGCTGCTCCCGACCACCTCTTGACCTCTCTTCCATTTCCCAAAACACCTGTTTGAGGTGTTCAAACGAATTTCGTTTTGAGTCCCGATTCTTAAAACGACCGACCCACTAATTCAAAAATTCAAATTCCTTTTGGAATTTTCAACTCGTACAAACACGAGATCTTACAATCTCAGTGAGAAGGGGATGAAGACCCTAGCTGCCTAAGTTTGAAAGCACGAAGTATGAAACATGTGATGTTGCAACTTTGGAAAACAACGGATGGTGTCCTTTCGGACGGAAGGGAAAATGCCAAAGCACCAAAAGTTAGAGTTGATTCACAGAGATGTTTGAGGGTTAGATCTGGTGCGTTCTCACGGAGGATCACTTTTCTATGTGACCTTCATTGGTGACGCCTTACGGAAAGCGTGGGTGTACTTTCTGAGGCCTAAGTCCTTTGTGTTCAAGACTTTCGTTCGGTGGAGGGCTATGTGGAGAAAGTGGCTAAATGCACAAATTGAAAGAAGGTCGATCTTAACCACCTCAAAGTCTTTAGAGCACTCAACTATGTCCACGTTGATGTCAAATAACAAGGTAAGCTGGAGTTTAAGTCTCGAGCGTCTTACTTGGTTGGCTATGACGATGAGGTGTTTGGTTTCCCCTATGGTATAATGACTCAGAAAGGTATCAAAAGTCGAAATGTGATATCCAATGAAGAGATCCTATGGAAGGATCGGAACTTAGTGGGAAGTTCTGATGAGAGCAAGGTATTATCGAAAGCTAAGGATCAGTTGGATGAACATCCGAAGGTTATTGATGTTTCGGGAAATCCAGTGAGCACGACAGGTTCAGACACACCAAACTATTTGGTGGAGTTTCCGGAAGAAAGAGGTCAAGTTTTGATGGCGTTTCCTAGACCAGATGTACCGAGGAGTTCAAGAACTGCGAAAGATGGTGAAAAGGTTTCATTATAGTCAATTTCTTAACGTTGTTTAAAACCTTTAGCCACCAGCCTTGCTTTATCGGTACTAACTTGACCTTTCATGTTCTGTTTTTTTTTGAATACCCATTTACACCCAACATGCTTTACATCAACTGACGCATCGACCATAACCTAGACTTGGTTCTGATATATGAAATCCATTTCAGAATTCATGGCTTCTAGCCATCTTGCAGTTTCTAAACTCTCTATTGCTTCCTTGTAAGAGAGATTTATCATTGTCCAACAATAACGAGTCACCATCCTCGGTGACAAGGAAACCATCTCTCACTAGTTCTCTTACCTCTCTTGTGCTCCTACGCAATACTTGTGTTTCAGGAACTAGCTCTTCTATGGGGACCTGTGGAACTTGTTTCTATAACAACTCCTGTGTATCTTGAGCATCAACTTCATCGAAGTCAATCTTGTTCCCACAATCCCTTTTGAGGATGTGCTCCCTCTCAAGAAATACAGCTTGTCTGGCAATAATCACTTTCTTGTCTGAGGGGTTTTATAGGTAGCATCCTTTGTTTCCTTAGGATGCCCTATAAAGATACACTTCGTGCCCCGGGGTGCTAGTTTGTTGCCTGAGAAAGCTTTAACAAACGGCTTGCATCCCCATACACGTGTATGCGGTAAAGTGGGTTTCTTGTTACTCCATAGCTTAATGGGAATCCCATTTGCTGCCTTAGTTGGTACTTGGTTTAATGTGTATGCCACAATTTGCAATGCATATTCCCAAAAGGATGATGGAAGATCTGCATGACTCATCGTCGACCTTACCATGTCCAACAAGGTACGGTTCCTCCTTTAACTAACAGCTTTCCACTATGGTGTATAAGGTGCAGTGAGTTGAAATAGAATCCCAGACTCCTGTAAATTGTCGATGAACTCTTTGTTAAGATATTCTCCCCCTCGATCCGATCAAAACTTCTTTATCTTCTTACCAAGCTGATTCTCTACTTCATTCTTGAACTCTTTGAATTTCTCAAAAGACTCGGACTTATACCTCATTAAGTAGACATAGTTATATCTACTCAAGTCATCAGTAAAAGTAATGAAGTAAGAATATCCACCTCTAACTTCTACTGGAAATGGTCCACACACATCAGTGTGTACCAATCCTAGAAGCTTTGTGGCTTTTTCACCCTGTCCACCAAATGGTGGTTTAGTCATTTTCCCTTGTAAACAAGTGTAACATCTATCAAGTGGTTTTAGCTAGGAAGAGTCTAAGTAATCATCTTGACGAGCTTTGTCAGACGCTTCTTGTTTACATGACCAAGGCGGTGATGCCACAACTGGGTGTTGTATGAGTCATTTGAACTTGGTTCGTTATCAATTGTTAACACTTGGTTCTCATAATTTAATACATACAGACTATTATTTAAATGTACCATACCATAACATATGTTGTCCTTATAAAAGTAACAACATTTCTCTCCGAACTTGAAAATAAGTTCATTTGTATCTAAACTGGATAGAGAAATTATGTTCTTGGTAACACTAGATATATAATAACACGTTCGCAGATAGGAACATCTAATGACACTTATGAATGTGGATTTCTTACTGGCGGGTCTTATTCTCATAATATCCTCCTGGATATTACCAAGGGCACACATCATGAGATGGTGCCTCAAAGTTTCATGAATCCCTACTCCTGATAGCCTGTATCATTTGTCCTTTTAAATGATATCATCCGGTCATAGAACATATATTCAAGAATAGTGTCATGACACTTTCAAATTCTCATCATAGCAGAGATCCATTGTGACCTTTTTGTACAACAACTATTATTAGGACATTATCACATACTATGTCACACAGAAGAACAATCATGATGTGATGAAGGGTTTATTAATATTCATCCAATGAATACAGGTTTATCATAAAGTACAAAGAATTTGGTTTCTAGGGCACTGACTCCAACATACTCTCTAACTGAGTTCTGCTTTAAATAGTGGGAACGATCACTTGTGATCGGTGTACACTGCAATTAATCGTAATCATCCTTCTTTACTCTGAATAAAGTGAAGCATCATTCCCCCAGTGGTGTAGGACACAAGTCTGAACCACGTAAATCATGTTGTTCTTGTGTTTTGTGGGTTTTTCTTTCAATCTTTGCTTTCGATAGTCTTGTTTGTTTTCTTGTTATATATTTTATTCAAAATAATTATTAAAATAAAGAGTAATTTTTCAAAATTAAACCAAGTGTCCCTCACCAAGAGTTATCGTTTCGGTTGAACCAATGTGTTATTTGACCGAAACGGTGTGATCGAACCGATGTGTCCCTAATCAAAAGTTATCCCGTTTCAGTCGAACCATGGTGTTCTTTGACTGAAATTGAAGTTTATAAATAAGTGATGATGAGATTGCTGATGGGTTAACCCTATTTCCAATCCAAGTTTTTCTCTAGACTTCTCCGAACATCGGTGCAATGGAGGTATCGGAAATTGGTGTCCGATATTCCCCAATCCTTTGAAATCCTCGAGGGATACTTCCACCGAGAACCCTACACCATCAACATGGGGTGGATCAAACCCTTTTGGACAGTGAATCCAATTCATGCATCAAGGTTCATTCAATCTTCTCCTTCTGCTTACATATTTTCTAACAATCAAAAGGGTTTGAAGCCAAAGGTAGAACCATGGAGATGGATTCTGAATCTCTTAGTCATGAACAAAAACATGGTCGAACTTGACCATTTTGATGGTAACAACTTCTTCCGGTGGCAAGACAAGATGAAGTTTCTTCTTACAGTATTGAAGATTTCTTACATTCTGGAACCAAATCTTCCTCCCATTCTTGAGGAGCCCGCTTGGATTTCCAATGGCACACCTGTTAACGTGATTCAAGTTGAGAAGATTCATGCAATGAGGAAGAAACGAGAAGACGATGAAGTTTTGTGTCGAGCACATATACTCAACACATTATCAAAACGTATTTAGATTATTTCCGCCAAATGAATTCCCGCTCAAGAGATTTGGGATGCACTCAAATTCAAATACAAAGAAGAGGAAGAAGGTACCGATAAGTTTCTTATTGCAAAGTATCTAACCTACAAGATGGTTGATAACAATCTAGTTTTGGAGAAAGTTCATGAGCTTCAAGTTTTGATAAATGTGAAACATGTGTAGAATCTAAAATAGTTAAGAAGCCTTTTCATAAAAGATATTCTGATATATTAGATTTAGTGCATTCTGATATTTGTGAATTAAATGGCTTATTAACTCCTGGAGGAAAAATATATTTTATTACTTTTGTTGATGATTGTAGTCAATATTTACATGTTTATCTTTGTTGAACCCTGTTTTTATTATTCTGGTTATTTCCAAGTCCCGCATTGAAATACCCCTTTATGTATTCTGTATTTTCAATCTATAAAAGAAGGCCTCCGCCTCACCTTGAGGTATGGAGATTACCTCTTCTACATGGTATCAAAGGGAACATAATCCTGAGCCCTCCCTCTCGATATCTTTTTTTCTCTCCTCCCGACTTTGTCCTAAGTGGCACCCCTCCTCTCGGGTCTGCCCTACGTGGCCACCCCCCCCCTCCCGGCTCTGCCCTACGCCCACCACTCTCGGCGGCTCCCATACACAGCGGATCCCATCCTGGTGGCTCCCTCTTGCGGCTCCCTTCGCATCGACCCAGTGTCGCCCCTCTGTCGCGATGCCTCCCTGCGCCTCTCCGGCGACTCGCGACTCCCCTCCCTCGTGACGACACCCCCGCCCTCCGCCTCTGCGTGTCCCGCGGCTCTCCCTCGCGGCTCCTTCTCAGGCTCTCTCCCAGCAATCCTGACAATGACGGACCGACCCTCCCTTTCAGGCGGCATCATGGTGTTCTCTCGGCTATCTCTTCCAGGCGACTCCCGACCCGCTCTTCCCAGCGACAGTCCCGGCCCGCCCTTCCCTCGGCGTATCCCGACCCCGTCTCGTCACGAACTTCCGGTCGCCCCTCCTTGTTCAGGCGCATTCGGCCAAGGTCGCGGCACCACCTCCTCCACTTCCGCCTCTCTCGTCTCTCTCTAGTGAAACTTTTGCTCCCGACGCCGCCGCCCGCACAGTCCCGACACCGCTGACCTCCTTGTCCAGACGCACGCCCAATCGCGCCTTCCGCTTGGCCTCCGTTCCTGATGGACCTAGCCCCGGCTCCTCTCTCAGCGGCATCCTCCAGGACGACCGACCCTCCTTTCCCGACATTATCCCGTTGTCCTCTCGGATCCCTCTGCGCGTGACACTCACCAGACAGCTCTCCTTCTATGCGCTACCTCATGCGGCTCCCTCGCGATGTCACCGGCAGCCCGCCGCCTCCGCGCCAGCCCTCCTATGCCAGTGCCACCCCTCCACTGGTTGCCTGATTCACCAGCAGCTCCCTGCGCATCCTCCCGGTTCCTACGTCATCTCCCAGAGGTGCTTCCGACTCCCGGAGTTGCCCGCCTTCTTGCGGCCGTTCATCGCAGCTGTGGTTCGACGCCTCAGGCGGCCTCCCAACTCCATCTGCGTCCAGCACTAACCGGATCAACGACGCCCTCCCACAGAAAGTCCTGCATCCCCGCGGTCTCCCAGACTGGTTAGCCCTCATCGGCCCGCCTCCCTCCGCAGTCTCTAGGCGCCTCTTCCCGGCGATCCCTCCTCTTCCCGGCTACTGGATCCGATGCGGTCTCCTGCCCCCGCCCTCCTCAGCGGTCTCTCGGCTCGCTTCCCACGATTTCTCGACCCCTACCTGAGCACCCGTTCTCATCTCATTGAGCACCAGCCTGAATGCTCAACACCGGTGCGTTTGAACATCTCACCGGGGATTTTGGTATGTTCACTACCTACCATCCATTTACTAGTGCTTCTCTAATCATTATTGCCAATGGATCAACAATCCCCATTACGGGATTTGGTACATGCCATGTGACCCCGTCCCTTGACCTACATTCTGAAACTTGGTCGAGGTCATCTGCGGGTCGGGGTGTACATACTCGATATCCCACCACCTCTTGCTTGCTCATCCACCTCATCTCGTGCCCTTGACCTATATTCTCGCCTTGGTCATTCGCCAGCTTCCGTCCTACATAAGCTTTGCCCCCAATTTTGTCCTAACATTTCCTTCCATTGTGAATCCTGTAAGTTTGCAAAACATCATCGGGTGACATATGTTTATTGATTGGACCCACGTGCAGTGAATCCTTTCGACCTTGTTCATTCCGATGTATGAGGTCCTTGCAGGGTTCCTAGCCAGCCCAGGTTCCAGTATTTTATTACCTTTATCGATGTCTACTCCCGCATGACCTGGCTCTACCTTCTTCGTAATCGGTCTGAAATGTTTTCTACCTTTCAGACCTTCTACAATGAGATTCATACTCAATTCTCAACCTCCCTGAAATGTCTCCTCTCCGACAATGGATGAAAATATGTATCCACTCCCCTTTAGCAGTTTCTCAAGGATAAAGGAATTATTCACCAGACATCTTGCCTTAATACACCTCAGCAGAATGGAGTGGCCGAGCGAAATTATCGCCATATTCTGGAGACTGCTCGTGTCCTCCTATTCTACATGAAGGTCTCTCAAATTTTGGTGCGATGCTATCATGATTGCTACATACCTCATTAACCGTCTCCCTTCTTCTATCCTTTAAGGGGAGACTCCTTTTCAGACTCTGTTCTCCTCTCTCCCTCCTCACTCACTTCCACTGTGTGTCTTTGGATATCTCTGTTATGTTTGTGACACTCGACCCGGTCTCTTCAAGCTCTCTCATAAATCCCTCCGCTGCATATTCCTCGGCTATTCCCGCACTCAGCGCGAATCTCAATGCTTCTCTCCAGACCTACGGCGTTATATCATTTCTGCTGACGTCTCTTTTGTTGAGAGCTCTCACATTTCACATCCATCTCCCCATCCAGACACGGACATTGATAATTGTCTTCCTCTCATTATCCACCATTTTGGTACGGTCTACTCTCGTTGCCCATCGACTGTACCCCCTGTCCCAGTCGAGGACACCATCATCCCCGCTTCGCCCGATGCTCCTGCCCCGGCACCGGACGACTTGCCCATTGCACTGCGGAAAGGTACTCGATCTTGCCAGCGTACTCCTTTATTTGTATCTTCATATAGGGTTCTGTCAATTATGAAGATAGTATCTATTCCTCGCACAGTTAGTGTGCAAAATCTCACCAGGGGTGACTAGCAACAATGCGGGATGAATTGCAAGCTCTGGAAGAAAGTCATACTTGAGATCTTGTCCCCCTTCCCGCGGGCAAAAAGGCGGTTGGTAGCAAATGGATTTACACAGTCAAGCTGAATCCTTATGACACTCTCCATCGACTCAAAGCCCGCCTTGTGGCAAAGGGCTTCGCGCAGGCTTATGGTATTGACTATTTTGATACTTTCTCTCTAGTTGCCAAGATGGCCTCCGTTTGATTATTCATCTCTCTGGCCGCCCATCATCATTGGCCTCTTCATCAACTGGATGTCAAGAATGCCTTACTCTACGGATTTCTTGAGGAAGAGGTTTATCTGCAGCAACCCTCTAGATTTTGTGCCTCAGGTGTCGATTCTCAAGTTTGTCAACTCCGCCGCCCTCTTTATGACCTCAAACAGTCTCCTTGTGCTTGGTTTGGCTGATTCAGCCGTGTCGTCACTGATTTTAGGCTCTCCCGCAACGTGAAGGACCATACAGTGTTCTACAGGACGACATCCGCTGGGTACATCCTGTTGGTCGTTTATGTGGATGATATCATCATCACCGGCTGCGACTCTTATGGAATCACCCACCTCAAGGGGAATCTTCACCAATAGTTTCACACTAAAGATCTCGACCCTCTCACATACTTCCTGGGAATCGAGGTCTCCTATTCTTCGGACACCATCTTTCTCTACCAAAGGAAATATGCATTGGATATTTTGCAGGATGCTGGGCTGACACAGACCACTGCTGTGGATACTTTTCTGGAGCCTGGGAAACAGTCTCTTTATAACTTATTGAAACCGTATTCACACCTAGAGCAGTACCGTCGACTGGTGGGCAAACTCAATTATCTCACCATGACTCGTCCAGACATTGTCTGCGCTGTTGGCAAAGTGAGCCAATTCATGGAGCATCTGACCACCTCTCAGTGGGATGTTGTCCTCTGCATCGCCAAATACATCAAACGAGATGCTGCCCGTGGTATTCACTACCAGCATGCTCATCTAAATATTGAGGTCTTCTGTGATGCCGATTATGCTGGTTGTCTTGCTACCCAGAAATCTACTTTTGGGTTTGTCGTGTTCTTGGAAGGCAACCTCATCTCTTGGCGCAGCAAGAAACAGACTATCGTCTCCCGCTCCAGTGCGGAGTCAGAGTACCGAGCCATGACCACCGTCACTACCGAGATCATTTGGTTTCGGCATCTCCTCTAGAAGTTTGGCTTTCCTCTGCATACATCTGCTCACATTTGGTGTGACAATTAGGCAGCCACCAAGATTACTTTGAATCCCATCTTCTATGAACGCACGAAGCCTATTGAGGTGGAATACCACTTCGCCGCCACCTGGAGCACGATCATGTCAGCTTTAGCCACATCCTGATGGTGGACCACCTTGTTGACATCTTTATCAAAGACCTCTCAGGGGCTCGCCTCGCCTCGCTCAGTTCCAAGCTAGGCATCCATAGCATCTGCGACCCAGCTTGATGGGGAGTGTGTCTGGTCTGTCTTTGATGTTATCTTTCTTTTGTGGGACTCGTGTTCCAAGCTGGGCATGTCCAGCTTGAGGGGGAGTGTTGAACCCTGTTTTTATTATTCTGGGTTTTTCCGAGTCCTACATCGGAATACCCTTTTATGTATTCCGTATTTTCAATCTATAAAAGAAGGCCTTCGCCTCACCTTGAGGTATGGAGATTAAATCTTCTACAATCTTCTTAAAACAAAGGATGAAGCCTTTATTGTGTTTAAGAAGTATAAAACAATAGTTGAAAACCAATTAAACAAAAAGATTAAAGTTTTACACTGAGATAGAGGTGGTGAATACTTTATGAATGAGTTTAGTGAGTTCTGCGAAGAAAATGGTATAATTCACCAAAGTGCTACTCATTACACACCTCAGCAAAATGGCTTAGCTGAAAGAAAAAATCGCTCTTTGGTAGAAATGGTAAATTGCTTGATTTCATATTCATAATAGGATTCCCTCTAGGAAAATTAAGTTACCCCCTTATGAAATTTGGAGAGTTAGAAGACCTAATCTTTCTTATTTCAAAGCGTGTGGGTGTTTAGCTTATTATAGAGTTCTTGATCCTAAAAGAACTAAAATTGGTCCTAGAGAAATTAAAGGCGTTTTTGTTGGAAGCTTGATGATCGTGGTGAAAAGTGCATCTTCATCGGCTACAGTCAAGAGTCTAAAGCCTACAAGCTCTACAATCCACTAACCAATAAATTAGTGGTGAGTAGAGATGTGGTCTTTAGCGAGGAAGAAGCTTGGAAGTGGAATGATGAAGAAACAAACAAAGAGATTCCAGTCAAAACAGAAGATCCTGAAAAAAGGTGTGATCATCAAGAGCAAACGCCAGCAACACTTTCCCCAGGCACATCTTCAGTACACAGGAGTCCAGGAGGACATTCCATCACTTCTGAAAGGACTCCATCAAGTCAAAATTTGGCGAGCTCATCCTCACCCATGGCGCCCATAAAAATGAAAAGCTTAAGCGACATTTATGAGCAAACCGAAAAGGTAAACCTTTTTTGCCTCTATACAGATCATGAGCCTCTGACGTTTCAGGAAGCCGTAAGGGTAGAATGTTGGAGAATGTCTATGGGAGAAGAAATTCGCGCCATAGAGAAAAATGACACATGGGAGCTGACCACACTTCCTAATAGCCAGAAATCCATTGGTGTCAAATGGGTGTACAAGATCAAGTGAAATGCTGATGGTGAAATCGATCGCTACAAGGCAAGGCTCGTAGCAAGGGGGTACAAACAGAAGTATGGGGTGGAATATGAAGAAGTCTTCGCTCCGGTTGCTCGCCTTGACACTGTGAGAATGATTATCTCCCTTGCTTTTCATCACAGTTGGATGATCTACCAATTGGATGTGAAGTCGGCATTCCTGAATGGAATTCTAGAGGAAGAGGTCTATGTAGACCAGCCTGAAGGCTTTGTTATGCAAGGGGAGGAAGACAAAGTTTATTGATTAAAGAAAGCTCTTTATGGGTTGAAGCAGGTTCCTCGTGCTTGGAATGCACGCATTGACAACTATCTTCGAGAGAACGGCTTCACCAAATGTCCATATGAGCATGCAGTTTACATCAAGAAGAATGATCGTGGCGATATACTCATTGCATGCTTTTATGTTGATGATTTGTTGTTTACAGGAAATAGTCGACAAATGTTCGATGATTTCAAGAAGGCAATGTTCAAGGAGTTCGAGATGACCGACGGAGGTCTCATGTCCTTCTTTCTGGGCATAGAAGTAAAGCAACAACATGGAGGCATCTATATTTCTCAGAAGAAGTATGCTAAGGAGTTGCTTGAAAAATTCTGTTGCGGAATCGCCGGGAGACACAACGACAGAAACGAGGAAAAACGAAAAGAAAGAAAGCAAAGGACACAACGATTTACGTGGTTCGGGAAAAATCCCTACGTCCACGGGAGAGGTAGAATTTCACTATGATTCGGGAGCACAGAATTACAGAGGATTTCAGTAGTAAAACCCTAGCCCAAAATGGGCTACATATGAAAAAGACGGTCCACTGTTCCGAATAGTAGTCCGCATTGCAACAGTGATCGGCGGCTCACTTTGTCAAAAGTGCTACAGTGTCTGCCGGCTGGAAGTCAAAAGCGCTACAGTGAAGTTGACCCCGAAGTCTGCACCGCTACAGTGCATGTCGATGTCGGTCGGTCAGCTCCGCTACAGTTGCGGGCCACAAGCATTCGGCCAAACCGGATCGGGCAACATCAATCCAACAATCTCCCACTTATAGCCTGATCCGCTGCACTTCTATGCTTCGATGCAACTGATGAAGACAACTTACTTAATCTAAGTTCTTCCTCTTCTTCACTCACCAGTGGCGTGCTTTCACAGATTCATGAAATACAAACTGTTTTCCTCTTATGCTCCCATCTAGTCCTCCATCATTCTGCCTCTCATCCTCCGTTCATCAGTGGAGACCAACAGAGGCACAGCAGTGCCTCAACTTCTGTATCACCATAGGCTTTGTCAACATGTCTGCCGGATTGTTGGTTCCACAGATCTTCTGCAAGGTCAGCAACCCATCCTGTATCAAACCTCTGATGAAATGGTACTTCAACTGAATGTGCTTCGTCCGGGCATGAAACACTGGGTTCTTGGCAAGATGTATAACACTTTGACTGTCACAGTGCAATACATTCTCCTCTCGCTTTCTTCCCAATTCATCCAAGAAGTTCTTCAGCCAAACCATCTCTTTCCCAGCTTCTATTACAGCAATGTATTCTGCCTCTGTGGTGGATAAAGCCACCACCTTCTGCAATTGTGATATCCAACTTACCGCAGTTCCTCCACAGGTAAAAACATAACCCGTGGTACTCCTCCTGCTGTCGACATCGCCTCCAAGGTCAGCATCCACATACACCTGCAATGAAGTTCCTTTCCCAAAGCACAAAGATACCTCCTTGCTGCCCTTCAAATACCTCAGTATCCACTTCACAACTTCCCAATGTTGCTTTCCAGGGTTAGCCATATACCTGCTCACAACTCCCACTGCATGAGCAATGTCAGGTCGAGTACAGACCATGGCATACATCAGGCTTCCAACAGCTGATGTGTATGGAACTTTTGCCATGTACTCCACCTCTTCTATCGTCTTTGGTGATTGCTCCTTTGATAGTTTGAAGTGGCTCGCCATGGGAATAGAGACTGTCTTTGCTTCCAGCATGCTGAATCTCCTCAGAACCTTCTCAATGTAATCAGCCTGTGACAACATTAATGTTCCAGCTGTGCGGTCTCTCTTGATCTTCATTCCCAGAATCTTGTCAGTTTCTCCAAGATCCTTCATTTCAAACTCCTCAGCCAACTTCCCTTTCAACTCATTAATCCTCTGCATACATGATCCTGCAATGAGCATGTCATCCACATAAAGAAGCAATATAATATATTCATCACCGAAAGACTTGATGTAGCAACACTGATCCATGTCACATCGTTTATATTCATTTTTAGACATAAATGAATCAAACTTCTTGTTCCACTGCCTCGGTGCCTGCTTCAGTCCATATAGGCTTTTCTGGAGTTTGCACACCAGGTCTTCCTTTCCAGACACTACATATCCCTCTGGCTGCTGCATGTAGATGTCCTCCTCCAGATCTCCATGAAGGAAAGCAGTCTTGACATCAAGATGCTCAAGATGCAAGTCTTCTGACGCCACAATGCTGAGAACCACCCGAATGGTGGTAAGCTTCACTACAGGTGAGAAGATTTCAGTGAAATCTACTCCCTCCTTCTGTTGAAAGCCTTTCACCACCAGCCTTGCCTTGAACCTCCTCTTGCCATCATGTTCTTCCTTGACCCGGTAGACCCACTTATTCTGCAATGCTTTCTTTCCTCTTGGCAGAGGTGTCAGCTCCCAAGTGTTATTCTCATGCAATGAGGAAATCTCCTCCTTCATAGCCAGCTCCCACTTGCTCGACTCCTTCAGCTGCATTGCTTTTTCAAAGCATTCTGGTTCTCCACCGTCAGTCAATAACAGATAATGCAATGATGGTGAATACCTCTGCACGGGTCTTCTCACCCTTGATGATCTCCTCAACTCCACTGGAGTAGTAGGTTCCACAGGTTCGGATCTCTCAAGCTCAGACACACCTTCAAGCTCCACTTGCTTTTTGCATTCTGATTCAATGTTCCCATTTTCATTTTCAACTGCATGGAGATCTTTGTACATGACACCTTCATTGAATACCACGTTTTGGCTCCTGATGACCATCCTGTTGAGATCATCCCAAAAGCGATACCCAAACTCCTCACCACCATAGCCAATAAAGAAACATTTTTTGGACTTGGCATCAAGCTTGTCCCTTGCATTAGCATTAACATGAACATATGCCAAACTGCCAAAGACTCGTAAATGTGAGAGTCTTACCACCTTACCAGACCAGAGTTCCTCGGGTAGACATTCCCCCATTGGCACAGAGGGACTCCTGTTTATGAGATATGCTGCCATATTCACTGCATCAGCCCAAAAGGTCTTGGGTAACCCCGAATGCAGTCTCATGCTTCTGGCACGTTCATTCAGTGTCCTATTCATCCTCTCTGCCACACCGTTCTGTTGTGGTGTTCCTGGGATTGTTTTCTCCCACCGAATTTCATTTTCAGAACAAAATTCTCTGAACTCCTGACTGCCGTACTCTCCACCGTTGTCAGACCTCAAACATTTCAGCTTTGCTCCTGACTCGTTCTCTACCATGACTTTCCACTTCTGAAATATCTTAAACACATCAGATTTGTTCTTCAGAAAGTAAACTCATACCTTTCTCGTTGAGTCATCGATGAATGTCACATAATATTGTGACCCTCCGAGGGATGGTACTGGTGCAGGCCCCCAAACATCTGTATGCACCAGGTCCGGCTTTCCATCCTTCGGTGTTCTGCCTTCTTTTGCAAAGGACACCTTCTTCTGCTTTCCAAAGATGCAATCTTCACAAAAGCCTACTTCCACCGACTTCAGCTCTGGTAGCAACCCTTTTGTTGCCAGCACCTTCATCCCCTTTTCACTCATGTGGCCGAGTCTGTAGTGCCACAGTTGAGAACCTCCGACAGCTTCCAGTGATGCAGCCATGTCCATGCAATTTTCTGTCACGTTGTACAGGGTGCCATTCTTTGCTCTCCGAGATATGACCATAGCTCCTCGGGTGATCTTCCATGCACCACCAGTGAATGTGGTACTCAACCCTGTATCATCAAGTTGTCCAACAGAAATAAGGTTTCTTCTCAAGCCAGGGATATACCTCACGTTCTCCAGAACCAGCAAACTCTCACTGTTGGTCTTAATCCGTGCATCTCCTTTACCCACAATCTGTAAGGGATCATCATCAGCAAGATGTACCTTGCCAAAATTTCCAGAAACAAAATTGTTCAGGAAACCCTTCTCCGATGTAGTGTGGAAAGACGCCCTAGAGTCTAAAATCCAAGACTCCATCGGGCTGTCCACACTCAGCAGCAACACGTCATCAGTTCCTTCAGCTGCAGTGTTTGCTCCACTGGTTTCAGGTCCCTTCCGGTTATCTCTGCACTCCTTCTTGACATGTCCTTTCTTCCCGCATGTCCAGCAGGTAGGACCAGGCCCCTTTGCCTTGTCTCTGCTCTTTCCTCTTGACTTCGATCGTCTTCTGCGATTGTCCCGCTGTGGGTAGCTTCCTCTTCCTTCAACGTTTAAAGCAGAACCAGAGAATCTGCCTGATTCTCTTCTTCGAACATCCTCACTAAGGATTAGGTCCTTTATATCTTTCAGAGCCATCTTCTTATTCCCCGAAGTGCTGCTCACAGCTATTATAGTTGCTTCTCAACTTTCAGATAACGAAGATAATAAAACCAGAGCACATACCTCATCACCAAGATCAATGTCCACCGATGACAACTGACTTATGATGGTATTGAACTCGTTGATGTGATCTGCAACAGGTCTCCCTTCAACCATTTTCAGGTTGAACAATCGTCGTATAAAATGCACCTTGTTTGCCGCAGAAGGAATCTCGTACATATTTGTGAGGGCTTTCATCAGGTCCACCGTCGTCTTCTCCTCTCTGATGTTGAACGCCACATTTTTGGCCAACGTCAGGCGCACAACACCCAGAGCCTTTCGATCCAATAGCTCCCACTCCGACTTCTCCATGTCCGCTGGCTTCACACCCAGAAGCGGCAAGTGCATCTTTTTCTGATAAAGATAATCCTCGATCTGCATCCTCCTGAAACTGAAATCAGTTCAATCGAAGCGATCGATCTTCACTTTGCCTTCATCTAGAGCCATTGTTGGAGAATTCCGAACACACCCTCTGATACCAGTTGTTGCGGAATCGCTGGGAGACACAACGACAGAAACGAGGAAAAACGAAAAGAAAGAAAACAAAGGACACAACGATTTACGTGGTTCAGGAAAAATCTCTACGTCCACGGGAGAGGCAGAATTTCACTATGATTCAGGAGCACAAAATTACAGAGGATTTCAGTAGTAAAACCCTAGCCCGAAATGAGCTACATATGAAGAAGATGGTCCACCGTTCCGAATAGTAGTCCGCGTTGTAATAGTGATCGGCGACTCACTTTGTCAAAAGTACTACAGTGTCTGTCGGCTGGAAGTCAAAAGCGCTACAGTGAAGTTGACCCTGAAGTCCGCACCGCTACAGTGCCTGTCGGTGTCGGTCGGTCAGCTCCGCTACAGTTGCGGGCCACAAGCATTCGGCCCAACCGGATCGGGCAACACCAATCCAACAAATTCAAGATGGCCAATTGCAATGCTGTAAACACACCTGTGGCAATGAGCTTAAAACTGACAAGAGATGGAGAAGGAAGAAGTGTTGACTCGACTCTGTTCAAGAGTCTGATTGGAAGCCTGAAGTATCTCACAATCACAAGGCCTGATATTGTCTATAGTGTTGGGCTTCTAAGCAGGTATATGGAAGCTCCGAAAGAGTCACACTGGTTAGCGGCAAAACGTATCCTCAGGTACGTTAAAGGAACGGTGGATTTTGGTCTTTTTTATCCATACAATGAAAAGGAAAATCTACATGGATACTCAGACAGTGACTGGGGAGGCGACCAAGATGAAAGAAAAAGCACCACTGGGTATGTATTTTTCCTTGGATTGACTGATTTCACGTGGAATTCAAGGAAGCAAAGTGTGGTCCCCTTGTCTACATGTGAAGCAGAGTACGTGGCGGCATCATCCACTGTTTGTGAGGGAATCTGGTTGAGAAATTTGCTGAAGGAGTTGAAGCATCCGCCGGATGGATCCACAGTGATATATGTGGATAACAAATCGGCAATTGAACTTGCCAAAAATCCGGTGCAACATGGAAGAAACAAACATATTGACACCCGATTCCATTTTCTGAGAGATCATGTGAAGCAGAAAACGATAAAATTGGAATATTGTCATACTACGGAACAAGTGGCTGATATTTTCACAAAGGCATTACCGACAGATGTATTCAAAAGACTCAGAATGATGCTCGGAATGAAGCCGGTTTTTGTTTGAAGGGGAGTGTTGGAATTGCAAACAAAAAAACCCACGGGTCAAGCAGCCCGCGTTTTTTTTTTTGCATCATTTATTTTTTATTTAAATGAATTTAAATGCTATGTATTTAAGGATTTGGTATATCTTTGTACCGTCATAAATGCTCTGCATTTAAAGATTTGGTATATCTTTGTACCGTCATAAATGCTCTGTATTTAATATTTTGGTCTTTCCTTGTACCGTCATAGATTCTCTGTATTTAATGTTTTGGTCTTTCTTTGTACCAACATAAATGCTATGCATTTAATGTTGTGGGTCTATAAATTGATGTAATTGTGGTCTGAAATTTCAGTTGTGAAATTGTGAAATACAAAGCTTGAAAGCTCCTTTGTGTTGTGTGCCAATTTTCTACCTCTTCCATTCTTCAATTTTTCTTCTCATATTTCTCAGCTTGTATAGCCAACATGTGATGCATTGCACTAGACATGATATTGTTTTTGCAGTATGTAAAATGGCCTAGTGTGGATCATTGGAGATGTGTAATGAGGATTTTTGGATACTTAAGAAAGACCAAAGATTTAAGTTTATACTATAATGATTATCCAGATGTATTTGAAGGATACACCGATGCAAGTTGGATTACCAGTATTGGTGATAACCAATCCACTTCTGGATGGTTGTTTACTCTTGGTTGTGTTTTTTCTTGGACGAGCAAGAAACAAACATGTATTTCACATTCGACCATGGATTCAGAGTTTAACGGCATGTGGAAAGGAAGCCGAATGGATTTGGAATCTATTATTGGATATTAGATTGTGGCCCAATCCAATACCTCCTATCTCTATCAATTGTGATAGTGAAGCAACATTATCAAGGGTATAATGTTTCGTGTACAATGGAAAGTCTAGACATGTAAGTTTGAGACACGATTATCTGAGACAATTGTTACAAGATGATATCATAACAATTGTTTGTGTGAGATCCTAATCAATGTGTTTAATGGGTAAAAACAAGTTACGAAGATGATTGTTGATATTGACAATTATAACCCCAACTTTTTTATGTCAATATCATCCGTTATGACTAGAGGTTGAGTTATAAACTCTTAACAAAATATTAAGACTCAATAAGTTATGTGTTCTAATAACAGAAGCCCTTTGCCTATGTGAAAGAGTTAGATGAGTTTACTCCTTAGAGAGTTCATGAAAAGGATATAAGCACATGGCCATAAAAGTGTTTCAAAATGAGATGTTGGATGAAAGTTTCATTATATGTATGATATCTCCGATTTATTTTAAAGGTTAACA
Source organism: Viscum album (assembly GCA_963277665.1). Taxonomy (NCBI): domain Eukaryota; kingdom Viridiplantae; phylum Streptophyta; class Magnoliopsida; order Santalales; family Viscaceae; genus Viscum; species Viscum album. The sequence goes on along the minus strand of OY728131.1, from coordinate 1,993,611,154 downwards.
AGTTTAATGTTTCGACAACTTGTAAATCTGATAAAACATTGAGATATTGATACTAAGTAAAGCTTTAAATCGAAAGATACCTTTATTATGTGTAATGATTCACTTGTGGTCTGGAGAATTAATATTTACCTATAAAAGTGGAGGATTGTTATATATTTTATTCAACATAATTATTAAAGTAAATAAAGTATTTTTTCAAAATTGAACCGGTGTCTCTCACCAAGAGTTGTATCGTTTCGGTTGAACCAATGTGTTCTTTGACCGAAACGGTGAGATTGAACCAATGTTTTCTTAATCCTTTTTCATTCTTTTTGTTCTTGCTTCATGGTAAAGGACAAACAAAGGGGTCAATTGGGTTTGGTAGTAGATTGTGAATGGGCGGGGGCTTTTTCTGATAAAACTGAAGATGTTAACGTTGCGCTAAGGCGCCTCTAGTTTCAACTTGGGTGGTATTGTTTATTGCACTTAAATAATTGTGTTTCTTTATTGTTCCCTATTAGATGGTGTAAATTTATTTGGATGGAAATTAACTTAATCATGTTGTTGTAACATATTAAGGATTCAGATCTCATAGAAATTTATTTCCATTATTTAAGTGCTTAATAACATACTTCATTATGTTTGAAGATGATTTTGGATATCTACCAAAAATATTTATTTCCAAATTTATTATTATTAGTAGTTATTTGTTTTTGAAGAAATGTTTCTTGTTCAAGCAATCCTTCCTATTTTTGGGCAAAAAAAAAAGTAATCCTTCTATTTTGATTATGATCTGCTGTTAGTAGACTGCAATTTGATTTACTTTACCACAGGTTCTTGCACCCAATTTTTTATGGAGATTATCCTGAGGCCATGCGTGAAAGACACTATAAGATCGGCTTCCTAAATTCTCAGAGGAAGATAAAGGGATGCTCAGGGGCTCTGCTGATTATGTTGGTTTGAATCATTACACAACCAAGTTGATTGCCCACAGAACAACTAATTTTGAACAGAACAGCTTCTACAAAGCACAAGAATTGAAGAATTGGTAACTAAAAAACAATATCAACTCCCGCCCGGTTATTAGTACCTTAATATTTTCTTGTTCCATTCTCCGTGGAATGGGAAGGGGGCGAGCCTATTGGCGAAAGAGTACGTGTTCTCATTCTCCCTCACATGTCGTTCCTAACTCATATCAGAATTTTAATTTATGATTTCCTTAATTATGCTATACTCCTAGGCTGCATCGCCTTTGCTTTATGTGGTTCCGTGGGGTATGCGGAAAGTTCTCACCTACATTGCACGGAAATACAACAATATCCCTATCTTTGTCACCGAGAATGGTACGGAACTTGCTGCTTTGTCACTGAAAACTTTCCTCCCTAAACATTTAGGGCTTGTTTGGAAATCCGTTTTTTGTACCAAACACGTCCTTACTTTCCTGTCCACAGGCATGGATGATGAAGACAACAGTGCGGCCCCGCTTGATGAGGTCCTGGATGACAAAATGAGGGTTGGGTACTTTAAAGGGTACCTTGCGGCAGTTGCGGAAGCAATTTGGTGGGTTACTGTCAATTTTTATGTTAATGTAATTGACAAGTTAGGGCTATTTGTGTATATGCACAGGGCTGGGGCTGACGTGAGGGGGTATTTTGCGTGGTCGCCGTTGGACAATTTTGAGTGGGCCGAGGGTTACAGTAAACGATACGGCATTGTTTTTGGGGACTACAAGAACGAGCTGGCAAGGCATCCAAAATCGTCTGCACTTTGGTTCACGAGGCTCTTGAAAGGCAACGGGAGTGGGCCCATCAGGAAAGACCGACCAATCGCCCTGGTGAGCTTCTGAACGCTGGTAAAGCAAAGTCATGTATGGATGTGATAATTGAATATAATTGGGAAACTTAAACAAACTTATTTAATCCTTCAAATCACAATTGATATCAAATAATTTTAACGTATGGAGAATCAAAATCAGGGTATAGGCCCAGATGTGTCCAAAATTCTCCAAAAGGTTATCAATGCTGTGTAGAGGCCCAGATTTCTCTTGATCTACTTTGTGGGTTTGAGATGTTAGGTGTTTTGGAGTATGATGGAGGTGAATGGTGAAAGTGGAGGAGTTTAGCTGAAATTTCAGACGTTGATCTAAATCACGCTGTGAAGAGGTGTATTCCGTCGTGGTTTGGTTGGCCCTGAGGAGCTGGGGATGAGGAGACGGTGGGGTTGCGGGGTTGTGTTGTTATTAGTAGTGTTGTGGCATGAGGAGTTTGGCTGCACCAAAAGCTCGAGATGTGAGATTTTGGTGTTCTGGTTAAGTACTGAGATTATGTTGTGCCATTAATTATAGAGATGAGTAGAGATGAGTTGATGAGGCATTGAGGAGGTTATGTGTTTGAGACGTACTTGTGGAGGAGGGCTTGATGTTGATGTCTATCATATACATCTTGGTCGTTATGTGATTGTGGTGAGATGTGGCATGTGGTGGTGAGATTGTAAGGGTTGGTGTCCTCAGAACTAACTGTTTTGTACTTTGATTACATGAATGTTCACTTAATATATTGTTCATTGTTCTGTAAGACTAATATAATAATGTCCTAGAATATTTGTTTCATTGATAAGGTCATGACAGATCCTCGTTATGATGAGAACCTTGAAATGCTATAACAATATTTTTAAATAAAGTTTTACGGTTGAATGACATACTATGATAGGACATATAGTATACAGACCGTCATGTGCGAGTACTCGTAAGAAGACGAGACTCTCTCTCATGGAGTTCGCACTTGGTAATCTCCAAGATGAGAGATTATGAGAACAGACCCGCCAGTAGTAATTTCGCATGTCTTGGTGTCATCGGACATTGCTATCTACGAGCGTGTGTAAGGGTCCTTAGACTGGAAGATTATCATTAACTCATGTCATGACTCGCGCACTTAGATTTACTGACGAAAACCGTCACGTAGACAGTTGGCGGGAAGTAGGGTACGTTGGGTGCGTCACGAGTGACATGTTGTTAATGGATAAGTCGAGGAAGGATTTGTCCCTTCCATTTATGGAAATTGATATCTCGGCCTTTTGATTGAAATAGAACTATCGCATTAAATTCCATGACCATGGTGTGAACGACAAGTTTATTTCAGGTAGTCAAAGAACGACGGATCAAGCATATAGGTTTATGACACTGCCATGAAACCTGCTTGATGAGATATTGAGACAAAAGGATTAAATTACACAATAAGTGTTCGTATGTAGTGATACGTCAATACGGCGTCAACTTCTTTCTCTTGGGTGTCTTGACCTGTTGCTAGACAGTGATCTTGGACTTTAGGCAAGTCCGCCTAATGTCAACGACAAAGAGGCCTAGAGGGTCACACACTGAGTGTATTCAAGTATCTCAAGTAGAATAAAGATTATTTCTGTACGTGGTTTAATAATTATTTAAGGAAGCCTAAATCGTTTTAATGATGGAAATGAAATGAATAAATGAAAACAAGATATACACGTCGTGTACATTGAATGTACACGCCGTGTAGTTTAAATGAAAAACAAGTACACGCTGTGTATTTATTAATACACGCTGTGTAGTTTTTTAAGTCGGGATTTTGAGGATATAATATTGTTTTAAATGATATTTATTATAATTAGCGTGAGCGCATGTCAAGGAATTAATTATTCGACATGGGGGTTTAAATAAGAGTCAATGAAATAAATAAAACGCATAACGCGTTTATTTATTATTGTAACTCTACAACCTCAAACCTGATTATAAATATCCTCACAACTCCAACCCTTTTGACACACACAACATCTCTAGAGAATTCTTTCAAGGCCGAAAGAACCTCTTTCTCCAAGAACGCTCTCAAGATCGAGAGAGATACTCTTCCATCAGATCAAGACGATCTAAGGTGGACAACGCAAGCAAAGGTTTCTCCACGCTAGCACCCGGAGAATCCTTTGGCGACGTCCCGAGATACGAGGTACACGTGTGGATCACTGTTAGAGGAAGTCTACACTTGGCTTTTGTGACGCAACGACGAATCACATCGGAACGTGATCAAGAACATCAACGAAGAAAGAACACCCAAAAGATATTTCTTTTCAATTGATTAAATTAATTATAATTAACCTGTAACGATCCTACTTTGTGGTTCCAGGACTTCCCTTTTATTTTGTCTATTTCTGTGATTCGATCTGTGAAGACTGGCATTTATCGTCGTATTGATCCCAGATTGATCATTGCTAATGACAAAAAGCCAAGTGGACACATCCACCCATGCGCTTCCGCTGCGCTCGGAACCTTCAGAGATGTGGTATGTGGGTGTGGTTCTGTGATTGTGGTTGTGACGTGCCATGATGATGTGGTTATATGGATATGGAAGAGATGAAAACGTCAGTATGTTTGTTATCAGGGCGTGAGGGCGACTAGTTCAATGAGAAAGCAGGTATAGGGTACCTTTGTACATTCTTTCTATTATTATGTTTCTATACTTGGATATAGATTTGGTGAGGAGCCTTAATGAAGTTGGGTGATTGATGATCTGATGTAGGCGATGAGTTGGTTTTGTTGTTTATTTACGATGTCTTTAGTATACTTTCACATTTGCACGAGTCTGAGGAGGACCTTGTTGAGTCTTCTATATCTCATTTTTACATATTTACAGGATGGGGTTGGTGATCAGGCTGAACATTACTAGCATGTGACGTGGAGTTGGTTGGTATTCATGGAGTCGTCGTCGAATGAGTTCTTTTCAGATATTCATTTGGAGATCTTGTTTTATGTTTAACATTTCATGCATTGTGGGATTGACTTTATCTTATATTATATGGAGTTGATTGATGATTTTATCTTATGTTTAGTTTTATGATGATAATGCATCCCATACGTATGTTTTATACCATCGATGTTGTCAACTCATGACCCATTGAAGGTGAAGTTCAGGGGCCACAATCGGCTTCATTACCGACCCAGGAGGGGTTTTAGTGGGGATAAGTGGTGAAATCCCAATGCAATTCCAGGATAAAATCCCATACGTGTGTTTTATTGAGATCAGTTTTGTCCCAGGAGAGATTCTAGTGGGGATTTCACTATGGGAATTGCCTTTTATTGAGTCTGTTTAATATTTTGAGATCGGTTTTGACTCCAAGCTCCCCAAAAAAATCAAATATGATTATATAGTGCATGCAATGATAGGATAAAATGTGGGTATTAATTAATAAATTAATACTACTCATAAAAATAAACCCATTGACCCTCGAGTTCCAGGATGACACTCGGGGTTAGTCTAACCTGCTTCGACATGATGCCAGATATCCTTATCAAGTGTCAGATTCTCTTGCCTAGGTTGAATCACCCATATCACTAGTAGATTCTCCTATCGAGGATGAATCGTCAATATCATGTCATGAAACAGTGAAACCCTCCCTTCGGCAATGAAGCATCTCGCCCTCAAGCATCCAGTGATTGTGTATTTTACCCTCAAGCAATCCATACCCCATGCGCCTTACCCTCATGTAGTATTGAACACCATGTATCACACCCCCTGGTGGAGGTCATAACCAAGCACCTTACCCTTAGGTGTCGCTTATGGTGCCTTCAAGCACCAATCATAAGTCATGAAAAGACAAAAATCAACAAGCCATGTAACATCCCACCCTCAGACATCAATCGCAACAGTATCATATCAAGAAAAAAGCTAGACAAGCAATTCACATGGTCAAGCATCAAGCATACTAGATATGTCATCATAATCCACGATGATTAATTCATCAAATTGCCATTTTTTTAGCCATTTACATTTCACAGTCAGGTTTCCAATTAGCATAGTAATTGCCATAATTCTGTTCCATTTATCAATTTAGCCCAAAAGCCGTTAACATGCCAAAATAGCCACAACTCATAAGGTTACATTCCAAGTCGATTACACTTCAATTAAACGATTTTTAGTCCATGTGATCCTATCTCAAGCAATCACTACAATTCACAAGTTCGGCCAAAATTCTCGTTACCAAGTCTTATGGTTCACTATCAAGTCCAAAGGTAGACTCACCTCTTGGGTAGCTGTAAATTTGGTCTCAACACCAATAGAACCAACGAGATCCATGGAAGGTCTAAGCAATGTGATTATCAACAATCGTGATTTATTCAATTAGACAGGTTGCTTGCACGATGTGATGGTGTGATCGCAATTATTGCACATACTTGAAGAATTGAAAATAGTCATTTAGGGAGTTGTTTGATACACATGGAAATCGCTGACTTTTTCATAAATTTTCAACTTAGTTTTAATTAAATAGTTTAACTATTTTTAGTGTTTTTAGTTTATTTTTGTAGTTTCCTAATTTTTAGTTAAATATATATTAATTCTAATAATTTATTGTTATTATGAGTTATTTTAATTTTATATATCATTAACATGTATCATTTAACACTGTATTTTTATTTATAGTAGTTTCATTAATAATGTTTTTTAGTCGATTATATTAACATTATTAGTATTATTATATTTAGTATTATTGCTATTTTTCTTGTCACATTTTTTATTATTACTAAATTTTATTTGCATAGTGTTAACATATTATTATTATTTATTTATTGTTATTACTATTCTTATTATTTAACATTTACATAATAGGTTTTGTTTTTTGAATTTTGAATCTTTTTTCGGTTTGATCTTCCATTTGCCCTGCTGCCTTTCAGCTAAAAAATTGCTTATTTTTATTTTGTGAATATATATATATATATAACAAAAAAATTCATCAGAATTTATTTGCTATTTAATATCCAGTATTACTCTCATTAAATGAGTCTGAAATTCTGATAAAAACTCTCACATATGGCTCCCTTTTTTTAAGAGGTTTTGTCTTGGAAATCATTACATTTTCGATGTGAGATTTATGTTCTTTCATGCGTATAATTAATAATATATTATTATTAATCATTTTTAATCAATTAATTACTACTATTAATTAATATTTATAATATTATTAAACTAATTATTTTCTAAATAGTTGATAATAAATAATAAGTTTTAATTAATTAGAAATCAAATAATATATAATTAATAAAAAATAATATTTATAATAACTAAATAATAAATAATAATTATATAATGTATAATAATAATTATTATTAATTAGTAACTAAAGAATAATTTTAAATATTTATTAGTAATTAATGTGTATTAGAAATTAATATTTTTAAGTAGTAAATAATATTATTTAATTAATATTATTTATAAATTAATATTAATTACCAACAATTATTTAATTAAATAATAATAATTTAATAATTAATTAATTAATAATCATAAATAATTAACATTTAGTAACTAATTAATTAAATAATATGATTTACAATTTAGTAATATTAATTTATAATAAATATTAATTACTAGTTAATGATAATTACTAATAAATATTTAAAATTATTATTTTAATTATTAAAAATAAAAATATAATTATTAATTATTAATTAATTAGTAATTAAGCAACGTTTAATTACTTATTAAGTAATTATTAATTTCTTAATAAATATTAATAATTATTATTATCCAATTAATAATAAATATTTAAAATTATCACTATGTTACTAAATATTAATAATGATGATTTAATTACTAAATTACTAATTGTTAATTAATTATTATTGTATCAGTATTAATTAATTGTTTCTAATAAATAACAATTACTGATAAATACTAATTAAATAATATGATTTAATATTGAATAATATTAATTTCTCATAAATATTAATTATTAACTAATGTTAATTACTAATACATATTTAAAATTATTATTTACTAATTATTAAAAATAGTAATATAATTATTAGTTATTAATTAGTAATTATACAATATGTAATTACTTATTAATAATATTAAGTAAAAATTAACTAATTAATTAATTATAAATTAATAATTATTAATAATTATCATTATACAATTACTAATAAATATTTAAAAATATTATTTAGTTACTAAATATTATTAATAATGATTAAATTATTAAAATAGTAATGATTAATTAATTATTATTAAATTATATTTATTTAATTTAATAATTACTGGTAATTAATATTGATTACTAAATAATATTAATTAAATAATATTATTTACTAATTAAATTTTTTAATTTCTAATAAAAATTAATTACTAATAAATATTTAAAATTATTCTTTAGTTACTAATTATTATTATTAATAATTATACATTATATATTTATTATTTAGTTATTATTAATATTATTTTTTGTTAATTGTATATTATTTAATTTCTAATTAATTAAAACCTATTATTTACTATTAACTATTTAGAAATTAATTATTTTAATAATATTATTAAATACTAATTAATAGTATTAATTAATATTGTTTAAAATATTATTAATATAAATTAGTTAATTATTAATATTTAGTAGCAAACATTAACAATTAATTATTATTTATTACTAATTAATATTTATTATTAATTGATTAAAAATAATTAATAATAATATATTATTAATTCCGTGTGGGAAAGAGAAAACTTGAATCCCACATCGGAAATGCAGAATGATTTTCAGGGCAAACCCTCTTATAAAATGGAGTCGTGGGTGAGAGTTTCTATCAGGATTCCAGACTGTTTTAATGACAGTAATGTTGAATATTAAATAGCAGATAAATTATGTTGATTTTTTTTATTATATATATATATATATAAACAAAAAAATAAAAAAAATACAAAATACAAAAAATTATATTTAAATAAGTATTTTTTTTAGGTGAAAGGCGGTAGGACCCCTGCCGCCTTTCCGACACATTTTTGTAATTTTTTTTGACCCAGGCACATTTAAAAAAAATCAAAACCCCCAAAAAAACTCCCTCTTCACCACACACGACGGTCTCCTCTTCGGTGCAACAACCACCAGGTTGCCCTCCTTTCCTCTGCTCCATCAGGACTCCCTCTCTCTCATCCTCACATCACGACGTCGGCATAACCCCCCTCTTCATCATGCACTAACGGACGACGACCTCTCCTCTGCTGCATACCACCGACGATGACCTCCTCCTCACGCAACAACTACCCCCGCCTTGTCCATTGCTTAGCCGCTGCTTCTCCACACACAAAGGATTCGATCTAGGTGGGTGCGCGATTGTAGGTGATTTGTGTGTTGCACGCGACGTCGACAGTGCAATGGATTCACTTTGATTATGGAGATCAACGCTACACGATGAGAGCGAACACAGATCCGATCATTTTTTCGGTAACACGGTTGTGATTTTCATGCTTTATCATTTTATTGTCACGTGTATTTTTTGGGTAATGCACTTGACGGTAATTGCATGTCTTTGTTTTGTTTTCATTTTTTATTGTCAGTAATTTTATATTATTTGTATGTGTATTTAGTTAATTATATTTGTGTTTGCTTTAATTTTTATGGGATCTGCAGACATGTTTTGGTGTCGTTCATGTGATACCTAATAAGTAATCACGGGCGGGAGATCATCAGATAATTTATTTGTTTGAAACTTGGGCGCTCTTGTGAGAGAATCGTAAATCGCACCCAAGTGAATTTCAGATGAATAAATATATTAATTGAAAAATTGATATTTTTTGTACATTTTCTATTCAAACTTGCATGAGTGACACCTAATAAGCGATCTTATGTGAGTGAACCCAACATAGATAAATATTCAACTTTGTGAGAAATGCGTCATTGCATTTCACTAAGTGATTCGATGCTAACAAGGACACACAAATTATTCATCAAATTATATAATGAAATGACGATTTGTGTAAAAAATTAGAATATTGTTTAACAACGGAGAACAAGACTTGATAGTATTTTGATTAAATTCAGAATCAGTGATAATTGAATAAATAAATATTTATACGTGAGAATTAAATAAATAGCATTGCATGCACCTGAACGGACGTCACAAATATGATACTTCCATCTCCACCTGTTTCCTCTCTAGATTAATTTAGTTCACTTAGATAGTTTTAGTTAATTTTAAATAATCATTTTCAAATAGTTGTTTAGTCTTTATAATTTTTAGTTGTTAATCACATTTAAAACTCATCTGCCTGAACATTCTTCCAAGAGGATATTCTTAGTGTCTATGCACATTCACTATGACATCTCGACCCGGATGCCACTTAAATGGTGCCTCGAGCCAGTGGGTCACATGGCCTCAAGCACACCTCCCTGTACATCAGAGGCTTCTGAATAAGAGCGAGACCCTAGGGTGTGTCTGTGGGGAGACTATTCCCTCAGGTTAGAGTAGCACATTGGAGAAATAGTTAGATAAACAACGGAAGCATATGTAAACAGATGGAACAACAGAAACAAACACTATAACGAATAGACCAGTAACCCACCTTAGCGGGAGCATAAATAATAATCCAATCACTAAATAATATTTAGGCTTTGGTCGTTTTTGACCAAGGCATCACCTTTAAAAAATAAGAATAATCAAAAGTAGTAAACTGATGAAATACAATAGATAATGATTTCATGTCTCTAAAAAACATGGAAAACATGTATACATGGCAGTAGGTAGTCAATACAACACATTCTATACACAAGGCATAAAAGACCAAAAGTTTATCCAAGCATCCTGAGCTCCAGCCTAGTCATTTACTACTAAGCTCCCATCCTAAGTCATGCATGTAGCCACACATCCATAAGTGGATGCTTCCCCTTATCTACACATGTAAACATATGGCCTGCATAGGTACCATCGACGACCCAAATAGGTGTGAGATAAATTTAGTTGACCACCACCAACGACATCCATAAACATTCAGCCTGTGTATATAATATGGTAGTGCACATATATAATAATAAAAAGAAGTAATAATAATTGTAAATGGGTTGGCTCTGATTCCTGAAGGAGAACCGAGCTGACTCTACCTACTTCTACCCATGCCGAAATATCTTTGAAATAATCAAGGGTCGCAATGCCCGATATCGCATTATAAGGGGCGCCATTCCCAGTATCACAGTACAAAGTAATTCATGCACAATATCACAGTACAAGGGACGTTATGCCCGGTATCATAGTAAAAGAAGGGTCACCATACCCCTATCACAGTATAAGGGTCACCATTCCTAGTATCACAGTATAAGGGATGTCATGCATGTATCACAGTATAGGGATGCCATGTCCAATATCACATTAATAAGAAGGCATGCCATGTCTGTATCACAGTATAGGGACATCATGCCCATATATATATAACATGCATAAGGGTCATCATGCCCATTTAGATATAATAAGGATCACCATTCCTATTAAATATAACAAGGGGTCATCATGCCCATACATCAACAGTGATAAGCATCAATGACTTTAATACGAGCCAATGGGTAAGTCATAACTCATTAAAATTTAATAATAATAAGGGTTTGACCATTTTTCCATTTAATCAGGTGACGTGGTCATGCCACTCTCATACAATTCAACGCATTATAATTGATAAGGGCAATGGCCTTGCCGCGCCACTACATTCATCTATTATCAATATGATCTTTCATTTGAAAGTAAATCCAAACATTCCGATAGGTATTTTGGATTTATAACCATGAAATCCAATTAAGAATGTAAGAGGGAACACCCAAAGGAATGGCTCACTCTGAGGTTGGATGGCCTCTAGTATCTCAAGGGATCTAATAAGGTCAATGGGTTCTAGAATAGACAACCAATTTAAGATAGATGAAAATTAGGGGCAATGCACAGTGAAACAGTTTACGTCACACATCGCATGTTATAAAAAATCAATAATTTAAGGTATAGTTACTAGACCACCTACCTCAATCTTGTAGAGGAGTACTCATCCAATATCGTCTATTGGTTTGGTCTAGATCGGGAGAAAACAACAAAACAGACGAACGCCCTGAAAATAGGGCATAAGAGCCTACACCTAGATAACTCCATTGCGGAGAAGATAAATGAAGAAAGGCACAATATGAATAAATATATTACCGGTGCACATCCAACAAGATATACTACATAAGAATTAGAGTCTGGATGATGAAGAAATACAAGAACCTAGATTAGGGATCCAAGGGTCTGAAATGGGAGAACCTCCTATGCGTGGGAGATAATAAAATAAATAAGAGGTGAGGAAAAAGAAAAGGGGTCTTCCCCTTTAAAAACATTTCCCAAAATTTACATGGTGTTTAAATGATTTAATCATCGTGTAATGCTCAAGATCACCTCTTTAGGAAAGTCCATTACACGTCATGAATAGGCCTTCCCAGTCCATTGCACGTCATGTATTTAATACACGCCATACAGGTCATGTATTTGGCTTGAAAGTAGCCTTCAGCCCCTGCTTCCTTCTTTATAAAACACACAACCGGCCAATGGGCTTGACTTTAGGTTCTTAGGCAAAAATAAAACTTAAACAATAGTTTAACTTAAAAATAAAAAGGATTCGTACCTCATATAAAAATAAGGTTCTTACAATATTCCCCCTTAAAGTAACTCATCTTTGAGTTCATCTTCCAAGGGAAGCGAAACGCTATTTGAGAACAACTCTGGCCATTGAGCATGTACGTTGGCCTCTCACTCCCAAGTCTCATCATGTACCCAATCATGCTACCATAGAGTCCATACTAAAGGGACAAACTAGTCTCGGGGAGCCTTCATGCTCCAGTCAACGACATGTATGGGATTCCCCACAAAAGAAGCATCAATATCTAACTCAACATCCTTAAGATCAAATGTATGAGACAGGTCGAAATGATATCGGTGAAGCTATGAAATGTGGAATACGTGGTTCATGGCTCGATACCTATGAGGTAATAGCAACTGATAGGCTACTGGCTCGAATCTCTCCAGAATCTCAAATGGACTGACAAAGCGTGGGGACAACTTCCCTTGCCTCTATATCCGTCTATGCCCAAATCCGGGCGATACCTGTAAGAAAACATGATCCTCGACCTCAAACTCCAGAGGTCGTCATCGATGATCGGCATAAGATTTATAGATAGACTAAGCAATAGAAATCTGCTTACTGATGAGTTGAACATACTTTGAAGTCTCCTAAATGAGAAGAGGACCCAATATCACTACCTCTCCTGCCTCTATCTAGCAGAAGGATGATCAGCCTGACCTACTGTATAAGGCCTCATAGGGATTCATCTAAATTGTCACCTAAAAACTATTATTGTAGGCATAATCAATGAGAGGGATATGATTTTACCAAGAACATCTAAAATTAAGGACGCATGTTCGGAGCGTGTCCTTTAACACCTGTATAGTCCGTTCCGACTGGCCATCAGTTTGAGGGAGAAAGGCTATGCTCAGAAGCACCTATGTAACCATAGATCTCTATAACCCCTACCAAAACCTCGATGTGAAATGAGCATACCTATCTGAAATTATGATACGAGGGACTCCGTGTAGCTGTATAATTGTCACGACCCGACCCAAGATGGAGTTCAAGCCGCAACTACCCCAAGACCGCCTCAATAGGCCAGGGGTGACGACTAGCATCGAAGGAATATCTAACATGGGGATGCCTTTTCCTAAGTACCTGTACACACACACACACAACCATATCGATGTAGAAGTGCATAGGGAAATAGTAAAGGATGCAACACAACTAGAAAGTAAACCAAGCATGCATAACCTCTAGGGTGTAAAAAAGTATGACAGTGCAAACTGAAAAGTAAAGGGGAAAAATACACTCTCAACTAGAAATATGTCTCAACCTGATAAAACTGGAAAAGTACACTACTAAGAGAGACCAACTCCTAAATCCCAAGTTTTGACCACCGTACGCAGTCCAAAGTACTAGGTATCCCTAAGCTCCTCTGAAGTCGTCGTCAACCTATCTGTCATCTGCATAAGATATGACACGTGTGGGAAAATACCATATAGGGGTGAGTATATACACACCCATTAGGACGCCCCAAAAGATGAAGGGGGAGAAGTGAGAGATACAATAGAAATAGAAAGACTAAAGATAGTAAATAGGAAAGAGAATAGCTCAGCCCAAACCAAGAGTGAAAGTAACCTCGTCCAAACACAAGGGGATCAACACTGTGAGTAGATGAACTACACATCGAGTCTTCACCACCTATAGCAGAAGAGTAGACTCGTCCAACCGTGAGAAGATAAACATGGAAAGAAAGTGACATACCTTTGACACCTTTATCTCTCATGGAAAGAGAGTAACAAGATCCAAGGGTATCAATATAGAGGAATATATATATATATGCTCAGTCAAAGAAGCCCAAACGAGAGAGTAAGGGGATCTCCATCACACGAATCAACCCAGGAAGAAGAGTATCCAATATTTCCAAAAGTCCAACAATAATGACCAGTATCTCATGTGTTTTCCCAGAAGCAACTTTCCAAGTCAAACCACACCTCTTCTTTATGCTGTATAGTCAAGGGGTCATGAACTTGAAGTAAAGGACTTGTGCCCCAGTACGTCAGGGGGGGGGGGGGGTTCCACTCTTTAAGTATCTGTAGAGGACCCATGCCGATGTTGATGGGGGGGGGTCCACTCAGAAGTCATTGAGGACTCCACTACCCAGCTCCACTGGAGTGTACCATGTGGTAGTCTTCACAGACTCCATTGCCCAGCTCTACTGGAGGGTATACTCGGAAAGCATCGAGGACTCCACTGCCTAGCTCTATTGGAGGGTATACTCAGAAATCATCGAGGACTCCACTTCCTAGCTCTATTGGAGGGTCTACTCAGAAAGAGTTGAGGACTCCACTGCCCAATATCTACTAGAGGGTCTACTCGAAAAGCATCGAGAACTCAACTGCCCAACTCTACCGAAGACCCTACTCAAGAAGCATCGAGGACTCTACTCGGGAAGTTTCAAAGACTTCACTACACAATATCTATTGAAGGTTATACTCATAAAGTGTTGAAGACTCCACTTCCTAGTCTCTACTGGAGGATCTACTCAGAAATTTTTGAGGACTCCACTACCCAACTCTACTAGAAGGTCTACTCAGAAAGCATCGAGGACTCCACTACCTAGCTCTATTGGAGGGTAAAACTCATTAGTAATTGAGGACTCTGTTACCCAGCTATATTGGAGGATACCACTCAATAAGTATCTGGTGACCCTGCACGATCACTATCGTCATCGAGCATCGCCTAACCAAGCATCATGCCCGAAACATTCCATATCATATCTCGAAATCCACAACTGAGGGCACCATTGTGTTCTACATGGAAAACCACTAAGGATAGGATGCTCATGGGACAAAATATGAGTTCAAATTAAGGAGATACAAAAGATTGAAATTTCATGAAAATGAACCAAGTAGTACATTGTGTGTCGGTGACCCACACGATGTGTGGTCCTGCTCTGCTGCATGGTCGTATCCTTTCCATCACATAGATTGTTGGCCATGTAGTACTACACAGTTTGTAAAGGTACTACATGATGTGTCTCAGCCAAAATCATGGTGAACGCATAAGGATCATCACTGATTTGATGTAAAAAAACATAATTCCACTAATATACCTATGAAAATAGACCCAAATGGCCAAATAGATCACACATTTGCGATCCTCATAGAAAAACACTTGGGATAGGCTATTCACTTGTCCAAATCAGACACCCAGTGATAAAGTCACATTTCACCATTTAATTCCCAAAGGGTGCTTCATGGGTCTGTGCCACGAACACAAATTAAATATCCCATATTGATCTCAAAACGACCGCCTCAATACCAGGGCCACAACATCATAGAAGGTTCGTCATTATGACACCATATGAAGAACATATGTCGGATACAAGATTCCACAACAATAATAATAATAATAATAATATAGAGAGTTTCATGGACCCAAGTCACAAGTCATAAAAAGGAATTCATTAGTGGTCTTGAAATGTTTGTCTCAAATTTAGGGTCATGTTACTACGATAGTTCATCAATCTGACATCGTATGAAGAAGTTACAACCAGATTAAAGGTTTGACAACCAAAATAATAATAATAATATTTTATTATTATTATTATTTTTTTAATTCACAATCAAATTGAGAGGAACTCACTAGGATTTCTCCCCTTGAATGTACACACCTCCAGACAAATATTCATCCTCCTTTAATTCCTTTAACTAGTACCCAACCTGTGAATTTGCATGACATAATTAATTAATTAGAAATTCAAATACAAACAATCATAATTTAAAGTTTAGATTATTGAAATATGGAAAGAGAAATAAACGCTGGAATAAAAAAATAGTTGATACTTAAAACAAAATTGAATTACAATTAAACAGTTGAACATAGGAATTTAAATTTGATAGGTTTATTAAATTTTTATTTTCATTTTTTACTGATGTTCACTGAACTGATTTTTAAGATCATCTAAAGTTTAACCATCTCTATTGCATACAATGGTGTCTTCATATCTTATATAAAATATTTCTTGATCAAATTAATATTTTAATTGTCTCTTCAAATAATATGTTAAGTAAAATGTGAGACAAAGTTCAGAAACTAAATGAAGATAAAGTTACAATATTTTTAAATTCATTAGAAATATCCATCAATAAAATACATAATTTAATGTAATTTTAATTTAAAATTACAAAAATTCAACTTTCATTTCAGTATGTTTCAAAATTCAGACATTTTAAAAGGGAGAGTAGAAAAACAAATCCATATTCCAATGTTCAGTGAATGATGGGCGTGAAATAAAACCATCTCCAGACGTGATTGTTCTTTGTTTCATAATACCATATCTAGGACTATCTGTTATTTGTTTCATAATACCATATTCAGGCCTACCAAGTAATTAATCATATGCATGCTTGAGTTAATATTCTAGTATATTGGTTGATGCATGATCTACTACTCCATGACATAACACTCTTTTAGTTCTAGATTCATTTAATCATCTACAACTACCTTTATGGCCTGGAATATACACTCATGATGTGATTCAATCTTTCATAGCTGTTAAAAGCAGTTTTTTCTTAGGTACATGTTGATTAATTTGACATAGACTATCTTAATGGTGTGATGAACTCAATTGCATTGAGATTCAATCTATTTTGGAAGAGACAAATACAAAAGTTTTTTATGTTCTTCTATGTCTTCTCTAAGAATCTCCACCTCTTATACTATCCCAAAATTCACCTAACACACTTTCTTTCATTTATGATCAATAATAAGCACAACACTTATGTCTTTTAGTTCCATAATTCATCAATTTGGTCCAACAAAAACAACTAATGATATCCTTGGTTCCAACATGTAACAACTATCTTTTCCAAGCTTAAATAGTATTTACACTGTGTTATTTTCCTTGGTTAGGGAGTGATTAACCCACCCACATCATAAATATAGAATGATTTTCAGGGAAAAAACTCTTATAAAATGGAGTTGTGGGTGAGGGTTTCTGTTAGAATTCTAGACCGTTTTAATGGAAGTAATGTTTGATATTAAATAGCAGATAAATTCTGTTGATTTTTTTGTTATATATATATATACATATAAACAAATACATACATATATATATATATATTATATTTAAAATAAGTAATTTTTTAACTGAAAGGCGGCATGGCCCATGCCGCCTTTCTAACACATTTTTTGTATTTTTTTGACCTAGGCACATTTAAAAAAAAAAAAAAAAAAAACCCAGAAAAAACTCCCTCTTCACCACACACAGCGGTCTCCTCTCTAGTGCAACAACCACTGGGTCACCCTCTTTTCCTCTACTCCAACAGGACTCCCTCTCTCTCATCCCCACACCATAATGTCGGCATAACCCCCTCTTCATCATGCACTAATGGATGATGACCTCTCCTCTGCTACATACCATCGATGACGACCTCCTCCTCACGCAACAACTAACCCTCACCATGTCCATTGCTTACCCACTAATTCTCCATGCATAGAGGATTTGATCCAAGTGGGTGCACATTTTTAGTTGATTTGTGTATTGCACGCAACATCGACATGCACAATGGATTCAATTTGATTCTGGATATCAACGCTGCACGATGAGAGCGAACACAGATCTGATCATTTTTTCAGTAACACGGTTGTGATTTTCATGATTTATCATTTTATTATCACGTTCATTTTTTCGGTAATGCACTTGACGGTAATTGCATGTATTTGTTTTGTTTTCATTTTTTATTGTCAGTAATTTCATATTATTTGGATGTGTGTTTAGTTAATTATATTTTTTCTTGCTTTAATTTTTATGGGATCTTCACACATGATTTGGTGTCATTCATGTGATACCTAATAATTAATCATGAGGGGGAGATCATTGGATAATTTATTTGTTTGAAACTTGGGCGTGCTTGTGAGAGAATCGTAAATCGCACCCAAGTGAATTCCACATGAATAAATATATTTATTGAAAAATTAATATTTTGTGTACATTTTCTATTAAAACATGCATGAGTGACACCTAAAAAGAGATCTTATGTGAGTGAACCCAACATAGATAGATATTCAACTTTGTGAGAAATGTTTCATTGAATTTCACTAAGTGATTTGATGCTAACAATGACACACAAATTATTCATCAAATTAGATAATGAAATGATGATTTGTGTAAAAAATTAGAATATTGTTTAACAATAGAGAACAATACCTGATAGTATTTTAATTAAATTCAGAATCGGTGATAATTGAATGAATAAATATTTATATGTGAGAATTAAATAATTAGCATTGCATGCACCTGAACAGACATCACAACTCTGATACTTTCGTCTCCACCTGTTTCCTCCGTAGATTAATTTAGTTCACTTAGATAGTTTTAGTTAATTTTAAATAATAATTTTCAAATAGTTGTTTAGTATTTATAATTTTTAGTTGTTAATCACATTTAAAACTCATCTGCCTGAACATTTTTCAAAGAGGATATTCTTAGTGTCTATGCACATTCTCTATGACGTCCCGACCTAGATGCCACTTAAATGGTTCCCTAGGCCGGTGGGTCACATGGCCTCAAGAACACCTCCCTGTGCATCAGAGGCTGCAGAATAGGAGCGAGGGTCTAGGATGTGTCTGTGGGAAGACTATGCCCTCAGTTTAGAGCAGCACATTAGTGAAATAGTTAGATAAATGACGGAAGCATATGTAAACAGATGGCACAACATAAACAAACACTATAATTAATGGACTGGTAACCCACCTTAGCCGAAGCATAAATAATAATTCAAGCACTAAATAACAATCAAAAGTAGTAAAATGATAAAATACAGTAGATAATGATTTCATGTCTCTAAAAGTAGGAAAAACATGTATACATGGCACTAGGTAGTCAATACAACACATGCTATACACAAGGCACAAAAAGGAAAAAAGTTTATCCAAGCATCTCGAGCCCCAGCCCGATCATTTACTACCAAGATCCCATCCTAAGTCATGCATGTAGCCACACATCCATAAGTGGATTCTTCCCATTATCTACACCTGCAAACATATGGTCTGCCCAGGTACCATCAGCGACCTAAATAGGGTGTGAGATAAACTCAGTAGATCACCACCAACGACATCTATAAATAATCAGCCTGTGTGTATAACATGGTAGTGTGTGGATATAATAATAAAAATAAGTAATAATAACTATAAATGGGTCGGCTATGGTTCCTAAAGGAGAATTGGGCAGACTCTACCTACTTCTTCCCATGCCTAAATATCTTTGAAGGAATCGAGGGTCGCAATTATCAATATCATAGTATAAGGGACGTCATTCCTAGTATCACAGTATAAAGGACTCCATGCCCAGTATCACGGTACAATGGATGTTATGACCAATATCATAGTATAATAAGGGTCACCATACCTGTATCACAGTATAAGGGACACCATTCCCAGTATCACAATATAAGGGATTCCATGCCCATATCACAGTATAAGGACACCATGTCCAATATCACATTAATAATAGGCATGACATGTATGTATCACAGTATAGGGACATCATGCCCATATATATATAACATGCATAAGGGTCATCATGCCTATTTAGATATAATAAGGATCACCATGCCTATTAAATATAACAAGGGTTCATCATGCCCATACATCAACAATGATAAGCATCAATGACTTTAATATGAGCCAATGGGTAAGTCATAACTCATTGTAATTTAATAATAATAAGGGAGTCACTATTTTTTCATTTAATCAGGTGACGTGGTCATTCCAATCTCATACAGTTCAACTCATTATATTTGATAAGGGCACTGGGCATGCCGCGTCACTATATTCATCTTCTATCAATATGATCTTTCATTTGAAAGTAAAGAAAAACACATCGATAGGTGTCTTGGATTTATAACCATGAAATCCAATTAAGAATGTAAGAGGGAACACCCAAAGGAATGGCTCACTCTGAGGTTGTATGACCTCTAGTATCTCAAGGGATCTAACAAGGTCAATGGGTTCTAGAATAGACCACCAATTTAAGATAGATGAAAATTAGGGGAAATGCACAGTGAAACAGTGTGAGGCACACATCACATGTTATAAAACATCAATAATTTAAGGGATAGTTACTAGAACATCTACCTCATTCTTGTAGAGTACTCATCTAGTATCGTTTGTTGGTTTGGTCCATATCGGGAGAAAATGACAAAACAGACGAATGCCCTGAAAATAAGGAATAAGAGCCTACACCCAGATAAATCCATTGAGGGGAAGAGAAATGAAGAAAGGCGCAATATGAATAGATATATTACTAGCTTGCATCCAACAAGATAGAAAACACAAAAATCAGAGTCTGGATGACGAAGAATTCCAAGAACCTAGCTTAGGGATCCAAGGGGCTCAAATGGGAGAACCTCGTGTGTGTGGGAGATAATGAAAGAAAGAAGGGGTGAGGAAAAAAGAAAAGGGGTCTTCACCTTTAAAAACATTTCCTGACATTTATATGGCGTGTAAATGATTTACTCATCATGTAATGATTGAGCTCACCTCTCTAGGAAAGTCCATTACACGTCTTGAATATGCATTCCCAGTCCATTACATGTCGTGTATTGAATACACGCCATGCATTTCAAATACATGTCGTGTATTTGGCCGGAAAGCAGCCTTAATCCCCTAATTCCTTCTTTATAAAACACCCAACTAGACAATGGGCTCGACTTTAGGTTCTTAGAAAAAAATAAAACTTAAACAAGAGTTTAACTGAAAAATAAAAAGGATTCCTACCTCATATAAAAACCAAGTTCTTACAGTATTCCCCCTTAAAGTAACTCGTCCTCGAGTTCACCTTCCAAGGGAAGTGAAATGATGTTTGAAAACAACTTTGGCCACTAAGCACGTACGTTGGCCTCCAACTCCCAAGTCTCATCCTGTACCTGGTCATGCTACCATAAAATTCACACTAAAGGGGAAAACTGGTCTTAGGGAGCCTTTGTTCTCCAATCAACGATGTGTATGGGATTCCCCTCAAAAGAAGCATAAATATCTAACTCAACATCCTTAGGATAAAATGTATGAGACAGGTCAACAAGATATCGGTGAAGCTATGAAATTTGGAAGACATGGTGAATGGAACGGTACCTATGAGGTAATAAAAACTGATAGGCTACTGACACAACTCTCTCCAGAATCACAAATGGACTGAAAAAGTGTGGGGACAACTTCCCTTGCCTCTATATCCGTTTATTCCCAAGTTTGGGTGATACCCATAAGAAGACATGATCCTCGACCTCAAACTCTAGGGGTCATCGATGAAGATCGACATAATATTTCTAGATAGACTAAGCAATAGACATCCACTTACTGATCATCTTAACCTACTTTGAAGTCTCTTGAAGGAGATGAGGACCCAGTAGCACTGCCTCTCCTGCCTCTAACTAGCACAAGGATGATCAGAAAAACCTGCCGTATAAGACCTCATAGGGAGTCATCTAAATTGTCACCTGAAAATAATTATTGTAGGCATACTCAATGAGTGGGATATGATTTTCCCAAGAATAGCTAAAATTAAGGATGCATGTTTGGAGCGTGTCCTTTAACACCTGTATAATCCATTCCGATTGGCCATCGGTTTGAGGGAGAAATTCTATGCTCAGAAGCACCAATGTAACCATATCTTTCTGTAACCCCTACAAGAACCTTGATGTGAAATGAGAATACCTATATGAAATGATGATATAAGGGACTTCGTGTAGACGTATAATTGTCACGACCCGACCCAATATGGAGTTCAAGCCGCAACTACCCCAAGCCCACCTCCATAGGCCAGGGGTGAAGACCAGCGCCAAAGGCATATCTAACATGGGGAGGCCTTTTCCTAAGTACCTATATGCACACACACAACCATCTCGATGTAGAAGTTCAAAGGGAAATAGTAAAGGATGCAAAAAAACTAGAAAGTAAACCAGGCATGCATAACATCTAGGGTGTACAAAAGTATGACAATGCAAACTGAAAAGTTAAGGGAAAAAATACACTCTCAACTAGAAATATGTCTCAACCTGAAAAAAATAGAAAAGTAAACTGCTAAGAGAGACCAACTCCTAAATCCAAAGCTGTGACCATCGTACATGGTCCAAAGTACCAGGTATCCCTAAGCTTCTCTGAAGTCATCGATAACATGTCCGTCATCTTCATAAGATATGACATGTGTGGGAAAACCCCATGCAGGGGTGAGTATACACACACCCATTAGGACGCCCTGAAAGATGAAGGGGGACAGGAAGAGATACAATAGGAATAGGAATACTGTCGATAGTAAATAGGAAAAAGAATAGCTCAACCTAAACTAAGAGTGAAAGTAACCTCGTCCAAACACAAGGGGATCAACACAGTGAGTAGATGAACTACACATAGAGTCTTCACCACCTATAGCAGGAGAGTAGACTTATCCAACCATGAGAAGATAAACATGGAAAGAAAGTGACATACCCTTCATGTCTTCACCTCTCATGGAAAGAGAGTAACAAGATCCAAGGGTATGAATATAGAGGAATATATATATATATATATATATATATGCTCAATCAAAGAAGCCCAAACAAGAGAGTAAGGGGATCTCCATCACACGGATCAGCTGAGGAAGAAGAGTATCCAATATTTCCAAAAGTCAAATAATGATGCCCAGTATCTCATGCGTTTGCCCAGAAGTAACTGTCTAAGTCAAACCACACCTCTTCTTTGTGCCACACAGTTGAGGGGTCACAAACTTGAAGTAAATGACTCGTGCCTTAGTACGTCAGGGGGGTTCCACTCTGTAAGTATCTGTAGAGGACTCGCGCCCATGTCGATGGGGGGGAGGGTCCACTCAGAAGTCATCGAGGACTCCACTGCCCAGCTCCATTGGAGGGTACCATGTGGTAGTTGTCACAGGAACCACTGCTCAGCTCACTACAGGAAAAACTAATTTTTGTGATGGGTTATTTGTGATGGGTTATTTGCGACAGAGGAATCAACCCATCGCAAATAACTAATTATTTGCGACTGAACTAGTGGTCCCGTCCCAAAAACTTACGCGCGGTTTGCACACCAAACCGCACTGAAGGGTATTTGCATCAGGTAGGAACCTTCCGTCGCAAATACCGGGAGGTGGTAAATATTATTTGTGATGGGGAATTCCCCGTTGCAACTGGTGCGTCTGCCGAAGTGTATTTGCGATGAGACCCATCGCAAATTCCCAGTGGCGGTAAAAACTATTTGTGACGGGATGTTGTCTCGTCGCAAATAGTGTGTCGGCATGTCACTTTTTTTGATGAGGCCCGTCACAAATAACCTTTTAACCGCTGACAGAAATTAATGCGGTCGAAGGTATTTGCGACGGGTCCCATCGCAAAAAGTACTATTTGTGACGGGAATCCCATCGCAAATATTCCCATCACAACTAATATAACCTATATAAACCTACCATCCGTTTTTTCCTTCCTCCCCCTCAATTCCTACTTTCTCTGCTTCTCAAAACTCTAATTTTAGAGTGAAAATTTTTCAGAGTTAGTTTTTTTTACGAAGAAGTTGTGAAGCCATCTACAATTGTAAGAGATCAAGTTTAAAGGTATTTATTTTTTATTTAATTTAGTATTTATTTCATTTTTTATATTAATTTTAATTATTTTTGATTAGTTGTAATTAAGTTATATTTAAATTGTTTTATCATCAGTATTTATTTGTAATAATAAAATGAAATTATTAGTACTAATTCTTAGTAATTAGTAATAATTAATAATTATTAACGATAATTAGTAATGTATATAAATAATTAGCAGTAATTAGTAATTAATAGATGTATTTTTCAGTAATTAATAGTAATTAACGCTAATTAGTAATAATTAGGAAAAAAAGAAATAATTAGGAAAAAATAGTAATAAATATTTACAATTAGTAATAAATACTAATAATTAGTAATAAATAATAATAATTAGTAATAAATAATAATAATCAGTAATAAATAATAATTAGTAATAAATAATAATAATTAGTAATAATTAGTAATAAATATAAATAATTAGTAATAATTAGTAATAAATACTAATAAATAGTAATAAATACTAATAAATTGTAATAAATAATAATAAATAGTAATAATTAGTAATAATTAGTAATAAATAGTAATAATTAGTAATAAATAGTAATAATTAGTAATAACTAGTACTCACCCGTGTATTCGCACGACACTATAAAATAAATACTGATTTCAATAAGAAAAAATTATATTACAATGATAATAATGAAAATTAATATTGAATTTATTTATGTCACAAATAATTGATAAATATTATTGAAATTTTAGTGAAGAAACTATTAAGACATCATTGATTAATTAAAAAACATTAGTCTAATTCAATTGTTTAAAGTTTACAACATACATTTACTATGGGCGACAACAGTGAAGGCGAAAGGATAGGGGACCTTAGATAACAGATTTTCATATGATTCAGAACAATAATTGAATTAAAAAATAAATCAAATTTACACAAAACGTTGGAAAAAAATTCACCAGCACCACCAGTACACCCTTCAGCTGGTGAGACGTGACGTTGAACAGTAACAGAAACACTTGTTTAGAAACCGTCTATTTGGGTCCCAAGTCTCATAAAAAATTTGGTGGATCAATGCCTCTAAATATGTTGATATAATATTGGGAGTATTACAACAATCCTGACACCATAACATGCATATATAATGTCTATCATGGACATATTATAATAGAACTAATGGAAAATAATCCAAAATGTTGTCAATGAATAGAACAAATAAAAAATAGATAGTGTGTGGAATGATTTAGGGAGATAGAGTAAATATTATGTAAATAAAATGTAACAGATAACATTGATTTTGAATTATGATATTGATAAAAGTTAAAAGGGATATATTTTCAAAGATGTATGTTAAATATGCATGTGCTAGATATGAAATATTAATATAAAAATATATAGTATACAGAATAGGGATAACCAAAATATACTCTATCGATTAGGAATATTTGTGTAATAATTTATTTTTAAAATGAATAAATAAATGAAGATAAAAGAGAAGAAGAGAAGACAACACACCTGCTGCGGAGATTTGTGGAAGAAAGTAGAATGAAAATTCCACAAAGTTTAATTAACCACCAACAACAACACAAGAATTCCTTGTCTGAGAATGACACAAAGTTTAATTAACCACCCTTAAATCATACCCTGGATGCCTTGTACAGTGCCTCATGATCCTTCCAACTAATCCAAGAATAAACCAAACATTGTGATCTAATATCAACGGATCCTATTAATATTATCCAGGAACTCCCTGCATAGAAGAAATAAGATGTTTCAGTATATGTTCTACGACTATTATACAAAAAAAACAAGATCTGAGTATTTTGAATTATTATATAATTCACATCTTGGGTGAAATAAATCACCAGGAACTAAAAGGAATAAAGGTTGAGTTAATAATTAAATGTTGAGAATATTTTAATATAGTGTTTCCTATGAATACATTAACCAAAATTATGTATACAATATCCATTGTTTATAAATAAAAATTTGAAAGAAATTTTTTTTGACGAACAATTGAGAAAATAAAAAGTTGTGATGATAAAGTTTAAATATATATCTACCTTGAAGTGATTGGGTTATGAGGTAGTGAGGCTGGATTTTTGGTGAGATTGTGCATAGAAAAATTTAGAGAAGCATCAAAGCCCTTTATATGACTCAAATTCTAGAGAAAAATGATAGATTAGAGACCAATAATCTTGATTGTGTGATCAACAACTGAAACTGATGATAATTTAAGAAAATAATTTCTGTCAAAGCCATTATCTAGATATGATTCGGTCGAGCAAGAGTGAAAAGCATATCTGATTGAAAAATAAACATGAATTCAATTCTAATCAAGAGTATACATTTACCAAAACTTATATCAAGACAATACAAAATAAATGAGTACACTGTACCAATTCTAAATAAGTACAATCAGCGTTCAAAAATAACAAATTACGCATGGGTGCAACACTCAAAACATTGAACAATTTCGTACTAAATCAAGAAAAATTCAAATTATACACCATAAAAAATGAAAAATTAGTTATATGTGAAATGATAATCAAAATTTCTATTGGTCAGCATTTACAATAAAATTTGGCAACCAAATATAATCTCATATCCTTTCTAAAATGTAAAATATGATAAAATTGTGAATTAAAATTCTTCATTTGGATTACTAACCTTTTCATGGAAACACCAAGTACTCACACCTCCTAATTATGATAAATAAGTTATACCAAAATCTAAAATTTCAAGTACTAAAAAGAGGGAAAAAGAACACAGTTAATTTCATTTGGATTAAAATTTAAGGATGAGATATAGTTACCCATCGTCCAACTGGTTGACATGAAAGCTGCAATGGATAGTGAGGGGAACATTTTCCTGGATTCATCAAGACAAAGAAACTCAGTAGTAGATCCAAGGATCTAGTAAGAAATATGAGGCGAATCCATCACATAACTTATTTCACTATACCAACATCAAATAAGTACAAGCAGTGTTTAAAAATAACAAAGTACGCAGGGGTGCAACACTCAAAACATTGAATAATTTCGTACTAAATCATGAAAACATCAAATTTTACACCATAAAAAATGGAAAATTATGTCGACTCCTCAATATAATAGGGATTTTAGTTGGGAAACATTTGAAATATAATTTGGATCCTTGATATAATCTCATATTCTACTTAAAATGTAAAATATGATAAAACTGTGAATAAAAACACTTCATTTGGATTACTAACCTTTTCATGGAAACACAAAGTACTCACCTCCTGCTTATAAGAAATAAGCTATACCAAAATCTAAAATTTCAAGTACTGAAAAGAGGGAAACATGACGCAGTTAATTTCATTGTGAAGAAAATTTAAGGTTGAGATATAGTTCCCCAATTTCCAACTGCAACACATGATAGCTTCAGCAGATAGAAAGGGGATCATTTTTTGGGATTCGTAATGCAAAGAAACTTGGTTGTAGATCCAAGGATCTGGTAAAAAAGATGAGGTGAAGCCATCACAGAAGAAAAAAATAGAAAAACTAATGGGAACTAACTAACAGTCAGGGGATAAGATTAATTTTTCAAGAAAGTAACTCAGTCCCTTAGATGTTCTTTGGAGTTGAAATCACTCTCACAAATCATTAAAGGTTTGTAGGATCATCAAAGTTTCCAGCATTTGAAGGATATAGATTTAATTCAAAACCTCTATGTTGAAAAAAACAATTTATTATACATGTAAAATTACTCCAGTGTTTTCTCAATATCGATAAATCATGGTGAAAGATACATAGAATGAAAGTGGAAACAATTAAAAAGCAATGTTGCTTCAACAAAAAGGGTTCGATAGGAATTAAAAACTTTTTACGGACCAGCGAGCGAAGCATCCAAATCTCAAAAATAAAGGTGAAACTCAGGAGTGATAGTGTGGCAACTCCAAAATAGATAACTGGTGAACACGAATCAGAAATCAAAAAGAACAATAACGAACATATGAAGAAACCAAAACCCTACTTTGGATAGGAGGATCCAGAATGTTATCGTATCACATATCTAGAAGATGAGGTTTTCCATTCAAAATTTCCATGCTATAAACCTTTTTCCAGTTGACATAAGAATTTTTGGGTTTAGGGACATCAGAAAAGAATGAAAAATTAAACATTGGAACCTTTGATGAGAGGCGTGAGGGAATTAGAATGTACTTGTAGGCAATAAGAACATACCTATAGCTGAAGGATTTGTAGATGATGATGAAGAAAGACCATATTGTAATGGAGGTCTTCTGTCACAAGGAAATAGAGGATGAAGAGAGGTGCGAATCTAATGGAATGAACAGAGGAATGAAATGCCCTAAAATTTTAATAAAATCAAAGAAACCCTACCTGATGGATATTTAGAGACCGTGGGTGACCGAGGAGGAATAGGCGGTGGCAAAGCAAACGTAGGTGGAGGAGGGTCGCGGAAGGTGGATGGATTCGCTGAAAGCCGAGGGATGGAACATGAGTGATATCCAAATGTGAGGGAACATAGACAAAGACATATGGGGAGGTGAGATAGGGTCGTTTCAGTTAATGAGGGATGGAGCGGGGGGAGTGGCGGAAGACGGATGGAATCACTGATAACCAATGGAGGGGACACGACTGTTCTTCGAATGAGAGGGAACATAGACAGCGACAGAGTAGGATATGAGGTAGGGTTGTTTTGGTCAAGGTTGGATGCCACAGGCGGAGTATTGGAAGCTGGAGGGAATCAGTGAAATATTAG
Organism: Viscum album; assembly: GCA_963277665.1. Taxonomy (NCBI): domain Eukaryota; kingdom Viridiplantae; phylum Streptophyta; class Magnoliopsida; order Santalales; family Viscaceae; genus Viscum; species Viscum album. The sequence goes on along the minus strand of OY728131.1, from coordinate 1,993,582,473 downwards.
GGAGTACATGGTAATGAGGTAACAGTGTAGCGTGGAGGTACGATGGGAGGGAACGTGTTACTGGGGAAATCGTAGGTTTAGTATATTTAGTATATTTTTATAACACATTATACTAAGATCATATATGCTTATATGGATCATAAAATAATTGATCGTAAATGTAAAAGGGAAATTTAAGATGAGGATGAAGACTTCATTTCAATATCAACCGCATTTAGGAAAACAATACTGCATACAATGAAAGAAAAAGTGAAAGAGAAATTACTTAAAAAATGATTCTAATAATAAATATGAGATGTGGTGAGGATTAATTAATAAGAATAAATAATCACCCTCATTTAAGATTGTATAATTTGTTCCCAACTCTTCCCAAATAAAGAAGTAATTTTATGAATACCAGAGTAAACAAACACATACAATTTAACAGAACTGAATTGGTAAATTCATTTGGATTTTGAAAGTTTGTTTGAGGTGTATAAAAATAGGAGCTACAAAATAGGAAAAAGTAATGATCTCCAGATGGCATAGATTTTAATGATCTCCATGTGATAGAGAGTTTATCAGCTGCAGAGTATTCTTAAAAATCAAAAGCAAGTAAAAGAATGAAGATAAAGCAAGGAAAATAACAGAAAAGGATCCAAAGATGATGTTAGTGACATTGAAGGACTCTGTTACTGATAACACATAAAAAAATTAACTAATTGTTCCTTCATGAAAATTGTGAAAAGATAATTTAAAGAATAATATGCAGTTGAATTGCATGAATTGAAAAAGAGAAGGAAAGAACCTTTAACATTATTATTAATAGTAGCAGTGTTTTAAATATCTAATCTTGTAAGCACTAAAAAACACATATGAAACATAATCTAAACTGGAGATTACACCCCTATATTGAAAACATTAAACAACCAAACATGAAACCTCATCATTTTATGAAAATGTGAGCAAGGGGAATGAGTTATTGCTAAATAATTCCAGTTCCAAGAATGAAATAAAAAATGCATCACCTGTCACTCAAAAAGTGGGTTCTATAATTTTTTAACCTCTATTAGAGAGAAATAAATGTATCTAAAAAATTTGACAATATTAATGATTATGATGGATCAATTTACTATAAATATAAATTGATAATTAAAAAAATGATCGAATTGCACACCTTTTATACAATTTTTTCCACCCAAACCTTCTGTAAGGCACATTGTAGAATTGATCTCAATAGTATTTCCATTGATTCTTGACATGATGTCATAAATAAAATTAATGAAATGATAACAATACCAAGTTGTTCATTGAGATCTATGAACGCAAATACTAAAATATGCATGTACCAAGCATGAAATGACTGAAATGATTAATAGGCCAGAACATTTAATGAACAAATAAAAAACCCGTGAATTATACACTTTCACTCTTCTTTTTAAATGTTCAATTACATGAGTAAAATGGTTCTGAGTTTTTTTATAACACATAAAATTTTATATTAAATTCATTATGGTTGTAAATTAAAACAAATACAAATTCAATTATAAAAAAATAGATCTGTAGTGGATTAATCTGGTCAAAGATCAAGCATGGACATTAATTAACAGATGAATTTTCAAAAATAATCAGAGGATCCCCCTGTTTAAAATCATGAAATATCAAAATTAAAGAAGAATTAATCACCAAGGGATAAATCCAGTGTTATGAAAACAATACCTCTCTACTAAATTCCATCTATTGCAGCCTCCGTGACTATGTTAAGAATTGATGTTTCAATGCTGAGATGGGGAGAATTGAGATCTGTGACCTCCAATACATATTTCTTCATTTCCTTAAAACCCAATAATAAGGTAGTTAATGAATCATAATTTAAAAAACAAAATCCCATAATGATTAATACGTATCTGTAAACCTATTTTCAGTTTTTGACTTAGTAGCCTTCATAGAAACACCTATCAATTTATGGAAAAAATTTCAGCAAAAAAGCACTAGAAAATCATAAAGAACTCAATAATATTAAATTGAAATGTTATATTTAGAAAATACTAATATATACTTAAGGGAATAACAGTATAATGAAATTAACAAAAAAATTCAAGTAATGATTAATACGTATCTAACAACCAATTTGTAGTTGTTGTCCTGGTAGTCTCCACTGTAACTCTTGTCAATTCTTGGTGACAATTTAAGTAATCCTGTAAAATCATTAAGAAGTCAATAATGTTAGTGATATGGTATATTTAGAAACAAATGACATGTACATTGTCAGTACAATGAAAATAACAATTTACAGATATCCAGTGAAATTTACAATGGTAGTTGTATGATGGAATGTAAGTTTAAACAGTTTACATATGACTCTCAAAGAACTTCACAGACTGGTAGCCATGCAAACAAATTGGTTGAAGTGCTAGTTTATGGAAATTTGTAATGGAATCTATTGGAATGATTGTAATAAAACCTATATCCAATTCCATTTTATGTATTCACAGACACTGAGAAAACCAATTGAAATGATTCAAATAAAACTAGAAATACTAACTCATGAATATAAGGTAAATCTTTTTCATGAAATGAGGATAAAACACCTTTTGTGCAGATCTTTATCTGTAGTGTCTCTGAATATAGGTAGTGGTATAGTTACGGTGGAAGACCAGACTAAGTGAAGCCCTAATAACTGAAACGTGAAATTAATAATATTTCATTACATTGTGGAAGCTTTGTATGAATATGTTTTAATGGATAATTTCTAGTACAAAATATCATAGTCACATAAATAGACTCTATAATAGAGAACATCACAGAGAACACTAAATAAATTCATCCAAAAATTGAGAACAATATAGAGTAATAATGATAAAATAAGTCAACGAATAAAAACAATAAAAGATACCGGCAGGCAGATTAATCTCATCACCTGAAATAAAACACACTAAATATGCAAGTTAATTTTTTTGAAAACTGGTCGAGAACTGTAATCAAATAAAATGCTTCCAAACGAAATTGAAATAAACAATAGCCAAAGATAAATTGAAAACAAAGGAAAATGTGATAAAATGTGAGAATTAAAATTGATACTAACAAATTTTAGACCATGGAAATAAGACATTTAATTTGTGAATCTTAACTGAAGAAAGCGTACAAGGAGCTAGTTGGCGGTGAATGATTTATCAGTTACCGTAGCAGAGGTACAGGATAGAATTTAAGGTATTCGACGATTATGGATCCCTAGTAGCTGAGCACGAAGGACTGAAAACCCTAGATTTGGGAGACTTAATATAGTAGCTTACGAAACCCTAGATTGCAGATATCGGAAGAGGTGAAGACGGAGTCTCGAGAAGCAGCGCTAACCGTAGATTTGGGAGGTCGGTCTTGGTGAATTTGCAGGACGAGAATAAAGGGAAAACAATGTTGGTTTTCAAATAGGTGATTCAGAATTGGTAACTTGTGATGGGGAGGAGATCGATAGTGGTGAACATGGAGTAGCGAAGTCGCGACGGGGTGGAGGTATGAAGAGGGGAAGATGTAGTAGTGAGATACAGTGAAAACTGTAGGATTAAGACGCCGATGTCAGTGAAATTGGTGGCTGACAAGGTGGGAAGAATAGTGGAGGTCAAGAAACTGAAGAATTGGAAGAGTGAAATCGCAATGGGGAGAGAGGGGAAGCCGAAGGAATAATGGAAGAGGGTTATGGGATATCAACAGTGCGAGTGGGACGACACACCGAGGGAAACCTCACGAGGAAGACAGAGGGAGCGGGAGGTGAACCTGATAGAAATCACGAGTGAGGGAAGAATGAAGGAGCACTAGATAATGGAAACGGGGGAGACAAAAATCCCGATGGGGAGGCTGAGCGGGAGAGTGAGGAGAAGGGAGAAAATGGTAGAGACGGGTAGCATAGGAGGGTCGTGGATGTGTGTAGGCTTGACACGTATGAGAATTAGGATGTGGAGGTTTATTAGACTGACACGTGGCAGGTGGAAAAACCTAAGATTAGTATATATATAGATTAGTAATAATTATTAATAAATAGTAATAATTAGTAATAAATACTAATAATTAGTAATAAATACTAATAATTAGTAATAAATAATAATAATTAGTAATAATTAGTAATAATTAGTAATAAATAGTAATAAATAGTAATAAATAGTAATAAATAGTAATAAATAGTAATAATTAGTAGTAATGCAAAACGGGCGGGGCGGGGCGGGGCTGGCCAAACCCGCACAGGTTTGAGCCCACGCGGGTTTTTCTGCAAAAGCCCGCATATAATGCGAACAAAAAATTTCAAGCCCGCCCCGCCCCGCATAAACCCGCAGGTTGCCCGCGGGTTGCCCACAAGCATACCCACATTTAAAAAAAATACTATTTATAATAATTTAAATACTGTATTTTTTATCATTCTTAAAGGTATTTGAGAGGCGAAATATGAATTAACAATAATTAGAGTTTTAAGAGATCTGATTAAACATTTTTTTGTGGGTTAATGGTGGCATGCGGTGACGCCGATGTGGTGGAAAACTATTGCGATAGAAAGTAGGTGAGTGATTAGTGATGGACGATGAATGATAATGTTGGTTCCGTGATGATGTGAATAACTAAACCTGTGAATGAATGAAGTCTCTCTAGGCAACGATCAGTTTCAGAGGAAGCTATTAGTGTTTCCACGAGGTTCTATCCTATTCTCTTAATAACAAAATAAAATTAAAAAATAACAAAATTAAATGAACCTAAAAAATATTATGATTATAATAACTCTTATAGAATTAAAACCATCAGTTTTATTTTTTAAGAGATGGGTTGACACACCATCTGAACATGGTTAATAATTACGATATAAATAATATATTATCATATTAAAACAATAAATATAGGCCTATTTAAAATTTACATGTGAATAAATGGTGAATTAGTATTGCCATTACGATGAGAAATTATATGTCACCGTTTAACCATGGTTTTTTTATTAAAAAAACTGAAATGTTAAAGAAACATATATTGTAAAAATAATATATTTTTTTCAATCAGGCCCGCGGGCAAGCCTGCACCTGTGCCGGCTCAACCTGCATTGGCCCGCACCCGTGCGGGATCAACCCGCATTGGCCCACACTCTAAACGGTCAAAATTTTTAGGCCCGCCCCGCCCCACATCCGCCCCATACCCGCAAAGCCCGTGGGCCGCGGGCCCGCTTTGCATCACTAATAATTAGTAATAATTAGTAATAGATAGTAATAGATAGTAATAGATAGTAATAAATAGTAATAGATAGTAATAGATAATAGTAACACATAGTAATAAATAGTAATAAATTGGAATAATTTGGAATAATTAGTAATAAATAGGAATAATTAGCAATAATTAGCAATAATTAGCAATAATTAGCAATAATTAGCAATAATTAGCAACAATTAGCAACAATTAGCAATAATTAAGAATAATTAGGAATAATTAAGAATAATTAGGAATAATTAGAAATAATTAGCAATAGTTGGAATAATTAGGAATAATTAGTAAGAATTAGCAATAATTAGAAATAATTAGGATTAATTAGGATTAATTAGGATTAATTAGGGATAATTAGGATTAATTAGCAATAATTAGAAATAATTAGAAATATCTAGCAATAATTAGGAATAATTAGCAATAATTAGCAATAATTAACAATAATTAGAAATAATTAGGAATAATTAGGAACAATTAGAAATAATTAGGAACAATTAGGAATAATTGGGAATAATTAGGAATAATTAGGAATAAATAGTAATAATTAGGAATAATGAACAATAATTAATAATAATGAGCAATAATTAGCAATAATTAGCAATAATTAGGAATAATTGGGAATAATTAGAAATAATTAGGATTAATTAGGATTAATTAGGAATAATTAAGATTAATTAGGATTAATTAGAAATAATTATGAATAATTAGGAATAATTAGGAATAATTAGGATTAATTAGGATTAATTAGGATTAATTAGGAATAATTAGGAAAAATTAGGAAAAATTAGGAATAATTAGTAATAATTAGTAATAATTAGTAATAATTAAGGATAATTAGTAATAATTAATAATAATATAGGAATAGTTAGGAATAATTTGGAATAATTAGGAATAATTAGAAATAAAACCAATTGTAATAAATTGTAATAAATTGGCACAATTTCTAATGGATTGGCGACACTCCTTTTGCTTGATGACTCTTCTCCTTTAAACTCTCACTGAATCAAAACATTATGAAAAATATTCTTCTATGTATGCATATCCAATGTCCTATGCACGAGTTTGAATATGCATTTGTAGGACCACATTTTTCATAATGTTTTCAGGCGGTGACAGTTGTAAGAAGATGATTCATCGACGAAAAGGGGGCTATTTTGTCTGATGGCTCATCTACTCGGCTAATTTATGTATCAGAACATATCATCAATGATTTTATGACACAAAACCAAGATTTCAACTAATAAAAGCTTGAATAATCCATCTGATTGTGATTCATGGAAACATTTTGACCGACTGCATCCATATTTTTCTTTAGAAGTACAGAAGGTGCGATTGAGTCTTTCTACTAACGGCTTATATCCATTTGGTTCTTATGGTAGTCAGTATTCATGTTGGCCTATCTTTATAACTCCATAGAATTTACCTCCATAGATGTTGATGAAGGAGACCTATATCTTTTTGACCTTATTAATCCCAGGACATTTGAAAAAAGAATATTGATGTTTATTTGAAACCATTGATTGATTAGTTAAATTAATTATGGAGTAATGGTGTTAGTATATATGATGTTGCTGAGAAACAAAATTTCATATTAAAAGATGCATTGATGTGGACGATTAGTGACTTCTCGACATATGGCATGTTATCTGGCTAGAGTACACATGGTCTGAAATCATGTCTTTGTTGTATAAAAGACAACAAAACCTTTATGCTTGTTAATGAAAAAGAACCTTGATATTTTTACTATCATCACATATTTTTTGAATTTTGTGATTTGGGATTCGATAAAAAACATATAATATTTTTTTGAGACATTTGTGTGGCGACAACAGACTACGATGCACTAAGAAAACTGGAAGAAGATGTTGTTGTAATTATATGTAAACTGGAAAAAATCTATCCTCTGACTTTCTTTGACTCAATGGAACATCTGATATTACATTCTCCACATGAAGCTAAATGTGGAGGTCTGGTATAGTTTTGATGGATGTACCCATTTGAGAGATGCATGCAAAAATTGAAGAATAAAGTACGTAACAAAGCATCGATTGAAGGCTCAATTGCTGAAGCTTATTTGCAAGAGGAAATTTATTTATTTTTCTCTCATTATTTTGAATCTGAATATCCCTAAAAACACAACCGCATGGGATGGAATGAGGAGAATATTTTTGATGAAATGTACAATCAATTATCAGTTTTTAATCATCCAGAGCTTGGCTTCGGTAGAGTTCATGAATGATAGCTTTCAGATGATGAACATCACAAAGCTCATATATATGTTCTGCTCAACTATGAAGAAATGAAATCATTTGTACTGTGAGTGATTCTATTAATTATTCTATAATTTATGTTATAGTAAGTAAACTTATTTTATTTGTAGGTTATATGATAATCATATCAAGAAATAGCTTTCACAAATTACAGCAGCTGCTCTTGAAGAACATTGGGAAAAAAATTCTCGATGGTTTCAAAAACTGGTAACATAAATTATTTATGGTTTAACATATCAACTCAGTTTATTATTTATTATATTGATAATTGTTTTAAAAAATTTCAAGTATCTCAACATGCTAATAAAATTGATAAGTGACTGTGTATATTGAGTAACCCACCATCCAAAATGGTTAAATATTATAAAGCATATGTGGTGAATGGTTTTCTATTTGATACACGTGCATATGGGGAATAAAAAAACAATAAATAGTGAAGTTTTCTTGAGATTATCGCATCATATAGAAACTGAAATTGACTTTTATGGCATGCTGGATTAAATTATTAAATTGTGTTATCTAGGGAAATATTACATAACGATGTTTAAATGTAGGTGGTTGGATACTGAGAGAGGCTTACATGTTCATATGATTCATGGAATCTTCGATATTAAATATAAAAGTCTTCTTGTAGTAAATGAACTATTTTTACTGGCACAACAGGCACATAAAATATATTACGCAAAGTATTGTGCTACTTCAATAGAATTGAGTGATTGGTGGAGCATAATAAAAATGAAATCTCAGGAAAATTAGTTTACTCAAACTGAATATGGTTTCGATGAAGTAAAAGGAATTGAAATTTTTCAAGAGACTACTCAAAATCCATATTTTTCACAGAGACATGAATATCGATGATGAAACCCCACAATTAAGGATCGATGGTGACGATGATGTTAATGATGTTAAAAATGAATTTGAAATGGAAAGAGATGATGAAACTGAAACTCATATGGATATTTATGATGATGATGATGAATATTAAGACATTGACATCGTCATATATGAAGATGATGATGAAGGTGAACATTGACACAGTTAAATTCTAGTTATAATCATAACTAATATATATATCTATATGTAATAGTTATTTTCAACTATCTGCTAACAACTATAATTTTGTGTTTCATATGGACCTCGATCTACTTCATGAGTTGTAGGAGGTTGATCTACCTTTGGATGAGGAGGATTTGAGATCATTTGACCCTCAGCCTACTAGTAGTTCAGAGGGTATGTGGAGGGGGCGTGGTCTTGCGTGACTGATGATTCCTGACCCTATCCCCGAGCGACGTCCACATCTTGGCTTCGATTCATACATGCGAAGGTATGGTAACCTGTGTAGTTTAGTTATCTTCCATTAATTTTTTTATATACTAATTTTTTGATTATTTATTCTTTTTTCATAGTTTTACACATTTAGTTGTTGGATAGGGGAGCGCTATCTTGTGCAATTATTTTTCTCAGCCATGGATCACATGGGAACATATTCCCTTTGATGTGAAACTCATAATGTTCAATCATTGGATGGTACATAAATAAATAATATTTATTTTGAAATTTATTTCATTAATCACTTGATATTATAAATTATTTTTAGGGTTTATGGTATCCCATCGATGATAGCATGCGTGACGCTATCCATACAGCATGGAAAGTATCTATGCGTGAGTGTTTCCATCAGTTTTTGTACAATTTGAGAAGGACGGCCATTAAGAAAGCAGGAGTGGTGGTATTTGATGAGTCGTGTAGAGACCATCGACCAGAGTACATTTCATCTCACGTTTGGGATGGATTATGTTCACACTAGTTGAGTGGTGGATTTCATAGGAGATATTCATTGGTTCGACAGAACTAGGGGAGACAAGATGTGACACATCAAGCTGGTAGCCGTACATTCAGTATGCTTAGAGAGCATATGGTAAGTATCTTTTTTAAATATTTTATATAACATTAAATATAAACAGATTATTTTATATTTATATAGGCAGTTGAGAATTATGATATTATGGAGTACGAAGTTTATTAGAGGATGTAAAATGATCTAGCCACTGGAGAGATTAGAGGTGATCACCAATGTCATATTGTGGTCAGTATTATTTCTTTTTTAGTTTGAAAATTAACTGCATATAATATTTTCACTATTTTAATTTCAAATTGGAACTGAATGAGTCCTATGAGGCCATGACCTCTCGGATACATGCTGAGATTCAGGCTGAGATCGCTGATCATACTAATGACCACCATTTCAATGAGGTGGAATGGATGTAGGCAACCCGGTATGCCTTCGAGAAGGGCCGAGTAGTTGGTATCAGCTCTCATTTGACTCTTGGGACTTATTATGGTATTGTTTCGATGTCGGCGTCCAGCTCGAGTGGAGTTCATGGAGAGGCATTATCTTATGGCTCACAATATTAGGAGCAGTTGTGAGCTCAGACTGAGCTTATAGAGATTTTGTAGAAGCAACAGGAAGAGACGTGTCAGTAGCAGTAAAAGTAGTACGAGAAGAATATGCATCGATGGTAGTAGCAGCAGTAGTATTATGAGAAGGAGAGGCGTCGATGGAAGCAACAACATCACGACTAGATGAAGTACATGCACCGTCTAACTCGTAGTTTAGGTATGAAGTTTCCTCCACCATCTCCTCCAACTCCTCCAACTCCTCCAGCTCTTCCAAAAGACTATCCCCCCAATGATTTTTTTGTTATGTTAAAAACATTTGAATTCAACATTTTTTGTAATATAAACTATTTACAGTTTTTGTTTTATATTGGTGTGAATATTGCATAATTTTTTTTAATATTTTATTATTTTATTATTTATTATTAGTATTATATTTTTTAATGTTTGTTTATTTTACTAATAATAATAATAATAATATTTTATTATTTTTTTATATTTTTTTAAGAATATTGAGAATTTTAATATTTTTTATTTTTTTATTATTTTAATAATATTAATATTATTTTTCCATTAATCATAATTTTATTAAACATTTTTTTATTTTATTCAATATTTGTGATGGGGCCTTTTGTGATGTGACCCCATCACAAATAGATTATATATATATTTTTTAAAACTTATTTGTGATGGTAAAAGGGCCCATCACAAATAAGTTTTTGCAATGGGTCCATCACAAAATGTTTAGGTATATAGAACATATATAAATGGAGAACTATTTGCGATGGGACAATGGGGCCAGCGCGATGGGTTTTTATATATATAATGTATTTAATCAGAGATCTATTTATGATAAGACGACTTCCCATCACAAATAGTACTTTTTTGCGTCGGGCCCATCACAAAAAATACTAGTTGTGATGCCATTTTCTGAAAAGGGGTATTTGTGACAGGATATCATCACAAAAGACCCCGTCACAAATATATTATATATATATATATATATATATATATATATTTTAAAACTTATTTGCGACAGTAAAAGGGCCCGTCGCAAATAAGTTTTTTCGACGGGCCTTTCCCAAAAGGTTTAGGTATATATAACATATATAAACGGAGAACTATTTACGACGGGACAATGGTCCCATCATAAATACTTTTTTCGATGGGCCCATTGTAACATGTTTTTATATATATAATGTATTTAATCAGAGATCTATTTGTGACAGGACGAATTCCCATTGCAAATAGTACTTTTTTGCGACGGGCCCATCGCAAAAAATACTAGTTGTGACACCGTTTTCTAGAATGATCTATTTGCGACAGGACCCTGTCACAAATATCCTATTAAAAATAGCCCAAATTCTAGTAGTGGATCTATTGGAGGGTATACTCAGAAAGCATCGAGAAATCCACTGCCTAGCTCTATTGGAGGGTCTACTTAGAAATCATTGAGGAATCCACTACCGAGTATCTACTGGAGGGTCTACTTGGAAAGCGTTGAGAAATCCACTACCTAACTCTACTGGAGGCCCTACTCAGGAAGCATCAAGGACTCTACTTGGGAAGAGTCAAAGACCCTTCTGCCCAGTCTCTATTGGAGGGTATACTCAGAAAGTGTTAAAGAATCCACTGCATTGTCTCTACTGGAGGGTCCACTCGGAAATTTTTTAGGACTTCACTGGCCAACTCTACTTGAGGGTATACTCAGAAAGCATCGAGGACTCCACTGCCTAGCTCTATTGGAGGGTACAACTCATTAGTCATTGAGGACTCTACTACCCAGTTATACTGAAGGATACTACTCGAAAAGTCTCTGGTAACCCTACGTGATCACTGTCATCATCGAGCATCTCCTAACCAAGCATCATGCCTGAAACAATCTATATCATATCTCAAAATCCACAATGGAGGGCACCATCATGTTATACATGGAAAACCACTAAGGATAGGCTGCTCATGGGACAAAATATGAGTTCAAATAAAGGAGATACAAATGTTTGAAGTTTCCTAAAAATGAACAAAGTAGTACATGGTGTGTCAGGGACCCACAGGATGTGTGGTCCTGCTCTGCTGCCTGGTTGTATCCTTTCCAGCATATAGCTTGCGGCCATGTAGTACTACACAGTGTGTAAGGGTACTACATGATGTGTCTCGACCAAAATCTTGGCGAGCACATAAGGATCGTCAATGATCTGAGGGAAAAACATAATTCCACTTATATACCTATGAAAATGGCCCCAAATGGCCAAACATATCACACCTTTGCGATCCTCATATAAAAACACTTGGGATAGGCTATTCACTTTTCCAAATCGGATACCCAGTGATAAAGTCACATTTCACCATTTAAAGCCCAAAGGGTGCTTCATGGGCCTATGCCATGAACACAAATTAAATATCCTATATTGATCTCAAAACGACCGCCTCAATATCAGGGTCGCAACGTCATAGACGATTCATCATTCTGACACCATATGAAGAATATATGTCAGATAAAAGATTCCACAACAACAAAAACAACAATAATAATAATATTGAGAGTTTCATAGACTCAAGTCACGAGTCGTAAAAAGGTATTCATCAGTGATCTTGAAATTTCCGTCTCAAATTTTGGGTCATGTTACTACTGACAGTTCATCAATCCGACACCATATAAAGAAGTTACAACCAGATTAAAGGTTTGGCAACCAAAATAATAATAATATTATTTTATTATTATTATACTTTTTTAATTCAAAATCAAATTGAGAGGCACTCACTAGGCTCTCTCCCCTTGAATGTACACGCCTCTAGGCAACTATTCATCCTCCTTTAATTCCTTTAACTAGTACCCAACCTGTGAATTTTCATGACATAATTAATTAATTAGAAATTCAAATACAGACACTCATAATTTAAATTTTAGATTCTTGAAATATGGAAAGATAAATAAAGGCTATAATAAATAATAGTTTATACTTAAAATAAAACTGAATTACAATTAAATAGTTGAACATATGAATTGAAATTTGATAGGTTTATTCAATTTTTCTTTTCATTCTGTACTAATGTTCACTGAATTTCTTTTTAAGATCATCTAAATTTAAACCATCACTATTTCATAAAATAGTGTCTTCATCTCCTCTATCAAATATTTCTTGATCAAATTAATGTTTTAATTGTCTCTTCAAATAATATGTTAAGTAAATTGTGAGACAAAGTTCAGAAACTAAATGAAGATAAAGTTATAACATTTTTAAATTATTTAGTCATATCCATCAATAAAATACATAATTTAATGCCGTTTTAATTTAAAAGTACAAATATTCAACTTGCATTTCAATATATTTCAAAATTTAGACATTTGAAAGGGGAGAGTAGAGAAACAAATCCATATTCCAATGTTTAGTGTATGATGGGCGTGAAATAAAACCATCTCCAGGCCTGATTGTGCTTTGTTTCATAATACCATATCTAGGACTATCTGTTATTTGTTTCATAATACCATATTCAGGCCTACCAAGTAATTAATCATATGATTTCCTGAGTTAATATTCCAACGTATCAGTTGATGCATGATCTCCTCCTCCATGACATAATACTCTTTTAGTTCTAGATTCATTTAATCATCTACAACTACCTTTGTGGCCTGGAATATACACTCATGATGTGATTAAATATTTCTTAGGTGGTAAAAGCAGTTTTTTCTTAGGCACATGTTGATTAATTTGACATAGACTATCTTAATAGAGTGATGAACTCAATTTCATTGAGATTAAATATATTTTGTCAGAGACAAATCCAAAAGTATTCTGTGTTATTCCATGTCTTATCTAAAAATCTCCACCTCTTGTACTATCCAAAAATTCACCTAACAAACTTTCTTTCATTTATGATCAATAATAAGCACAATACTTATGTCTTTTGGTTCCATAATTCATCTATTTGGTCCAACAAACACAACCAATGATATCCTTGGTTCCAACATGTAACTACTAACTTTTCCAAGCTTAAATAGTATTTACACTGTGTTATTTTCTTTGGTTAGGGAGTGATTAACCCACCCACATTGGAAATTCAGAATGATTTTCAGGGCAAATTGGTCTCGCCCAAATTTACCCAAGATTTAAGTTTAAGTGGTCGCTTGTAGTTTAGCTTGGGTTGTCAAATCCTTATAGACTTAAGAAGTAACCTACAAATACATACATCATATGGATTGTTTTTTTATATGAAGTGGCCAAATTGGGTTGAATTTAGATGGGTTTAAATAAAATCTAAGATACTTAAGTGAATTCAAATTAAAATAATGAGTTGATCCTAGGTTATTACATGGGAGTGGATTGGATGAAATTCTATTATTAACGGTTTCAACTTCTTATATCTGAGATAGGTTTATTCAAGAAGATCAAACAACTTCATCACTTACTAGTTTAATACCAACAAAGCATAATAATAATCACCTATACACTTGGTAGATATAATTTAGGATCACTCCAAGGTAAAGGTTCGTATTAGCACTTGAAGTATGTGACCTTAAAATTCAACAAGGATGAAGAAGTTTCAAAATCATCAAATAAAAATCTCAATTAAAAGAGGTGATTAGAAATTAATGGAGTGATAAATAACATCCAATACAGCCCCTTTCTACTCCCTTGTATCAACCAATAAGTGGGTTATCCCTCCATTGATTCTATGGTTTCAATGGAAGCCGAAAGTAGACTCATGAGGGAGGAAATGGAGAAGTAAAAAAACAATGAAATAACGATCACTCCACCGTTGTGTGATAATTTCACAAGGTTTGCTGTGAATAAATTCACACCTTGAACCAACGGTATCAAAGTGATATGAAGAACAAAAGAATAAGAGGATAATAATAACTTTTATTATGAAACTAAAGTAAATTGAACAACTTATATGTGAAAGACAAACTTGAGACAACAAAATCGCAGCATAACATTACAATGAAAGAAAACTCAAAAGATGAATAAATCCTCAAAAAACACTGAATTAAATAGGTATTTTAGGAGCCTTGGGTTGATCATCCAATATTGAAAGTAATACCACTTGAGTATGGTAGGACTAGGGTGGTGGAAAGCTTGTGGAACTTAGACTTTTCCACCCTTGACCCGAAGTGGAAGGTATCTTGCATCCATTGAACATATGCATATAAATTACCTTCTAGATGGCTGAATTATAGTGGAAAATAGAACAAGAAAATTGATCTCCAGATGTCTCCTAACCACCTATAAAATTTCAGCCCAAATGAAATTTTTGTTTGCGAGATATTATTGAAATAGTGGGTTGTTTTTCTGGGCCGCAGAATCTGGCCCAGAATTTTATCTCCAACTTGGGCCACCTGGAACTCCATTAAAACATCAGAATTAGCTTTGTTAATTTTTTAATGAAAGGTTCCCCATGATTTCTTCTATCTTAAGTTAAATTTTAATGATTATTGGGTAGGGATATTGGCCTCTACAGTAGTTTTATTGGGATGTCATCCAGTTCACTTCACCCAGAATGTTGTTTGTTCAAGGCCAACTTTGGTGGTCTTATAATATGAATCTTCAACTACTCCAAAATTATGAATTGTTACCAATTTAATTAGAAACATGAAAATTAAATATGAAAATAAAATCAAGATTGTTGGTTACTTTAAATGATGTTAAAAAAATGTACCATGTAATAGTGCATTTTAAGAAGGAATTACAATTATAATATGAAATAATGTTCAAAATGTAAAATGCACTAAAATGGTGTTTATAAATAATAAAGCACTTGAATATTATATATATTAACAATTAATATTATCCTCATTCATTGTCTAATCACACCCCCAACTTGAGTTTTGCTAGTTCCGGGCAAAATATATCTCAAAAATGTGAAATTCAAATTCCCTTTTTCAAAAATATTTTAATAAACAATGATCACCAAAAACCCTTATATCAAACAACTGTGAAACCCATAAAAATATTTTAATAAAATATAGTTTCATAAGCATATCCCAATCCCAATCTCATTCCTTTGTCCAAATTAATCACCATATTTGATCCAATATCAATTAAGTATGAGGATGTGTTGTATATCACAATAGACATGGGGGTTCATATTTATTCAAGGGGGAAATTATGGAAGCGCTGGGTGGAATAACATTTCAATATTAATATGAGTATTCAATTTTTTTTGTAATATTTCCATGGTAATTGAAATTTCACTCAAAAGAGTCAACCCATGTAGAGAGACTCTGCCGATGACTCCCAGGCTCAAAGACTTTAGGGCACCATGTGAAGCCCACATACTCATGAATTATCTCAAGTTAACTTAGTAAAAAAAGTCAAATTATCACAAATAGAGATAAAATTAATAACTCTAGTCCCGAAAAATATGGAGTCATGATCCTCAAGTTCCGAAAGCCACGCATTAGGTCATTTCATTTCTCTACATGCAAATTTATTATTTTTTTTATTTTTTTATTGAATACTCATATTAAAACTAAAATTATCACTAAACCTTTGCTATTTTTTGGGGGGACCCCATGAACTCAAACTAATACCCCACTATCCAAAGAACGCGTGTTGTGATTCTTTTTTTTATTTATATGAAAATATAAACAATAAAATATCACATTAGACAGCCACACTTTCCAAAATCTATGATAATGAAATATACATGGATTAAAATCAGAATTGGGGAATGCTAAATTATTTGATATTCAGTTTCAAAGTTTTCAATATGTATTATCATGTTCAAAGTTAAAGGAATTTTTCCTTCTATTTACACACATTTTTTTCAAATCACTTTTTTTTACACAGAAGTAATTTTTTTTACACAAAAGAAATTTTTTTATTTCATCTCTTCCCAACTTAAAATAACACTATCCCCAGTGTTTGAAGAAAAGAAAATTTATAAGGGGTAGAAGCAGATAAGGGGAGTTCAAAAAGGAAATTGAAAATGAGGATCATGGAATAAAGTCACCTGGTGGTTGAAGTTGAATTTCATGCTACTCCAATTTATTTTTTTGATATCCATGTTACTCGCAGAGTTCCATAGTGGAAAAAGGAAAAAAACAAACAAAATAAATATATATATATATATATATATATTTATAATAATAATAAAAGTAAAATATAAGTATATATATAAAAATTATAGAATAAGGAAGCACTATAAGTTGTAGTTTAGTGGTAAGTGTGCACCTCTGTCTCCCTTCGGTCTCAGGTTCGAGTCCCCGTGGTTCCATCGGTTGTGACAGGGTTTGCCCCATGACCTACGATGTGTCCTTTTATTTTTTTTGTATTTTTATTTTAACCTAAAAACACATAAAAATAAAATGAACTGATGATACATTGTCTTATTTTTAAATTTCTGGGTATGGTATTACTTAAGGATCACACCACGTGATATGGATGAATATGGCGCTCCCCTTTCATACCCATCCATACTCATAATAGAATAAAAAGTCAATAGTCTATTTTTTTATTTTTTTTAAATATCAAAATGATTCATTAATCCTATTTAAAAAATAAATATGATTCAAAAATATTGGAAATATGAAAACCACGGGTTGCCTCCCATGCAACAATTTTTTTTTAACGTCGTTATCCTGACATGGATCCTAAATCTATCAATTTTTTTCTAGTTCATAGGTTGGATCAGTAAACTCAACCTCTATTTCCTATTTATTGAATGATTCAATGAATGGTTTTAACCTATAACCATTAACCTTAAAAATGTGACCACTTGTGGGATCCAGAATCTCTACTGCCCCATGGGGGTACACATGATGAACTATGAAAGGACCTGACCATCTAGACCTTAACTTTCCCAGGTGTAAATGAAGTTTTAAACTATACAAGAGCACAAATTTTCTCAGTTCAAAATTTTTGACTTTGATATTCCTAGATTGGTAGGCTTTAACTCTAGGTTTATTTATCCTTGATTTTTCATAAGCCACCATCCTAAGTTCCTCAAGTTCATTAATATCTAATTTCCTATTTTCTTTGGCCAAAGAAATGTCAAAATTCATTTTTTTGATTGCCCAAAATGTCTTATGCTCAATTTCAATAGGTAAATGGCATGATTTTCCATAAACCAACCTATATGGTGACATTACTAGGATGGTTTTGAATACTGTATGATATGCCCAAAGGTCATCCATGAGCTTCTTGGACCAATCTTTCCTAGAGGGATTGACAGTTTTTTCAAGAATTTGCTTAATCTCCATATTCACTAACACATCTTGAACATTGGTTTGAGGATGGTATGCAATAGAAACTTTATGAGAAATCCCATAATTATACATTAGTGAAGAGAATGTGCGGTTGCATAAATGGGTTCCTTGATCACTGATTATAGCCCTAGGAATTCCAAATCAAGAAAATATGCGCTCTTTTAAAAATTGGATCACAACATGATGGTCATTGGACTTGGTGGGAATGGCCTCTACCCATTTCGAGACATAATAAACATCTAAGAGGATATATAGGTATCCCCTAGAGTTTGGGAAGGTTCCCATGAAATCAATTCCCCGACAATCAAATATTTCAATGATAAGAATGGGAGTGAGGGGAATTTGATTCCTTTTGGTAATGGATCCTAATTGTTGATATTGAGGAAAAATTTGGAAGAATTTGTAGGAATACTTAGTGAGGTTAGGACAATAGAAACCACTTTGGAGGACCTTTTCAATGGTTTTATTTGTGGAAAAGTGGCCTCCACATGCCTCTGCATGACAGAATCTTAGAATGGGCTCTTTATCGGACTCAAGAACACATATCCTAATGATTTGATCAGGATAGAACTTGAAGAGGTAAGGATCATAAAACACATAGTGTTTGACATCAGAAAGGAATTTCCTCTTAACTTGGGTCCTGATAAATTTTTGAATGTCACTCGTAACCAAGTGGTTTTTTATGTCAGCATACCATGGGAAATCACTCACTAAATAGAGGTTCTCATCGAGAAATGAATCAAACATAGAAAGGTGATGTGAGTTGTATTTGAATTCCATCTTATATAGGTAATCAACTACAACATTTTCAACACCCTTTTTATCCTTAATGGTTAAATTGAACTCTTGAAGAAGAAGGTCCCACCTAATCAATCTAGCCTTGGCATCTTGTTTTTGTAAAAGGTATTTTAGGGATGAATGGTCGGTGAAGACAATGATGGGTGATCCTAAGAGATAAGACCTGAATTTCTCCAAGGAAAAGACAACAACAAGAAACTCTTTAATAGTGGTGGTGTAGTTGATTTGTGCATCATTTAAATTTTTTATTGCATAATCAATGACACATGGAGTTTTCTCACACTGTTGACCTAATATTGCTCCAACAACGAAGTTACTCACATCACACATGAGTTCAAATGGAATTTTCCAATTTGGAGCTTGCATGATAGGTGGAGATATAAGAGATGACTTGAGTGTAGAGAATGATTCCTCATAGATTTCTGTCCATAAAAATGGATCATCTTTCACTAATAGAGCACAAAGTGGTCGAGAAATAGAGCTGAAATTCCTAATGAACCTTCTATATAAACCAGAATGTCCTAAGAAGGGCCTCACTACCTTAACAGTTTTAGGAGATGGAAGGTGGTGAATGATGTCAACCTTAGCTTTATCAACTTCAATCCCTCTACCAGATACTAGATTCCCTAGAACAAGTCCTTCCTTTACTATGAAATGGCATTTTTTCCAATTTAGGATAACATTATTATCCTCACATCTTGACAAAACCCTTTCAACATTTAGAAAGCATCCCTAAAAAGTATCCCCAAATATTGAGAATTCATCCATGAAGACCTCTAAACAATCCCCTACCATGTCCGATAAGATTCCTATCATGCACCGCTAGAAGGTACCAGGATCATTACATAACCCAAAGGGCATGCACTTGAAGGAAAAAGTGTATAAT
The DNA here is from genome assembly GCA_963277665.1 of Viscum album. Classification (NCBI taxonomy): domain Eukaryota; kingdom Viridiplantae; phylum Streptophyta; class Magnoliopsida; order Santalales; family Viscaceae; genus Viscum; species Viscum album. The sequence goes on along the minus strand of OY728131.1, from coordinate 1,993,562,705 downwards.
GTACAATTAAAGGTTGTTTTTACTTGATCCTCTAAGGATACCTCAATTTTATTATACCATGGGAATCCATCTAGGAATCAATAGAATTGATGACCCACCACTTGCTCGAGGACTTGATCAATAAAGGGAAAGGGGAAATGGTATTTCTTGGTACAAGAGTTGAGATTCTTTTAGTTAATACAAACTCTCCATCCACTACTAAACCTTGTAGGGAGAAGGTCACCATCCTCATTGTTGATCACAGTAATTCCATCTTTCTTTAGGACAACTTGAATTGGGATTACCCACTCACTCTTAGCTATGGGGTAGATGATACCCACTTTTAATAACTTAAGAAGTTATTTCCTTACCACATCCATAAGATTTTTATTGAGTCTCCGCTAAGGTTGACGACATAGTTTAGATTCAGATTCAAGAACAATCCTATGAGTTTCAATGAGTGGGATAATCCTAGGAATATCAAAAAGGGTCCATCCAATTGATTTCTTATGCTTTCTTAGGACATCCAAAAGCATCATCTCTTGATTGGATTCAATAGAGGAAAAAATGACAACAATAAAGGCTCGATTTTCCCCTAAGAATTCATACTTGAGTGGTGAAGTTAAGACCTTAAATTCGAGATCAGATTGGTTATCAATTTCCAAGAAAGGATGAGACTTTGTATTGAACTTAGTTTCTTTTTTCAGATTTCTTGACAGAATTGGTTCCTTGTGAACATAATTTTCATTCACTAAATTTTCCAGAGCAGTTTCATGAATGGGTATGGACTCAATGTTATTGATTTCACTCATGGTATCATTGATCGGTGATTATAGAAAATCATCAATAGAGCTATATAAAATTGATTCAAGCCAAGGAGAAAAATTTCCCTCATGTGAACAAATAAAATCAATCTCTTCTTGACTTAAACATCCTTCAGTAATTCCTTGATGTTCCTCGAGTTCACTATCAACATTTCCAATCCAATTAACCTCATGTATCTATTCATCATCCCCAATTTGAGAGTTTACATTATAGATGTTCAATTCTAGACTTAGGTTTCCAAAGGTGATGGTTATGTTCCCATTTCAGACTTGGATAACAAAGTTGATTGTTGTAAATAAGGGACGAACAAGGATGATTGGGGTTTGCTCCCTAGGACCTAAGCTTGGGTGATTGTCAAGGACAATGAAGTCAGCAAGATAAATGAAATTTTCAACTTTAACCAAAACATCCTTTAAGATCTCTTTTGGAACTCGAACACTACGATCATCAAGTTGAAGAGTGACAGATGTGGGTTGGAGTTCTTCGAGCCCTAATTGACAATACATGGCATAAGGAATGAGATTCACACTAGCTCATAGATCACAAAGGGATTTTAAAACTTTGTTCTCTCCTAACTCAATATTGATGTATGGACATCCTGGATCTTTCAAATTTAGAGGAATGGTCCCTTGAATGGTGGTACTCACATTAGCATCCAAAAGGACTTGGTTTTTATGTGAAAATTTCCTTTTAAAAGTGCAAAAGTCTTTAAGGTACTTTGAGTAGGTAGGAATAGTTTGGATTGAATCGAGAAGTGGAATGTTCAACTTAACCTGATAAAAGATTTCCCTCAAAGTTTCATTCGGTTCCGGTTTATATTTTCCTCTCATGCGTTGAGGTAAGGGAGCAGGTTGTTTGATTTTTTGGTGTGGTTGTAGTTCCTTCACATTCTCATTGGATTTTTCAGAATCTATGGGTGGTTCTTCATCATTTTCATGCATTGTTGAAGTTTTTAATGGTTCTGGTATGGCCTGTTTGGGTTTCTTAATGGATTTCCCACTTCTTAAAATAGTTATTGCTTTGAGTTATTCATGAGAGGTTTTTGTGTAACTGGATTCTACCATTAAAGTTGAGGATGCACTACTATAAATAAGGCCATTAGCGACCGCCATTGGCGGTCGCTAAAGGGCTTTAGCGGTCGCTGTTGCCTCGTCGCTAGAGACCTTTAGCGACCGCCAATGGCGGTCGCTATAGCAGGCCGGCAGATCGGCCTTCAGCGACCGCTTGGCGGTCGCTGAAGGCCCTCTGCCTGGCACCCTATAGCGACCCGGCAGCTCAGCCTTCAGCGACCGCGGCGCGGTCGCTGAAGGCCCTCTGCCGGGCACCTATAGCGACCGCCTATGGCGGTCGCTATTCTAAAAAAAAAAAAAAATTTAAAATTTTTTTATTGAATTGAATATAAATATATATATATATATATATATATATATACGTAAAAATATTCATATATATACTATTAAATACAATATTTTAAATATATATATATATATATAATATTTTAAATGTTTTAATATATATTTAATATATATATAATATCAAATCATTGTGCTATAATAATTTAAAAACTTCGATTCAAGAAATAATCTCATTTCAGGTCGTTCGGAGCACGTTTGCTCCGAATGGGACCGCCGCACGCCGTTTTGGTGTTTAACGGCGCCGGAAACGCGTTTCCGGCCGCCGCGGTCACACGGCACCTCCGAATGAGGTGCCGTCAGGCCGACCATTTCACAATTCACGCCCCAGATGTTGTCGTATGGTTTCGTGGCATTCGGAGGTCGTTCGGGTGGTTTTGACCCCCCAACGCGCCATTTCAGCGCGCGCCGCGCTGCTGAAAACGACACAATCGGACATGCCGCGCGCACCGCACGTCCGATGGACGTGCGACCTCCTCCTGCATCTCAGGAATAATATTTTTATCGTTCCCGTGCGGTTTCAGGTCGTTCGGAGCACGTTTGCTCCGAATGGGACCGCCGCACGCCGTTTTGGTGTTTAACGGCGCCAGAAACGCGTTTCCGGCCGCCGCGGTCACACGGCACCTCCGAATGAGGTGCCGTCTGACCGACCATTTCACAATTCACGCCCCGGATATTGTCGTACGGTTTCGTGGAATTCGGAGGTCGTTCGGGTGGTTTTGACCCCCCAACGCGCCATTTCAGCGCGCGCCGTGCTGCTGAAAACGACACAATCGGACGTGCCGTGCGCACCGCACGTCCGATGGACGTGCGGCCTCCTCCTGCATCTCAGGAATAATATTTCTATCGTTCCCGTGCGGTTTCAGGTCGTTCGTAGCACGTTTGCTCCGAATGGGACCGCCGCACGCCGTTTTGGTGTTTAACGGCGCCGGAAACGCGTTTCCGGCCGCCGCGGTCACACGGCACCTCCGAATGAGGTGCCGTCTGGCCGAACATTTCACAATTCACGCCCCGGATGTTGTCGTACGGTTTCGTGGCATTCGTAGGTCGTTCGGGTGGTTTTGACCCCCCAACGCGCCATTTCAGCGTGCGCCGCGCTGCTGAAAACGACACAATCGGACGTGCCGCGCGCACCGCACGTCCGATGGACGTGCGGCCTCCTCCTGCATCTCAGGAATAATATTTCTATCGTTACCGTGCGGTTTCAGGTCGTTCGGAGCACGTTTGCTCCGAATGGGACCGCCGCACGCCGTTTTGGTGTTTAACGGCGCCGGAAACGCGTTTCCAGCCGCCGCGGTCACACGGCACCTCCGAATGAGGTGCCGTCAGGCCGACCATTTCACAATTCACGCCCCGGATGTTGTCATACGGTTTCGTGGCATTCGGAGGTCGTTCGGGTGGTTTTGACCCCCCAACGCGCCATTTCAGCGCGCGCCGCGCTGCTGAAAACGACACAATCAGACGTGCCGCGCGCACCGCACGTCCGATGGACGTGCGGCCTCCTCCTGCATCTCAGGGATAATATTTCTATCGTTCCCGTGCGGTTTCAGGTCGTTCGGAGCACGTTTTCTCCGAATGGGACCGTCGCACGCCGTTTTGGTGTTTAACGGCGCCGGAAACGCGTTTCCAGCCGCCGCGGTCACACGGCACCTCCGAATGAGGTTCCGTCTGGCCGACCATTTCACAATTCACGCCCCGGATGTTTTCGTACGGTTTCGTGGCATTCGGAGGTCGTTCGGGTGTTTTTGACCCCCCAACGCGCCATCTCAGCGCGCGCCGCGCTGCTGAAAACGACACAATCGGACGTGCCGCGCGCACCGCACGTCCGATGGACGTGCGGCCTCCTCCTGCATCTCAGGATTAATATTTCTATCATTCCCGTGCGGTTTCAGGTCGTTCGGAGCACGTTTGCTCCGAATGGGACCGCCGCACGCCGTTTTGGTGTTTAACGGCGCCGGAAACGCGTTTCCTGCAGCCGCGGTCACACGGCACCTCCGAATGAGGTGCCGTCAGGACGACCATTTCACAATTCACGCCCCGGATGTTGTCGTACGGTTTCGTGGCATTCGGAGGCCGTTCGGGTGGTTTTGACCCCCCAACGCGCCATTTCAGCGCGCGCCGCGCTGCTGAAAACGACACAATCGGACGTGCCGCGCGCACCGCACGTCCGATGGACGTGCGGCCTCCTCCTGCATCTCAGGAATAATATTTCTATCGTTACCGTGCGGTTTCAGGTCGTTCGGAGCACGTTTGCTCCGAATGGGACTGCCGCACGCCGTTTTGGTGTTTAACGGCGCCGGAAACGCGTTTCTGGCCGCCGCGGTCACACGGCACCTCCGAATGAGGTGCCGTCAGGCCGACCATTTCACAATTCACGCCCCGGATGTTGTCGTACGGTTTCGTGGCATTCGGAGGTCGTTCGGGTGGTTTTGACCCCCCAACGCGCCATTTCAGCGCGCGCCGCGCTGCTGAAAACGACACAATCGGACGTGCCGCGCGCACCGCACTTCCGATGGACGTGCGGCATCCTCCTGCATCTCAGGAATAATATTTCTATCGTTCCCGTGCGGTTTCAGGTCGTTCGGAGCACGTTTGCTCCGAATGGGACCGCCGCACGCCGTTTTGGTGTTTAACGGCGCCGGAAACGCGTTTCCGGCCGCCGCGGTCACACGGCACCTCCGAATGAGGTGCCGTCTGGCCGACCATTTCACAATTCACGCCCCGGATGTTTTCGTACGGTTTCGTGGCATTCGGAGGTCGTTCGGGTGGTTTTGACCCCCCAACGCGCCATTTCAGCGCGCGCCGCGCTGCTGAAAACGACACAATCGGACGTGTCGCGCGCACCGCACGTCCGATGGACGTGCGGCCTCCTCCTGCATCTCAGGAATAATATTTCTATCGTTCCCGTGCGGTTTCAAGTCGTTCGGAGCACGTTTGCTCCGAATGGGACCGCCGCACGCCGTTTTGGAGTTTAACGGCGCTGGAAACGCGTTTCCGGCCGCCGCGGTCACACGGCACCTCCGAATGAGGTGCCGTCTGGCCGACCATTTCACAATTCACGCCCCGGATGTTGTCGTACGGTTTCGTGGCATTCGGAGGTCGTTCGGGTGGTTTTGACCCCCCAAACGCGCCATTTCAGCGCGCGCCGCGCTGCTGAAAACGACACAATCGGACGTGCCGCGCGCACCGCACGTCCGATGGACGTGCGGCCTCCTCCTGCATCTCAGGAATAATATTTCTATCGTTAACGTGCGGTTTCAGGTCGTTCGGAGCACGTTTGCTCCGAATGGGACCGCCGCACGCCGTTTTGGTGTTTAACGGCGCCGGAAACGCGTTTCCGGCCGCCGCGGTCACACGGCACCTTTGAATGAGGTGCCGCCAGGCCGACCATTTCAAAATTCACGCCCCGGATTTTTTCGTACGGTTTCGTGGCATTCAGAGGTCGTTCGGGTGGTTTTGACCCCCCAACGCGCCATTTCAGCGCGCGCCGCGCTGCTGAAAACGACACAATCGGACGTGCCGCGCGCACTCGCACGTCCGATGGATGTGCGGCCTCCTCCTGCATCTCAGGAATAATATTTCTATCGTTCCCGTGCGGTTTCAGGTCGTTCGGAGCACGTTTGCTCCGAATGGGACCGTCGCACGCCGTTTTGGTGTTTAACGGCGCCGGAAACGCGTTTCCGGCCGCCGCGGTCACACGGCACCTCCGAATGAGGTGCCGTCTGGCCGACCATTTCACAATTCACTCCCCGGATGTTTTCGTATGGTTTCGTGGCATTCGGAGGTCGTTCGGGTGGTTTTGACCCCCCAACGCGCCATTTCAGCGCGCGCCGCGCTGCTAAAAACGACACAATCGGACGTGCCGCGCGCACCGCACGTCCGATGGACGTGCGGCCTCCTCCTGCATATCAGGAATAATATTTCTATCGTTCCCGTGCGGTTTCAGGTCGTTCGGAGCACGTTTGCTCCGAATGGGACCGCCGCACGCCGTTTTGGTGTTTAACGGCGCTGGAAACGCGTTTCCGGCCGCCGCGGTCACACGGCACCTCCGAATGAGGTGCCATCTGGCCGACCATTTTACAATTCACGCCCCGGATGTTGTCGTACGGTTTCGTGGCATTCGGAGGTCGTTCGGGTGGTTTTGACCCCCCAACGCGCCATTTCAGCGCGCGCCGCGCTGCTGAAAACGACACAATCGGACGTGCCGCGCGCACCGCACGTCCGATGGACGTGCGGCCTCCTCCTGCATCTCAGGAATAATATTTCTATCGTTACCGAGCGGTTTCAGGTCGTTCGGAGCACGTTTGCTCCGAATGGGACCGCCGCACACCGTTTTGGTGTTTAACGGCGCCGGAAACGCGTTTCTGGCCGCCGCGGTCACACGGCACCTCCGAATGAGGTGCCGTCAGGCCGACCATTTCACAATTCACGCCCCGGATGTTGTCGTACGGTTTCGTGGAATTCGGAGGTCGTTCGGGTGGTTTTGACCCCCCAACGCGCCATTTCAGCGCGCGCCGCGCTGCTGAAAACGACACAATCGGACGTGCCGTGCGCACCGCACGTCCGATGGACGTGCGGCATCCTCCTGCATCTCAGGAATAATATTTCAATCGTTCCCGTGCGGTTTCAGGTCGTTCGGAGCACGTTTGCTCCGAATGGGACCGCCGCACGCCGTTTTGGTGTTTAACGGCGCCGGAAAAGCGTTTCCGGACGCCGCGGTCACACGGCACCTCCGAATGAGGTTCCGTCTGGCCGACCATTTCACAATTCACGCCCCGGATGTTGTCGTACGGTTTCGTGGCATTCGGAGGTCGTTCGGGTGGTTTTGACCCCCCAACGCGCCATTTCAGCGCGCGCCGCGCTGCTGAAAACGACACAATCGGACGTGCCGCGCGCACCGCACGTCCGATGGACGTGCGGCCTCCTTCTGCATCTCAGGAATAATATTTCTATCGTTCCCGTGCGGTTTCAGGTCGTTCGGAGCACGTTTGCTCCGAATGGGACCGCCGCACGCCGTTTTGGTGTTTAACGGCGCCAGAAACGCCTTTCCGGCCGCCGCGGTCACATGACACCTCCGAATGAGGTGCCGTCTGGCCGACCATTTCACAATTCATGCCCCGGATGTTGTCGTACGGTTTCGTGGAATTCGGAGGTCGTTCGGGTGGTTTTGACCCCCCAACGCGTCATTTCAGCGCGCGCCGCGCTGCTGAAAACGACGCAATCGGACGTGCCGCGCGCACCGCACGTCCGATGGACGTGCGGCCTCCTCCTGCATCTCGGGAATAATATTTCTATCGTTCTCGTGCGGTTTCAGGTCGTTCGGAGCACGTTTGCTCCGAATCGGACCGCCGCACGCCGTTTTGGTGTTTAACGGCGCCGGAAACGCGTTTCCGGCCGCCGCGGTCACACGGAACCTCCGAATGAGGTGCCGTCTGGCCGACCATTTCACAATTCACCCCCCGGATGTTGTCGTACGGTTTCGTGGCATTCGGAGGTCGTTCGGGTGGTTTTGACAACCCAACGCGCCATTTCAGCGCGCGCCGCGCTGCTGAAAACGACACAATCGGACGTGCCGTGCGCACTGCACGTCCGATGGACGTGCGGCCTCCTCCTGCATCTCAGGAATAATATTTCTATCGTTCCCGTGCGGTTTCAGGTCGTTCGGAGCACGTTTGCTCCGAATCGGGCCGCCGCACGCCGTTTTGGTGTTTAACGGCGCCGGAAACGCGTTTCCGGCCGCCGCGGTCACACGGCACCTCCGAATGAGGTGCCGTCTGGCCGACCATTTCACAATTCACGCCCCGGATGTTGTCGTACGTTTTCGTGGCATTCAGAGGTCGTTCGGGTGGTTTTGACCCCCCAACGCGCCATTTCAGCGCGCGCCGCGCTGCTGAAAACGACACAATCGGGGGGCTGTACGGGGGTGCGGGGGGCTGTACGGGGGTGGCGGGGGGCTGTACGGGGGTGCGGGGGGGTGTACGGGGGTGCGGGGGGGGGGGGGGGGGGGCTGTACGGGGGTGCGGGGGCTGTACGGGGGTGCGGGGGGGGGGGGGGGGGGGGGGGGGTGCTGTACGGGGGTGCGGGGGGCTGTACGGGGGTGCGGGGTGATGTACGGGGGTGGCGGGGGCCTGTACGGGGGTGGCGGGGGGCAGTACGGGGGTGCGGGGGGTTGTACGGGGGTGCGAGGGGCTCTCCGGGGGTGCGGGGGGCAGTACGGGGGTGCGGGGGGTTGTACGGGGGTGCGGGGGGGCTGTACGGGGGTGCGGGGGGCTGTACGGGGGTGCGGGGGGCTGTACGGGGGTGCGGGGGGGCTGTACGGGGGTGCGGGGGGCTGTACGGGGGTGCGGGGGGGCTGTACGGGGGTGCGGGGGGCTCTCCGGGGGTGCAAAGGCCATCCCATTGATTACAAAAGTGAAAAATAAAAGTGATAACATCTAATTAATACATATTTCTTTTATCGATACCATACTGAAATTTATAAAAAATATATTGGATAATACATAATCTATAATATCAGATTTATTGATCTGTTGGAATTAGTTCGACTTTTTCAAATGTAGAATCATTCAAGATTATCTGATCAAAAACTCAATATGTGTATAAAATATTTAAAAGATCACCATGGATGGTAATAATGCATTACTTAAATGAATAAATACAGTACATCAATGTCAACCCTACCAGTACAAACAAAATACATATCTCATGAATATATGGTGCGTCACGCGTTGCCATCACTGCTACCTCCTTCTGGTGGGCCAGGTGCCTACAACAAATAAACATTATAAATATTTTAATAACAAAAATAATTTAAATTAAATAAATAAATACAGTATATACCTGCGTCGTATGATCCCCTGTACCATCAGCTCGACGCACATATTCCCGCAGTGCTCTAACCTCAGCTGTCAATTGCGCATTTGTCTCCTCGGAAGCGCGCAGCCGTGCCTCAAAATCTGACATCTGCTGTGTCATATGAGCAACAGCAGGACCGACAACCGCAGCGCGTGACACTACAGAACGAGGAATCCCTGCTCCATAGGTCAAACTATAGCCATGCCCGTCCTGACCAATAATGCGATGAAAGATCTCATCCCGTCGCATGGGAAGCTGTCGCTGGTCCTCTGGCAGATGTTCTAACTCAGCTTCAAATTGATCCTGTGAAATATTTAAATATATATAAATATATATATGTTAATATATAGATTTATGTAATTATTGGTAAGTACAGACACTTACTATCAATGCTGCAACCTCTGGATCATTGCGATCACGAGTCCTTATCCACACCGACATTTTATCAGTTGCTGCACCTTGCCCTCGCAACTGTATATTAAAAGAATATAAACACGAAACCATATTAATTAATAAATTAAAAAATGAATAATATATACCTCATGTCGGATCTGAGACACGTGACGAGTCCCGAGCCTGTGAGCTGGTCCCTGCAACGCTCGATTCTCCGAATGGCGTGTTGACACCTCCTACATTCAATTCATTCAAATTTCAAACAAATCACATATTCTTGAAAATATATATACAACAAAATAATTAATATACAAACTGAAACACCCTCAGTAGACCAATATGCAACCAAGTCACGCCACTGATCCGGGAGGACACCTCTCGGGACTTTTTCCAAAATGTCAAGGGCACCCACATTTGGTACGTAGTGGTCCCTCTTCACTTTTCCTTTATAATCTTTCCATAGCTTACGGCATTTGCTCATACACACGGGTCGAAACTCTTCAGGGCATACTTTCAAATTTTGCTATAATGAAAATAATCAAACATATTAGTATTATTTATAAATAGAAAATAAAGTAAAATTATTTTCTTACCTGAACCTCCCTCCATAGACGATCTAATGTGTCCTGAGGGATAGAAGCCCAATCACGCGTGGTCAATGGAAATCGATGTGGGTCACGTATGATATGACCCAGTTGACGAATAAATGCCGGGGCATTCGGTCCCACGGGATGAAATACCTCATCAAATGAAACATCTGTCGTCGTGTCGGAATTCCATGATAATATGCCACGACCAGGGCCTCTCCTGCGAGAGGAAGAAGCAGCCGAGTCTGATCCTGTTGAAAACAATTTTATATATAAATTGACAAATGTTATATATATATATATATATGTCAATTACATAAAAATTATAGACAATGACATTCAAACATACCTCGACCCTGAGACGTAGATGCCTCAGATGGATGATGTGGATTTTCTGCCTCTTCCCCTGACATGTCTGCAGTCATACAAAATATCAGTAATGAGTCCAAAGTGTTTAAAAGATAAATTGGATTGTTCTTAATAAATAAAACTTGTACAACTGTTAATCAAACAAAAAATGGATTGAATAATTAGTTGTGAATGAATTTTAAAAAATCAGAAAGTTAATCAACCTAAATATTTATGACTGAATTAACTTACAAAAGTGAGGATTAAAACTTATAAGGATTTATAAAATGATTAGATAATTTATGATATCCTAGGACATTCTAATGAATAGCGGGAAAACAATTATACCTTTCATTAAGCATGCAAATCGACCGTTTCTCCTTCAACAGCCGCTCTGACCCAATAAATATCTTCTTCACGTTGAACTACGGTATGTTGATCAAGTTGTTGGTAAACAAACGGAACAGTCTCGGGTTCATCTTCTTCAAATAAAAACACTCCTCGCCGAGACATTTTGACAACAACTTGCCAACTTGGATCCGAAGGCAAAGTAACGAAGAATACTTGTTCCGCTTGTGATGTCAAAATGAAAGGTTCATTCTCAACTCGTTCATTATTTCTGTATAACATATAGTTAAAATTCACCAATGAAAACTGATATTGATCGACTTTACATCCACGCACTGGATCAACCCAATTACACTTTAACAATATGTACTTCAAACCGTGTGTGTATACAACTTCAATGATGTCTATCAATTGACCATAGTAATAACCAGAATCGACAAAGGGACAACCGATGCCACTGTTTTGTGTTGCTCGTTTGTCATCAACATCTTTAATGCGAAATCGAAAACCATTAGCATCAATAGCTTTATAACGACGAGCCGTTATAGATGGACCCTCAGCCAGTTGGATAAATACTTCAGGTAGCGTGGGGTTCCCTAACTCCCTCAGCTTACGAACCTACATAATTTATAAAAATCAATACTGATATATGCAGAAAGAATTAGTTTAATACTTCACTCATAATGAAAATCAATTTATACATACATAATCCTTGAACCAATCATGAAATGCCGCATAATGAGATTGTTGAATTTGCAACTCAGTCGCACGATGCATCTCTTCTTTTATCTCATTAATGTGTTTCCTGCAAATGATTACGCGATGTTTAAAAGATCAACTTATGCAAAGAAAACATGTAAAAGTTATACAAGCACATTGATAAGATACTTACTGCATTAATGGTGCAACTGATGGAGTATTGAACAAGATATATCGATGTGCTTGTATCCACTCGATGTTGTCCATATCAAATGTGGTTCCTTCTCCAACTGGACCATCATCAATCTGAGAGGGCTTATCTAATTTTGTTTCAACATCCGTAATATATTCTGCACAAAAGGTAGTACACTCATCCATCAAATAACCATTGGCTATTGATGCCTCTGGACGAGCTCTATTGCGTACAAATCTTTTCAATGTACTCAAATACCGTTCAATAGGATACATCCACCTGAATTGCACTGGACCAGCAGCCATTACTTCATCAGTTAGGTGCACTGTCAAGTGGACCATAACATCGAAAAATGAGGGGGGGGGGAAGTTTCTCAAAGTGACAAAGCGTAAGTACAATTCAGTCCTGCAAACTTTTTAAATCACTCATTCGTTGATTTCTTAAACAAAGCTGTCTAAAAAAATTACTCATCTCAATCAAGGGCTGAACAACATTGGGGGATAAACAATCACAAATTGCGATTGGAATCAACTGCTTAAGTAATATGTGATTTTCATGACTTTTCAACCCTTGCAATGTCTTGCTCGTCAGATTCACACACTTTGAAATATTAGAAGAGTAACCATCAGGCACCTTGACCATCTTCAAAATGGAAAGAAATGTCTCTTTCTCCTCTGTAGTCATCGAATACTGTGCAGCAGGCATATATGCCTTGTTTCCCTCAGCTAACTGTAAATGCAACTGTTTCCTTAAACCCATTTCTTCCAAATCACGGCGTGCATTAACATGGTCCTTTGACTTTCCACTGACACCTAAAATGGTCCACAATATGTTATCACAAGCATTTTTTTCAATGTGCATGACATCCAAATTATGCCTCAACATGTTAGTTTTCCAATACGGAAGACTATAAAAAATACTTTTATTTTTCCAATTGTGACTGCGCTGCCTACCCGCAGCACGAATATTACGTACTGGAGGAGCCACCAAATCCTGAATTTCATATACCGTGCGGATGTTTTCTTCCTCAATCTGCGATAACATTTCGACTCCTGTCATGATCTTTGGTGCTGGGATGAACTCTCTAGAACCATCAAATGCCACTCTGTCCTTTCTAAACCTGTGCTGGGGAGGGAGAAAACGCCTGTGACCCATGTATGCCCATTTTTTGGAATGTTTAAGCCATACAGATTTTTTAATTTTATTGCAACAAGGGAAAGAAAATTCCCCTTTCGTACTCCAGCCTGATAAATTTGCATAAGCTGGGAAGTCATTGATTGTCCACAATAAAGCAGCATGCAGTTTGAACATTTCATTCGTTTCGCAGTCATAAGTCATCACACCATCGCCCCAAAATTCATTCAACTCATCAATCAATGGCTGAAGGTAAACATCAATCTTATCCCCCGTACTTTTAGGTCCATCAATAAGAGTGGAAAGTAATATAAATTGTTGCTTCATACAAAGCCACGGAGGAAGATTATATGGAACCAACACCACGGGCCATGTGCTATGAGTTGCACCAACCATAGACTTGAATGGATTGAAACCATCTGCTGCCAATCCCAATCGGACATTACGAACATCTTTAGCAAAGTCGGGATGTCTCTTATCAAAATCCTTCCATGCATGAGAGTCTTCCGGGTGGGTTAACATGTCACTTTCATGAACTCTTTCTGCATGCCATCTCATTAAATTAGAAACTTTAGATGACATAAAAAATCTTTTCAACCTCGGTTTAAGGGGAAAGTAACGCATTTGCTTTACGGCAATCGGTTTCCCCTGTATCGCAATCTAACTTTGATGAGTCTTATTTCCCCTGTTCTCTTTCCACCTGGAAGCGCCACAAACCGTACAAATATCCAAATGAGCAGTTTCATTTCTAAACAACATACAGTTGTTTGCACATGCATCTATAGTCTCATATGTAAAACCTAAGTTCTCTGTCAACTTACGAGCATAGTAATACGACTCAGGAATCTTAGTGTCGACAGGAAGAACTTTTTTCAATAAAACCAAAAGCATGTCGAATGATGTGTCTGACCAATTATTCAAAGTCTTCAAATGCAACAACTCCACGATAAACGACAGTTTATTGTAAGAAGTACATCCAGGATATAATTCTGTTTTCGCATCATCAAGTACTTCATAAAACCTCCTCAAATCACGATCTGCACCAGAGCGAAGATTTATCTCACCGGTCTCAAGATTCTGGATGTCAATGCCTTCAGGATCAAACCCACGTACCATTTCAGTAAGCATTTCATGCATTGGATCAGTCATCCTTGCATCAACATCCATCTGAGCTGCATCTGTATTTTGACAACGAACATATTCTTCTCCATGACGAGTCCAACTCTTATAATTTTTCAGAAATCCATTAAAGAAAAGGTGCTCCCTCACAGTATCTCGTGTGAATTGATATCTGTTAGCACATTTTCTACATGGAAAACTAATATAGTCACTTTCAAATCCTCTCGTGAAGTCAATAAACTGCATAATGCCATTGAAATATTCTCTAGACGTTCGATTTGGAAGATCAATCCAACTCTTATCCATAATAATATCTGTATAACAAACATTTACACAATACTTATTACATTTACATTTTTCAAATCAACTATATTCAAAATAAATATTAACCATTTGTTTATGAACCATTGATAAAATAATAATGTAACTAAAAGCTCATGTTACCTGATTGAGCTACAAACCTGAAAGGGAGGGGAGCCGAAGGCGGTGCTGCGAGGGAGAGGAGGCAGCGAAGGGGAGCCGGAGCCAAAGGCGGTGCGGCAAGGGAGGGGACGGGCGGCGGCGGCGGCGGGGAGCTGGAGGAGAGGAGGCGGTGAGGGGACGGGGGACGGGCAGTGAGGGGGGGGGGGGGTGTCCGGGGTCGGGGGGGTTGTCCGAGGTGCGGGGAGGGGTGTCCGGGGTGTCGGGGGCCTGTCAGGGGTGCGGGCAGGGGTGTTCGGGGTGCGGGGGTGTCCGGGGTGCGGGGGAGGGGGGGCTGTCTGGGGTACAGGGGGGCTGTCGGGGGTGCGGGGTGGGGTGTCCGGGGTGCGGGGGGCCTGTCCGGGGTGCGGGGGGGCTGTCCGGGTTCGGAGGGGGGGTGTCCGAGTGCGGGAGGGGGGCTGTCCGGGGTGCGGGGAGGCTGTCCGGGTTCGGAGGGGGGTGTCCGAGTGCAGGGGGGGCTGTCCGGGGTGCGGGGAGGCGTCCGGGGTGCGGGGGGCGGTCCGGAGTGCGCGGGGGGTGCTGTCCGGGGTGCGGGGAGGCGTACGGGGTGCGGGGGGCGGTCCGGAGTGCGCGCCGGGGGCTGTTCGGGGTGCGGGTGCCGTCCGGGGTGGGGGGGGAGGGCCGAGAGGCCGGAGGGCGGCGGCCGGAGGCCGGAGGGCGGCGGCCAGAGGCCCGAGGGCGGAGGGCGGCGGCCGGAGGCCGGATGGCAGGCGGCGGGGGAGGGCTGGCGGCGGGGGAGGCCGGGCGGCGGGGGAGGCCGGGCGGCGGGGGAGGTCGGGCGGCGGGGGAGGCCGGGCGGCGGGGGAGGCCGGGCGGCGGGGGAGGGCGGGCGGCGGGGGAGGGCGGGCGGCGGGGGAGGCCGGGCGGTGGGGGAGGCCGGGCGGCGGGGGAGGGCGGGCGGCGGGGGAGGCCGGGCGGCGGGGGAGGTCGGGCGGCGGGGGAGGGGAGGGCGGCGCGAGGGAGGGCGGCGAGGGAGGGAGGGGTAGCTAGGGCGGAGGGAGATCGAGGGCGCGGGGGGGGGGGGGGGGGCGCAGAAACCCCCCGAATTTTTTTATCCAGGTTAGCGACCGCCATTGGCGGTCGCTAATGGTGAGCTATAGCGACCGCCAATGGCGGTCGCCCGAGTCTGGGGGGCTCCAATGCCCCCTTTTCTAGTAGTGATGGTACCACCTAAGTAGGCATGGGTGACTTCTTGTTTTTAATGGTTTGTAGTTCATGTTTAAGGTATGATACTTCTAAGTTAATTTTCTCCATTTGTTTACACAAATTATCAAGGATTGGAAGAGGGACAGATTGAGTAGGGGATTGTGCTGGTTGGTTTATCCTAAGAGGATACTTTGGTTGTTAGATTGGTTGTTGCATAGGTTTCTGGATGGGTTGTTGGTATTAGATAGGAGTATGTTGGTATTGGACTGGTTGTGGTTAGAACTGGTTATGGTTTTGAAAATTTTTTGGAGGGTAGGGGTTTGGTCCTTGTGGCTGGCTAGGTTATTGGTTGGGTTGTTGGTTATCTTTCCAACGAAATCCTGGATGGTCATTATACCTTGGATTGAAAGTGTTTTGGTATAGTGGCTTCTAAAAGTTCAGAGCATTGAACTTCTCTGGTGGTCCTCCTATAATAATATCTTTAATGTAAGGTATGGTTGGATAGTTGTCAGTCTTGTGGTCATGTTTGTCACAAATTGTACAAATAGGGTCAACAGTTTGAATTTCATGGACCTTCCTAAGATCAATCTCCTCAACCTTACTAATGAGTGCAGCAAGTTTCTCCCTAAGTATTTCCTCATCCCTAAGTGTGTGAATTACACTATATTTGGGTGTATTATCATAGTAAGGTGATGTTCCCCATGTTTTATTTTGTTCAGCAAGGCTTTCTAGATACTCGTAAGCATTATTTGGGGCTTTGTTTTTGAAAGTTTCATTACACATCATGTCAATGAATTATTTGTTCCCCAGAACCAACACTTCATAGAAAATTCTCACTTATTTAGGAATAGAAAAACCATTTTATGGAACCATGTTTATAGTGTATTTGAACCTCTCCCATTTTTCTTAGAATGACTCTCCCTCTTTTTCAAAAAAGTTTTGGATGCTCTTTTTAAGTGAAATTGTTTTGTGGTGGGGAAAATATTTTTTGTAGAATTCTCTTTGTAGTTGGTCCCAAGAGTTGATGGATGATGGTATCAAATTTTTTATCCAATTTTTAGCTCTATCCTTTAAATAAAAAGTAAATATCCTCATCTTATCTGACTCTAGTTGATGTGGGGGACACATAGTTTCTACAATGTCATTGAACTCCTTAACGTGAAGGTAGGGCACCTCGGACTCCATTCCATGGAATGTGGGAAGGTGGTTTAGGACATTGGGTTTAAATATATAGTTGAAATATCCTAGGAAATTGTGTCTAATTCATGAGGTTTCATTGGTCTAGGCAGGTTTGAGGTAGTCATTCATGGTTTGATCGACTGCATTCCCTAAGTTTGGGGCTGCCTCATTAAGATTCCCATTTTGGTTCCCACCCAGGTTTATGAATTGGTTTCTTTGAATACCTTTCGTTTAAATGGGGTCAATTTTTGACTCTATATTATCAGTAATATTAGGATATAATGAAAAGAGTTACCTTGGTGTACTTGACTCCCAAACCCCATGACTATCCACCCTAACTAGACGGTTTGATCACGGGTGTAGGCAGACATGTGCCAAAAAAAATGAGAAAGGAAAAGATAAGAGAATTTGGATGATAATAGAAGAAATGGGAGAGAATATAATGGGTGTTGAGATGACTTAATTGGGTCCCTATAAATGGCACCAAAATTTCTTCTCGCCCAAATTTACCCAATATTTTAGCTTTAAGTGGTCGCTTGTAGTTTAGCTTGGGTTGTTGAATCCTCAGAGACCTAAGAAGTAACCTATAGACACGTACATACTATGGATTGTTTTTGGATATGAAGTGGCCAAATTGGGTTGATTTTATATGGTTTTAAATGAAATCTAACATACTTAATTTAATTTAAATTAAAATAATGAGTTGATCCTAGGTTATCACTTGGGGGTGGATTGGATGAAATTATTTTTTTAACAGTTTCAACTTCTTATATTAGAGATAGGTTTATTCAAGAAGATCAAAAAACTTAATCACTTACTGATTTAATACCAATAAAACATAATACTAATCACTTATACACTTGAAGGATCAAATTTAGGATCACTCCAAGGTAAAGGTTTTTATTAGCACTTGAAGTATGTGGCCTTAAAATTCAACAAGTACGAAGAAGTTTTAAAATCATCAAATAAAAATATAAATTAAAAGATGTGATTATAAATTAATTGGGTGATAAATAACATACAATACAGCCCCTTTATACTTCCTTAGATCAACCCATAAGTGAGTTATCCCTCCATTGATTCTATGGTTTCAATGGAAGCGGGAAGTAGACTCCTGAGGGAGGAAATGGAGAAGTAAAAAAACAATGAAATAACGATCACTCCACCGTTGTGTGATAATTTCACAAGGTTTGGTGTGAATAAATTCACATCTTGAACCAATTATATCAAATTAATATGTAGAAAAATAGAATAAGAGGAGAAAAATAACTTTTATTAAGAAACTAAAGTGAATTGAACAACTTATACGTGAAAGAAAAACCTGAGACAAAAAAATCATAGCATAACATTACAATGAAAGAAAGCACAAAAGATGAATAAATACTCCAACACCACTACCTTAAATAGTAATTTTAGGAGACTTGGGTCGAGCATCTAATAGTTAAATTCATCCCACTTGAGTATGGTATTTCTAGGGTGGTGGAAAGCTTGTGGAACTTAGAATTTTCCACCCTTGACCCAAAGTGGAAGGCAGCTTGCATCCACCGAACAGATGCATCTAAATTACCTTATATATGGCCTAATTAGAGTGTTCCATAGAATAATAAAATGGAGATACGAATTTATTCTAACCTCCTGTAAAATTTCAGCCCAAATGGAATTTTTTTTTGAGATATTATTGAAATGGTGGGATGTTTTTCTGGGCCGCAGAATCTAGCTCAGAATTTTATCTCCAACTTGGGCCTCTTGTACTCCATTAAAACATCATAATTAGATTTTTTCACTATCTAATTAAATGTTCCTCGTGATTTATTCTTTATTCAGTTCAATTTTTAGAATTATTGGGCTAGGATATTGGCCGCTACATTAGTTTTATTTGGTTGTCATCCAGTTCATTTCACCCAGAATGTTGTTTGGTCAAGGCCAACTTTGGTGGTCTTCCAATATGAATCCTCAAGTACTCTAAAAGTATGAATTGTTACCAATGTAATTAGAAATATGAAAATTAAATATGAAAATAAAATCAAGATCATTGGGTGCTTTAAATGATGTTAAAAAATGTACCATGTAATAGTGCATTTTAAGAAGGAATTACAATTATAATATGAAATAATGTTCAAAATGTAAAATTCCCTAAAATGGTGTTTATAAATAATAAAGCACATGAATATTATATATATTAACAATGAATATTATCCTCATTTAGTGGATAATCACAAACCCTATTATAAAATGGAGTCATGGGTGAGGGTTTTTGTCAGAATTCCAAATTGTTTTAATAGCAGTAATGTTTGATATTAGATAGTAGATAAATTCTGATATTTTTTTGTTATATACATATATATAAACAAAAAAAATAAAAATAAAAAATTTAAATATACAAAAAATTATATTTAAAATAAGTAATTTTTTTAGTTGAAAGGCGGTAGGGCCCCTACCGCCTTTCCAACACATTTTTTGTAATTTTTTTTACCTAGGCATATTTAAAAAAAATAAAAAAACCCAAAAAACTCCCTCTTCACCACACACGATGGTCTCATCTCCAGTGAAACAACCACCAGGTCTCCATCCTTTCCTCTGCTCCACCAGGACTCACTCTCTCTCATCCTCAAACCACGACATTGGCATAACCCCCCTCTTCATCCTGCATTGACGGACAACGACCTCTCCTCTACTACATACCACTGGAAATGACCTCCTCACACAATAACTACCCCCACCATGTCCATTACTTAGTCACTTCTTCTTCACGCACATAGTATTCAATCTAAGTGGGTGCACGGTTGTAGGTGATTTGTGTGTTGCATGTGACATCGATGTGCGTAGTGGATTCACATTGATTTTGGCGATCAGTGTTGCACGATGAGAGCGAACACAGATCCGATCATTTTTTTAGTAACACAGTTTTGATTTCCATGCTTTATCATTTTATTATCGCATGTATTTTTTGGGTAATGCACTTGATGGTAATTTCATGTCTTTGTTTTATTTTTATTTTTTATTGTCAGTAATTTTATATTATTTGGATGTGTATTTAGTTAATTATAATTTTTTTTTGCATTAATTTTTACTGGATCTTCACACATGATTTGGTGTCGTTCATGTGATACCTAATAAGTAATCACGGGTGGGAGATCATCGGATAATTTATTTGTTTGAAACTTGGGCGTGCTTGTGAGAGAATCGTAAATCACACCCGAGTGAATTCCGCATGAATAAATATATTAATTGAAAAATTAATATTTTGTGTACATTTTTTATTCCAACTTGCATGAGTTACACCTAATAAGTGATATAATGTGAGTGAACCCAACATAGATAGATATTCAACTTTTTGAGAAATGTGTCATTGCATTTCACTAAGTAATTCTATTCTAATAAAGACACACAAATTATTCATCAAATTAGTTAATAAAATGATTATTTGTGTAAAAAATTAGAATATTGTTTAACAATAAAGAGAAAGACCTAATAGTATTTTGATTAAATTCAGAATTGGTGATAATTTAATGAATAAATATTTATATGTGAGAATTAAATAATTAGTGTTGCATACACCTGAATGGATATCACAACTCTGATACTTCCATCTCCACCTGTTTCCTCCATAGATTAATTTAATTCACTTATATAGTTTTAGTTAATTTTAAATAATCATTTTCAAATAGTTTTTTAGTATTTATAATTTTTAGTTGTTAATAAAATTTAAAACTCATATGCCTGAACATTATTCCAAGAGGATATTCTTAGTGTCTACGCACATTCTCTATGACGTCCCGGCCCAGATGCCACTTAAATGGTGCCCCAAGCCGGTGGGTCACATGGCCTCAAGCACACCTCCCCGTGCATCATAGCCTGCTGAATAGCAGCAAGGCCCTAGGGTGTGTCTGTGGGGAGACTATGCCCTCAGTTTAGAGTATAACATTGGTGAAATAGTTAGATAAACAATTGAAGCATATATAAACAGATGGCACAACAGAAACAAACACTATAACGAATAGACTAGTAACCCACCTTAGCAGAAGCATAAATAATCATCTAAGCACTAAATAATAATCAAAAGTAGTAAACTGATAAAATAAAATAGATATTGAGTTTATGTCTCTACAAAAGAGGAAAAACATTTATACATGGTAGCAGGTAGTTAATACACCACATGCTATACACAAGGCACAAAATGGAAAAAAGTTTATCCAAGCATCCCGAGCTCCAGACTGGTCATTTACTACCAAGATCCCATCCTAATTCATGAATGCATCCACACATCCATAAGTGGATACTTCCCCTTATCTACACCTGCAAACATATTTTCTGCCTGGGTACCATCAGCAGCCCAAATACGGTGTGAGATAAACTCAGTAGACCACCACCAACGACATCTATAAATATCCAGCTGTGAATATAACATGGTAGTGTGCAGATATAATAATAAAAAGAAGTAATAATAATTTTAAATGGGTCTGCTCTGGTTCTTGATGAAGAACCGGGCTGACTCTACCTACTTTTGTCCATGCCGAAATATATTTGAAAGAATCAAGGGTCGCAATGCCCGATATCACAGTATAAGGGACGCCATGCCCAGAATCACAGTATAAAGGAATCCATGCCCTGTATCATAGTACAAGGGACTTTATTCCTAGTATCATAATATAAGAAGGGTCACCATACCCATATCACAGTATAAGGTACACCATTCCCAATATCACAGTATAAGGGATTATATGCCTGTATCATAGTATAGGGATGCCATGTCCAATATCACATTAATAAGAAGGCATACCAAGTCTGTATCAAGGTATAGGGACATCATGCCCATATATATATAACATTCATAAGGGTCTTAATTTCCATTTAGATATAATAAGGATCACCATGCCTATTAAATTTAACAAGGGTTATCATGCCCATACATCAACAGTGATAAACATTAATGACTTTGATACGATCCAATGGGTAAGTCATAACTCATTAGAATTTAATAATAATAAGGGTTTGAACATTTTTCCATTTAATCAGGTGATGTGGTCATGCCACTATCATAAAGTTCAACTCATTATAATTGATAAGGGCACTGGCCAAGCTGTGCCACTATATTCATCTGCTATCAATATGATCTTTCATTTGAAAGTAAATCCAAACACACCGATAGGTGTTTTTGATTTATAACCATGAAATACAATTAAGAATGTAAGAGGGAACACCCAAAGTAATGGATCACTCTGAGGTTTTATGACCTCTAGTATCTCAAGGGATCTAATAAGGTCAATGGGTTCCAAAATAGACAACCAATTTAAGATAGATGAAAATTATGGGCAATGCATAGTGAAACAATGTGCGACACACATCACATGTTATAAAAAATCAATAATTTAAGGTATAGTTACTAGAACACCTACCTCAATATTGTAGAGGAGTACTCATATAGTATCGTCTGTTGGTTTGGTCCAGATCGGGAGAAAACGAAAAAATGGATGAACAGCCTGAAAATAAGGTATAAGATCCTACACCCAGATAACTCCATTGAGGAGAAGAGAAATTAAGAAAGCTGAAATATGAATAGAGATATTACCAGTGTGAATCCAAAAAGACAGATAGTGAAAGAATCAGATTCTGGATGATGAAGAAATCCAATAACCTAGCTTAGGAATCCAAGGGGCTCAAATGAGAGAACCTCCTGTGTGTGAGAGATAATGAAAGAAAGAAGGGGTGAGGAAAAAGAAAAGGGGTCTTCCCATTTAAAAAAATTTCATGACATTTACATGGCATGTAAATGATTTAATCATCATGTAATTCTCGAGCTCACCTCTCTAGGAAAGTCTATTACACATCATGAATAGGCCTTCCCAGGCTATTACACGTCGTGTATTGAATACATGCCATGTATTCCAAATACATGTCATGTATTTGGCCTGCAAGTAGCCTTAAACCCCTACTTCCTTCTTTATAAACCACCCAACTGACCAATGGGATCAAATTTAGGTTCTTATCCAAAAATAAAACTTAAACAAGAGTTTAACTAAAAAATAAAAAGGATTCGTACCTCATATAAAAATCAAGTTCTTATAGTATTCCCCCCTTAAAGCAACTCATCTTCAAGTTCACATTCTAAGGGAAGCGAAATTCTATTTGAGAACAACTCTAACCACTGAGCGCATATGTTGGCCTCTCACTCCCAAGTCTCATCCTATACCCAACAATTCTACCATAGAATCCATTCTAAAGGGACAAACTCATCTCAGGGAACCTTCGTACTCCATTCAATGATGTGTATGGGATTCCCCTCAAAAGAAGCATCAATATCTAACTCAATATCCTTAGGATCAAATGAATGAGACAAGTCTACATGATATGAATAAAGCTATGAAATGTGGAAGACGTGGTGCATGGAATGGTACCTAGGAGGTAATAGCAGATGATGTGCTACTAGATCAACTCTCTCCTGAATCTCAAATAGACTTAAAAAAGCATGGGTACAACTTCCCTTGCCTCTATATCTGTCTATGCCCAAGTCTGGGTGATACCCGTAAGAAAACATGATCCTTGACCTCAAACTACAGATGTCATCGATGAAGATAAACATAATATTTCTAGATAAACTAAGAAATATACACCCACTTACCAATCATCTAAACCTACTTTGAAGTCTCCTGAAGGAGAAGAGGACCTAGTAGCCCTGCCTCTCCTGTCTCTTACTAGCACAAGGATGATCAGCACGACCTACCATATAAGGCATTATTGGGAGTCATCTAAATTATCACCTAAAAACTATTATTGTAGGAGTACTCAATGAGAGGGATATGATTTTCCCAAGAACAACTGCAATTAAGGACGCATGTTCAGAGTGTGTCCTTTAACACCTATATAGTCTGTTTCGACTGGCCATCGGTTTGAGGGAGAAATTCTATGCTCAAAATCACATATGTAACCATAGCTTTCTGTAACACCTACCATAACCTTGATGTGAAATGAGCATACCTATCTGAAATGATGATACAAGGGACTTCGTGTAGCCATATAATTGTCACGACCCGACCCAAGATGGATTTCAAGCTGCAACTACCCCAAGCCCCCCTCCATAGGCTAGGGTTGACGACCAATTCCAAAGTAATATATAACATGGGGAGGACTTTTACTAAGTACCTATACATACACACACTACCATCTCAATGTAGAACTGCAGAGGGAAATAGTAAAGGATGTAATACAACTAGAAAGTAAACCAAGCATGCATAACCTCTAGCGTGTACAAAAGTATGACAATGCAAACTGAAAAGTAAAAGGGAAAAATAAACTCTCAACTAGAAATATGTCTCAACCTGAAAAATATGGAAAAGTAAACTACTAAGAGAGACCAACTCCTAAATCCCAAGTTGTGACCATCGTACGCGGTCCAAAGTACCAGGTATCCCTAAGATCCTCTGAAGTCATCGTTGACTTGTCCATCATCTGCATAAGATATAGCACATGTGGGAAAATCCCATGCAGGGGTGAGTATATACACACCCATTAGGAAGCCCCGAAAGATTAAGGGGGAGCATTAAGAGATACAATAGGAATAGAAAGACTGTAGATAGTAAATGGGAAAGAGAATATCTCAACTCAAACCAAGAGTGAAAGTGACCTCATCCAAACACAAGGGTGTCAACAAAGTGAGTAGATGAACTACATATCAAGTTTTCATCACATATAGTAGGATAGTATAATCATACAACCATGAGAAGATAAACATATAATAAAGTGACATACCCTGCGCATCTTCACCTCTCATGGAAAGAGAGTAATAAGATCCAAGGGTAAGGATATAGAGTAATATGTGTGTGTGTGTGTGTGTGCTCAGTCAAAGAATCCCAAACTAGAGAGTAAGGGGATCTCTATCACATGGATTAACCCAGGAAGAAGAGTATCCAATATTTAAAAAATTCCAACAATGATGCCCAGTATCTCATGTGCTTTCCTAGAAGTAATCGTCCAAGTCAAACCACACCTTGTCTTTGTGTCGCACAGTTGAGAGGTCACGAACTTGAAGTAAAGGACTCGTGCCCCAGTACGTCAGGGGGATACACTTTGTAAATATCTATAGAGGACCTGTTACCATGTTGATGGGGGGGTTCCACTCAGATGTCATCGAGGACTCCACTACCCATCTCCACTAGAGGGTACCATTTGGTAGTCATCATGTACTCCACTGCCTAGCTCTACAGGAGGGCATACTCAGAAAGCTTTGAGGACTCCACTGCCCAGCTCTTTTGGAGGGTATACTTGGAAATCATCAAGGACTCCACTACTTTTCTCTATTGGAGGGTCTACTCAGAAAGTGTTGAGGACTCCACTGCCTAGTATCTACTAGAGGGTCTACTCAGAAAGTGTTGACAACTCCACTTCCCAACTCTACTGGAGGCCCTACTCGGGAAGAATTGAGGACTCTACTCAGGAAGCATCAAAAACTCCACCACCCAGTCTCTATTGGAGGGTATACTCAGAAAGTGTTGAAGACTCCACTGCCTAGTCTTTAATAGAGGGTCTACTCAGAAATTTTTGAGGACTCCACTACCCAACTCTACTAGAGGGTTTACTCAGAAAGCGTCGAGGACTCCACTGCCAAGCTCTATTGGAGGGTAAAACTCATTAGTCATTGAGAACTCTACTACCCAACTATATTGGAGGATACCGCTCAATAAGTCTCTAGTGACCCTTCGTGATCACTGTCATCATTGAGCATCACCCAACAAAGCGTCGTGCCCAAAACATTCCATATCATATCTCAAAATCCACAACTGAGGGCACCATCGTGTTCTATATGGAAAAACACTAAGGATATGCTACTCATGGGACAAAATATGAGTTCAAATGAAGAAGATATAGATGATTTAAGTTTCCTAAAAATGAACCAAGTAGTACATGGTGTGTCAGGGACCCACATGACATGTGATCCTTCTCTACTGCCTGGTCGTATCCTTTTTAGCACATAGCTTTTTGGACATGTAGTATTACACAGTGTGTAAGGGTAATACATGACGTGTCTCGGACAAAATCTTAGAGAACACATAAGGATCATCACTAATCTAAGGAAAAAAATATAATTCCACTAATATACCTATGAAAATGGCCCTAAATGGCCAAATAGATCACACCTTTACGATCCTCACAGAAAAACACTTGGGATAGGCTATTCACTTGTCCAAATCGGATACCCGGTGATAAATTCACATTTCACCATTTACTGCCCAAAGGGTGATTCATGGGCCTGTGCCACAAACAAAAATTAAATATCCCATATTGATCTCAAAACGACCACCTCAATATTAGTGTCGCAGCGTCATAGACGGTTCGTCATTCTGACACCATATGAAGAATATATGTCAGATACAAGATTGCATAATAATAATAATAAAAATATTGAGAGTTTTATAGACCCAATTCACAAGTCATAAAAAGTTATTCATCAGTGGTCTTGAAATGTCCATCTCAAATTTAGGGTCATGTTATTACTGACGGTTCATCAATCCGAAATCGTATAAAGAAGTTACAACCAGATTAAAGGTTTGACTACCAAAATAATAATAATATTTTATTATTATTATTATTATGTTTTTTTAATTCACAATCAAATTGAGAGTCACTCACTAGTCTCTCTCCCCTTGAATGTACATTCCTCCTTGCAATTATTCATCCTCCTTTAATTCCTTTAACTAGTACCTAACCTGTGAATTTTCATGACATAATTTATTAATTAAAAATTCAAATACAGACACTCATAATTTAAAGTTTAGATTATTTAAATATGGAAAGAAAAATAAATGCTAGAATAAATAATTCTTGATACTTAAAACAAAACTGAATTACAATTAAACAGTTGAACATAGGAATTGAAATTTGATAGGTTTATTCAATTTTTCTTTTCATTATGTATTGATGTTAACTGAAATTCTATTTAAGATCATCTAAAGTAAAACCATATCTATTGCATACAATGGTGTCTTCATCTCCTCTATCAAATATTTCTTGATTGAATTCATGTTTTAATTGTCTCTTAAAATAATATGTTAAGTAAAATGTGAGAAAAAGTTCAAAAACTAAATGAATATAAATTTACAATAGTTTTAAATTCATTATTCATATTCATCAATCAAATACATTATTTAATGTCATTTTAATTTAAAAGTACAAAAATTCAACTTGTATTTAAGTATATTTCAAAATTAATACATTTTAAAGGGGAGAGTATAGAAACAAATCCATATTACAATGTTCAGTATATGATGGGTGTGAAATAAAACCATCATTAGGCATGATTGTTCTTTGTTTCATAATACCATATCTAGGACTATCTATTATTTTTTTCATAATATAATATCCATTCCTACCAAGTAATTAATCATATGCATGCCTAAGTTAATATTCCAACATATCGGTTGATGCATGATCTCCTCCTCCATGACATAACACTATTTTAGTTCTAGATTCATTTAATCATTTATAACTACCATTGTGTCCTGGAATATACACTCATGATGAGATTCAATATTTTATAGCTGTTAAAAGTAGTTTTTTCTTAGGAAAATGTTGATTAATTTGACATAGACTATTTTAATGGTGTTATGAACTCAATTACATTGATATTCAATCTATTTTGGTAGATAAAACTCCAAAAGTATTCTGTGTTCTTCTATGTCTTCTCTAAGAATCTCCACCTCTTGTGCTATCCCAAAATTCACCTAACAAACTTTCCTTCATTTATGATCAATAATAAACACAACACTTCTATATTTTGGTTCTATAATTCCTCTATTTTGTCCAACAAACAAAACCAATGATATCCTTGGTCCAACTTGTAACAACTATCTTTTACAAGCTTAAATATTATTTACACTGTGTTATTTTCCTTGTTTAGGGAGTGATTAAACCACCCACATCAATTAGTGGCACTTCCCTTATATCACATTGAATCTTAAAAAAATCTCTTAAATATTTTTCTTTATTGAAATAGATCCAGAATCATCAGCATCATCAACATCTTCCAAAAGTCATCATTAACAAATGAAACACAACATAAATGAAGTATCAAGATAAACATAAAACTATTCATAAAAATTTCATATAAATATGAAAAAATTAATTAAGAATCATGATAGTAGTATCTTTTATTCTGAAGAACACAATTTATTATAATAACACATAAAATAAAATAAAACTCTCATGAAATACTTTGAAGTACTTAAATGTTATAAGTTATTGCGAACTGTAAGCAAATACCAGCTTGAAGTAAATAATTAGTTTTTTCGCATTGAGTAACTTTCAATACAAATAAAACCTATGTAACTAA
The DNA here is from genome assembly GCA_963277665.1 of Viscum album. Classification (NCBI taxonomy): domain Eukaryota; kingdom Viridiplantae; phylum Streptophyta; class Magnoliopsida; order Santalales; family Viscaceae; genus Viscum; species Viscum album. The sequence continues at coordinate 1,993,534,685 of OY728131.1, read as the reverse complement.
CTCTAAATCTATAAGAATAAAATATAGAAATTTAGAGTACCAATCAACTTACATAGACATGGATTAAAAAAATTCAAAGAGTAGAATCAATAGAATTTTCAACAATGGTTATGGAAAATTTTACTTCTAAATCCAATATAGATATTTGTCTAAAAGAAAACATAATTTAAAAAATAGTTTTGAACAATTTAAAACAATATGTTTTTTCATCTGAATAAAATAGGAGAAAAAATCATGCAACATCCATTTGAAAGTAGGAGAATTCGGTTTGAGGTGCATCATAATTGTGAAATTCTCACAGTAGTTGAACCTGGTAAAAAAATTAAAAATGTTGTTATTAGATAAAACATAATATGGTTATACATTTCATGATGAAAAATAAAATAATCTAACTCAAATTTTATCTTATGGAAAGGTAAATTTAATTACAATACTAGTCTAAATTGTAAGAAAAAAAATTATAAAAATTTTATGATGTACAAATTTTTCCTCATGGAAAGGCAGCTTGAAATGGGTTACTAAATAAAACTGTAGGAAAAAAACATGAAAATGGGTATTGAAAAATTGCATACTATTTACTAAAATATGTAAAAAATGACACTAGATATGTGTTACTTCCATTATATAATGATAAGTAGGGTTTTTTGTAACTGGGGTTCAATATAATTGAACAAAAAAAGAATAATATTCAGGAGATGAACTAATCTAATCAATTCATTAAAAATATGAAACTATTTAATGATTTTGTACATAAAATATATTAAAAAAATGTATTAATATGTACATTAAAACATGATACTCTATTTTCCCATAGTAGTGATGCACATTATGTTAATTTCTTAACATAATTTGCACCTTCCACTCCACATTATGTTAACTGCTTAACATAACATTGAGTGGTTGTCTTGAAATTATGTTATCGAGAGTGGGAAATAATGTTTGGGTTCATAAAATTTCTTCTTCATTTAATAGAGAAAGAAACACATTGATTTAACAAAGAATGCATATCTGATACCATTTATGGTTTTTATGGGTTCATCATATGAACAAAGGCAATGAAATAAAACCCATATATATTCTCGACCTATCCTTTATAGAATTATGAATAATAGGAATGAATAAAATAAATAATTCATACCTAAAGTGATGTGTGATCCATCCTTGACTCTTCACTGTATGCCTAATAAAGACCGCCTTAGATGCAAATGAAAGTCTCCTACATGCAGCTAAATTCATGCATAACTGGAAGATTCATGTACTTATCCTAAAATGTTGTTTTCAATGTATTCTATAATATGAATCATATACACATGTTTTTAGTTCATAACAAACAATATATAGTGGTTTCAATATTCTAATAGTGAATAAAAATTACTAACAATGAATGGAAACATATATATAGTTAAAACACATATACAGTGGATTCAACATACTAACAGTGAGTGGAAACACTTATGTAGTAGAAACAAAACATGTTAACAATGAACATACTAATAGTGAATACAATATAATGAAAGTAAATAGAAACACATATATAGTGGGTTCAATATGCAGTGAACGCAACATATTAATAGTGAATACAACATAGTAATAATGGACACAACATGCCAACCATAAACAAATAGTGAACATAACATACTATATTGAAACATGTATACAGTGAATTCAATATATTAATAGTGCACAACATACTAATAGTGAATGGAAACAAATATACAATGAAAAAAATCATATTATAGTGAACAAAATACATTAGAAACACATAAATAATGATGATAAATAATGATAAAATCCCCATAAACATGTGCATGAAATGCCTGATACGTAAACGATGATATAAATAATGTTAAAATAGAAATTTTACAAATAATTTAAGATATATAAACATGTTATTGGAATGATTTATCAATAAACTCTCAGGTTTCTTTGTGTTGTGATTTAACACCATGAAACTTGGATAAATGGAAAAGGAGATTGTAAAAATTAGAAAATAAATAGACAAGGAAGGCATCTAAAAAGATAAAGGAAACATGAGAAGTGGAAGGGGAGGTGTTATCTATATATCACAATAGATTTAATCCATGTCAGGTGATAAGAAATGCCTTTACAACACCGAAATATACATATCTCATTGGGAAACCTGAAGGCAACCTCTACGGGAAAATATAATAGAAGTTTTATAAAGAAAATGAAATTGCTAATATTTATTCTTATTATTATTACATTAGGAAATTTGGAGAAAACCTTGAAAGGTTGCCTATGAAACTGAAGTGACCCAATAGGTGCATGAGGTTTATATCAACCCATCATCGAGCAATGAAGAGAAAAATAAAATTTTGGTCGATGGAATGTCATGGAGTTAAGGAAAAATCTTACTCATATCAGAAAAAAGGGGGTAAATTAGGGAAATGTTAATGATATGAAACTAAGAGGTGGATGGGGGGTTAAAAAATGATTATAAAATCATAAAGGAGTTGGATAACAATATGAAGATAGGGGAAGATATCAAGGTGGGGGGTGGAAGTAGAGGTAGAGGTAACTATGTGCACTTTAATTACCCAATATGTTTTGCTACATTCTAACAAAAAAACCATTAATAAATCATAGAACATAAAAATTAACACACAATAAACTATTTGGTAGATAAAAGTGAAAAATAAATAATATTTTGAATTCACAATATGAAATATATGATGTAATTTTATTATGAAAGTGAAAATAATGGTAGATTAATCTAGATGAATTACCTGGATAGAAAATAGAGTCATTCTATCTTCTCATACTTCATTTTACTTGAAATGGAAGAAGGTTTTACTTTAAATTGAACATCATCATTTTGTGAGCTCTGACAATCCAAATTTGTTCCATCACCTCCTCTTCTAGGCTCGTCTAAATATTCAGAATCTTTGATCATAATCTTCTGAACATATATTGTGTATTAGTTTTAGGGAGTGGATTTACAATATGTGTGTATAATATATATTTTGGTGTGCAAATAAAGTCATCATAAATTCCAAATATAGTGAATTTTTAGAAACTTGATATTTGAATATATATTAGAAGATTGTACCGAAGTTACAACATTGGAGGGATACATGTCAAAAAATTTATCTTGTTGATTACCAATCCTTGAAAAATCAACATGGTCTGCATCCTGCATAAAAATATTGAAAGAATATACTCGGTGAATATTAATTTTTTTAGTTCATTTAAATATTGCATCAAGACAAGTGTAAAACATTTATTCTATAAAATTTATATTTTCATATAATTTTTTAATCTATAAAATTTTAACATTGTTATTTGAAATGAACAAAATTTTTAATTACTATAAATAAAAGTGGAATTCGTACCTCATTTTCTTATGAAACACTATTGTGAAGTTCGATCTTGTTTGCATAAGACATTATCAATAACATTCCCCTATAATTTAAATCTCTTCATTCATCAATGCATCAAAAAATATATATTTCTCTAAATATTTAGTTACGCCAACCTAGATAGATGCATAGAAAAGGATGTCTCTATTAGGCTAAAGTGGAAAAAATTTAAATAAGGTACCTTTTTCTCATCCTCCTTTCACTAGTCAGTGAATACTTCAAGTATTACCTCAGTCAATGGCATTCAGAGTCAATCAAGTTCACAAAATAATTTTTAATGGTTGAAATTAATTTATAAAAAATTAAAGTAATAAAAATGAAATACTATTAATTCTTGAGAATTCAGAACCATAAAATGTAGAACAATCACCTATCATTTCCCTTGTGAATTTGATTGAAAATGAAAATAAATAGTATAATATATCTCTACTACATGAAATTGTGAACTTTATTAAAAATGAAATCCAGTGAGAAAGCTAATATTCTGTCTTTCACTCTATCAAGTATAGTTATTCAAATCAAAAAAATTAAATATTTCACACGCCCTAAAAAATGTTTAATTTTTTTAATATAATATTAAAATCAAACACATATAGTTGATTTAAATTATTTTTAATTATAACACAAACATCTATATCATGTATATCTGCATACTAAAAATACATCCTAGTACTTTTGATTATGTCAAACCCTACCCATTCCCTTATCTAACTCATCATCATCACATTTTGTATTCAACAAACTTATAATTTCTCGACGTAACATCAAAATATACACCCAAAACCATATAATAATAATCATTTCTATTAAAATAAAGTAATCATGATGTATTACCAATTTTTTAATTAGTTATTATAGATTTATTCCAATAATCATTTTTACAATAGTTATCTTTCATGCAACATTCATGGCCTCAACCTAAAAACATAAATAATGGAAAGAGATAATTAGAGATAAACCATGCATGATGAAAGGCATAAATCTTATTTAATAGTTGATTTGGTAAAAATTTATCATCATTGAAAGCAATATTAAAGTGATGTAAAATGATGCATAAAAAAATCATGAGTAATTGATTTATACTTATCCAGTCATCAGCTAGTGTTCATTTCTTGAATTTTTGTTTCTTGGAAAAGGTCATGTAAGATAATTAATCAAGTAATAATTTTAAAACATTTTGGAACAACATAAGAAAAAATAATAAAATTAATTTTGGAGGTATTTGTTGATTCATATCTCAATTTTAAAGAATATCATCTTAAAATTTAAGAGTATAATTTTTGTTAACAAAATGAGACATGGGATGGTTACCCAGCACATACCTCTGCAAAGTTTATTAAATAAAACAAAATTTTCAAATAATACATGAGGTGTAATGAGATTACACCAATAGATATTTTAAGTGGTTACACATAGACTTAAAAACATACACCAAGAAGTGAATGAGAAATGGATCAGTTCAACCTCAAAGAAATAGTCCTGCATTTGGAGATCCAAAATTTGAAGGTCAGTAAAAATCTGATGCCATCTCCATAAGTCTGTCCACCAGATCATGAAAGTGAATGTTACAGGGACATCATGTCTCAGTAGTACCAACTAGATCAATTCATCAAACAATATTTCATCATGTTAGTAAATATAAACAAAAATAAATAGCAACCTCTACTCTTAACAGTCCCAAAAATAATGTACTATCAAACCATCTTCAAATTGCTTCATAATTCACAAAATCAGATAACTTTTCTTCAAAGGTAGTGCAATTCCATTCCAATCGATAGAACTGGTATATGAAGTAGGAAAATCAAACATAAATACAACAAAAATATGTCCCCCAAAAAGAACAAAAATGGGGTTTGGAGTCCTCAATCCAAACACCAAAAATCAAGAATTCAAAATAATTTTTGGATCCCTCCACATGTTGTCTAAGAATTTTGAAGACTTAGTGAACCACATGCGAAAAAATTTAACCTACATCTTCAAATTCCATCATAATCAATGGTTATGTCATTAAGTTTAGTAAAACACCATGCCATTTTTGAAAAAATTATATTAAATAATGAAATAAAAATTAATGATCTAGTATATAGAGGAATATTACAATACTTATTTAAATATGACAAAGTAGTAATTATTATAACATGTTTTCATTCCTAAATGAGAGTTATAATTTTATACCAGGAGTAGGTTATGGAAATTTTCTTTGTAAATGATGTCATTTGTGCATGTGGATTGTATTCATCCAATTTATGTTGTATTTTTTCTGCAAATATAATGAAAATAAACAATATATGTTGTAGTTTTCCAATATGTGTTGTAGTTTTTATAAACATTTAGAAATCATAATGTATATATCTTATGTACCATGTGGAATGTCTTGTTATAAGTAACTGAAAATCCTTGGTGAAAACCCATCTCTAATATCTCCTTGATTATTGAAGGAGTTGCATTTATAGAAATTTTCTTCGACATTTTTATCTCTGTGTTCTTCTTTAAAGCTCTTAATGCCTTATCCTCAATAAAATTTCCTCATAAACCATCATAAATTTTTCATCATTGATCGAATCTATTAAATCACTATAGCCTGAAACTACTCTCTGGTGGTAATGCATTCTCTTCTAACTATGCATCTTGATTCAAAGAATATGTATTCAATTCCTTAATACACCACAGTGATGGTAGTTCATTTTCATATGTATTAGGCATTAAATTCAAATAAAATAGATTAATATACTCTATAGGCCCCTATATTTTTCATGAAACCTCCATAATATTTTTCATTAGATTTATAGGAGTGTGTGTTTAATTCCTTATAGGCCTCATTGTAGGTGATGCATTCACATCAGCCTTTGCCTCGGGCTTTTGAGCAATCTCATTATGAAGGTAAATTTAAACATGGGCAGTACAATGAATGTTCTAATGACCATTCATTTTACTACCCATCTGATCCCATATTAACTGAAAAATTAAACATAACAAAATACCAATTTCAATCTTAAAAAAGTTAGTTGAAGATCAATGAATAGAATTTATGGAAGAGAAGCATAGAAGGCATAAATAATTTTTATTTCTTTGACCAGATGGCATAATTTAAGACTTAAAATTAGCTCCATATTCAACTATTTAAGAGAAGAAAAAATAGATAGAAAATAATTAACCATATATGGTATTGAAAATTCCAAGATATGGTTCCTTTAGGTCCCTACCTCATACAACTTTCAAGTCCCTTCCTGATTATGCTTTAATTTATCACAATATAATAACCTACAATAGAAAAACATATAAATGAAAGACATAAAATCCATAAATAATTTTAATTGATTCGACCAGATTGCATAATCTAAAACTTGAAATAAGTTCCAACATAAACTATTTAAGAGAGGATAAAAAAATATTTAAATAGTAATGAATATTAATATGAAAGTGAATCGTAAAAGTCACAAATAATTTTAATTGCTTCGAGAAGATGACATAATCCAAGAATTTAAATAATCTCCAACTTCGACGAATCAGCTTTAGATCCATCTTTGAAGTTTTGAAACACATGATTAAATAAAGAAAAGTAAATAAAAATAGATAGAAAAGAAAAACATATATAAGGTTTTTTTCCTTTAAGGCCCTCACTCAGACAAGTTTTAGGGATCTTCTTGATTATGATTTCATTCAGCACAACCTAATAACCTAAAAGATAACTAAAATTAAAGATCATAAATATACAAATATATGAACAATGATTATGTATTTTATAAATATAAGTTTTTTTTACAGTATAAATGAATCTAAATAATATGAATAATCAATTATATGATCATTGGTTACACATAATTTATACATACAGATTATACAAAATAAATCACTTGGATTTGGATGTTTCAACAAATGGAATGCTATAATTTAACATCAATTTCATCCCATATAGGCTTGTAGTAATAATTGCAGAATCTGTAATATATTATTTAAAAAATATCTAGTTTAATAAATAATAATTTTTTTTATATTAGTGATTATAAATGGAACATTGATATTTTCAATAACATACTACTCAGTCCTTTTTCACGAACCGGTTGCATCATTGTAGTGTTTTATGGTGAGTTTCATTCAAGATATAGATCATTTGTTTAGTGAAAGCATCCTAGAGTATGTAGTTTATTGTTACACCTCTGAAAAGGTTTTAGTTTTTTCATTCCCAATAACAAAAAAATAACAAACCTATTCATATAAATAATGACCAAATATGAACAAATATGAACTTGTTCATACAATAACAAAAAAATATTAACATGTATAAAAAATATATATAATAATGAAAAAATATAAGCCTGTATATTTTAATGAAACCTATTAGTTTGTTAATGGATATGAAGCTTTGTGAAAAAAATATGAATAAATATGAACAAGTTTTAAAAAAATATAAACCTATATGAAAAGATTAGATTAAATATAGAAAAAAATGGGGTAAAAATATATAAAAAATTAGAAAAATATGAACTTTTCTATTGAATTGGAATCAATTATAAAAAAACATATGAACTAATCTTAAAAAAATAAAAAATAATTACCTGTATGAACAAAAAAATTAGGTACCGATATGGGAAAAAAGATGCACCTATATGAAAAAAATATAAACAAATTGATCAAAAATATGAACTTGTAAAGAAATATGAACCTTTATAGGATCTATCTCCCTAATAAAACATCCAAAAAACCCTATAGAGCTTCTTAAAACCAATCCAATCCCGCTTATAATAAAAAAATACATAATAAAATAATGAAATACCTTAAACATGGGGTGTTTTCTCACTCACCTATTGATGATATGTTTAATACCAAATACTCGGATTCATATTTTAACATTAATTATAAAATATCTATTATGTTAAAACAGTATAAAACACACTGAATGTAAATAGAATATGAATATTTGTCATTGAAGATACCTGGAGGGAGTTGAAAAAAAATCAAAGATGAAACACATAAATGATGTTTAGTAGTTACAGCTAATAAACCTAATTTATAAATTAAAGAGGAAAATGAAAGATCTAAATCTAAATCATAAGTTATTTAGTATATAAAAACATCAAAGGTGATCAATGCAGTGATGAATAAAATGTAATAATGATGGGGGAAAATAAATAATAAGGATCTTATTTTTTTCAGAAGCCCATGCCTTCAAGATGGTGGTCGTGGTGTATGGATACTTGGAGTTAGTAGGTATTTGGTAGAGGGTAGTATGCCTATCTAAAAAAATATGTCCATTTTCTAGATAAAATTTAACCAGCTAGAAATGGATGATAGTGAAAGGTGGGAGAATGAATTTTCATGAGGTTTCAGTGGTAATATTGGAATGAAAGAAAATATGAAACACAATATGGAGTAAAAATATACTTACCAAAGGTTATACGTTGTTGTACATGGTAGAAGATCTAAATGGATGAAGAATCCATGTATACACGATGACAGATCGATAATATGAAATAGACTTTTTTTAGTGAACAAAAGTTAGTTAGAATCATGGGAAACCTAGTCAATGAATAAATCAATGAAAACTTAGTTTTAACTAATAAAGTATATGATCAATGTTATTAGTTAAATATAAGTTTTAGTATATCACATGCATTTCACTAATAAATTATTCATGTTGTGATTTATTTAATTGGTCAAAAATATAAAATAATGAAAAATTTCAGAATTATAAATGTGTAAAATTACCTAAATACACAAATTACAACATTAATAATCACCTAAATATTATGCTTCCTGATGAACAATTGATGAGCAATTTAATTAGACCATAATAGTGTCCAAATCACTCTATAGATCTGTTTCACAAAAAAAATACACGAATAGTGAAGAAAAATAGGATTAGAAATATGAAAAATTACCTAGATATATTAATTACAATAGAAATAACCCTATTAGAAATTTATGAGAAAAGAATGATGTTTCCAACATCAGAGATCTAGGTTATTATCAATTAATTATGGGGGTGAGTAATGGAGGTAGTGAAGTGGGGATACGTGGAGAAGGAGGAGGCAGTGAGGTGGGGATTTGTGGTGAAGGTGGGGATACTTGGTGGTGAGATAGAGAGGCGATATGGAAGAGGTGGAGGTGGAGATGGAGATTCATTGAGGTGAGGATAATTAGTGGAGGTGGGAATGTGTGGTAGTGAGGAGAAGGCAGAGGTAGAGGTGGAAACAGTGAGGTGGAGAAGGGGAGGCAGAAGAATCTATGTTGTGTGACCGCATAAACTCAATCGTGAGGAAGGATATAAAGGAGTATCAGTAGGAATCATGTTCTATTTGGTTGAGGTGGAGGTGGAGAGGCCAAAGCGGAGAGTGAGGGGGATTTGGATGTGGATTTGGATAGGCGGAGGTAGAGGAGGAGACCGAGAAAGAGGAGGTGAACACAGATGGTTTTGGAGGACTTTGAGAGCCAGAAGCAAAGGTAGAGGAAAAGGTGGGAAGTAGGATGGTACTGAGGGAAGAAGGCGAGAGGGATAGGGAGGAGGCATAGGTCGAGAGAATATTGGATTGGGGGGAGGAGAGTTGGAGGTTGGGGAAGGAATCATGGAGGAGGTTATAACAGAGAGGGAGAGAAAATTTGAGGGGAGGTAGAAACATACCCGAGAACTATTATGGATGAGCCACGTGTATATGTAGGCACATACTATAGTATATACTAGTACCCAACCCATGCATTTGCACAACATAATCTTAATTAACATGCTCATAATTTTATATTACTAAAACCTTTAGAAAGATGCAATATAGGAAGATAAAGAAACATAAAAGTAAATAATAATTTATACATAAACCAATGAATCCCAAATCAATAATTGAACATAGTAATTAATTTTTTTCTTTTATTATGATGGATTGAGGAAGGATTTAATTTATATTTCATAATATACATAAATAGTATTTAAATTAAATTCATTTATTTTTATGGTTTTTATTAATTTTTAAAGTATGGTAAAAATATATTTTTAAATGATTTGTAAAATAAATAAACCAATTTACTTAAAATATTTTTTTTGGAAAATTTGAAAAAAAATTATAAAAGGAAAAAAAATCAGGAAAATGGCAGTGGAACCATCTTAGTGAATACTCAATAAATATTCAATATATCTCAATCAATTTATTACTTAGTTTACTTTGTTTAATAAAATCCTTTTGATATTATTAAAATGCTTCCTCATAGAAATATTTCTCATCATTTAGAGGAAGAAAAAAAATAACTTCCCTCCGAGCGATGAGCTATTAAATTTCCATTTCAATATTGGGAAGGGATTGAGTTTTATAACCTAGGAAAAATCTTTTGGTATTAAAGTGTGATATTAGAACCTAATAGGTAAAGTTTTGGTTTAATAGAATAAATAAAATATTTTGATTCATCTAAACACTTGAGACTTTGAAAGTGATATTTTTTCACCTATATGTTTCAAGGACTATTTTTGATGTTGTAAAAGATCCATTGGAAGTGCAATTTTTATGATGGACTTACCCATGAGAGATTTCTATAGTTTTTCAACCTACAGTACGATCCCAATACACTAAAGTCAGGGAAGGGTCAACAATTCATAAATCTTCAGTGGGGTAATATATCATTGATGGAATATGAATGTTATTTGAAGTTTTTTATTCAAAAAATATCTCTATAGAGGAAAACTATAGGGAATATAAAATATTATAAAAAATGAAAGGATGGAGTTCTACAAATATCAAGAAACAAAATATCTTTAATCGAATCTAGCATAGACCCCCCCCCCCAATGGCCTGAAGGCTTCCTTTTTTATTTTATTATAGATAATCCCCCTTTTAAGGGTTGAAGGGGAACCCTTACATGACTCGTAGGCCCAAGGCACAAGGCCCGACATGACCCGTAATACATGACCCGAAGGCCCAGGGCATACCATGCCCAGTACATGACTCGTAGGCCCAGTCCACTAGAACTACCCCTCTCCAGCTTCTGCATCATTGGTTGCCTTTAGCTCCCCACCTGCATTGCTGATCGGCTAGAATTTCCCCGTACAAAGCTGAACGGTGCCTAGTCCCGATGGAGATTGCCATACCCTCTCATTCTTCCAATCCGATTAGCTCTGCTTCTGGTGACTGCTACTGGTGCTCTGATCCTCATCTGGGGCATGCTCTGTGTGAACTGGGCTACTTCATGGTCTTCAATGGCCCGAAGTCCCTATGTCCCGAAGGCCTTTGATGGCCCAAAGGCCTTTGTGAGCCTCTAATAAGAAGAAATATTCAAATTGGTGACATTTAAAATGAACTATGAATTCATATCGATCCATAATTTTCTCTAATGATTAAATATGGAAATTCGACTTTCTAGGATCACTCCCTCTATCTCAACTTCATATGCAATGGTGATCCCACAATCCTTAGAGAAGTGGGAGAGAGTTCCTCATTTACAATCATTGGAGATACTAGAACAACTTATAGGTCCACATTTCAAGTTTTTTTTTGTTTTCTAAAGAAAAAAATTAAATAGCATAGGTTATTTTTTTTAAAAAAATACGTCACAAAGGCATCGGCGATGCCACCTTTGCCTAAACTCCCTATAAAAGGGAATCCCCCCCCCCCCTCTCCTCACTTGATTTTCCCCCCATATCTTATAAATCCACTCCTATCTCTAAAAAAATCATTTCCATGCATTTTTTTGTGAAGCATAATTTAGAGGTATTTTTATTTATTTAATTGAATTATTTTTAGTTTTAAATATTTCATTTTTAAGTGGTTTAGTTAATTATAAATATTTTGTTTATTAGGTTGTGTAATTATTTATATATAGTTTGAAATAATTATTATTATTAGTATATATTAAGTATAGATTAACTTAGGAATAAGTATTGTGAAATTTTGGTAGCATAAAGATTATGTAGTTATCTAAGCAATCAAATCCCTATCTGGATACAAACAAGTGAACGTGGCTCTGAAAAAGATGTACCTAGTAGTGAAAACTCTAACAAGGAGTTTTGGGCTTGACCCGAGGTATCTTGGTACATGAAAACGGGGCTTATTGCACTCCTGGTTTGACACTCCCAAGGGATATGTTTAAGATGATTCATATTTTATTTATAAAATAATAAAATATCTAAGAAAAGAAAAATCAAATTAGTATATTTATCAATGATAAAATGATAATTATGATGTTATATAATGAAATAAGGACAAAATCATTAACTAATGAAAGTTATTATTAGAAATTAAAGATTTTATGTATTTATTAGTTTAATTAGTTATATATAGTTTAAAAATAATACTTATTATTAGTAATGAATAATTATAGATTAAATAATGATAAATTAGGATTAAAAATGAATACATATGATTAGTTTATTGTAATTAACTAATGAATATAATATGATTAATGTTTAAAGAATAAATAATCAAAGAAGAACTTAATAATGATTAACTAGTGATTAATGAATGATTGATTAGCTAAAAAAGTTATTATTAGTAATTAAAGATGTTATGTATTAAGTAGTTTAATTAGTTATATATAGTTTAGAAATAATACTTATAATTAGTAATGATTAATTATAGATTAATTAATGATAACTTAGGATTAAAAATGAATACATATGATTAGTTAATTGTTATTAATTAATGAATATAATATGATTAATGATTAAAAAATAAATAATTAAAGAAGAACTTAATAATGATTAACTAGTGATTAATGAATGATTGATTAGTTAAAAAAGTTATTATTAGTAATTAAAGATGTTACATGTTAAGTAGTTTAATTAGTTATATATAGTTTAGAAATAATATTTATTATTAGTAATGATTAATTATATATTAGTTAATGATAACTTAGGATTAAAAATGCATACATATGATTAGTTAATTGTAATTAAATAATGAATATGGTATGATTAATTATTAAAGAATAGATAATTAAATAATAACTTAATAATTATTAACTAGTGATTAATGAATGATTGATTAGTTAAAAACTGGACTAAGAAAATCAGTTGATAAAATGACAATTATGATTTTATAAAATTAAATGGATAATAAAATGTTTTAAAATGTTAGTATCATAAAGATTATATAGTTTAGAAATAATTGTTATTATTAACAATGATTAATTATAGAATAATTGATAAATAAAATAGGATTAAAACATGAATTCATATAATGATTAGCATATTTTAGGGTATAAAAAGGCATCCAAAAATTTCATTCTAATAAATATTATATGGTCAACCATCATTGTTAATATTTGTTACACTATCATAATTTTGATGAAAGAAACATTTTTGACGTAGAGAGTCATGTTTGCATGTGTGTACTACTATGGGGAGGTTATTCAAACTAAGAAAGGATCTTCATACATTACACAACCAATAACAGTGGTTAGTACAGCTGATTGTGTAACCATAAGTGACCTTCAAGAGAGAATTCATGGTTCCTTAAATCTGGGACCCGATCAGGAGATCAAGTTTATGAGCTATAGTCATTTGCAATTCCCGAAAAAACTGTGGAATCTTTCTTGTCCATTGGTTTCTGATGCGTAGTGGGTCCAAGAAATTAATTTATTTTCTCAATGTTCAGATGGTACCATGATGGAGTTATATGTTGATGTTTCTACTGTACAACAACAACGTCCAGTTGTACAAAGACATAGAATTAAAAGAGTGGTTGAAGGCAGTTCACCCCATGAAATTGAGCCTATTCCAAACGATGCAGAAGAGGAAAATCTAGATGATCTATTGGATATAAATTTCAATCCAACTTCCGATGAGGAGTTTAATAATGATAGATCAGATGGTGACAAAAGTGTTGATGAGGAGAGATCAGCGAAAGTTAGGAATGAGGTTTCGAGAAATACATTAGTTATACATCAACCTCAACCTATAATAAATCATCCACCACTCCTTGAATCTTGGTCAAAAGTAATGATATATGTGCCTGAATTCGACAATAATGTTCTCACACCGACAATTGAGTTTCCCAAAGTTGTACCAGATATGTTTAGTGAGTTGGAAAAAACCTTATATGTTGGAAGTAATTTTCCAAGTAAAGATGCATTAAAAAGAACGCTAAAGAGATTTAAAATTGAGAGGAACTTCATCTATATAGTTCACAAATAATGTATTAGTAAACATGGAATACAATGTGAGAAGTATGGGGATGATTGTAGATTTTTCTTGAGGGAAATTCCAGACATTACATTTGGAGGTTGGAGAATCTCGAAGATTGAGGCAGCTCATACTCACGTTCAGCCAAGACTAACACAAGATCATACTTCATTGTATGTATAATTTGTGTCATATATTATTGTTGAGATGATTGGGACATGTCAAGATGTTCTGATATCCCTTGTTTAAGAGCGGATACAACAGACACTCAGTTACAAGATTTCCTATAATAAGGCATGGATGGTGAAACAGAAGGCAATTTTAAAGGTCTATGGTGATTGGGATGACTCATGTTGGGTGCTGCTAAAATTTATGGCCATACTGAGGTATCATAACCAAGTTTTCTTCCATATTGATACAAATAAACATTTGTCTCATGATAATCAACTCGATTCATCTCGTGTTCAATTTCATCGGTTGTTCTGGGCATTCCTGCCCTATATCTCCGCATTTTGTTTCAGAAAATAGTTCATTCATATTGATGGAACATTCCTATATAGAAAATAAAATGGCATATTATTGACTGTGGAAACCCAAGTGGAAATTTTTCACCTCTTCCGCTTGCCTTTTCCATTATAGATAAAGAAAACTATGAATCGTGGAGTTGGTTTTTGGCATGTATCAGCAACCATTAAACCAATATTGGGGGTGTTTTTTTGATATCTGATCACCATCGATAAATTAATGAGGCAATCAATACAAATCTCGATACATGGAGATACCCAAATGAACATCATCAGTTTTTCATTAGACGCATTGCTAGCAATGTGCATAAAAAATTCCACAACGAACTGATGAATAAGGAAATCACAAGGCTTGGTACACATTGTATTTGTTATTTTTTTAAAATTTCATCATAAAGATAAAATCAAATTATGTGAAATATCATTTATTCTGTGTAGCATATGAGTCAGATCAACAGCAGTTTGAAGAACGTTTTGAACAAATCCGCCAGGATAATCAAGAATTTTATGATTATATGATGCAGATTCCAAAAGAAAAATGGACATTGGAATATAACGAGGGGAAGAGGTATGGACACATGACCACAAACATCGTGGAGTGAATCAATGGTGTCTTCAAAGCACTTAGAAATCTACCTATAACCTCCCTAGTTTAGGAGAAATTATATTAATGCATAAAGTACTTTTTTGATAGAAAAAAAACTTGCATCAGATGGAATGCAGTAGGGGCTAAGGTACGAAAGACACTTTCAGTGAGAGATTGAAAATAATATTGAAGAAGCTTATGGTTATCATGACTACTTTTTTCGATGAGAAGACTCTCAATTTGAAGTTTAAGAGCGTTTAGACCCCATCACAAATCACATCGGTGAAAAAATAGTGGTATTATTGGAAATGAGGCAATATCAATGTGGAAACTTTCAGGCCTTACGGTTTCCATGCACACACGGAATCATAGCATGTGCCTCTGTGAACATATCATGGGAAGAATGTGTTGATCCAGTGTACTAGATGAATACCATTGCTAACTATTATGATACACCATGGACACTTATTGGGGAGTATCGTTATTTCCCAATGCCCGAAGGCTAGCTATAGTGATACCTGACATCAATCGGTTGCGTCCTCATGGGAGACCAAAGTCCAGTAGAATGCATAATGAGATGGATTGGCCTCATGAACAAGGTTAGAGATTGAGATGCACCATATGTCATAAATAAGGTCATAACCGGAAACGATTCCCTAACATTGTTGGGTAGAGTTCACACTCTCAGCCAAAATGATGTATTTTCTTCATTGTGACATTCTCATATTATAAATTATATGTTGTTATCTCTTCTTTTTTTCTCAGTTTTCTAAATCCCAAAACCCAGAAGCAGAACACTTAACCCAAAAACATCTTTCCTAAACCTTAATATCAAAATTCTAAACCCTAAACCTTAAAACCTAAACCCTAAACCCAATTTCATAAATCTAAACCCTAAAACCTTACAAAAAATCCA
Source organism: Viscum album (assembly GCA_963277665.1). Taxonomy (NCBI): domain Eukaryota; kingdom Viridiplantae; phylum Streptophyta; class Magnoliopsida; order Santalales; family Viscaceae; genus Viscum; species Viscum album. The sequence continues at coordinate 1,993,518,181 of OY728131.1, read as the reverse complement.
AAAACCTAGACCCAAAACTCAATATCTAAAACCCTAATCTCTAAATCCTAAAACCTAAAAGATGAATTGTAAACCCAAAAATATCTTCCGTTTACCATGGTTTTTGATAACATTATGTGTCTGATATTTTGATAAACTTTTATATAACGAAATAATAGTATCATAATGATTATCATAATTTATTCAATATAGATAATTAGATAAATTTCTAAAACATCATTAGTAATTCCCATGGTTTATCTTAATCCATTCCATAATTAGTTAATCATAAAACTTCTCCAAAATATTTCTAACCAAATTCAAGACCCAATAATTTAGAAATATCGTCTCTACAATTCTAAAAATCAGTATTCCATTATTCCAAAAATGTATATCTTAGTGACACATACCTAATATCTAAATACCCTATTAATATTAAATCATTAATAAAAACATGCATGCTTTCAAGAATTAACTTTTCCTTATTCCTTAAAGAGAATATTAGATTATAGAATTTATATCATAAATCCAAAAGAAGAACACTTAACCCATATTGTAAATTATATGTTGTTATCTCTTATTTTTTTCTCGGTTTTATAAACCCCAAAACCCAAAAGTATAGCACTAAACCCAAAAACATCTTTCATAAACCTTAAACAACTATTTTACAACAGATCTACATAGTCTCAAAAAAATATTCATATCTACCACCCTTCTTAGACATATCAGACTTCATAACATGGGGAAAGAAAATACAATAAAGGGTTAAATTAGATGCTCAGTAAGGGTAAACAAGGGATAAATTATTTGTTTGATTTTATTAAAATTAGGCACATATTTAGGGTCATCTTCCACAAATAATGTGTTTTAAAAGAGTTTAAAATTTTTACTAAATCAAATTTCTTAATCATTGGTGCCATTCAACATATTCTCTCAAATCCATTAAGAAATGGTATTATAATACAAACCTTATACAGTACATTATTCTTACAAAGATAATTTCATTAATAAAATTCTTTCACAATATATTTCTTGGAACAAAATACACAAGAATATCAATCATTCCACTTTAAGAGTATTAATAACATATTCTTTACATTAGTGTCTTGGATTCTTCTAAGATATATTCCCTTAAAGCATGTATTTATGTTTTTAATTACAAAATTATCATATGTAGAGAAATTATTAAATGTTGTTTTTATTATTATTTATTTTTTCTCTTCTTTCCTCTTGTTATATTTTTTTTATTCAAAACCAAAATACATGGAGAATTATATTTCTTTTGGTAAAAATAATTTCATAAAACAATGTGAATAAACATGGAATGTCTTTCATTCTACAAGTCATAACATTATGATGACCATAACATTATATTTACATTTTACACTTACGACTCATTTAATTTGTTTATATGCAGATGGATGATACCATACTACTCACTCAGTAGTGTACCCATATTTCCCAGGTTGTGTTAGAGGGTGGTGTGGATCGATCGATCAGGGTGTGTCGAGCACACCATTTTCATCACAGGGAGTCTCTGTATGCCATTAGACCATACTTGCATCGTGTTGGATTCTATGGAATTTCCCTATCAGCTTTCACATTTGTAGACCATCACCTACTTGTTGCCCTCATTGAGAGGTAGAGACTAGAGACACACATATTTCACCTGCCTGAGGGAGAGATGACCATCACCCTCCAAGATGTGGCAGTGCTTCTTGGTATTTCTATCCAGGGGAGACCCATATTGGACTCACTCTTGTATCTTGGATAGACCTTGCTCAATTCTTGTTAGGTGTTGAAATTTTTCCCGACCATAGGGCTACATATGGAGCGTCCATATCTATGCCTTGGTTAGAGGTGCAGATTCCACATTTACATGATGATGATGATGAGCATACTGTCATGTGTTATGCCCATGAATATATATTACGGATCATTTGTGGGACCATGTGTACTGATCACTCGAGGATTCACATGCACATGATGTATCTACCCCTAATAGAGGACTTTGATCGGATCGGGATGTATAGCTGGGGATCGGCCTGCTTGGCATACACATATAGAGAATTATACAAGCTATCCCGCAAGGACCGCACAGGTCTCGGGGTATAAATCATCCTTATTCAGATGTGGGCATGGGAGTGCATCCCTATATTCTGCCCTAATCTTGCTGGTCTGCTGATCGAAATGGAGGTGTTTCATGATGCTTCACATGGATGCTAGTATGATCAGTCATTTTTATTGGTTTCTGATGCTACTATGAGTTATTGACTTTAATTTCTCATTATTTATTACTATCGATGATGTATTTTACAGGTGGTGTTAGTGACATAATTTTGACGCGGTTTTGAGACAACATTTGGGCGTATATAGGCTTCAGTTGGACGGTCTCTTACCTGATCAGGTATGTATATAAAATCTATCATTGTCTAAAAATTTTAATAATAGCATCAATTTTTATTTTTAGTTAAGCACTTTTTTAACAAAGTCACATGTCATTTAAGATTTCATGGCTTCCATACTAGAGTATTATGAACCAGTTTCTAGGATACTGCACTATTGGGCTTGAGGATTATATGGTTGTAGTGCCCCTCATTCACTTCCATATTATTGAGTAGCAACATCCTGACAGAGTCATGCACCAGTTTTTATCTACTCAGCTGATTCCATTGTCATTGAGATATACAAAGGAGCTTCATGGGATGAAGCTAACAGGGAGGCAGAATGAGGACTGGCCCCGAGTACATGCCCACTTTATCGATTGCTGGAATGGACATGCAAAGTTTTGTATTTAGGGTGTTCCTACGAATCGATTCTCTCTTTCGAAGTAGGTTGAGTACGATCCATGGTATAGACTGAAGTCTATACTGTATCTTACCTAACACGACATAGAGATTCAGAGGATGGTATGTCAATAAATTTTCATTAGTTTGTATAGTGGACTATTTTCTAATTCAATTTGAATATCTTTAAAGGGAAGTCACACATAGCAGCTTGTTCGCATGAGTGATGAAGATGAGGAGGGGGTATTTAGCTGAGCAGTCGTCTATGTTGTTGTGTTGGAGGTAAGGGAATCTTTTCATGCACTTTCTGAGAGTATCTTCGAGAATCCAACCCGAAGAGAGGAGGTTCCTTCCCCAGAGGAACATCCTGTAGCTGCTGCTGGTGCTGAGGAGCCATGACCACGGCGATATAGACAGTGTCGTGCTACATGTGAGGCCTCACCTATTTCATAGGCAGAGTTCGGCCCTCTAGTAGTCCAGGATCATCCGATTCAGGATGTACCTCAGGTAGTATGGGATCCATCTTTCCTGACATGATATTCACAGTTCTCTCCATATTGGGGTCCAGATCCATCACATCCTCGGGGTCTAGATCCATCGTAGCCTTGGGTTTTAGATCCATCGCAGTCTTGGGGTATATCTCCATCATAGGCTTGGTTCCCCACTGCGATGATGGCAGGTCCTTCTACCACCCTAGTGGGAGAAGGATCTTGAGGTAAGTACGAGATGCAGTTGACAACTCTTCCCATAGAAACACAGATAAAGGATGCACCAGTCAATGTTCTAGTGCCTGAGGATCATCCCTCTCCATGTCATCAGACTCCACTGCGCACTCTATGCAGACGTCCTATTCGCAGACCACCATATGGGACAGAATCTCCATGCCATATACATAGACATTGATTATACATGTTTATTTACATGTTTTATTTCTAATGAAATGAAAACACTATTATTACTATTATACCTTCTTATATGTTTATCTAGTATTTCAGTTTTAATTTATATTTTAGGAACATTTTATATTTTACAGCTTTTAAAGTCGACTACTTGAAACATAGAAATAATTTTTAATTTTCAAGTAAATAACTTTAAAAGATTAAAAAATCTAAATTATAAATACAATGTAAATAAAATTTAAAAGATAGCCTAATAATTTAAAAATTTGTTGAAAATAAAGAGTTTCATAAATAAAATAAATAAATGATAATGAAAGGAATGTAAGAAAAGAAACTTAGAAGTGATAGTGAAAAGAATGAATGTTGAGGAGGATCTTAATCCACCTACTTAACTTTTAAAGCCTATAAAATATAAACTATAAGACCCATATAAATAAAAATAAAAAATTAAACTAATTTTTATATGTTTAATCAATGTTTAAAATTTTATTCATATCGGTTTTATAGTTTATATTATATAGGCTAGCAAAGACACGTACTTGAAACATTTTTAAGATTCAAGTAGGTGGATTCGAAAGCTTATAAATTATTTTTCATCAACATTTTTTAAGAAATTATTTTTATTTTAAACTACTTATTATATGTTTAATAAATTTTTAAAATTTCATTCATATCGGTCTTATAGTTTATATTATATAGGCTAGCAAAGTCACGTACTTGAAACATTTTTAAGTTTCAAATAGGTGGATTAGAAAGCTTATAAATTATTTTTCATCAACATTTTTTAAGAAATTATTTTTATTTTCAACTAATTTTTATATGTTTAACCAAGTTTTAAAATTTTATTCACATAGGTCTTATAGTTTATATTATATAGGCTAGCAAAGGCACATGCTTGAAACATTTTTAAGTTTCAAGTATGTGGATTTGAAAGCTTATAAATTATTTTTCATCAATATTTTTTAATAATTTTTTTTTATTTTCAACTATTTATTATATGTTTAACCAATGTTTAAAATTTCATTCATATGAGTCTTATAGTTTATATTATATAGGCTAGAAAATTCATGTACTTGAAACATTTTTAAGTTTCAAGTAGGTGGATTAGAAAGTTTATAAATTATTTTTCATCAAAAAATTTTAAGAAATTATTTTAATTTTTGACTACTTGTTATATGTTTAATTAATTTTTAAAATTTCATTCATATCAGTCTTATAGTTTATATTATATAGGCTAGTAAAGTCACGTACTTGAAACATTTTTAAGTTTCAAGTTGTTGGATTAGAAATCTTATAAATTATTTTTTATCAACAGTTTTTAAGAAATTATTTTTATTTTAGACTACTTATTGTATGTTTAATAAATCTTTAAAATTTCAATCATATTGGTCTTATAGTTTATATTTTATAGGTTAGAAAAGTCACATACTTGAATAAAAGATAAATTATGTTGAAACATTAAGTTTTATTTATATATATATATATAACCATAACAACATAATAATAAAACATTAAAATTTTAAATATATAAAAAACATAATTAAAATAGAAAAAAATATTGTTTTAGGGAAAAGGTGGCATCGCCGATGCCGCCTTTAAGGTGTATTTTAAAAAAAATAACTTAGGCCCTTTAAAAAAATCAGAAAGCATATAAAAAAAATCCTCTACATTTACCTTGGAAGAAACATCCATGTTGATCTTGATCCAACCTAGATAGGGTGGTTTACAAGCATAAAATATGAAGCCATTATAATTCTTAAACTAACCTTGAATTCCCAATCTATCATAAATAGTGAGCTCCCAGATCGAGTTACCAACAAAGTTAGTATTCAAATATGTAGCCACCTTGATAACAGCAAAAAGGTTCTTCATGTATGATTTAATGTCAATGTAATGGTTTCCATACCTTCTTTCATTCCTATTCCACCATATGATACACGAGGCCTCAATAATAGCTATCTAAAATAAATTTTTGAATTCGGCATATCCCTCCTCGGTGTAACGAAAATCAAGAATAGTACCGGTATTGACTATGTTAATATATTACACTTCAAATAGATAAGTCACTATGCTCTATGTATATTATTAACCTAAAACTACATGCACATATTTATATGGGCATACAACACATGAATTAATCAATGTGTTGCTACCATTAAATCAAAGTTCATTCATTGCATTCTAAAATAAGTAAATATGATATGAAAGAGAGAAGTATTTTCCAAATCTGTTTATAGAAATAATTAAACAAAACATATCCTACAATCTTTTCTAGATCATTTTGTATGGGTAGCTCAAATTTTAAAAAAAATCTCAAATAAAATTCCAAGAATATCATGAAAAACAACATTCAAAAATTAAATGGTAGGTAGATTAGCTAGCATTATAACATAGTGAAATATCAATGAAATATCCATTATATCATCATCACATACAAGTTTATTATGCCTAATATACCCAAGAAACATCAAACATGAAGGATGTATGAAATCCCTTTCAGGAAAATCGTCCATTATGGTGTATATTTAGGTGAATACTGAGTAAAAATTTTCACTACACATACAGTAAATGTTTAAATGTTATATATATATATATATATTAGTTTTTATATTATAATGTTAGATTTATTATTATATTTTATTAATATTTAAAATGTATACATATATAAAATGTGTATCTTTTATAACACATAATGTAGAAATTTATGTTACCTTCGGTAATATAAATTACCATTTATTAAATTCACAGAAAAAGTAAAAGGCATACACGACTCCTAATTACTTTTCCTGATGTTGATTTAGGATCTTCAAATATTCTTCATCCACCTCACCACTTCAACACATACACAAAAATGGAAAAAAAATTAATCAGGATACACCATTCCCTCATGAAAATTTAGGAATTTTCTATGCTAAAAGTATATTCAAGAAATGAAATTTTTTCTCAAGGCTGCATTTGGACTATTATGCACCCATGTTAAGATTTCATTCCCTACTAAAATACATAAATGAAAAAATTCATATGTTATAAGATCTTAAAAATGGTTATATTGATCCTGGGATTTCCTCTCTAGAGTAACAGAGTGACATCATAGGTAGTATTATGGTTAAAACTTTATGTGTAGTAAAACAACATTTTCATAGTAATCTTCCGTTTGAAAATAAAAACTAAAATTCAAATAATAAACATTAAAAGAAGTTATAAATTAAGAGAATCATTAAAATAAATAAGTAAAATTCAAACCTTCAGTATCAAAATAATTTTTTTCATTATAGGATAAGTAGTAGGAAAATATCTACTCCTTGCATGAAATACTAATTCCTTTTAATTTCAAAAATATGTACAGAAGGAAAACCTTATAAATTTCATTGATTAATTTATTCCCAATTTGGGATGTTACTATCATCTAAGAATCCTGAAAATCCCTACAGTTATGAATAAAATTATTAATTAACAGAGAAGTTTATAGGAGAGGGGGAAACCTAGAAATTCTATAAACCAAGAAAATGACCAAAAGTAAATAGTATAGTGGTAAATGCAAGAAAAAATGTAGATAATGAATATATGATTGTAAAACATATAGTGCATGTATTTTAGTGATCTGATAAAAATTCAATAAAATGAAATAGTAGCCATATAAGAAGGCAGTGAACCATTTATCACAACTTCTAACAATGGAAATCATGATGTAGTACGCATGTTGTTGTGAATATTAGGCATTGAGTAAAATTGAAAATAATTGTCTATTTGGTTTTCTACATTCTTTAAACTATGGTGAATAGGAGAACAAGAAATAAAGTAGTAACCATATAAAAATATTTTTATATATTTGAAACACTGTTATTTTATATTTTAGTTAATTTGTATCATTTATTTGAAGTGAGAAAAGATGTAAGGTCGGATCTATGATAATGTTGACTTTATTTTTCATTTTTAGGATCATTTGTTGCCTAGATTACTTACACAATGCTTTTTGATTTGCAATCATTTGTGACATCTTTATCATGGTGTGTGTTGAATTGTTCAAAAAAATCTCAATAATTAATGTCATGGGAATATTGGACCACAAAAATTTTTAAATGCATATCACATGTGTTTGATTAACAAAATAAAAACTAAAATAGGAAATTAATGCTCATTGAGAAATGAGTAAATGAAAAAGTGAACTTATGTTGATAAAGTTTTATGTTGAATATCTAGTTATGAATAATAGTTATACATTAAAGGTATTAATATTAAATCATAATAAGATAAAATCATTGAAAAAAACTAACCTTTAAGAGATTAGATTAGTTATAAAAAATCTATTGTCAAATATTATTTTAGTTAATGGTGACCCTTGATGTCATGGACGATGAGTTTGTTTGAAGTATGAAGATTTTTATTATTGTAAAATCTATGATAGAATGGAATTTTATAGATTAGATAAAATAATATATTTTATATAAATAAATATACAATAAAAAAACTTTACAATTAAAAATATGCATTAGGATTCATATTATAGTGTTAATACCTAGCAACAATCAAAACTCATCAAACTATGGTGAATCGAAAAACCCAAAATAAAGAAGTACCCATATAAAAATATTTTTATATATTTAAAACACTCTTATTTTATACTATAGTTAATTTTTATTATTTATTTGAAGTGAGAAAATACGTAAGGCCAAACCTATGACAATGTTGACTTTATTTTTCATTTTTAGAATCATTTATTTTCTAGATTCTTTACATGATGATTTTTGATTTGTAGTTGTTTTTAATATCTTTGTCATAGTGTGTGATGATTTTTTCAAAAAAATCACAATAATTGATGTCAAGGTAATATTAAACCACAAAAAAATTTAAATTTATACCACATGTGTTTGATTAACAAAAGACCAACTAAAATAGAAAATTAATGCTCACTGAGAAATAAGTAAATGAAAATCGGTAACTTATGTTAATAAAGTTATATGTTTAATAGATAATTATGAATAATAGGTTTGTATTAAAGGGATTAATATTAAATCAAAATAAGATAAAATCATGGAAAAAAATCAAACCTTCAAGAGAGTACAGTAGTTATGAAAAAACTATTGTCAAGTATTCTTTTCATTCATGGTGACCCTTGATGTTATGTATGATGGTTTTATTTGAAGTAGGAAGATATCGATTATTGTACAGTCAACAATAGAGTGTAATTTTATAGATCAGATAAAATAATATATTGTATATAAATAAATATACAATAAAAAAACATTTCCAATTAAAAATATTCATTAGGCTTTATATTATAGTGTTAATACCTAGTAATAGTCAAAACTAATCAACTTATTATGGTTAGAGACACTGATTTTATATTCAAATCTCAAAACCAAGTTATTTACTTATAAGAATAGATATCATGAAAAAATGTAAAGTGTATACTAATGCAATGTATAAAAGAGAAAGGTGTATGAAAATAAGTTGAAACAATATATATAAAAGTTAGCTTTTAGGATGTTACGTCCTAGTTTTCAGTGGCAACCTTGACATTTGAAAAGGGAAAATAATTTCTCTTGTGATCTATGAAAGCACGAAAGTCAAATTTCGTCAAAAGAAAAAGGCAGATGAAATCAAATATAGGAAATAAATTAAATAAAATGGATGGAAAACATATGAAAAATGTAAGATGCAGAATATATATATGTGTGTGTGTGTGTGTGTGTGAGTGTGGAAAATAATAATGATATGAATGCTAATATAAACATGCATGATATGTAGGTAAAAGCAATGAAAAAATGAAATAAGAAAATTTTAATGACGTTGAAAAGTTGTTCATTGAAATAATATAAAAGGATAATTATTTTTGTTCATCAATGCAATAGTAAAAAAAGATATAGGGTTTTACATCATGGAGGTCATTGTGATTAAATAAGCATTATCCTTAATAGCCTCAATCCACTTTATAGTATTGATGTATCCAATTGAAATCATGAAATAAATTAAGAAAATACATTTAGTGAATGTATATATAATTTACTAAACTAAATGTAAGTTTTATAAATTCTAAAAAATAAAATTGATAAAAATTAATTTTTATGTTCCCATAATGGAACTCAAAATGCAAGTAAATTTTAAAAATATAAAACCTATTATTCATATTGTATGTGTTATGTACATATATTGGATATACCTTTATACATGTAGTAGACACAGCACACACTGTAATTGAAGACAAAATGATTCGAGGACATTCAGGTGAGGTGTGGGAGTATGAAACTTTACACTACATAAAATTTAATATATTTGTTTACCTTTATGTAATTTCAAAGAACATATTCATATTTTATAGAAACATATTTATATAATTAAAAAAATTGTATACATACCATTTGCTTACTATATTCATAATGAAGCATATAGTGCTCTGGTTTATAGTGGATTTTCCAACTCTAATTATTTTCATACAATATGCATATAGGGGCATTCATACTAATATTATTTAAAAACTATCATGGTATGACTATAGTATGAATACAAGTGTATCACATAGTGTGTTAATGTAAATACAAGTATGAATACAAGTGTAACATAGATAAAATGAAGAAAAGTGACATGGTTTATATTTGTAAGGTATAATAGTAGTCTTGGTATGTTTTCAACTAGAAACTAATGAAAATATATATTTACTTAATAAAAGAAATAAAGAGTGAAACTATTTTTGTTCAATGTGTTTTAAATATAAAAGTTAATTTTAGAGTAAAGAAAATAATATGTACCATTGGGTAAACAAATGATAATGATCCACTCCTCAAGTCAATTGTTCAATAAATTTCATCAGAAGAAACAACCTGTAAGAAAATAAACTATAAAGAAGTGGGATAATATGACTTACATATTTTGGAACATTTTATATGTGGATTTCAAGTAAAATTTAGAGTCTATGCTATCTAAAATAGGTAGAGGTTATACTCTGATTTGGTTTGTGGAATTGTTGAATGATGGAAACAGATCGTATGTCATATTATCTATCAATCTATATTTTTTATATTTAGTCAAAAAAGTGTAGATAAAACATGTCCACTGACATACTAAAGAATAAGGGAATCCTAGAAGAATGAGAATGAAACTAATAAGAAGGAATAATATGGAGAATTTTTTTGTAAGTCATACATATTAAAAAATTCTAGAAGATGATAGTTGATGTTGATAAATAGAAGGGAAAGAGAATATTGATGAAAAGGCATGACCAAAAGATGTGTAAAATTTGTAATGATGAAGGTGGAAACTAATGAAGAAACATATATCAAATAAAAATGGTGGATGGTATATAAGATATAATAAACTAATATTTAGAAAGAAGAAGAAAAAATAACCAGAAATTACTTATAATATTTGAATACAATGAATCAAAATATATTTCTTATTAATTTCATGGAAGATGAGAAAGTATTGGTTTGATATTATATTACATCCTGTAAATAAAATTTGAATAGAAATTAATGAATGAGAAAGAAGGATGAAATTTTAAATTTATGAGATGGAGTGAAAAATGAAATAATTAATTTCATTTTCAAGAACCAGTGTTTTAAAAATACATCTAAAATATAAACCTCAAAATTCATCAGAATACACCATAGAAAAATTATAAAATATACATTGAATAGAGAGATAAATAATTCTTAATTGGATCTTTGTACACTAATAAACACATATCAGATTAGTTTAATGTTTTCACATATCCAATAACATCTATATGGACATTGTATTTCATGATAGGGGAATTAACAATTATAACTATATAATAGACAAATTCAAACTATATTAAGTACAATATAAGAAATTGAGGTTTTTTAGGATTATTATAAACCTAAAATGACAAATAAATTAAATATTATGCCATATGAAATCCAAAAATATAGTGCAAAAATATATTTCACAACATATGGGGAAATACCCAATTTATTGATGGATGAAAGCATACAGTCCATTCACACAGTATAGGGTTCATTATGAAATCTGACTTGCAATCCTGAAGAAGAATGAAATCATACTTGAAATCCTGTGGTTATTCCCAAATTAGAGAATAACCAAAGTACCGTGGATTTTTTGCCTATCAATAACAATTAAGGGAAACAATATAGAAATATAAAAGTTGTTAACATACAAACTATCATGAATATGTATCAACCAAAATTGGAGGTATATATAGATACCCACCGATGGTTATCTCATAATGACCATGCATAACCCCCTTAATATTTCATCCGTATTAAGAAAAAAATCAAACTATTTATCCTAAATGCATGAAAGTATAAAAATGTAGTAACTGAAAAAATTAACACCACCCACTTGATAAAAGGCCATGTTATTTTGTGGTGAAAGGCCATGTTATTCTATACAAACTGTAAATAAATTAAATAATTAAAATAAATACATGAATTATGTAGTGAGATGTTGAATTTGAAGAACATGATCTAATACAAACACTTAAAATCTAATTAAGGGAATTTATGAATAAATAATTTTAGAAATGTATATTATAAGAGTTTTTATGTATATAAATTTAAATTTCAATAGATCAGATATTTACAACCATATATACTGTTATCAGTATATGTCATTATGTCCATTTCAATATAAGATGGTTGTTTGAATGCGAATAACTGGAGTCAATACACTCACTTGGAATTTAATTAATGAAATTAATGAAAAAATAGTGAATATAATTGTATTATTTTCATACATGTAATAATATTACAATATGAAATGTCCTAGAAATCCCTATACAAATTAAAATCCATCCAGTGATTAGAAAAATCGTATAACTTTTTAGGAAAATTTGATGGAAAGGGGTAACCTGTGAAGGATATGAAAAACCTATGAAGTAAAAAGGGGAAGAGGGAAGAGGGAAGAGGGAAGAGGTAAATTGAACCTATAATCCTTTGTAAAAGGGAGATCAAAGATGTGAGACTAGGGGTAATCACCATAATATATATACAGATTAAAGAGGATTATAGATAAATAAGTAAATAGATGCAGATTATAGAGGATTATAGATAAATAAGTAAATAGATGTAGATTATAGAGTAACACATTATAGAGAGTATTTACTCGAATCAATATAGATGAAAATTACAGAGTATTAAATAGAGTATTAAAAAGATATAGAGGATTAAATGTGTACCATTTAGAGGATTAAATAGATGCATATTCTAGAGGATCAAATTTTTACCTAAGATAGTAAGAATAATATACAGTATAATGTAACATACTATGGAGAAATAAGTAAATATAAATTTAAATCACAAATATTGTAATGTTTGAAAAAATGGAATAATCAATGAAAATGAAAATTTTGGTATTGATACATTTATTTTAATAAATATGAAGAGTTGATAAAATCAATACATAGTCATTACTGTAAACATAATATATATACATAATTTTATATAATCAATACATATAAAAATCACATATACATATCATTCATACAAATCAATATACTTCATATAAAATCACATATCGGGATCAAGAAATTGTCCAATGGAGTCTAACACTGCAATAGAAAATACAGTGAATAATTAATTCTCTACACTACATTAGAAAGTAGGGAAACAGTTTAATGAGAATTTGGATATTGAAAATCACAAATCATAACACAATGAATAAATTATAGAAAAAACAATAGAAATTATAAATAAATTATTAACTTTAAAATATAAAATCAGAAATTACAATTTTAGAAATTTTGAATTGTAACATATAGAAGGAATACTGTGAAACATGAATTCAAACATTGTATTATAATGTACAAAAGTAATTTCATACCTTATCATCGAAACAAGAATCTTAACATTAGGTAATTAAAGAATATGGTAATTTTTACCTGATATATAAATAATAATATACATTATATTGTAACGCACTATAGAGAAATAATTAAATAAAAATGTAAATAAAAAACATTATAATATCTGAAAAAATGGAATAATCAATGTAAATGCAAATTTTGGCATTGATACATTAAATTTAATAAATATGGAGAGTTGATAAATTCAATACATATCCATTTCTATCAATATAATATATATGCATAATTTTATATAATCAATATATATAAATATAACATATAATTAGAATGAATAAAAAGCAATATACTTTTCATTAAATCACATACCGGGGTCAAGAAATCATCTAATAGAGTTTGTCACTAAAATATAAAATATAGTGAACAATTAATGTTCTACACTAAATTAGAAATTAGGAAACCAATTTAATGAGACTTTGGTTATTGGGAATCACAAATCAGAACACATTGAATAAATTATAAAAAAACATTATAAATTATAAATAAATTAGTAACTTTATAATATAAAATCACAAATTACAGTTGCAGAAATTTTGAACCATAACATATGGAAGGAATGTTATGTAATAGGAATTTGAACACTGTACTATAACGTATAAAAGGAATTTCATACCTTATCATGGAAATAGGAGTCCTAAAAATCATTTATTTTATATCTTCAAGAATGACTCCAAGGAAAAAACATATATCAAAATGATTATAACACTTATCATCTATGAGAAATACTTTTAAATAATTTCCTAATCATTATGTTTCACACACAGTGATTCTAGATTATACATAGATTATTTTACATAGGGTTATGAGAGTCTATTATAATATATTTAATTCAAATTTGAATTAGAGACAATAAATGGAATAAAATAAATTATAAAAAATCACTTAAATAGTGGAAATTGTAAAAATATTAACATGGAGGAAAATAATAAAATAAACTAGTAATATAAATTTAATAGACTAAATTAAAATAGAATAAATGAAAATAAAATTGAAACATGTTAAAAGGGGGAAATCATAGAAATATTAACATGGAGTACAATATAAAATAAAACTATAATAAAAAATGAATTGACTAAATGAAAATAAAACAAATGATAGCAACATCGATACTTGAAATATGGAATGTGAGTTTAATATGTGAAGGTGGTAGAAGATGAATTGAAACCGAAGGAGATTGGAAGTCTGATGATGGAGCGAGACCAAAATATATCAATATTAACAATAAAATGCACCTTATAGGATCATAATTAGTAATTAGAGGGATCTGATATAAATTAATGAAGCACACAAAATGAATTATGATAAATAAAAAGGTATAGGAAAAACATTCAGATTAGTAAACTCATCATCCATCTAAAAATAAATTGGAAATCAAAACAATATCAATATTTCCAAAAAATGAAATAATTAAGAACATGAAAGGAAATAGAACTGTGATATATTAATCAAATGTGATTAATAGATTAGGGGGTATATGATAAAAAATAATATGATTAACCAAACTTGACTATCAGTTTTCTTAAATGGATGCATGTAATGCAAGAAGACATAATTGGTTATAAAATTTCTTTGATCGTAACCCATGAGATGCAATGGGAAAGCATTTGGGGATGGAACAATGAAATTTGAGAATTTAAGTAAAGATATATAATGAGTAAATGAAATTAGGGAATTTAAAAAAATTAAAGATAAACTAACATGATTATTCTTATAACCTAAAAGGGTGAGGAAGAGACAATATTTGGAGAGGATTCCATGTGGATCCACTTATTTTGACCAACAAAATGTGACCATGATGGGATTAATCAATCATCAGGATGAAGCAAGATGCAATGAAATGGAGTGGAGGAAGGTGGAAGTGATATAAGAAATTAGAATTGGGTTGAAATAAGTTAGGGTTTGGATGTAGAATAGAGAAGGGGGTTAGGAATGATGAAATAGTTTGGTGGATGGTGGAATTAGGACTGTATTGTGGGAGAAGGAGAGGCGGAGGTGTAGGTAGAGGAGGAGGAGGAGGTGAGGGAGGATGAAGAGGCATAAGAGGATATGAGGTAGAGGTGGAGGTAGAGGTGAAGTCAAAGGCAGAGGTGGAGGTTGATGCGGAGGAGGAGGCATAGGCAGTGGTTAATGCAGAGGAGGAGGCATAGGTTGATGTGGAGGAGGAGGTAGAGGTGGATACCCAGGAGGAGGAGATGTATTCGAAGCCATAACTGGAGGCAGAGGCATAAAGAAGGATGGTATGGGGGAGGAGGTGGAGGTGGAGACCCAGGCATAGGAGATGTAGTCAGAGCCATAACCGGAGGTGGAGGTATAAAGAAGAATGGTATGGGGAAGGAGGTGGAGGTGGGGAGAAGATGGGGTTGGGGGAGGAAATTTGGGGTGGGGGAGGAATCAGGTAGAGGGTGTAGTGAAGAGGGGGAGTAGAAATGAAGGGGAGGCAGACACATATGTGGAAAACAATGTGGAGGAGCCACATGTTGAGGTAAGGACATACTATAATATATATAATAGATAATAGATTTTATTAACTTTCTTATGTCATTATAATTATAATTATTATTTTATACAATAATAATGGTTTTAAATAATGGAAATCACCCTTATCACATCTAGGTAATGTGCCCCATCCCTCCTCTATTCAAACCTTTTTTACTTTATCATTTTAATTAAAAAAATAATTTAACTAACCAAACACATTTTTTAATGTTATTATTATAATTAAAAATAATAATAACACCCACTGCATTTACCAAATCCGACCACCTCATCAGAGATCCAAATCTGGTTAATGTCGCATCCATGCCAAGAAGCCTCTTCCATAATACTTCATGCATGAAATATACTTGGAACCAATCCTATCACACCACAAGTCATTACCACATGCCAAGTGGTAAAAATAGGGATCACCAATCCAATTTTGAACCACCTATGATAAAAAACTTGGACCCATAGTACTAAACTGATTTGTTTGCGAAACACCATCCTGTTCATTTATCAATCTATCCTTAAAATACTGATCCATGTGTCATTCATGATACCGCCATGAATTCAAGGGTTCAACTGTGCTTGAAACCTCCCCCGGTAAAGTCGAATCATGACCCCATGTTCTAATGATGAAGAACACAAAGAACGGTGGGGGGAAAACCAATAACAAAGGTGATAAACATAGTTGACCAAGTGTTCCTAGACAATGATTTCATAGCAGGAAAACTGGGGTGAGAAACATGGCATGAACAAGAAATAAATTGAAAGAATAATTTATTTCAATACATGGGATCATGCAAAGGATCATTTAAATGCAGATCAAATAAAATAGATTTGATCATGATCAATCTTTTAATAAAAAGGGGTGGAAACCATAATTTAAAATTCATACCTAAATTATGGATTGATCATTAGTGAAGAACGAATCCTCTAGTAATGAAGGTGATTCGTTGTGTCTGTTTCCTATCAATTCACCTCGATCTGATCATCGGTTGTCGTTTGGTCTCAATCCGCCAATGAAGGATGCTCTCCTCATCCTCTTAGATCTAAAAGGGTTTATGCAGCTCACTCTTGAAATTTTTTAATAAGAGGGTATTTATAGAGGATTTAATTAGGCAGTTTAATATAACAAATAAATAAATTATTTATTTATTTTAATTAAACATACCTGCCAACAACTGCCTCATTTAAACTTCCCACACCGATCAAATTTAGGTCACACCTAAGGTAAAAACCACATTCTAAACACCATGTTCTAGATTCAATAGTGGTGTCATATTTCCAATCAAAGAATTAATTTAAGAGATATTCCACTTTTTCAGAAAACCATGCATACGTAATATAAATTATATTTAATATTTTTATAAAATTAATTCTGGGTTCACTGATCCTCAAAATCTCACATCGTCTTAGTGACCGACTCTGAATATATTCATAGAAATATTCCAAAAGTATTACATGAAAAAACAAGAGTCTATACATTATTACCTTCTTCAAATATTTTCATCCCTGAAAAGCATAAACTATGGGAAACGGTTGGGATACTGAGCCATCATCTGGTTATTCCATACATCTTCTCTAAACTAGGATGTACAACCAAAGGAGAAGTGTGAAACTCCATCATCACCTCCTCCCATAACGTGACCAGAATAACCATTTATCCTTGAAAAAGGATGATGTGATTCCCTTATTCATAAAATACATCAGGTGAAAATCCTGAGGATATATGTTCATGCAAGATATCTTAGTCAATATCCCCAATTTGTGCCTCCCTAACTCATTGGAGAGGTAAAAACCATCAACTGAAGGTATGTTACACAATCCTCACCCACAAGAGTTAACTGAAAAGAGGTCAATTTCTCTGTCACCGTACTCAAAAATAGTGGAAGGAAAACCTCATTGTGAGCATCTATGGCCATGAACATTCCATGGGTGGCCAACAAGCTCACGCTGCCTCAAATTCTATAGGGTACACTTTCATTCCCATGTATAAGAAGAAATATCCGAAGAAGTGGACCTCTGAATTTATAACTCATTCCATGAGAGCTACTATACTACTAACACTCCCAGATTATGTTTAGAACCATCCTCTTATGTCTCACATGCTCCAACCCTGATTTTGAGGACATGAGGGTACCATCACAAAATACTACCTTGAACCGACCCATGAAAGGTTAAGGATCTTGCTCACAATTCTTACAAACTCTATTGTGGCATTCAACAAGCCAAAGGGTAGCACCAAGAACTCAAAGCAACTGTAGTGGATCTAGGAAGCCACACTCAGTACATCCACCTCTCAAACTAGGAGCTGGTGATAATCCATCCTAAGGTCAACCTATGAGATTCGCTTTGCCCCAAACCACTGGTCAAAGAACACAACGATTCTTGAGGGTGGATACTCTTCCCTATATCACCTAGATCGGGTGACGCAAACCCACACCCAACCTCAAGATATTATATACCTCTCAAGTAAACAACACATAGGTTCCAGGGTAAATACATTGATTCTTAAGAATCCCCACCTATATATACCCTCCAACTAAACCAATAGCTCTTGTAGCCCCACAGGGTCATCTGATGTGCTAGAGAAAACACTGGTTCGTCCCTAGTGAAAGTCTAAATAGAGTTTCATCTCACGATGGGGAGGTAAACCTGACATGTCCTCAGGAATGATTTCATCAACCCCCACCATCGTTATAGGAAGCTAAGACCTCACAAAATCTACTACTCTAATGGTAATACTATCCATATAATAAATAAGAAGTTGTAGACTACTAGGAATGAGCTCATCTTGCTACGTCCAGGGATTACTCCTCATCAAGAAGTAAAACTTTTTCCAACAACCCAAAAGCACTACCATACTCACTGGTAGAAATAATATGAGCATGTAAAGTCAACAACTAATACATACTAAGGAATACATCATAGGGTCTCACAACCACTACAGAAATATTTGGTGTGAGGATATCTCCCCATACAGAGTAAGTTCATCCCATCGGTAGTGTGCGACCACCGATCCTCTCTATAGGGCCTCCAACACAAGAGTTGAGTAAAATGGACTCATCTAGTATTTTAAGGTCTCAAAAAGGGGTTACACACAGGTAAATGTGGATTTTGACTCTGTTCTAATAGCTTCAGCTGAAGTAGTAGTGACATGGTTCATACCCCAAACCATACTTGAGCCTCTGGGACAGAAGCTCCATCTGTCGATAACTCATCCTTTCCCTTGTATTCATGCTCTCCTCAACTAGGGCCTCCTCCAACACCCCATCACATCGGCACATCCCGAATAGGCAAGTTAAAGGAACTCCTCCACCACACCTCGATACTATCTGCTTTGGGATAGAAATGAATCACTCGAACAGTTTTGAATCATATCACAAGGATGTGTCTCAGTGGGAGAAGTATCCATCTTCCTTACATGTCCAATGCCACACTAAAAAATATCCATCATAGGACTCTACCGATGCCCAGTAGCATCCTAGATAAGTCTCACCATGAGGATCACCATAGAAATAGATCCTAACTGAGTGAGTTATCCAAACCACATGATTGTTCCTGACCTCAACCACCTAAGAAGGGAGTTTGGATAGACACAAAACTTGGGTGATCTCTATTTTTGAAACCTGCTATGCACACTCAGCATGGGTGAATCATCTGCTAGTACCATCAGAACCAACTGCTACTCTATGAAGAGCATTGGCTGTGAGTGAAACCAACTTATTAATCAAGATCCATAAAAACTTGAAAACTCAGAACAATGAATCCAACTAATCCTCCACTACCTGGGGATCTAACTAATTGTGGAACCTCATCAGCATCTAGTGTTAAAACTTGCAGGGTGCGCTAATCTTGTTTGCATACTCAACCTACTATATTGGTATCAACTACTGCTCAATGGACAGGGGCACTTCAACCTACCCTCCTATAGTAAAGAACTTGTGGTATGGACCCTAAACTGAGACCCCATTGCTCATCGGGTCTTCGTTATGATTCGGAAGTTGATAACTTGGATGGATATCTTTGTGGATTCATCACAAAGTGATCAAGACGTACCACTATCAAATGAGTGTATATATATATAATAATAATAATGGGAATTTGATTAAATAAGTATATTCAAAGACACAATCTTATATGATGCATGTACCATTTATCTCTACAACCAATGTCTGGGTATGCCGAGTCAAAAAACAGGTATTCAAGGTCCTGGTGAATAGATACGTCGACCGCATGTACCATCACCAGATTCCCTGGTATGAGAGCTTCACTCGAGACACTTTGAAACTATTACACTAATCCCAACCAAATCCTTGTAAGGGTACTACTCTCATCAACATCCCAAGGAATGAACTCCTCTAATACCAACCTGTCATGACCCAACCAAAGTTGGGGATCAAGACATAACTACCCCAATCCCACCACTATAGGACAAGGGGTGGAGACTAGCACTAAAGGAATATCTTACATGTGGAGGCCTTTTCCTAAGTACTTTTATGCACACACATAGATATCTTGATGCCTAAGTGTAGAGGTAAATAGTAAAAGATTTAGCACAGCTAAAAAGTAAATCAAACATGCATAACCTATAGGGTGTACAAGAGTATGACAATGCAAACTAAAAAGTAAAGGAAAAAATACACGATCAACCAAAAATATTTCCTTACCTAACAAAACTAGAAAAGTAAACTGATGAGAGAGTTCAACTTCCGAATCCAGATCTATGGCCACCATACATGGTCCAAAGTACCACATATCCCAAAGTTCCTTAGAAGTCATCGTCGACCTGTTCGTCATCTATATAAGACATGACATGTGAGATCAAAGATCATGCAGGGGTGAGTATATACATACCCAATATGATGCCCCTAAATCTGAAGGGGGAGCATTAAGAGATACAATAGGAATAGAAATACTGTAGATAGTAAACAAGAAAGAGAAAAACTCAACCCAAACCAAGAGTGAAAGTAACCTCATCCAAACACAAGGGTATCAACATGGTGAGTAGATAAATTACACATAAATTATTCACCACCTATATCAAGAAATAATACTCATCCAACCATGGTAAACTAAACACAGAAAGCACATGGAATACCCCATACATCTTCACCTCTCATTGAAATAGAGTAACCAAATCCAAGGGTATGGATACAGAAGAATATATATATATATGCTCAGTCAAATAATCCCAAATGAGAGAGTAAGGGGATATCCATCTCATAGATCAAACCAGGAAGAAGAGTAACCAACGGTTCCAAAAGCCCAACAATTATGCCCAACATCTCACGCATCTTCCTAGAAGTAATTGTCTAAGTCAAACCATGCCTTATCTTTATACCGCATAATAGATGGGTCATAAACTCAAAGTAGAGGATTCATGACCTAGTACGTCAGGGGGGTTCCACTCTGTAAGTATCCATAGAGGACCTGCACCCATGCTGATGGGGGGTTCCACTAAGAAGTCGTTGATAACTTCAATACCTAGCTCTACTGAAGGGTATCATGTCGTAGTCTTTGAGGACTCCACTGCCCATCTCTACTAGAGGGTCTTATCAGAAATCACTAAGAACTCCACTGCCCATCTCTACTAAAGGGTCTACTTGGAAATAATCGAGGACTCCACTATCCAGTCTCTACTAGAGGGTCTACTCGAAAAACATTGAGGACTCCACTACTCAGTCTCTGTTGGAGGGTCTACTCGAAAAGCGTCGATGACACCACTGCCCAGCTCTATTGTAGGGTCTACTCGGGAAGCATCAAGGAATCTAATCAAGAAGAGTCGAGGAATCTACTGCCCAATCTCTACTAGGGGGTCTACTAGGAAAACATCTATGACTCCACTAACCAAATCTATTAGAGGGTATACTCAGAAAGAATCAAGGAATCTACTACCCATCTCTACTAGAGGGTAAAACTCGGTAGTTATCAAGGACTCCACTGCCTAGCTCTACTTAAGGGTACCACTCAGTAAGTCTCTAGTGATCCTATGTAATAAATTTCATCATCGAGCATCGCCTAACCAAGCATCATTGCCAGAATATTCCATATCATATCTCAAAATCCACAACTGAGGGAATTATCGCATTCTATGCAAAAAAACACTCAAGATAGGCTACTCGTGGACAAAATCTAGGTTCAAATGAAGAAGATACAAATGATTTATGTTTACTAAAAATGAAACAAGTAGTAAAAAATGTTTCAAGGACCCACACGATGTGTGGTATTGCTCTACTACCTGATTTTTTCCTTGTCACACAACTTTTTGTCCATGCAGTACTATATGGCATGTAAGGGTGCTACACGACGTGTCTAGGACAAAATCCTGAAAAATGCATGAGGCTCATCATCAGTTCAAGGGAAAAATCATAATTCCATTGATATACCTATGAAAATGGCCTTATATGGCCAAATAGATCACGCCGTTGTGATCCTCATGGAAAAAAATTCAGGATAGACTATTCACTTGTCCAAATCGGACACCCAGTGAGAAAGTCACATTACACAATTTAACACTCAAAATGTGCTTCATAGGCCCACACCATGAACACAAATTAAATATCTAATATTGGACTCAAAACGACTACCTCAATATCATGGTCACAACATCATATACGGTTCGTTATTCTGACACCGTATGAAGAAGATACGTCATATACAAGATTCAAAAATATTATTATTATTATTATTGTTATTGTTATTATTGGGAATTTTGTGGACCTGAGTCATGAGTCAAAAAAGGTATTTATCACTGGTCTTGAAATTACCATCTCAAATTTAGGGTTATGCTACCATTGATGGTTCATCAATCTGACACCGTATGAAGAAGTTAGGTTCAGATTAAAGGTTTGGAAACCAAAATAATAATTTTTTTATTTTTTAATTAATAATCAAATTGAGAGGCATGAACTAGGCTCACTTCCACTACTTCAGGAGCCTATTCATCCTCCTTTAACTACTTTAATTTTATTAACTTTATCATGAAATAATTGTCGTTATTATTATTTTATATAATAATAATAATAGTTTTAAATAAGGGAAACCGCCCTTATCACATCTAGGTCATGCACCCCACCCCTCCTCTATTCAAACCATTTTTTCCTTTATCATTTTAATTAAAACCGTTTAATTTAACTAACCACCCACATTTTTTAATGTTATTATTATTATTAGAAATAATAATGACACTCACCACATTTACCACGTATGACCACCTCATCAAAGATCCAAGTTTGGTCACCACCACACCCATATTGAGTGTCCTTCACCATGAAACTTTGTACATGACCTCCACTTTGAACAAATCACATCACACCGCACGTTATCACCATGCACCAACCAGGAAAAAGGGGATCATAGATCTAATCCCAAACCACTCTGATCACAAACCATCACCCACAGTACCGAACTGATCCATTCACAAAACATCATCCCACTAGTTTATCAATCTATCCTCAAACCTCCAATCTTCATGTTGTTCATGTTACTTCCATGAATCTGGGGTTTTACCATGCTCGAACATTCCCTATAAAAGTTGAATTGTGACCTCATAGTCCAATGATGAATAATGTAAAGAACATTGGGGGAAAAGTACTAATGAAAAAAGTGATAAACATTGTTGGAGAAGCATTCGTATCCAACAATTTCATAGTGGAAAAACTAGGGTGAGAAACATGACATGAACAAGAAATAAATTGAAAGAATAATTTATTTCAATGCATGGGATCATGAAAAGGTTCATTTAAATGCAGATCAAAGAAAATAGATTTGATCATTCTTGATCTTTTAATCAAATACAGTGAAAACCACAATTGAAAATCCCTGCCTCAATTATGGATCGATTGTTGGTGAAGAACGCATCTGCTAGCGATAAAGGTGATCTTCTGTGTCCGCTTCCTATTGATTCACCTCAATATGATCACCAGTTATAATTCGGTCTCAATACGCCAATGAAGGGCGCTCTCCTCCTCCTATTAGATCCAAAAAGGGTTATGCATCAAACCCTTGGAAGATTTTCATAAGAGGGTATTTATAGAGGATTTAATTAGTTCATTTAATATAACAAATAAATAATTTATTTATTTATTTTAATTAAACATACCTGCTAAAAGATACCTCATCTGAACATCCCACGCTGAACAACTTTAGGTTACGCTTAGGGTAAACACTGCATTCTGAACTCAATGGTGGTATCAGATTTCTCATATGAGTATCTATATGTGAGTTATTTGGGTTAGGGTTATTAAATAAATAAATTTAATTAATTAATTAATCTAATTCACTCGCCAACAACTGCCCCATTTGAACGTCCTACATCAACCAACTTTAGGTCATGCTTATGGTAAAATCCATGTTCCGGATTCAACTGTGGTCTCATATTTCTGATCAGAGACTCTATTAAAGAGATATTCCACTTTTTCAGGAAAATCATGCACACATAATATAAAATATTTTTAATATTTTTATAAAATTAATTATGAGCTCATAGGCCTTGGAATCATGTGCAGTCTTAGCACCTGGTTTTGAAAATATTCATAGGAATATTCCAAAAACTTTCATGGGAATACTAAAGTCTCTACATTATTCCATTATTCAAAGATTTTCATCCCTGAAAACACAAACTAAGGAAAATGTGGGGATACTGATCCAATATCTAAATCTTCCATACATCTTCCCTAAATCGGGATATACAGGAAAAGGAGAAGTGTGAAAATCCCTCATCACCTTCTCTCATAACATGACTGAAATCGCCATTTGTCCCTAAAAAAAGATGATGTGATTACCTTCTTAAGAAAATAAATCATGTGAAACTCCTAAGGATATCTAGTCATGAAAGATATCTAATTCAATATCCCCAGGTTATGCCTCCCTAACTCGGTGAGGAAGCGAAGAGGTAATATCCATAGACTAGAGGTATGTTGCACCATCCTCACCCACAAGGGTTAACTAAAAAGTGGCTAATTTCTATGTCACCTCACTCTAAAACAGTGGATGAAAAACCTTATTATAAGAATCTAATACCATGACCATGCCCTGGGTGGCCCTAAAGCTCACACTTCCTCAAACTCTATAGGTTCCACTGTCACTCCCATGTCTAAGAAGACATATCCCAAGAAGTGGACCTTTGAATCTAGAACTAACTCCACAAGAGATACCATATGACTAGAACTCTCGAAGCATGTCCAGCACCATCCTCCTATGTCTCGCATGCTCCAAATCTGACATCAAGGAAAATAGGGTACCATCACAAAATACTACCATAAACCTACCTAAGAAACATTAAGGATATAATTCATAAGTCTTGTGTACTTTGATGTGGCATTTAACACACCCAAAGGTTTCACCAAGAAATCAAAGAAACCGCAACAGCTCTAGAAAGACATGTTGAGTACATCCACCTCTCAAACCAGGATCTAGTGATAAACCATCCTAAATTCAACCTATGAGATCCACTTCACCCCAAACCACTGGTCGAATAACTCAATGATTCTTGGGTGTGGATACTCTTCCTTGCATGGCTCTGGTGGTGCCAACCCACACCTAACCTCAAGATCTTATCTACATCTTAGGCAAAAAAAATAGGGGTGCTTGGGTGGACACACTGGGTCTTACAAATACCTACCTATATAGACCCTCCAAACACAACAATAGATCTCATATCCCCATGGGGTCATCCGATTTTCTAGCACAAACATCAATTCGTCGCTAGTGAAATTCTAAACAGAGATCCATCTCACGGTGGGGAGATAAAACCAAAACATCCTCAGGAATGACATCATAAACCCCCACCATCATTGCAGGAAGTTGAGAGCTCATGAAATCCACTACTCCAAGGGTAATACTATCTATCTAATAAAGAAGCAGTTATAACCTCGCGAATGCGCTCATCCTAGTACATTTGGGGATTACTCCTCATCAAGGAGGAAAACTTCATGTCACAACTTAGAAGCACTATTATACTCACTGGTAGAAATCATTTGAGCACAGAAGGCCGATGACTAATCCATACTAAGGAATACATCATAGGGTCTCACTATCACTATAAAAATATTTGGTGTGAGGCTCTCTCCCCTCACAAAGTAAGTTCATCCCATCAACAAGAATGTGCAACCACTAAACCTCTCTACAGAGCCTCCAACACAAGGTTAGAGAAAAAGGTACTTATATGGTATTTTTAGGTCCCAAAAAAGGTTTAAAAATATGTAAATGTGGCTTTCAACTCTATTCTAACAATTGAAACTGAAGAAATAGTGACATAGGTTGTAACCTGAACCACACTTGAACCTTTATGCCAAAATATCAATCTGTCGATGACACATCCTTTCCCTTGTATGTCCTCTCTCCTCAACCAAGTCCTTCTCTAACACCCCATCACATTTACACATCCTAAACATGAAAGTAAAAGAAAATACTCCACCACACCTCGATACTATTCACTTTGGAATGACACTAACTCACCCAAATAGTTTTGAATCGCATCACAAAGACGTGTCTCAGTGGGGGAAGTTTCCCTATTATTTTGATGTCTGATGTCATGCTAAAACATCTCCATAAAAAGAATCTACCAATGACTAGAGTTTCCCCAGAGATGTCTCACCATGAGTATCACCATCAAAAGGGATCCTACCAGAGTTGGATATCCAAACCACAGGATCAGGCCCAACCTCAACCACCTGAGAAGGGAGTCTGGCTCAACATGAAACCTTGTTGATCCCTATTTTTGGAACCTTCTATGTGAAATCAGAATGGGTATATAATATTTTGGTACCACTGGATCCAACTGGTTCTCTATGAAGAGCACTGATTGCGACTGTAACCATCTGATCGGTTGAGATCTATACAAACCTGAAAACTCGTATCACCAACTCTATCCAATCATCCACTTCTTGAGTATATGGCCCATCAAGGAACCTCAGTGGCCTCTAGCACTGGAACCCATGGTGTGAGTTAAGACTAAGTTCATCCTCATCCTTCTATAATGGTATCAATTACTACTTGATAGGAGAGGGTGCTGCTACATGCCCACCTTGAGGAAAGACCTCATGGGATGGACCCTAAACTGAGGCCTCATCACTCATCGGGTTATCACCATGATATAAGTCAATAACCTGGATGGATATATTCGTGGATTCATCTCAAAGTTATTAATACATACCATAATAAAATGAGCATATATATATATATATATATATATAATAATGGGGTATAACTCAAGAAGGAAATTCAAAGATGCAATCTTATATGATGCATTTACCATTGATCCCTACAACCAATATCTCGGTATGCCGAGTCAATAAGCAGGTAGTCAAGGTCCTTGTGAATGGATACATCATCTGCCCATACCATCACTAGATTCTTTGGTCTTAGAGACACACTCAAGACACTTTGAAATAATTTTACTAATCCCAACCAAAACCTCATATGAGGATTACTCCTAACAACATCCCAAGTAATAAACTCTTATAATACCAATATTTCATGACCCGAACCAAGCTAGGGATCACACTCCAACTACCCCAATCCCGCCTCCATGTTCCAAAGGCATATATAATACGGGGAGGCCTTTGCCTAAGTACCTATATGCACACACGCATCCATCTCAATAAAGAAGTGCAGAGGGAATGAGTGAAAGATGCAACACAACTAGAAAGTAAACCAAGCATGCATACCCTCTAGGGTGTACAAGAGTACGATAGTAAAAATTAAAAAGTAAAGAGGAAAATTACACATTCAACCAGAAATATGTCCCAACTTGAAAAAAATATAAAATTAATCTACTGACAGAGACCAAATTTTAAATCCCAAGTTGTGACCACCGTACGCGGTCCAAATTACTAGGTATCCCTAAGCACCTCTGAAGTCACTGTAGACCTATCCATCATCTACACAAGACACAAAAAATGTGGGAAAAATCCAATTTAGGGGTGAGTATATATTCCATTTCTCTCTCTCTTGGGTTTTTTTAAGCATATATGATGATTGGGTTTCATTACCCTCTTACTTTATAGGTTGGGTTGGATATCATTTATTATTATTTCTTCCCCTTTTTTGTTTTTGGGGAATCTTGTTAGTTATGTATATACTCACTCCAGCATGGAATTTTTCCATGTATATTGTGTATTATACAGTCAATAGATAGATCAAAAATGATTTTGGTAGACCTGGTATTAGTGTAGCTTAGAATCACATAACGGTTTTGGCCATGTTTAGTGTTTGGACTCTAGGATCTTGATTTGTCCACTCCCCTATTTTACCTATTTACAGTTGTTTTCAGTTTAGGCTTCCCCCTATACTTATGGTTTTGCATTTATTTTTTCCCTTACACTTTTTTATAGTTTATTTCACTCTGATATATATCCTAGAGGTTGTTACATAAATTGTTTACTCTTTAGTAACTTATGATTTCTTATATCTTTTCATTGTTGGATGGATTTGGTTGTGTACATGTGTACAAGTAATTTAGGATAAGGCTTCCCATTTTAGTGTTGTTCCTAATAAGTTCTTGTAACCAACCACTAGCCTATTAAAATCAATCTTGCGGTGTCACATTTGGCTTACTGCTATCCAGGCGAGCCCTAGTGGGTCATATCATGGCATATATTTACAACACTTTTTAAAATATACATTCAGTATCACAAACCTGTCAACATCAAAGAATTAATTTCCATATCATCCATAAATGATATAGAAATTCAATAAATTTTCACAAAATTATTTAGGTATATATCTTGGATAATCCAATCATATTGAATTAGTACCATTCCTTCCTAACAACACTTGGTTTTAATGAACTTGATTAGCTTCTTAAAGAAACATTGTTGAACTTTTCAACCAACTTTTCTTCATCTGGTTTGAACTTTTACCAACTTGTATTGTCTATACACCACTTTATAACCTATAAATAATATTCTAGTTCATATATATTCCTAAAACTTTGAGAATATCATGTAAACATTCTTTAAATTCAAACATATTGTTGGAACATTTTAATAGATGATAATAGGAGAAATTCCCTAATTAGAACAAGCCATTTTAGTACTGCCTTAAAGAATGTAATATAATTAAAATAATAATAAAATATGTGTATTAAAAACACCCATAACATTTCATTTAATCAACCATTATTTACATGCTCTTCTCAAGATATAGATGAGATAAAATACACATCTTATAATAATTTTATCTAAGCTTAAAGCATCTGAGTTATCAATGTAGAAACTCCTTTTCTCCATTACTTGAAAGTAACCTTAAAGATCCAATTATTTATTAACTTATAACATTCTATGTATTTAAAACTCTTTTAAAATCATACAGTTGATATCATATATCTATTAAAATAATAGAATTTATTTCTATAACTAATAAAGATTTAAGGAAACCTTTAGTCTCACCGAGTCATCAACATATTCAATCATATTGAATATCATTTGACATACCCAATCATATTGATTATATGAGACTAAAATTACTTAAATAATTGACTTACCCAATAGAATTGAGTATATGAGACTTAAATCATCAATGTACACAATCATATTGAGCATGTGAGTTAAGAATAAAATTACTTTGGTCATTTTTCACCTAATGCTTTTGAAACCTTAAATGAATCACTCTATGCTTCCATAAGTATCTAGATTCATGTGTTTAACAAATTCAACACTTGGTTACTAAGGAAGGAACTCTTCTAACACATTTAATTTTTTTAATAAATTTTGTTAAATCACTAGTCTTAGGAGTAACATTAAGCTTCTCCTTATTAATGATTCATCACAAAGTTTATCTTGATGATGATGATGATATTATCTATAACAGAAGCTTTTATCAAATGAGTATCATGTATTATGACCATTCAATAAGGAATTTTATTAAATGGGATCCCACTAAAATGATTACCACTATTAAAATTCATCATATCCATCAGTGGACCAAGATCCATATTTCACTAATATCATGCCACTTTAGTGTTTCTCCCAATGTTTAGTTATTTAGGTAGGGAATCATCCCAATCATAACATATATGAATCTTGGATAGTTGAGAGGAAAAGTATTTTTCCAATCCATCACATGGATAAACTTAACTTTATTCCTTTGATTACCTAATCTTATTAGGGTATCTCGACTAGTGTAACCCAAAACAAGCATTGAAAATAGGCTAACAAAGGACAATCCAAGGGTACCCAGCTTTGGCATGACCTACCCAAGGATGTTCCAGTGTCACCTATATTTTCTTTCCTTACACAAGATAATCTATGGGAACCCAACTTTGGCATGACCTACTCAATTGGATGATCGAGATCGTGACAAGTTATCCTTTGAAAAGAATCTCACACTTAGTATTTGAAGGGGATTTTATCTCATGATATTATTTCATGCTATTCCCTTTCATGTATGCATGATTTAAGTAATTTAGTTTTGGAATCCTATCCCCTTGACCAAATCAATATGTTCAAACCATATTGATGTGTATCTCTTTATACAACCCACAAGTCTGTGTTACTCATACAAAATCAGAAGTCAAGTATATTCATACATATCTGAATTCATCATATGCATAAGATAAATGAACACTTCATGTAACGGCATAGAGTTAAAATTGTAGCTAAACCTTGATCACATCAATCATAAAAAAAATATATGGCTTAAATAATACCCAAATATATCCCCCTTTTATTTTGAACAATTTAATATAATTAATTATGAATAATTCATAATTTAAATATAATTTTTTTTCTATTTTTTGGCCTTAGTTCATAATTTATAACCCTTTATAAATTATTTCTTATTATTTATAACTAAACGCTTTTATTTCTAGATCATAAGTATTACCATATAATTTGGGTAAAAAGGTATTTCAAATATTAATATTTAATATTTGGGAATAAAATGTTTCATAAACATTTATTTAATTATAAAAAAATTTATAATTAATCAATCTATAAATATTTTAGAAATTAAAATATACAAATGATTTATAAACCATCTAAATCATTTTCTATGTTAAAAACATTTTAAAAAAAATTTAAAGCAATTTTAATTACCCTTACACGGAATCCTTATTCTACATAAGGGTAACCTCCTTCTACCCTTATGTAGACTATCTATGTAAGGG
Organism: Viscum album; assembly: GCA_963277665.1. Taxonomy (NCBI): domain Eukaryota; kingdom Viridiplantae; phylum Streptophyta; class Magnoliopsida; order Santalales; family Viscaceae; genus Viscum; species Viscum album. The sequence continues at coordinate 1,993,487,086 of OY728131.1, read as the reverse complement.
TAGATACCCATGACCCTTACATAGTAGATGTTGTGTAAGGGTACATCAGGTCTTACCTTTATGTGACTTTAGGAAAAAACCCGATTACCCTTATATATCAATATTTCATGTAATGGTAAACAATATCATACCCTTACGTAGTCATTTACACGTAATGTTAAGATAATGTAACCCTTACATAGACTGATCAATGTAAGGGTAATGTGATATGACCCATACATGGACCACTCTGCATAAGGGTAAATCCTCGGTTACCTTTACACAGCCCAACAGCATAAGGGTAAACTGTTTTTCCAAATTTTTATAAAACCTGAAAAATAATGCTATGTTTTTTTATTATTCTTCATTTCAACACTATATTTCATAAATCTAAATCATGGGTTCCCTTTGATACCACGTTTAGGTTTTATTAGAGTCTAATAACAATTATTAGATCAAGTATAAGTGATTAAAACACTTGTCTAAGGATCTCTCATGCAAGATAAATGAAACATGCAATAAAAATAAAATGAATAATTGTTGTAAATGTGTATACCTTACACAAAATAGACATTAAAACATTTTTTATCATCATCTAAGAGTTTTATAAAATCAAAAAAGTGGGAAACAAAAGCATCCCACCTCTGTAGGTATCCAGAGGCCGATTTGGATCATCTAGTGTTTAGATAGGATTTATCCTTTCTCTACACCCTGTAAGAGCCTCTAATGAAAAAAATAAGAATAAAGAGACCAACAAGTCAATGACTATTGACTAAGAATGAGGATCTAAATCCACACCCTAACGCCATCATATGGGAATAGGGTTTATATAGAATTTGTGGATGCTCATGAGTGGTGTATGTATTAACTCATGCGTTAAAATGCATATATAAATGTCATGGTTAGATTATGTATTGTATGAATTTACTCCCTATATGTATCATATAAATATAAAATTATTTCATTTAATGATAGATTACATGGGTGAAACACAAACTCATAACTATTTATCATTTTTTGTAGTCACATATTGCATAAAATAATACTCGTATGTGCATAAAAATCATAATTTTCATGCAATATATATATATATGTATAAGGCATTATGGAATATCTCTATCAATCATACGGGAAGACACATCCTATATTGGTTAATCAAATCCCCCTTCTTGATTGTTTTCATACTCAATTACCTACTATTTGGCCAATTTCTCAAATGGATTTAGATAAGTATCAAAGTATGGAACCTCATAAGTAGAGAACCTATTTGAAAATCTCAAGTTGAAGGATCTATAACCAATGTTCACTTAAGTAACACCAATAACACTACAAAAAAAATTGAAATTTGCGGCAGTTTTGAAAACCGTTGTTAAATATTTCGTCAACATTTTTTTAGCAACTGTTTTTTAAAAATTACTACTAAATATGATTTTTTATTTTTTATTTTTTTTAGTAATATTTTTTCAAAAACCACTGTTAAATATTATTTTTTTAAAAAAATAAAATAAAATTACTATTTTTAATTATTATTTATTATTTATAGTCATTTATCATTTATTATTTGCAATTTTATTTAATTATCATGTGTTAATTATTAATTATTTATAATAATTAGATAGTGATTGTTTGAGACTTAAATTAATTCTACAGTAAGTTGAAAATCAAACTTCATCATCAAATGACCATAACTTTTAATTTAGGTGCCCATTTTAGCTTCACAACTAGTTAAATTGAAACTTGTGTAATGAACTACAAAAAAATTAGATGATAATATGGTAGTGATTAATAGAATAAAATTTATTAGTGTTTTAAGAGAAGTTGAAAATCAAACTTCAACTTCAAATGACCATAACTTTTGATCCAGGTGTCTGTTTGGGCTATACCACATATCAAATTGAATTTTGTGAAGAGATCTACACCATGTTGAGTGGGTGTACCTTGATAATTGTTTTTTTAATCATAAAAGGCCCAAAATTCCTCAAAAATCGAGTTTTTTGTTTAGATACCATGATGTTTGAGCATTCAATGTGATTTCAACTTCATTTAAGAGTGTCCTCATATGCCTGTTGGGTCGTCTATGATTTTATTCCATGGATTTAGATTCTAATTGATTTAATGGTGTTTCATTTGTTGTGGTTTCCCCTCTTTTGGTGATTTATTATCTATTATATATATATATTACTGTACATTTATCTATATTTGTTTGTAATATATATATTTATAGATATTTATTTAAAATCATATATAATTTCATCCATTCATAAATATTTATATGTATTTATGCATATTAGTCTATATTTATATATATGATATCAGTATATATTTATATGTATTCTGTTGGTTGGTGTGTGTGTGTGTGTCTTATTGCTTGTATTTATATACATTTATGTTAAATTATTTATATTTTTATATTTTTATACTATATATATAAATATATTTAAATAAATTTAAATGTAATTATATATATTTATTTAATATTTACTATTTATTATTACCTACTTATTATTTCTTATTTCTTATTTCTTATTTCTTATTTCTTCTTTATTATATATTCATTTATCATTTTTATTAATTCATTATTAGTTTATTATTCATTTATTATTTATTATTTATTATTTATTATTTATTATTTATTAATCATTTTCTTATTATTTATTATTTGTTTATTATTTATTTATTTATTTATTTATTATTTATTTGTTATGTATTATTTGTTTTTTATTATTTATTATTTATTATTATTATTATTAAATATTATTATTTATATATACGTATTTATATGTATTTATATATATATAATTGTATTAAATTTTATTTACTGACCATTGGAAGAGCTTACGAGTATTTTAGGGAGTACGTTGCCCTGGTTTCGGTGGATATAGGCCCTCCAGGTGGGGATGATCTTGCATTGATTTATGTCACGGTGTTAATGTCAACAGCATAAGTAGGGTGTCGAGGACACGGGTGGCTGGATCAAGTGGGATATGATCGTGTTGGAGGCAAGTTGTAGATATTTGGGTAGATACGTGTTACAGGTGGTTTTAGGGGGTTTCCTAGGAATTCTTTTGCTACTTTGGGTGGTCAGACATTGTGCGGTTGAAGACAAAGAGTCTTTGGTGGGGGGGAGAGACTTGTAGTGATTCTCAGGTTCATGGATAATGATCATTAGTGGAGTGATGGTGGAGGTTGTCCACAGGTGGTGATGGAGCACGGTTGACAATGGGTATTGTTATGGAGTGGTGATACCTGTTCATCGGCAGCCATATTGGAAGGAGTCGGTTAGGGTTTCTAAAATTGTGTTTTTTGACAAAGGATTTTGAATCATTCTTTTAGACTTAATCCATTAGTAATTTGGGTCATTTTCATTTTGATGGACCTTTGGGGCATGTTGTTTTGTCTTCAGGTCACATGGCCTCCAGGCCATCATTAGTGAAAGTCCCTCGGGCCACAGGACCTTCGGGTCAGCACTAGTGGCCAGAAGGCAACGCAGTAGGGACTGGGTGAATGGTTTAGTGCAACAGGAAGGCAGTGCAGGTAGACACTATAACATCCCGTTACTATTTTTAGGTATTCCTAAACACTCCTTTTAACTGAGCTTTGGTTGGGTTTTTTGGGGGTTGTTTCAGGTTGAAAATTTAAGAATCTTAAAAATTATGGGATAGTGTGCAGTTTGCACATGGTTGGCACACAGTTTTCCAAACTGTGCGCCTAGCTACAGGAAAATGGCAAGTTTTGGATAGAGAGCTTTGTATGTCTTGTACATGATTAGTCAATCCATGTGTCCCCTTAGGAGAAACTGTGTGACCCATTTATAATAGGTGCATGGCCTAAGCACGGTTTTTCCAAACCATGCACCATTTCCCAGGTAATATGTAAATGAGATTTTAAGAGATTTAAAATTTTATTAAAAATTCACAAACCCCTATTTTAGGTCCTAGACAGACCTCCTTTGACCCAAACTATTTTCTCTCGACCTTGGAGCTTCTAAGAAGGATTCTTAGCCACTTAGACCCCTCTCAGATGTGATCTGAAGCTAAGGGAATGTTAGTTGATCCTCCTATGGTTAGTTTCATACTCCCATTCTTGATCTCCCACAGTCTCTCTCTTTCTCCTATGGTTTTATGGATCTTCGTTTTTTGTTGGAGGATCTAATACCACTGTTATGGATCTAAACCTAGGTTTGAATCTTGTTTCTACCAGATCTCATTGTTGTCATCCTTCTTTGATAAATCTCAGCTAGGGTTTGGTGATTCAAGATTAATTTATCCCAAGGTAGGTGGTTCCATTATGATCCCTTATTTTTATTAACCCTAAATTACTTCATTTAATTTCAACTGTTTTTAATTAAATGCAATTTTTGAATTCTGATAAAAGGATTTTAATTGTTTTGTTGGAAAAACCCAATTCCGATGAATTGGGATTTTTAAGAAAAATGGATTTTTAGCGTGGGATTGGAAATTGATAAGATTTAAAAATTTTAATTTTAATTTAGGTTTTTATAGAAATTGAATTAATTAAATTGTTGAATTTATTTGAAGAAAAATGTTTTGATGTAAATTTTGTGAAAAACACCAATTCTAGTGAATTGGGGGTTTGTGATGAAATTGATGGAATTGTTTGAAAATTAAATTATGGTATTTAATTGTGTAATAGACTGTGAAATTACATGAATTGGTTTCAAATCCTTGTTTATAAAAAAATGGATTAAAAATGTTTTTGATGGAAACCTAGTGGTTTCATTATTTTTTTGAAAAAGGCATGTTTTTTATTAAAAACTCGTTATGGTTTTTAAAGGAAAAATTAGAATATTGAAATGGAGTATGGGATTTAATTGTATTTTAAGCAGTCTTAAAATAAGTTTCTCATCATTGTTTTGTACTACAGCACATGAAATCCTTAGGTAATTAGTGTGTTATATTGGACAACACTTCATGACTTACAATGTTCCAAAACATCATATAAGTGCATCTCATTCCTTACACGATGGTGATGAATCCTTTTGTACTTGGTTCAAGAGATGTATGTACATACTTTTCCATATTCACAGTGTTGTTTCCCTATAGCCTAGAACTATCATACTTATTTGGCACATGACCATATTTCATGCTTGTTTGTATTTTAAATGTAAATGCCATTGTAAAAAACTATTTTACATGCCTTGAGAATTTATATAAACTATTTTATATAAAAGTGTGTATTTAATTCATTTTGTGAAAAGTGTCATTTATGTAAATTATCCTTTGATTAAAGGTTAATTCCATATTTTGAAATTTTTTTACATCATTTGAAATGTAAATCATGGTTTACTAAATATATTTCCATATTTTAAATTATAAAGCATGATTTTTTTAAATATGTTTTTATAAATTCCAAACTTGTTTATTTTAAAATTGAAAGTATGTTATTGGTTAATTTGATATTGGAATCTTGTTATGGAATATTTGGTGCAATCGTACTGGGCTTTGGCTCACACCCTACTTGTGCCTTCGAGTGTTTATAGATTATCTCCTTCCATGTTTGAGCAAGGGGAAAGGATCTCTTGAAGGTGGATCCAGATGTTGAACCTTGGACTTGGTGAGTTGTTTCCTTAGAGAATTGGTCCATTTTCCCTGTTAGAGTGAGATAAATATCACACGCCATGTGATTGATCCCACACATCATGTGACGCTGCTTGGGTAACAAGTCATTTTCTAAAGGCCCATGCCTAATCCCCGATGTAAGTATACACACCATGTACCCGAAGGGACATGTAGTGTATATGTACATGGTTAGATGAGTCGTGTACCTTGTTCACACACCAATAGTACATGGGCACGACCAGAGTACACGGGAATTCCTAGAGTACATGGGAACGGGCCGAAAGACATGGGGATACCTTAGGCTTCAAAGACACACTGTGTACTCCACGTACATGCCATGTAGATACACATGATTGGATAATCCATGTCTAGGGGAGGATATGACCATGTGTCCAAGCAAGGAAATATTCCATGTGACCCTATGTACACATCGTGTACTTTTTAGGAGACTTATACCTTGTGTATCTCTATCTCTGAGACTCAGATTTGGGCCAGTGAGCAGCCCATCCTGAGTAGTTTTTTACATAGAACGTGTTATAGTGGCCTTTTTTAGCAATAAAGAAACTATGTGAGGTGGTAGTAGTGGTATGATTATCTCAATGATGCTTAACCGGTGGCAATGATCAGGTTTGATCATCAGAGTGTTACCAGGGTCAGTAGTCCCCTATCTCTCTCTAGGTGGTGAGTCCCCCATATTCTTTATACAAGTAGAGATAATGCTCCCCCACATTAAAAAGGACATAGTTCCCCTATCTCTAAAGTGGACTCCCTTTCATTGAGATCTGGTGATGGGCGAGTCCTCCATTGGAGTAGTGATCCCTCAATTGTGCTATGTAGAGACGAGGTGTGGGATGTCTATATTCTTGATGGGTTGCAAGAGATGCATGGGTAGGTGATAATGATTCCTCAACTTTGACACACGGTAGTGAGTATCAAACCTTCCACTCAATATCTTATGTGGTTACGTGGGTTGTTTTGGCATCAATGATGGGACCTTTGGATATGCAGGAAGACTCTTCATTCTTAGTAGGTTTTGGTGATGAAGATCCAATTTCTCTCTCACTTGGGTTTATTTTTAGAATATATGATGATTGGGTTTCATTACCCTCTTACTTTATAGGTTGGGTTGGCTATCATTTATTGTTATTTCTTCCCCTTCTTGGTTTACAGGGCATTATGCTAGGTATGTATATACTCACTCCAGCATGGGATTTTTCCATGCATATTGTGTCTTATATAGTTAATATATATATCAGCAATGATTTTGGTAGACCTGGTATTAGTGTAGCTTAAAATCACATAGTAGTTTTGGTTGTGTTTGGTGGTTGGACTCTAGTATCTTGAGTTGATCACTCCCTTGCTTTACCTATTTATAGTTTTTGTCAGTTTGGGTTTCCCCCTTTACATCTGGTTGGGCATGTATTTTTTCCATTACACCTTTTTATAGATTATTGCACTTTGATACATATCCTAGAGTTTGTTACATGAATTTTTTACTCTTTATTAACTTATGCTTTCTTATATCTTTGCATTGTTGCATGGAGTTGGTTGTGTACATGCGTAGAGGTACTTTAGGCTAAGGCTTCCCATTTTAGTGTTATTCCTACTCAGTGTTTGTCACCAACCACTAACCTATTAAAGGAAATCTTGTGGTGTCACATTTGTCTTACCGCTATCTAGGCGAGCCCCAGTGGGTCGGATCATGACATATATATTTACAACACTTTTTAAAATATACATTCAGTGTCACTGCCTTTCAAAATCAAAGAATTAATTTCTATAACATCCATAACTGAAATGGAAATTCCATATATTTTCACAAAAAAACATTAGGTATATATCTTGGATAATCCAATTATATTGAATTACTACTATTCCTTCTTGAAAACCCTTGGTTTCAATGAACTTGATTGGCTTCTTAAAGAAATATTGTTGAACTTTTCAACCAACTTTTTTTCTTTCAGTTTGAACTTTTACCAGCTTGTACTGTCTATACAACACTTTATAACCTATAAATCATATTATAGTTCATATATATTCCCAACACTTTGAGAATATCATGTAAACATTCTTTAAATTCAAACATATTTTTGGAACATTTCCATAGATGATAATAGGATAAATTCACAAACTAGAACAAGCCATTTTAGTACTCCATTAAAGCATGTTATATAATTAAACTAATCATAAACTATGTGTATTAAAAATACCCATATCATTTCAATTAAACAACCATTATTTATAGGCTCTTCTCAAGAGATATATGAGATAAAATACACATCTTATGAAAATTTTATCCAAGCTTGAAGCATTTAAGTTATCAATGTAGAAAACCCCTTTTCTCTATTACTTGAAAGTAACCATCAATCTCTAATTATTTCTTAAATTATAACATTCTATATATTCACAACACTCTGAAAATCATACAGTTGATATCATATATCTGTCAAAATAATAGAATTTATTTCTATAACCAATAAAGATTTAAGGAAACATTTAGTCTCACTGAGTCATCGACATATTCAATCATATTGAATATCATTTGACATACCCAATCATATTGAGTATATGAGACTAAAATTCCTTAAATAATTGATGTACTTAATCAAATTGAGTATATGAGACTTAAATCATCAATGTACCCAATCATATTGAGCATGTGAGTGAAGACTAAAATTCCTTTGGTCATTTTGCATCTAATGTTTTTGAAAACTTAAATTAATCACTCTATGCTTCCATAAGTATCTAGATTCATGTGTTGAACAACTTCAACACTTGGTTACTAAGGAAAGAACTCTTCTAACAAATTGAATTTTTTTAAGACATTTTCTTAAATCACTAGTCTTAGGAGTAACATTAAGCTTCTCCTTATCAATGATTCATCTCAAAGTTTAGATTGATGATGATGATGATATTATATATAACAGAAGCTTTTTTTAGATGAGTATCATGTATTATGACCATTCAATAAGGAGTTTTATTAAATGGGATACCACTAAAATGATGACCCCATTTAAAATTAATCATATCCATTAGTGGACTAAGATTCATATTTCACTAATCTTCAGGTCACTTTAGTGTTTCTCCCATTGTTTAGTTATTTAGGTAGGGCATCATCTTGATCATATCATACATGAAACTTGGATAGTTGAGTGGAAAACTATTTTTCCAATCCATCATATGGATAAAATAAACTATATTCATTTGATAACCTAAACATATTAGGGTCTTACATCTAGTGTAACCCAAAAATAAACATAAAAAATAGGCTAACAAAGGATAATTTAGGGGTACCCAGCTTTGGCATGACCTACCCAAGGATGTTCAAGTGTCACATATCTTTTCTTTCCTTACACAAGATAATCTATGGGAACCCAACTTTGGAATGACCTAATCAATTGGATTATTGAGATCATTACAAGTTCTCCTTTGAAAAGAATCTCACACTTAGTATTTGAAGGGGATTTTATCTCACTGTCTCATTTAAAGTTATTCACTTTCATTTATGCATACTTTAAGTAATTTAGTTTTGGAATCATATTATCTTCACCAAATCAACATGTTTAAATTATATTGATGTGTATCTCTTTATACAACCCACAAGTTTGTGTTACTCATACAAAATTAGAAGTCCAATATATTCACACATATCTGAATGCATCATATGCATATGGTAAATGAACACTTCATGTAAAGGCATAGAGTTAAAATTGCAGCTAAACCTTGATCATATCAATCATCAAAAAATTATGTGGCTTAAATAATATCCAAATAAATCCCCCTTTTATTTTGAACCATTTAAAATAATTAATTACGAATAATTCATAATTTAAATATAAACATTTACAATTTTTTTGGTCTTAGTTCATAATTTATAACTCGTTATAAATTATTTATTATGATTTATAACTAAACACTTTTATTGTTAGATCATAATTCATCCCATATAATTTGGGTAAAAAGGTATTCAAATATTAACATTTAACATTTGGGAATAAAATGTTTCATAAACATTTATTTAATTATAAAAAATTTATAATTAATAAATATATAAATATTTTATAAATTAAAATATCCAAAAATACCTTTCATGATGATTTATAAACATTTTATAAACCATCTAAATCATTTTATACCTTAAAAACAATTTTTAACAATTTTTAAAGAAATTTTGATTACCCTTACGAGAAATCCCTATTCTACATAAGGGTAACCTCCTTCTACACTTATGTAGACTATCTATATAAGGGCAGATACCCATAACCCTTACATAGTAGACGTTGTGTAAGGGTACATCAGGTCTTACCTTTACGTGACTTTCGGAAAAACCTGATTACCCTTATGTATCAGCATTTCACGTAATGGTACACAATATCATACCCTTACATAAACATTTACACATAAGGGTAAGATCATGTGACCCTTACGTATACTGTTCAATGTAAGGGTAATGTGATATGACCCTTACATGGACCACTCTGCATAAGGGTAAATCCTTGGTTACCTTTACACAGCCCAGTTGCATAAGGGTAAACCGTTTTTTCAAATTTTCATAAAACCTGAAAAATGATTCTCTGTTTTTTTTATTCTTCTTCATTTAGACACTATATTACATAAATCTAAATCATGGGTTCCCTTTGATACCACTATTAGGTTTTATTAGAGTCTAATAACAATTATTAGATCAAGCAGAAGCGATTAAAACACTTGTATGAGGATCTCTCATGCAAGATAAATGAAACATGCAATAAAACTGAAATGAAGAATTGTTGTACATGTGTATACCTTACACCAAAGATCCATTGAAACATTTTTTATCATCATATGATAGTTTGATAAAGATCACCAAAGTGGAAAACAAAATCATCCCACCTCTGTAGGTATCCATAGGCCTATCTAAATCATCTGATGTTTAGATAGGATTTATCCATTCTCCACACCCTGCTAGAGCCTTAAATGAAAAAGAGAAGAATAAAGAGGCCAATAAGCCAGTGAGTATCGACTAAGAATGAGGATCTTAATCCACACCCAAATGTCATCATATGGCAATAGGGTTTATATAGAATTCGTGGATGCTCATGGGTGGTGTGTGTATTAACTCATGCGTTAAAATGCATGTATAAATGTCATGTTTAGATCATGTATTGTATGAATTTACTCCCTATATATATCATATAAAATATGAAATAATTTAATTTAATGATAGATAACATGGGTGAAACACAAACTGATAACTATTTATCATTTTGTTACAGTCACATATTGCATAAAATAATACTCTTATGTGCATGAAAATCATAATTTTCATTCAATATATATATGTACAAGGCTTAGGGAGTATCTCCATCAATCCTATGGGAAGACACATCCTATATTGGTTAATCAAATCCCCTACTTTATTGTTATCATACTCAATTACCTACTATTTAACCAAATTCTCAAATAGATCTAGATAAGTATCAAAGTATGAAACCTCATAGGTAGAGAAGCTATTTGACAATCTCAAGTTGAAGGATCTATAACCAATGTTCACTTAAGTAAAGCCAATGACACTACAGGAAAAATTGAAATTTGTGGCGGTTTTGAAAATCACTGCAAAATATTTTGTCAATGTTTTTTTAGCAGCGGTTTTTTAAAAATCGCCGCTAAATATGATTTTTTATTTATTTTTATTTTTTTAGTAGTCATTTTTCAAAAACCACTGTTAAATCTTATTTTAAAAAAAAATAAAAAATATATATATTATTTTTAATTATTATTTATTATTTATAATCATTTATCATTTATTATTTGAAATTTTATTTAATTATTATGTGTTAATTATTAATTATTTTTAATTATTAGATAGTAATTGTTTAAGACTGTTTCTTCTGGAAATGGGGATGACCTTGTTTGTTTAAGGTTCAAACTTTCCAATCGGTTTCTAACGGGTTTATTCATAGAAACGAAAACATCCAATGATTCTATATCCATTTGGACCTACTTTCCAAAGGTAGGTGCTCATTAGTTGTGGACCGATGAGCCTTAAGAATTTGCATTGGTCGAGAGGATGGGAGGTCAGACTCATTACACCTTTTTGAGGGGAATTATTACCTACTCCAGGACTCTCTTATAGATTTAAGCTATGTTCACGAATCCTTATTAATTCACCAAGTATGAAAATGAGTTTTCCTTTAGATTTGGCAATCAATGATTGATATGTATGAGATTTAGAGAATCTTTTATATGTATTTGAGGTTCTTCATCGATGGAGAATCATCCGTATGTATTGGAGATTCTTAGTCAATGTTATCCTTCAATACATTATATAGAAATCTCTTGGTCATTATGATGACTATACTGGTTTTAAAGCCACTCAGTGGGGCACTTTAAGTTTATTGTCATTCAGAAAGACAAGGATTATTTCAGAGTTGGGACCGTACCCGCAGATGGGCTACCTATGTATCCTTGTTAAAAAGAAAGAAATCAAAACCCACGCAGTTTGATAGGAAGGATATAGTTTAACGTCATATGGGACAGAAAAGAATTAATGAAAGATGAGCTTGAACCTTATAAAGGCTTCCTACGTACTCTACTTTAAAGGCAGAGATCAAAGTCCACGTAGTTCGGGGAAGAAGTATTATGTTTATGCATGATTAATGGCCCAAAGAGAGATGTCATAATTACTTTTACCACTACGGGAAAAAGGGCTTTTTGCGACGGGAATAAATCTCGTCGCAAAAGGTCCGTCCAAGAGGTTATTTGCGACGGGGGTAACGACTCGTCGCAAATAACCAACTATTTGCGACGGGATTTCGTCTCTCGTCGCAAATAGTTTGGCGCGGATAGCGCGTCAAACCGCATGAAGGTTATTTGCGACTGTGGGATCTCATCGTCCCAAATAGTTAAGTATTTGCGATGGGGTCCGTCGCAAATAACCGGCGGCGGTTTATAGCTTTTTGTGACGGGACACCTTTTGCGACGCGGCCTGTCGCAAATAATCAGCGGCGGTTTATAGCCTTTTGCGACGTGATGTCGTCCCATCGCAAAAGGTGTGTCGACATGGACTATTGGCGACGGGTCTCGTCGCAGATAACTTTTTAACCAACGACAGTAATTAATGCGAGCGTAGGTATTTGCGACTGGTCCCGTCGCAAAAGATACTTTTTGCAACGGGTATCCCATCGCAAATAATTTAACCTATATATACCCCCATCCGTTTTTCCTCTCATTCCTCTCAAATTTTAGATTCTGTTGCTCTCTAAACTCGGATTTTAGAGAGAAAATTTTTCTAAGTAAATTTTTTTGTTCACGAAGAAGTTGTGAAGCTGTTTACATCAATAGCAAACCAGTCTTAAAGGTATTTATGTTTTTTTAATTTATTATTTATTTCATTTTTTATGTTAATTTTTTTTATTGTTGATTAGTTGTAATTAAATTTAATTTAAATTGTTTTGTCATTAGTACTTATTTGTACTAATAAATTGAATTTTTTAGTATTAATTTTTAATAATTAGTAGTAATTATTAATTATTAACGATAATTAGTAATGTATATAATTAATTTGTAGTAATTAATAATAATTGGTAATAAATATCAATAAATAGTAATTAATAGTAATTAATAGGAATAATTAGTAATAATTAGGAATAATTAGTAATAATTAGGAATAATTAGGAATAAATATTAATAATTAGTAATAATTAGTAATAATTAGAAATAATTAGCAATAATTAGGAATAATTAGCAATAATTAGTAATAATTAGAATTAATTAGTAATAAATAGCAATAAATAGCAATAATTAATAATAATTAGTAATAAATTGTAATAATTAGCAATAAATTGTAATAATTAGTAATAAATACTAATAATTGCTAATAATTACTAATAAATACTAATAATTAGCAGTAAATACTAATAATTAGGAATAATTGGCAATAATTAGAAATAATTAGCAATAATTAGAAATAAATAGCAATAATTAGAAATAATTAGGAATAATTAGCAATAATTAGGAATAATTAGCAATAATTAACAATAATTAGCGATAATTAGGAATAATTAGCAATAATTAGCAATAATTAGCAATAAATAGCAATAATTAGTAATAAATATGAATAATTAGTAATAATTAGGAATAAATACTAATAATTAGTAATATTTACTAATAATTAGGAATAAATACTAATAATTAGTAATATTTAGCAATAATTAGTAATATTTAGTAATAATTAGGAATAATTAGTAATAATTAGGAATAATTAGCAATAATTAGTAATAATTAGCTATAATTAGTAATAATTACTAATAAATACTAATAATTAGTAATAATTAATAATAAATACTAATAATTAGGAAAAAATAGAAATAATTAGCAATAATTAGGAATAATTAGCAATAATTAGCAATAATTAGAAATAATTAGCAATAAATAGGAATAAATTGTAATAATTAGCAATAATTAGCAATAATTAGGAATAATTAGAACTAATTAGCAATAATTAGAAATAAATAGCAATAATTAGCAATAATTAGGAATAATTAGCAATAATTAGGAATAATTGGCAATAATTAGGAATAATTAGTAATAAATAAGAATAAATTGTAATAATTAGTAATAAATTGTAATAATTAGTAATAATTAGTAATAAATAGTAATAAATAATAATAAATAGTAATAAATATTACTAAATAGTAATACTTAGTAATAAATAGTCACAGTTAGTAATAAATAGTAATAGTTAGTAATAAATAGTAATAATTAGGAATAAATACTAATAATTAGGAATAAATACTAATACTTAGTAATATTTAGCAATAATTAGAAATAATTAGCAATAATTAGGAATAATTAGCAATAATTAGTAATAATTAGCTATAATTAGTAATAATTACTATTAAATACTAATAATTAGTAATAATTATTAATAAATATTAATAATTAGGAATAGTTAGAAATAATTAGCAATAATTAGGAATAATTAGCAATAATTAGCAATAATTAGTAATAATTAGTAATAAATAGGAATAAATTGTAATAATTAGTAATAATTAGGAATAATTAGGAATAATTAGAACTAATTAGCAATAATTAGAAATAAATAGCAATAATTAGAAATAATTATGAATAATTAGCAATAATTAGGAATAATTAGCAATAATTAGGAATAATTAGTATTAAATAGGAATAAATTGTAATAATTAGTAATAAATTATAATAATTATTAATAATTAGTAATAAATAGTAATAAATAGTAATAAATATTAATAAATAGTAATACTTAGTAATAAATAGTAATAGTTAGTAATAAATAGTAATAGTTAGTAATAAATAGTAATAATTAGTTATAAATAAGAATAATTAGTAATAATTAGGAATAAATACTAATAATTAGGAATAAATACTAATAATTAGTAATATTTAGCAATAATTAGTAATATTTAGCAATAATTAGTAATAATTAGCAATAATTAAGAATAATTAGCAATAATTAGGAATAATTAGTAATAATTAGAAATAATTACTAATAAATACTAATAATTAACAATAATTAGAAATAAATAGTAATAATTTGATATAATTAGATATAATTAGATATAATTAGTAATAATTAGTAATAATTAGTAATAATTAGTAATAATTAGATATAATTAGATATAATTAGTAATAATTAGTAATAATTAGTAATAATTAGATATAATTAGTAATAATTGGTAATAATTTGTAATAATTTGTAATAATTTGTAATAATTTGTAATAATTTGTAATAATTTGTGATAATTAGTGATAATTAGTGATAATTAGTAATAATTAGTAATAATTAGTAATAATTAGTAATAATTAGTAATAATTAGTAATAATTAGTAATAATTAGTAATAATTAGTAATAATTAGATATAATTAGTAATAATTAGTAATAATTAGATATAATTAGTAATAATTAGATATAATTAGATATAATTAGATATAATTAGATATAATTAGTAATAATTCGATATAATTAGTAATAAATAGATATAATTAGATATAATTAGTAATAATTAGTAATAATTAATAATAATTAGTAATAATTATTCATAATTAGTCATAATTAGTCATAATTAGTAATAATTCGTAATAATTAGTCATAATTAGTAATAATTAGATATAATTAGATACAATTGTCCTTGCTTGGTTGATCACCTTACAAATAGCATTGCAATAGGACAACCAAGTCATGCCCTTCTCATCTATAAGAATTATCTCACATGAACCTTTACATAGACCATTATTCCTTGAAAATTTAAGGGAAACATACTGATCTCCCCTCAAATTTTTAAGGATGAATGATCTATGTAAAGGGAGTGAGATGATTCTTAGAGACGAGAACGACATTACTTTGGTCATCCTATTGCAACACTACTTGCGAGATGATCAACCATGCAAGGAAAATTCTAGAGTTTACATTGGACATGGCTAACACAAACTTTTTATTACGCATGACCTGAAAATTGGCGACCCTTTGATATTTGAACATGTTAAGAATATAGAAAATCCTGTTGAAAATATTGATAATTTTAATATTTTATAAATTTTTTATTATTTTAATAATATTAATATTTTTTTTCATAAATATTGATAATATAATTTTTTTATTAGTAATAATTAGATATAATTATAATTAGTAAATGAAAACTGTTTGGATAATGAAGGGAAAATTTGTAATCATTTCCATAACGATGATTTCCAAATTTCCTTTCACTATTCAAGCAGTTTTCATTTTGCTAAGTATTGCTAAGTATTGCTAAATTAGTAATAATTAGCAATAAATAGTAATAAATAGTAATAATTAGTTAGGAACACTTAGAAATAAATTTTAATAAATTTTAATAAATTCCAAGAACTTGGCACAATTTCCAGTGGATTGACGACACTCATTTTTCTCGATGAATTTTCTCCTTTCAACTCTCACCGACTCAAAACAATATGAAAAATGTGCTGCTACATAGGCATATTCAATCTTGTATACACGAGATTGGATATACATTCGTAGGATCGTATTTTTTATAATGTTTTCAGGCGATGACAGTTGGAAGAAGATGATTCATCGACGAAAAGGGGACTCTTTTGTCCGACTGCTCATTTACTTGCATCTTTCTCACACTGAAATCACAATGAAGAATCTGGTTGGAGGTACGCATATTCATTCTCTTGCAGATTCTTCATTGTGATTTCAGTGTGAGAAAGATGCAAGTAAATGAGCCATCAGACAAAAGAGTAATCGTCAATTCACTGGAAATTATGTCACCTTTAATTAATGGTAATTATTAAGATGTAGTAGTAATTATTTATCTTCTTTTTTCAGATAGTATTTTTATAATTTCAAATTATTCAAAAACTGTGATGATTTTATATTTTGTAGAAAAATATGGAACAAGGAAGTCGACATCAGTCATTATTAGATGATCGTGCTTAGATAAATCAGTGCAAAAATCCAAATGGTTCTGGTTTAAATCCTGTATATATTGAGGGTGTTGAATCTTTCTTAGCATTTTCATCATCAAAACCAGAATATGTTTCAGAAGACACAATTAAGTGTCCTTGTAAAAAATGTGCTCTGGGAACGTTTGACACATTTGATAAGGTTGTGGGACACCTCTTGCATTTTGGTTTTTAACCAGATTATGTTTTTTGGTATCAACATAGTGAACGCAGTTCCAGAGAAGATACTAATAACTTGATTCTGGATCCATCACAGTTCCAAAATTTAGTACATGATGTTTCAGGTCCATCTGTTCAACAAACTAAAACTCACGATGATATTGATTTAACTCCTGAGTTGGCACCATCCAAATTTTATGAGTTGTTGAGGTCTGTTGAGGATGCATTATATCCTGGTTGTAAAATTTATGGCTATTAAATCAGATAATGCAATGTCAAACAACTGTTTTGATCAGATATTTTCTTTGGTTAAAACATTGTTACCTGAAGGAAATGTGTTGCCTGTAAATTAATATGAGAGTAAGAGGTTGGTTCATAATATAGGCCTTAGTTATCGGAAGATTCATGCATGTGCAAATGATTTCATCTTATATTCTGGTAAAAATGAGACATCGGATAGTTGTCCAACATGTGGACAATTGAGGTATAAAGAAGCTCAACCAAGGAAGTCTGGATTGATTCCTGTAAAACAGTTAAGATATTTCCCCCTTACACCCATGCTGCAATGTTTATTTATGTCTCATAACAAAGTGTCAATGATGTCATGGCACAAAATTAATATTTCAACTGGTAAAAGCTTGAATCATCTATCTGATGGTGATTCATGGAAACATTTTGATCGTCTGCATCTGTCTTTTGCTTTAGAATCCCGAAATGTGCGATTGAGTCTTTCTACTAACGGTTTCTATCTGTTTGGTTCTTATAGTAGTCAGTATTCATGTTGGTTCTTATAGTAGTCAGTATTCATGTTGGCCTATCTTTATAAATCTGTACAATCTGCCTCCATAGATGTTGATGAAGGATCCCTATATCTTTTTGACCTTATTAATCCCAAGACATCTGAAAAAGAATATTGATGTTTATTTGAAACCATTGATTAATGAGTTAAATGTATTGTGGAGTAATGGTGCTATTATATATGATGTTGTTGAGAAACAAAATTTCACATTAAAAGCTGCATTGATGTGGATTATTAGTGACTTTACAACATATGGCATATTATCTGGCTGGAGTACATATGGTCTGAAATCATGTCCTTACTATATGAAAGACAACAAATATTTCATGCTCGTCAATAGAAAAAAAACCTTTCTATTTTGACTGTCATCGCAGATTTCTTCCAATCGATCATCCTTTTCGAAGGAACAAATATCATTTCAAAAAAAGGCACAATTGAAAGGGATGAACCTCCAAAAATGATCATAGGTACAGAGTTAAAATCAGTTTTAGTTTCATTACCTCCCATCACATTTGGGCCAATAGTAAACCAACAGAAAATTCATGGTTTTGGAAAAGAACATAATTGGATAAAACGAAGCATTTTTTGGGATCTCCTATATTGATCTGATTTGTTGGTCCACCACATGTTGGATGTCATGCACATTGAGAAGAACTATTTTGATAATTTATTTCATATAGTTTTGGATACACCAGGTAAGACCAAAGATACTGTAAAAGCATGATTAGATCTTGCCCAAATTTGCAGGCGACCGGAACTTGAACTATTTGAAAATGTCATATCACAAAGGTTAATAAAGCCAAAAGTAGCTTATACACTTTCCAAAGAGTTTTATTTATTATTTTGTCAGTGGATTGTAGATTTGAGACTTCCAGATGGCTATGCTTCCAATTTGGGCAGATGTGTTAAGAATGGTCATATTACCGAATTAAAAAGTCATGATTTTTATGTTATAATGGAAAGACTTATGCCGATTGGATTTAGAGTTTTGTTGAATTCTATGATTTGGGATTCGATAACAGACATATCATATTTTTTTCGAGACATTTGTGTAGTGACAAGTGACTACGATGCGCTAAGAAAACTGGAAGAAGATGTTGTTGTAATTATATGTAAACTGGAAAAAATCTTTCCACCTGCTTTCTTTGACTCAATGGAACATCTGATATTACATTTTCTACATGAATCTAAATATAGAGGTCCAATACAGTTTCGATGAATGTACCCATTCGAGAGATGCATGCAGAAATTGAAGAAAAAAGTACGTAACAAAGCATCAGTTGAAGGCTCAATTGCTGAAGCTTATTTGTAAGAGGAAATTTCTTTTTTATGCTCTCACTATTTTTAATCTAAATATACCTCAAAACAAAACTTCATGGGATGGAACGAGGGAAATGTTAATGATGAAATGGAAAATCATTTATCAGTTTTTAATCAGGAAAATCTTGGCTTCGGTGGAGTTCAAGAATGATGGATTTCAGACAATGAAAATCACAGAGCTCATACATATGTTCTGCTCAACTGTCAAGAAATGACAGCATTTATACTGTGAGTGCTTCTATCACTTATTCTATAATTTCTGTTATAGTATGTAAACTTATTTTATTTGTAGGTTATATGATAATCATATCAAGAAACAAGTTCCACAAATTACAGCAGCTGCTCTTGAAGAACGCAGACAAAAAAAATTATCAATGGTTTCAAAAGATGGTAACATAAATTGTTGATGGTTTAATATCAATTCAGTTTACTATTTATTATATTGATAATTGTTTTACAAATTTTCAGGTGTCTCAACATGCTGATAAAATTGATAAGTGACAGTGTATATTGAGTAACCCACTATCCAAAATGGTTAAATCTTATAATGCATATGTGGTGAATGGTTTTTGATTTCATACACGTGCATATGGGGAATAAAAAAACAATGAATAGTGGAGTTTTTTTGAGAGGATCGCATCATAGAGAAACTGAAGTTGACTTTTACGGCATTCTGGATGAAATTATTGAGCTATGTTATCTTGGAAAAAATTACATAACGATGTTTAAATGTCAGTGATTGGATACTAAAAGAGGCTTATGTGTTCATCCGACTCATGGAATCATCGATATTAAATATAAAAGTCTTCTTGTGGTAAATGAACCATTTTTACTGGCTTAACAGGTACATCAAATTTATTACGTAAAGTACTGTGCTACTTCAAGAGACCTGGGTGATTGGTGGAGCATAATAAAAATGAAATCTCGGGAAAATCAATTTACTCAAACTGAATGTGGTTCCGCTGAAGTGGAAGAAATTGAAAATTTTCAAGAGACTACTCAAAATCCATCTTTTTCACAAAGAAACGTGAATATTGATGAGGAAACCCCACAATTAAGGGTCCATGGTGATGAAGATGTTAATTATGTTACAAATGAAATTGAAATGACAAGGGATGATGGAAGTGAAGCTCGTATGGATATTGATGATGCTGAGGAGGAATATGAAGACATTTACATCGTTAGATATGAAGAAGATGATGAAGTTGAACATTGGAATGGTTAAATGCTAGTTATTATCATAACTAATATATATATATATATAATAGTTATTTTCAACTATCTGCTAATAACAATTATTTTGTGTTTCAGATGGACTCTGATCTATTGCGTGAGTTAGAGGAGGCTGATCTACCTTTGGATGAGGGGGATGTGGGATTATTTGACCCTCAACCTACTAGTGGTTCAAGAGGTACGCGTAGGGGTGCGGTCTTGTGTGACTGATGATTCCTGAACCTATCTTCAAGTGACGTCCATGTCTTGGCTTCGATCCACACACACGGAGGTATGGTAACCTGTATATTTTAGTTATATTTCATTAGTTTATTTATATATATACTAATTGTTTGATTATTTATTCTTTTTTCACAGTTTTGCGCATGTAGTTGTTGGACAGGGGAGCATTATCTTGCACAATTATTTTTTCTCAGTCATGGACCACATGGGAATAGATTCCCGTTGATGTGCAGCTTGGCATGTACAATCATTGGCTGGTACGTAAATAAATAATATTTATTTTATTAATAACTTAATATTATAAATTATTTGTAGGGTTTATGGTATCTTATCGATGATAGCATCCGTGACAATATCCATGTAGCATGGGAGGTGGCTATGCATGAGCGTTTGCGTCAGTTTTTGTACAGTTTGAGAAAGATGACCATTAAGAAAGCACGAGTGGCAGTATTTGATGAGTCATGTAGAGCCCACTGACCAGAGTACATTTCATCTCAGGTTTGGGATGGATTATGTACACACTGGTTGGGTGGTGGATTTCAGAGGAGGTCTTCATTGGGTTGGTAGAACCGGGGGAGACAGGAGGTGACACATCAAGCTGGTAGTCGTACATTCAGTACGCATAGAGAGCATCTGGTAAGTATTTTTTTTAATATTTTATATAACTTAAAATATAAACAATTTATTTTATATTCATATAGGTAGTAGAGCATCCCGATATTATAGAGTACAATGTTTATCGGAGGATGTACAATGATCCAGCTACCAGAGAGATTAGAGGTGATCACCTGCGTTAGATTGTGGTTAGTATTATTTTTTCAGTTTGACAATTAACTACATATAATATTTTCATAATTTTAATTTCAAATTGGAATTTAAGGAGTCATATGAGGTTACGACTTCTCAGATACAGGGTGAGGGTTAGGACGAGGCGACTGATCAGACCAGTGCCCACCATTTCGACAAGACGACATGGATGCAGGCGACTCAGTGTGACTTTGAGAAGGGCCGAGTAGTTGGTATCGACTCTCATATGACTCCTAGTACTTATTATGGTATTGTTGCGATGTCGACGTCTAGCTCGAGAGGATCTCGTGGAGAGGCATCATCTTCTGGCCCACAGTATCAGGAGCAGTTCCGAGCTCAGAATGAACTTATAGAGAGTTTGCAGAAGCAGTAAGAAGAGATACATCAGTAGCAGCAGCACGAGGAGGAGATGAGTCGATGACAGCAGTAGCAGCAGCAGCACGAGGAGGAGATGCATCGATGGTAGCAGCAGTATCACAAGCAGATGAAGTACATGCGTCGTCTGACTTGTAGTTTAGGGATGAAGTTTTCTCTACCAGCTCCTTCAGCTCCTCCACCTCCTCTAGAAGACGACCCCCCCAGTGATTTTTTATGTCAAAAACATTTGAATTTAAATTTGTTGTAATATAAACTATTTACAGTTTCTGTCTTTTATATCAGTGCGATTATTACATAATTTAATTTTTAATATTTTATGATTTGTTTTTGTGAATATTGATAATTTTAATATTTTTTATTTTTTTATTATTTTAATAATATTAATATTATTGTTTCATTAATCATAATTTTATTAAATATATTTTTTTAGTATTATATTTTTTAATATTTGTTTATTTTAATAATAATAATAACAATAATAATAATAATTTATGATTTTTTTTTAATATTGAGAATTTTTATAATTTTTATATTTTTTTTATTATTTTAATAATATTAAAATTAATTTTTCAATAATCATAATAATATTTTATGATTTTTTTATATTTTTTTGTGAATATTGAGAATTTTAATATTTTTTATTTTTTTATTATTTTAATAACATTAAAATTAATTTTTCAATAATCATAATAATATTTTATGATTTTTTTTATATTTTTTTTATGAATATTGAGAATTTTAATATTTTTTATTTTTATATTATTTTAATAATATTAAAATTAATTTTTCAATAATCATAATTTTTTTAAATTTATTTATTATTTTCGACGGGATCTGTTATGACGGGATCCCGTCGCAAATAGTCTAAATAATTTTTTCTAAAAAAATGTATTTACGACGGGATTATGGGCCCGTCGCAAATAGTATTTGCAACGGGCCCATCGCAAAAAATTATTTTTAAAACGCATTTGCGACGGGATTATTAGCCCGTCGCAAAAAAGTATTTGTGACGGGCCCATTGCAAAAGAGCTTATATATATAAATTATATAATCGGAGTCTTATTTGCGACGGCGAAGTTTCCTATCCTAAAAAAATATTATTTGTGACGGGCCCGTCGCAAATAATATTTTTTGCGACGACGTTTTTTGCAACGGGCTATTTGTGACGGGGCCCCATCGCTAAAGCTTGTTTGCGACGGGATCCCATCGCAAATAACCCATCACAAATACCTTGAATTCTAGTAGTGTACACTCTAAGCTCACATGAGTCATGCTCGGTGTGAGAAACAAGAGGTATCAGTAAAACTGACAGTTGTGCCACGAAAGATGCAATCATAAGAAATGATGTGGGGCTTACGTATGTATGATTGCCCAAGAGCAGGGTCCATAAAGGTATTTGTACTTTATGGAGATTTGGGATTTTAACCTGGGACTTACTCCTAAAAAGGAAGCCCAAGTCAAAATAAATTAAGACTGGGGCTTACTCCCAAGAAGGAGACCCAATTAAGAAGGATGCCCAAATTAAAGGGGACTTATAACTTGGGGCTTAATCCTGAGAAGGGGGACCAATGTTAAAGGAACTTATGATTTGGGGCTTAATCCTGAGATGGAGGCCCAATTTAAATTCCTCTCAAATAAGGAAGCCAACAAAGGAACCATGCCATAAATGGATTTAAAGAGGGTTTTGAAGGCCATATCTTGAAAAAGAGAGGTGGATTTGAGGGAAGGAGGTGACTAGGAAGGAGGCACGCAAGTATTGTTCTGGTGTGCAAGTATACTTGCACGACATGAGTCACCTTGGGCGACGAATAATCTGTAAGGTAATACTTGGGTGACTTTGAACTCAAGCCCTTAGTATCATCCCTAGAGGCTTCTAAAAGGTTGGCGCGCAAGTTCCCTTGAGAGGGAAAGGCAACGCGCAAGTGTCTTCACTTCCCTTAAGGGCTGGACACTTAGGCACGCAAGTATTGATGAGTTATAATACTTAGGCCTTATTCTTCCTCTTTAGAGCTTCCATTCTAGGTAAAGAATTGCCTTAGAAGTGTTCAGAAGACGTCAGAAAAAGACTTGGGTGACCAGAGATTGAATCTGAGTTTTGGAAAATTCCTCCTCAAAATGGGGGGCCCACAGGGGCTATTTATAGGCCATTGGGCACCTTCGGTAAAAAAAGGAATAGGGTTTGCAAGTGACTTGCGCGACCCATATGTGGCGCGCAAGTGACTTGCGCGACCAGAAGGAAACTTGCGCGACCTCTTCTTAAAGTGTTCCTTGTTCATGCCTTGTCAATTTTTGATGTTCTTCAAAGGATGACTCTTCTTATGATTAAGGTATTCCCATTTTCCATTCGTTAGAATCTGTGATGGAAAATAGCGTCAACAAAAGTCCCCCCTCAGAGTCGGATCCGAAAAAGGAAAGAGGATTTGACTCTGAGGAAAATGAGAAACAAGAGTTTAGCGGTGCGCAGGTGGTAGGCGCGCAGGTTCTGGCACGTAGGTCCCAGCACGTAGGGTTGCGGTATCGCCTATATATATGGGTGTTACTTCGCGCTTCTCATCCTGCCTTTCGATCTTTTGAGCTCTCATCGCACAAGTGTCTGCATCTTCTTCGGTCGCTCGCTTTTTTCCTATGTCGCGCTTCTCCAGTAAGATTTTGACTTGCGTGACAGTAATTGCGTGACCACACTTGCGCGACCACACTTGCGCGACCACACTTGCGCGACCATACTTGCGCGCCTTAATTCCTTAGCCATTTTTTTGTTTTCTTCATAAGTATTTCATAAAAAATAGACTTACTTAAAAGTTAATTGTTTGATCCTTGTGCAGATTCAATGGCCCCCAGAAGAATTGGATCAGCTGATGAGTTGGCTAGAAAGAGAATTGATGATATAATGAACATCGTTGGCCATGACTATTGTGATATCTGCGACAGTATTCTCTTAGATTTTGCCAAGTACTTGAAGAAATATCATGTCAATTTCCCACAGAGTATTTACTTGCTTTTATATGTCCATGGTCATCTACAAGGAGTCAACGTTCCAAAGGCAAAGAATTACATTCCTCATTCCTGGTTTTAGACTTACACCAATTTCGCTTCAGCAAATGTCTCAGTTGTAAGATTATTTTTCAATGCAGGAACAATGGAGAAGGCATACATAATGCATCATATCCCATATACTCCAGATCTGAAACCTCACAAGCCTGAGCTGTAACCGCATTTCTATCCCTCCATTTTCTGAAATTCTCAAATGGATCAATCCAAGGGATGGAAAAAGAGTTGGGATTTTCGTCTTAGAGGAGGTGTGAAGCCGACTTGGATGTGGGCATATTGGGTGCGACAAAACTGTGCAGAGTTTGTCAAGGATCTGAAGGGAGCTGCAATATATGAATCCATTTGGGCTGGGCAGACATATGTCTACAGGAATGATAATTTTGTGCCGGAGCTAATCAGCCGCTAGAGCCCAGAAACCAATTCTTTCTATCTGAATCATGGAGAAGTAGGCATCAGCTTGTGGGATGTCTACAAGATCTCAGGGGATCCAATTTTGGGAGATATGTATGATGAATTTATTCCCCCCAAGGTGACCTGGAATGATTCGGAGAAGACTCCGGCTTTGGCTCGAGAGTTATTGAAAATTTTCCACAATCTCAAGAATTCAAATTCCACCAAAACTCATTCTAGAAAGGATATTCATCTAGAGGAGTGGATGGATATATTTCTCATCAAGAAGAAGGAGAAGGGGCCCACCTGTACTCATACTACCAGCTGTCCCAGAACAGAGAAGAGAGGTGGTCTTGGCACATTCTGGCCAACTCTGGAAGCAGGAGAGTTTGAAAAGTGGGGATATGAAGTGGATCAAATAATCCCAGATAAGACCCATCTGGCGGGCTTTTTATCTTTGTGGATCAGTGTTTATCTTATGCCAGTTAGGGATTCAAAGGGAGTCATCAGGCCAGGGACCTTTGTTGTTGCATCCAAGTTGGCTGAGAGAAAAATGGTTGGGTTGGCCACCCCGATTTTGGTGAAGATTCACAGGAGCTTACTCCATGTCTATATGGATAAGTCTCCTTTGAGAATAGTGGGACCATTCCAAGTTTTGTGGGGATGGATCGCCACTCACTTCAGGACTTATGCTGTACAGAGCGGAGTACAGGTTCCTAGAAGTTCTTTTAGGCCATCGGTGCAGGCCTTTTCTGGAATGTCTCCATTGTCCCTCAATTCCTATGATATGAAGGTGAGGTTGAGCATGTTCAAGGAATTTCATTTCTTTCCTTATAGAAACCCACCAACCAGGCAGTTTGTTGATGATGGAACAGTTAGCCTGGAATTGAGGTCATATATGCTGGCTTGCAAAGATGGTGTATTGGCCACTAGAATTGACAGAGAGATTATATGTGAAGCCTATGCTCCATATAGATTTGCATTCCAATTCAAGTGTATGCAGCAGATTGTTGTATCCCCTCCTATGCATGTCAGGTCAGAGTAGCATCCAATGGTTTCCCGACAACTATGGTTGTTGACAGCTATGGAGAAAACCGGGGCAATGTTTGATCTACCAGTTGCTGGAGCGGCGAGTCAATTGACTACATGGTATGCCGAGAACTGGGTAGCATCATACCCTGAAGGGGTATTGAATCATCCAGTCCCTTGGGTGGGGACAAAAAAGAGAACTGTCAGGAAAGAAACCCTTCTTCTGGAAGGTGAATCTTCCTCACCTGGATCTGATTCACCGGGTTCCTCACCCGGGGCTGATTCGTCGGATTCCTAGGATGAGGATGATGAGGCACGACATGCTTCAAAGCAGCCTCGTGTCATATATAATCCTCCTGCCAGAGTCAAGAGACCTACTCCATTGACTCCTGGTGAGTTGTATCATTGAGGAAATTTTAGTCGCCTATTATTTTACAAAGCAACAAGTTTCAAGTTTCATTTTCTTATCCTTTATCTGTGATTGTAGGAACCAGGAAGAAGTTGAAGTCCCAGATTGTAGGACCCTCCTCACGGCCTTCTAGTGAAAATGCTGAATATTTACGACCAGAGGCTATCCAGACACGGTGGAGTCTATATTGTGATGCTGAAACCACCTGGATGGACTTATGTGAAGGGCTACATATCCCTGGAGTGGGGAATCTCTGGGCTTCTACTGATATCTGCTTCGAGGATAACCTCGATGAAGTGTGGGCTTGCATGAGAGAGATGTAAATGCTCATATATTCCATTGATGATTCCATTCCTATTACCAAGCGGGTGAAGGAAATGATAAATCGTGACACCACTGAGGGGATTAGTGATTCAGTAGATGAGGAGTGACACGATTACGTGGCTCCTGAAGATGTAAGTTTCTTTTCTTGTTTGCTTTGCAACTTGATTTCAGTCAAAGATTTGTTACTCAAGGAAATTACTTTCTTCATCCTGCAGCTTGTTAAGAAAGGATCTACTGAGGTTCTTTCACCGCAGTACAGCCCTGGTGCCACCGCTCTTGGAGCTGCTGAATCTCCTCGTGAGCCGGGAGAGGTATCTCTAGGCTGGAAAGCCATGGATGAGGAGTTAGAAAGGACTTTTCACTCTCCAATACCTGTATTTGGTGGTGATGACATCAACACACCCAAAAAGTCAAAGAAGCAAAGGCATCAAAGGAAGAAGTCCACAGCTAAATGCTTCATCAGTAGTGGTAAGTCCTTCAGATAGTCATGAATTCTAACTCATGAAAAGATTGCTCATATTTCTTGGGATTTCAAGGGATTCCTCATTTTCTCCTCTAAGGGAGAGGATTGAGCCTCCTCTAAGGACAACAGAGGGTACTGGTGAACAGTCGCAAATTCATGCTAACCTGGCTACTCCTGAAGAAATAGTGAGAGAAGAAGAGCCAATGTATGTTCCCAGTACTTCTCATGTTGCTTCTACAAGGGGAGAAGAGAATGATTTTAGTAAATTAACAATATTTCATAGAACATTAAATGAAAACATAAACTAACTTCCATTCTGTGATGCTTTAAGTTCAAAACTTACACCAGAACATTTGGCGACCACTGCAACTGACTCCATAATTTTCTCTAAGAAAGTTGTTTAGGGTCGAAGGTTGCAGGAGGAGGGTCGCCAAGAATACACATCAAATTCTATCACTGGTGAGACTAAACAGGAATCTAATATATCATAGGATGAAATGATGAAACTTGGTGTATCTTTTGAAGAAATTTTAGATCATGTTAAATTACCATGTAATTTAGAAGATTTTGGATGTGAGTGTTATCCTTCATACTGTTAAAAATTTCTTATTACATCTCTGACCATGATTGGTTGAAATGTGCAGTTCTGTCTGAGCAATCTGCTGATCTGTCGATGCCTGAAGAGGGTAAAAACAACCCTATCATTGCAGAGACGCTAGCTCAAGTGGAGCTTAACCTGGACGAGCTTCCTGAAATCTGTCCTGAAAATCCTGTTAAAGCTAGGAAAGATGGGGAGGAGCCTTCTCATGTTACTGATCTATTATTGGGTAAAAGATGATAATATTTGTGGTTGTACTTAAATTGTAAAACAGTTAAACAACTTTTGTTATCCTTTGGAACTAACCAAAGCTTTCAATTGACTATGCAGGGCCGTCAATTTCAGTGGCTAAATCCAGAGGTGAAGCCTTAGCCTCCACCCCAACAGGAGTAGAAAGTGAAGTATCAAGGGTCAGGGGGGAAGGAGTATAATAGGGCACTTATTTAAGTGCATTAATCCCGGACTATATTCCCCCCTGTGATAGTGATGTTGAGTCAGACCCAGAGGTGCAGAAGGCACTCCAATTCTTATGTCGCAAGGCATGGTAGAATATATAGAATATCATATCTAAAGTGCCTCTTGAAGAGCTGTCATACAATATATACGTTTAGCGAGCTGGGACTCGACTTTTGTTTAGTGTTCCTTTTATAAGTTCCCAATTTAATGAGTACCCTGTCTTTTGTTGGCAGTTTAAAGTCATGAATGTTAGACAGAAAAAGGCTAATGTTTAAGGTCGAATAGATTTGACTAAATGGATTAAAAATTGACTCAATTCCTTGATAATTTGTTTGAAAACATATTACCACATTCAAGTATGGGGGGAAACATGTAAACTATGACCTAATAAATTTTGAATCTGAGGGATGATATGAAAAAAGGGCTAAAATGCATTATAGGAAGTATTTCCTAAGAATGAAGTTACCACTATTTGAAAAACCCGTTAGGGGGGTGAATTATGCAGGGCCACTTAAGGGCATTGGCTGCATAGTCAAATAATAGAATCTTTTGGCTGACAGGTCCATTATGTAGACTACTTATTCAAGGACACCTAGAGGCACGTGCTGCATAGTCAGGCAAAAGAACTCTCAGAAATTTTACTTTTCTATTGCTAAAAAACCAATGGAAGTTTATGGAGATTCAAATTTTCCAAAGCATAGAGTCTGTTGTATGGAGAGAGGTACTTGAATATGGAGAGGATATTACTAATCAAGATTTTCAAAGAATTGGATGAATGTCACTCCTGTGAAGGTCTGACCCAAACGTAGGGAAGGGAAATATAAACCATAGACTTGAATACTTTCAGATCATGAAAAAGAGTATGGGACAAATATGTTAAGGGTGGCTATTTTTGCAGATCCCTACATATCGTCGTTAAGACCAATAAGGACAAAAAATTCTTTCTCCCAAAGAATGAAGTTACCACTATTTGACAAACCCATTAGGGGGTTCAAATTATGCAAGGCCACTTAAGTTCATTGGCTTCATAGTCAAATAATAGCATCTTTTGGCTAATAGTTCCATTATGTAGACTACTTATGAAAGGCCGCCTAAGGGAACATGCTGCATGTTCAGGAAAAATAATTCCTGGGTATCAGACATTTTGTGACCAGAAGTCAAGAAAAGGGTTATGGAGATCTGGAAGTATTTAAGGTTAGGAGTATGACACATAAAAATGGGTATTGTCCAATGCATGAAGGAGATACATAGACCAATGTTGACCATAATCATGTTGTGGTTGGGTCCTGAATTGAGATGTTGGACTTCACTACATATCTCATTAAGATGAGAATCAAGCCATATGTAGTTCTTGAAATACAGTTTAACGTCATGTGGGATGAAAATGTAGGAGATCTTAGTTTAGGATCGTAGAGTTCAGACCATAATGAGGGAGACACCTTGTGTGTTTGTTATAAAACTGATGTGAATAAAAACCAGGGTTTTCATACCACATTCATGTGCTCACAGGGGGACTTCTCAGCCAAGGTACTGGCCGTGGAGTTTGGGGTTAGGCCCAAAGACTTGGGGCTGGGTTCGAGGGATGCTCGAATGTTCCTATGTATCTCATAAGGATGGGAATCAAGCCATACATAGTTCTTGAAATACCCTTTATATAGATTTAGTTCGTACATGTGAAGGGTGAAAGGGGGAATTTAGTGCAATGATGGTTGGATCCAAGATTAAAGGTTCAGGCATTGCCATGTATGCATGTAGTCTTTGGAATATAACATGATTGGAGATCAATGTCAATAATGATTCCCTATCAGGTGAGGGTGTTAAAGAATGTTGTATTTTAATTTCTTGCAGTGAGGACAATGGGGGACTATATAGTTTAACATCATATAGCAAGGATGATGATGAACTAATGTGAATATATTGGTTTCAGGGGGGGCTTCATGGATCAACATCATATGAGATGGAGGTGAACTGATATGAAGATATTGGTTGTGGGATTGAACCTCGGGAGGTTGCCTACGTACCCAGCCTAAAAGGAAAGGATCAAAGTTTGTGTAGTTTGATTGAGAATGAATTGGTGATTGAGTTGTACTTGAGGACAACCCGAAGATGGTGTTGGGACTTACGCGTAGTTAGTGGCCCAAAGAGGGTGTTATAGTTGAAGCTTACTCTAAGCTCATGTGAGTCATACTCGGTGTGAGAAACAAGAGGTAACAACAACCCTAACGATGCACAGTTTAACATCATGTGGGACAAAAGGGTGTTGTACAGTTTAGCGTCATGCAGCTAGGACGTATTGTAGTTTAACGTCTTGCAGGACATGTGCATAGTTTAATGTCATGTAGGACGTATTAAGGGACTTTTTCACAGTTTAAACATCATGTAGGATGAACATGT
Source organism: Viscum album (assembly GCA_963277665.1). Lineage (NCBI taxonomy): Eukaryota > Viridiplantae > Streptophyta > Magnoliopsida > Santalales > Viscaceae > Viscum > Viscum album. The sequence continues at coordinate 1,993,456,036 of OY728131.1, read as the reverse complement.
ACAGTTTAACGTCATGCAGGACAATGAAGGGAACACAGTTTAATGTCATGTTGGATAATAGAGGGGCTATATAATTTAATGTCCTACAACAAGGATACCAGGGACCATGAAGTATAAATTCTTACAGTAAAGACTAAATGGACCATGCAGTTTAAAGTCTTCCAGTAAGGACTAAATGGACCATGCAGTTTAAAGTCTCGTAGTAAGGACTAAATGGAACATGCAGTTTAAAGTCTTGTAGTAAGGACTAAATGGACCATGCAGTTTAAAGTCTTGCAGTAAGGACTAAATGGACCATACAGTTTAAAGTCTTACAGTAAGGACTGAATGGACCATGCAGTTTAAATTCTTACAATAAGGACTAAATGGACCATGCAGTTTAAAGTCTTGTAGTAAGGACTAGAAGGTGTATTTGTATTACACAAAATACTTCTTCAAGAATCTTTCATTGTTTAGAGTTGTAATGAGTTCTCCATCCATTGATATTAAAGAATAAGCTCCATTGGAGTAGACCTTATGTATTGAATAAGGTCCTTCCCACTTTGGCTCAAGCTTGGGAGGTTTCTTTCCTGGTATCATTGGAGTTTTGAGGACCAATACCAATTCTCCTTGAATGAATGAATGAAGATGAACTTTTTTATTGAAAGCTCGTGCTATTCGATTCTGATAGACTTCCAAGTGGTGAAGGGTGCACAATATTTTTTCATCTAATCGTTCCAATTCATCAAATCGCTTATGAGATTGTTCATCTGTGGATGAATGATCACAAATGGCTACTCTGAGTGAAGGTAATTGAACCTCAATGGGCAAGACTACTTCTATTCCATATACCAATGAGTATGGAGTTGACCGCGTAGCAGTGCAGGTGGTGGTCTGATAAGCCCATAAAGCATGAAAAAAGTTTATCAGGTCATGATTTCTTATCTTTATCCACCATCTTTTGCAGTATGTTTGAAAGAGTCTTATTTAAAGATTCTATTTGGCCATTGGCTACTGCATGATACCGAGATGAATGGTTGGATTTGATGTTGTATTCTTGATACAACTTTCTCACCTAGGATGAACAAAAGTTGGTTCCATTATCTGTCAATACGGTATAAGGGATACCAAATCTGGTAATGATGTTAGACTTGACAAAGCTAATAATTCCTTTAGAACTAACTTCTTTGAGAGGTATTTCCTCTGCCTATTTGGAAAATAATTCAGTAGCAGTAAGAATATACTTAAACTGCTTGGATGTAGCCAGAGGATAAGGTCCTACTATATCCATTCCCCATGCGGAAAATGGCCATGAGTATTTAGCTGTATAAAGCAACTCTGGGGGTTGATTAATGAAGTTGGCACATACTTGGCAAGAATGACACTTCTTAGTGAAATCAACACTATATTACATCATTGAAGGCTAGAAGTATCCAAGCCATTGAATTTGACCAGAAAGTCTATGTCTAGACTAGTGGGCACCACAAACTCCTGCATGTACTTCATTCATGATAGCCATTGTCTCTTCACCATCAATACATATGAAGAGAATTCCATAAAAACCTCACTTGTAGAGAATTTTTTGGTGATCTGGGCTATCATAAAGATTAAAATTGACCACACGTCACTGGACTTGTTCTTTCCTGGCTCTATCAGGTGGGAGTGTTCCATTTTGAAGGTATTCCCTGATAGGTGTCATTCATCCTATAGTATGAGCATATGGTTCAGAAATGGGACTGATTTCATTGATTTTCTCTATTTTGATTTGAAAAAAAGGTGAAACTACACGACGGTGGGCAATACTGATGATTATTTCGTCCTGATTTAGATCTTCCAGGGCTATGGATACATTAGCCAGTGCATCATCTTGGGCATTTTGTGATCGTGGGACATAAGAAAATGTCATTTCTGAGGGAAATTCCGCCATTAACTCTCTAACGTAATCACACAAAGGGATTAACTCTTCTTTTCTAATGGAATAATCCCCATTGATTTGTTTGGTTACCAAATCTGAATCACCTTTTACCCTCAAGTGATTCACCTGTGCCTGAAGTGCCATTCCAAGCCTACGATGAGAGCTTGATATTCTGCTTCATTATTTGTACCGCCTTCCAACAATAAAAAAAATAGGGTAGCACTTCCTTTTCTGGGGGGAATAAGCACGATTCCTAACCCAACTTTTTTGAATTTAGGATCTTCCATTTTCTTCCCTGTTGGACTTCTGGAGGCACCATCAAAGTACATTTCCCATGTTTGAGGATTATCTTGAATAGAGAAGACTTCCTCATCAGGAAGTTCAATATTTAAAGATGTATCTTCTACAGATGGGTGTTCAGCAAGGAAATCGACAAGAGTTTGGCCCTTTATTGACTTTTGAGACACATATTGGATATCAAATTACTGCAAAATAACTTCCCACCTTGTCAGACGTCTTGTAAGTATTGGACGACTAAGGATAAATTTGAGCGGGTTATTACGGGATACTAATTGGACCTCATGATGTTGCAGGTAGTGTCTTAATTTCTAAACTGTAAAGATTAATGCTAGGCAGCACTTTTCAATACTTGAATATCAATTTTCTACTTCAAGCATAGTCTGAATAAGATAATAAAGGTTGTTCTCATTCCCAACATCATTATTTTTGGCAAGGAAGGCACCCAATAATCGCTCTAAAGCTATCACATAGAGGATAAGTGGTATTCCTTCAACAGGTGTCATTAATATCGGTGGACTCAAGATATATTTCTTGAGAATATCAAATGCCTCTTGAAATTATTCAGTCCACTGATAAGTGACTCCCTTCTTCATTAATTTGGTGAAGGGTAAACATTTTTCTGCCAGATTGGTGATGAAATGCCGAATATAGGCCAAGTGTCCTTGAAGTCATCTTAATTCTTTCAAATTTCGAGGATGTGACATACCAAGGATTGATTTTTTCTTCTCAAGATCAACTTCGATATCACGATGGCATACAACAAAGCTAAGAAATTTTCTTAAGGTTACCCTGAAAGCACATTTCAATGGGTTCATCTTCAAATTATGTTGTTGAAGTTTGTGGAATATGATTTTCAGATCGGCCAAGTGATTAGAACGTTGTATGAATTTAACCACCAAATCATCCACATAACATTCAACAAATTTCCCTAAAAAGGGTTTGAAGATATGGTGCATGGCACGTTGATACGTTGCACCTACATTTTTCAGGCCAAAGGGCATTACCAAATAGCAAAACACACCTTGAGGGGCATGAAAATTTGTATACTCCTCATCCTCTAGGGCCATTAGTATTTGATTGTACCCAGAATAACCATCCATGAAGGAAAGATCTTTATAGACATCTGTTGCATCAATTAAGAGTTCTGTGGTCAGAACTAGAAAATCATCCTTGGGACAATGCCGATTCAGATCTCTGAAGTTAATGAAAACTCTAATTTGTTCATTCTTCTTTTTCACAGGGACAATATTATCCATCCATTTGGGATATTGAAATTCTCTAACGAAGTTATCTTTGATAAGCTTATCAACTTCAGCTTCAATTTTTGAGGCATAAGTTGGGTGTGTTCTTCTTGCGGCTTGTCTGAATCCTCGATGTTCTTCTGGCAAAACCAAATGATGAGTGACAACATTGGGATCAAGACCTGGCATTTATGTATAATTACAAGCAAATACATCTCGATTTTTCTTTAGAAATGAAATATACATTTATTTCTCTTCAAGAGTCATGGCCGCACTAATTAAAGTGGGGTGTGGATATTCTTTTGTACCCAGATTTATTTCTCTGAGTTCATCCATAGTGGTAGAGATACCCTCTTCGAATGCTGAAGGAGAATCCCTGAGATCTTCATCTTCTTCTTCAATATGTATTACTTCTTCTGCTTCTACTTGCATAGTAGATGACGAATCAGAACTTCAATGATCAAGGGAGAAGTTAAAATTTGAACATTTTGAAGAAGAGGCTGCCATTTCTGACCCTATTGATGATGAAGGGTCTTCCTGGGTTTATAGAGAGGAGATGATGGATTGAGAATCGACATCATTATTTTCCTCTGGTATTGCTATAACTTCTTCTGGCCTGCTTGATGAAGTATAGAATTGCTGTATTTCATCGGAAGAAATGAAGACATCTCCATTTAATCTTTCATCATTTCTTGGCCAATCAACAATTTCTCCTATATTGTCTGGCTCGATTGCCGTAATTGACATTATGGAAGTTTCTATAAGAGTGTTTGGATTTGGGTCTATCCCATCAATTTGACTGATAGGAAACACATAATCTGTACTCACATGTATGAATGGGTTTACTAGAATCTTTTCCAAACCATGTGGAGCATTAATTTTGATGACCTTCTTCACTGTGGATTTTTTCTTTCCTTCCATGTGATAAAACTCTGCCTCAATGCATTGAGATTCACATGTTTTGAATGGGGATTTTTCACCATACAATGTCCCAATTTGACCATTGAAACAATATTTTAGACATTGATGGTATGACGAAGGTACGGCCGCATATTGATGTAACCAAGGTCTTCCAAGAAAAATGTTGAAAGCTGTGTCCTGACAAACAACCATGAAATCTGAATTAGAAACAAGGTATCCAAACTGAATTCTGAGTGTAATTTTTCCCAGAGGTTCTTGTTCATTCTTATTGTATCCTTGTAACATCAAAGTAGAAGGAGATAAATCAGATTCAGAAAGGCCCAATCGACAGAGTGTACAAATAGGAATGAGATTGACCCCTAAGCCATTATCAATGAAAGCTCATCAGATGTCTATATCATTGAATTTTCCTGATAGATATAAAGGTCTGATATGTACATGTACAAAATCATCTTCATCTTCATCTGTAAAAGATATCATTGCATGGAATTCTGCAAGATCATTCTCTATATGGTAGACCTCAGCCACAAAAATTTCATTTTTAAATTCCTGAGGACTTGACAAAGCCTAAATAAGCGCCTCCCGAAGATCTTTTGATAGATTCAAGGCATCCATAATTGATAACTTGGCCGGTAATTGGGCTAAATGTTTCAAGACATCATACTTTTGATCTGAAGTTCTTTGTTTCCCAACAGGAAAATGTGGTTTTGTAGGTGCCTTGGACGTTGATGATTTGGCATTAGATGCATCCCGTATCGGGGTAGGAGTTAGAAATACTCCTGGATTTGGTAGATTAGACCGACTAGGTCTATTTATATGCTGAGAGTAAGAAGGTATAACCTCTAACTAATCCTCCAAAATAACTCCGCCAGGGCCGAATCTTCCATGTGTGGAAGAACTTTCTTGTTCCCGTTGAGCTCGCTGAAGGGATTTTCCATGAGTTTCTATCGCATATACAGTTCTAGTAGGGGTAGGATTGAAATAGTGACTTCTGGAATATCCATGTCTTCCCCTATATCCTAGACCTTCATCTCTTCCTCTAATTCCTCTATTTGATACAAGGGACTTAGGCTCATCATAATCAAAACTATCATTGACATAGGGATCTGTTAAATGAATAATGTTAACATAACCAAAGATTAATTATTCATATGATGAAGATTCTTCTTGATTAGCCAGTTCAGGTTGTGCCGTTTGGTGGGGCGGTGCCCGTGATTTTTAAGCAGATGGCATAAAATCTGTCAGATTCAAAGACAACTTAGGCTTTGACACGAGCTCATCTTCTTTTGACTGCTCTTCTTTCTTAAAATTATATCGTATCTTTGAGGATTTTCCTTCTGATGATGGAGGTTTTGTTGTGTCATTCATAGTAGAAGACACAATTGGTTGATTTAATTGTGTTTGTAAAATGGCATGAATTTGGTTGATTGTTTTCCTGACCATCCAATCATCATATTTCTGTGCATTTTTACTTTTGACTTCATGCCACTCGCCTTTTTCCTCTAGATCAGTAGTAGTAACACATGCTACCTAGGATGAAGAACCTTTCAGTTTTACCTGTACAGAGTCCACCATCTTTTTCAAGAGGTATTTGAAGACAAAACACTCCTGAATGGGATGCCCCAACATCTGATGAAATGGGAAATAGTTGGGGAGGTCTTCATCTCCTTCCTTGTTCAGCCTTTTGGGCCTTGGAAACTGAACCAAATTGTTTTCCAGAGCCGAGATGAAGTAGCCAGGAACTTTTTCATTCCGGAAAGAATAAACTTTGTTCTTCAAATCTTCAAACTGTTTTCGCCTTTGATCTCTTTGATCATCTTGACGATGCGGTCGTTGTTGTTGATGCTCAGGAGGTAGAGCCCTTCGATATGATGAAGGTTTTGAAGTGGAAGCAGGTACAGGTGCTTGTTTAAGTGTAACTGTAGTAGTCTTTGCTTTCCCTATTCTTCTTCCTGAAACTGATGGAATTACATGAGTTTTAGCCTTTGTCTTTGTAAGAGAGTCTTCGATCTGCTGATCGATTGAAGTATGGTCTCGAAACCCTCCTATGTATTTCACAGGGATCAACGGTGTGCGTAATTCATCGTGCAAATTTTCCACACAGATTGACAATAATTCTTCTTGAGGGAGTGCTAAGATTAAGGAATATTTTAATCCCTTCCAACGAGCAATGAAATCTGAAACTCTTTCATTATCCCTTTACTTACAATTGGTAAGATCGAAAACTGTCATCTTTGGAAATGTTGAGCTGAATTGAAGAAGGAACCTTTGACGGAGATCTTCCTACCCAGTAATTGACCGGGATTGCAAGCTTGTATACCAGACAAAATTAGTCCCTTGTAATGACTGTACAAAACACCTGATCTTAACTACTTCTTGTTGTTGAGGAGTTCCTATCATAGGATCACAACGAGAAACAAAATGTGTTAAGTGTTATTTTGGATCTCCCAAACCATTAAAAATTGGGAATGTGGTACTCACAAAATTTGATGGGGGAGGAATTGCATCCAAACATTCAGTGTAAGCTCTCTTTTCTAGTTTAATTTTTGCACGCTTTCCTTCCATAGATTCCAACCGAGCTGTTAATGACTCAATGGTAGTCATTAATTTTTGAGAAACATATGGTTGATCTTGGACCTGAGCAGGTGCAATAACTGAAGTTTGGACGAGTGTGGTGACCAGGACTACCACTAATGGTATTATTTCCAGTTTTTGTTGCGTATGACCCATAAGATTGGACCTGTGAGGGTGTAATTGCAAAGGGGGATATTCTTGATCCACCCCAGTAGCTGCAACAAATTCCTTTGACTAAATAACTCCAGTACACTTAGGAGGAAGACTACCTTGAAGTAGTTCTACATTTAACCTCCTTAACTCCTTCATTTCTTCTTCCTGTTGTACGAACATTTCCTCTAATGAGAGTTATTGGCCTTCTCCAGAGGTAGGGTGGGGTGTAACCTGACTTTTACCATTTTCCTTAGTATGTGATTTTCTGGAGTATGGAAGGGAATTACCCGAAGAAATTTCTTTCCCCTAGACAACCCTTTGTCTTCTAGTATGCACACCTCCTTCATTCGTTTCTATGTGCACATCCTCTTGAACAAGAACTTCTTCATATGATCCCTCTAAGTGAGCCTCATGTTCTGGGGGATCGGTGACAACGACATTGATGACATTTATCGATGCATAACACATTGGAGTCCTTTTGTCAGCATTTCTGCGATATTGTCTTCTTCTATGTTCTTTATGAGACATTTCCCTTGGTTTAGTTGATCCCTCAGGAAATTATTGATGAACCGTAATTTGGAGGTAATCTCCTGATAATTCGTCTCTGCGTTCCTCTTGTGGTTTCTTCCCTAATCGAGAAAAGACTGACTTTCACTGAGGAAGAGATTGAGAACTTGAAAAATTCCACAGTCTGGTGGATTGGGGTTGTTCCTATTTTTCCTGCTAAACTCCTCGAATCATATCTGTTGATCTCGAGGGTTGGATTAAAAGATTCCCCAGTCTGGAAAGCTGTGGTGTCTCTTGATATACTACATCTGAAACTTTCTTAAAATCTCTCCTAATTTTGCAGACTTTAGTCTGAAAATTAGCCGGATGCATCATCTGACATCCACTCAAATCACCTGGCTTAGATGACCGTTGGATTATTTCTAACACTTCTGTCACCTGATGATGTGTATACTCTAAACGAGAATCATGTTCTATATTTTCATTTGCTTGATGCAAGAGTAATTCAAAAACTTGTTCTTTATATGCCTGACTCTGGGAATAACTAGTTGAGGCATGTTCTTGGGAAAACCTTTGATTACACACAAAACCATCTAGATGTGGCCATCCATGGGAAATAACATTGCATGATACCACTTTTGGCGGGCTTTGTTTACTAGAGAGTATAGTGAAATGCAGTGCTCCATGAACACCCCATCCCCTAATATGAATACCAGATGGTGAATTAATAATTAACCGGCACAACCTTTTTAACGTTCCAAGGCATGAACGTTAAAGGGCTCTCTACTGCTTCTCAACCTTTGGATGTTGGGAAACTGAGAGAGATTCCAAATCAATTTGGCGTTGTAACCCTTCTATTATCTTGACATGATTTTCATATTCATCATAAGATAATATTTTCTCTTTTAAGTGACAAAGAGTTTTCCATATGTTGATATGAATATCGTGAATACATTTATCAGTCAAAATTTATGTAATATCATACTGAGAGTCATACAAAGACCAAAACATGACTGGTACTTCACCTTTCTCCAGTTGTTTTCGCATATTCAGCACTTTGTCTTTGTCATTTAATGAAGATTCTTCTACCTGATTGAACCAAAGTTGGTGCTTCTTTATTGCTTCATCAGATTCAACAAGATTGGTAGAGAATTAATTTTTCAAATTAGAAGATTAATGACCTAGGTGTGGTTTGGAGAATGACCTACACCCTGAGCTATCTTCTGATTGAGAAAGTATTTCACCTGTTAGTGGTAAGGCATCATACATGACTGGCTTCACATTTGCAAGTGCCTCAAGATAAGAGGGATTTCTCATTACTACATTGTCCATTGAATAATTTTCCAGGCAATGCGAATTACTACTATAGAGAGGACTTTTGCAGCTAAATTCATCATCACGGGGAGGACCACCATGGTGGGTTACAACAAAAGATGAAACATCATGCTCCTTGGTCTTCTGGCCATGCAGAGGGTTATTGTGGCTCTCATCTGAGGATGATACTTCGAGATCGACCGAATTATCATGAAGAAAGCCTTCATGAGGAAATGTTTGATGAAGACCTTTGGAATTATTATTGTTACTTCTGGAATCTAGAAATGAGAGAGTAGAATCTTTAGTTGCAACAGACAATTGTCTGAGCGCATCAAGAACTCCAGCATCGAGCAAGGCCTTATTGTAGATTGGCTCTTGATTTCTCGACTGTGTTGGATGGTTCTTTTTCTTAGATGCCTTCTTACTGACTTTGGAAACCACTTGTTGAAGAAACTAGTTATTATGGGCAGGTGTATGTGCCTTCTCAGGAGAAATGGTCAGGTTAGGCTGATTATCTCCATTTAAATTGGGTGTATGTACACGACTTGATTGTTCGTATGACATGGGGGAGTATGCCTCACGACCCTCCTGGACTAGAATAGAGGTACGTATCTACTCGGGAGTGATATGTTGATGAGTCACTCCACCGATAAGGATAGATTTACATTTCTTTCCCTGTGATGTCGTTGAAGTTGTTATAATATTCTGATAGGTATCCAGAATACGGGTAGGGATTTGCTTCTTCTGTTTCACCATTTTTAGAATGTGCTTAGTGACTTCAGCTTCCGGAACAGGAATATACGTCCATTCCATGTCTGGAGTAAGTGTATGTGCCTGCTCATGTCCTCTTTTTCTTGTCAACGAATTCTGACAGTACTTATGTATAGGGGAAAAGAGTTGAGTATGCTCCAAATTTGTCGTCGGAGCTTTCTGACTGACTTCTTTGGGTGCTACCAAATGATACTATTGGCAGGATTGATGAACATTGGCAGGTGTATGTGTCTTCTGTGTATTCTCCATCAAGTATGGTTGATGGGTTTCCTTCAATACTGGCAGACAAGACTGCTGACAGAATTGGTGATTATAAACAGGTGTATGTGTCTGCCTATAGTACTCTGCCGGAATTGCCTGGCGGGATTTGTGTGTTACTGCCAGACGAGTCTGCTGGGCATTGAAATTAGGACGGACGGGTGTATATGCCCACTTTTTGCTTTCCATCAAGTTAGGTTGATGGACTTCTTCAGAGGGGAAAGAGGTAAGAACCTGCTCCCTATTGGACGAATTTCGCCTCTGACGATTCTTCTTACGTGCTTGGGTCTGAGGGACCTGAGCCTAACATCTAGAGGTGATACCCTCATCATTTTGAGAGTACTCTACCGCACGAGTCTGGCAGCGATTGTTGGTGGGAGTCCTCAGGAAGGGCTCCTATCTTCTTGACTTGAGGCCTTGAGTGACCTCTTCATTCACTTCCCTATAATATGGGAGGGACTGGTTGTTGAGTTCCGGGGATAACGACTCGAAATGGTTGGAAATGGTGGCTGGCACCACCTGCTTCTTGACCACTGGTCGTTGCTGTCCGGAAAACCAGGGTGAATTGTTAACTTGGAGGGCTTGTCGAGCAGCCTCCAGAGTTGGGATAGTACCATGTTGACGGTATTCCCTCACCAGTGCTTCGATACCCAGCGTTGAAGACGCTGAGTAGGTGATATCATCCTCAGAGCGGACAAGAATCTAGCAGGAGTAGCGGCCGAGGCATTCACAGGTGTGAATTTTAAAGAATCCATTTCCTATTGCAAAGAGATCTTGAAAAAGAGTGCATGTTTGATATATCAGACATAATAAAGATGAGTTTGTCCAGACTACATCTTTTGGATGAGCATATATGTTATTGATTGCTTTGTTGGCCCTCATATTGAGTTTAATAGGGGTCTAACAAATAAGTAAAACATCATTTTAACTTGGTTAAGGATTCACGTCGGGTTCACCATTTTTTTTTCTTCTGAAAATGGGGATGACCTTGTTTGTTTAAGGTTCAAACTTTCTAATCAGTTTTTAACAAGTTTATTCGTAGAACCAGAAACATCCAATGATTCTATATCCATTTGGACCTACTTTCCAAAGGTAGGTGCTCATTAGTTGTGGACCAATGAGGCTTAAGAATTTTCATTGGTTGAGAGGATGGGAGGTCAGGCTCATCACACCTTTTTTAGGGAAATTATTACCTACTCTGGGACTCTCTTATAGATTTAAGTTATGTTCACAAATCCTTATTAATTCACCAAGTATGAAAATGAGCTTTCCTTTAGATTTGGTAATCAATGATTGATATGTATGAGATTTAGAGAATCTTTTATATGTATTTGAGGTTCTTCATCGATGGAGAATCATCTGTATGTATTGTAAATTCTTAATCAATGGTATCCTTCAATACATTATACAGAAATCTCTTGGTCATTATGATGACTATACTGGTTTTAAAGTCACTCAGTGGGGCACTTGAAGTTTATTTTCATTCAGAAAGACAAGGATTATTTCAGAGTTGGGATTGTACCCGCAGATGGGCTACCTACATATCCTTGTTAAAAAGAAAGGAATCAGAACCCACATAGTTCGATAGGAAGGATATAGTTTAACATCATATGGGATGAAAAATAATTAATGAAAGATGGGCTTGAACCTTATAAAGGCTTCCTAAGTACTCTACTTTAAAGGTAGAGATCAAAGTCCATGTAGTTCGGGGAAGAAGTATGATGTTTATGCATGATTAATGTCCCAAAGAGAGATGTCATAATTACTTTTACACTCTAAGCTCACGTGATTCATGCTCGATGTGAGAAATAAGAGGTATCAGCAAAACTGACGATTATGCCACAAAAGATGCAATCATAAGAAATGATGTGGGGCTTACGTATGTATGATTTCCCAAGAGAAGGGTCCATAAAGGTATTTGTACTTTATGGAGGTTTGGGATTTTAACCCGGGACTTACTCTTGAAAAGGAAGCCCAAGTAAAAAGAAATTAAGACTGGAGCTTACTCCTAAGAAGGAGGCCCAATTAAAGAGGAGGCCCAAATTAAAGGGGACTTATAACTTGGGGCTTAATCCTGATAAGGGGGCCCAATGTTAAAGGAACTTATGATTTGGGGCTTAATCCTGAGGAGGAGGCCCAAATTAAAAGGGACTTATGATTGAGGCTTAATCCTAAGAAGGAGGCCCAATTTAAATTCCTCTCAGATAAGGAAGCAAACAAAGGAACCATGCCATAAATGGATTTGAAGAGGGTTTTGAAGGCCATATCTTGAAGAAGAGAGGTGGATTTGAGGAAAGTAGGTGACTAGGAAGGATGTGCGCAAGTATTGTTCTGGCGCGCAAGTTCTGGTCGTGCAAGTATACTTTCACAACATGAGTCACCTTGGGCGACGAATAATCTGTAAGGTAATACTTGGATGACTTTGAACTCAAGCCCTTAGTATCATCCCTAGAGGCTTCCAAAAGGTTGGCGTGCAAGTTCCCTTGAGAGGGAAAGGTGATGCGCAAGTGTCTTCACTTCCCTTAAGGGATGGACACTTAGTCACACAAGTATTGATGAGTTATAATACTTAGGTCTTATTCTTCCTCTTTAGAGCTTTCATTCTAGGTAAAGAATTACCTTAGAAGTGTTCAGAAGACGTCAGAAAAAGACTTGGGTGACCAGAGCTTGAATCTGAGTTTTGGAAAATTCGTCCTCGAAATGGGGGGCCCACAGGGGCTATTTATAGGCCATTGGTAACCTTGGGTGAAAAAAGGAATAGGGCGTGCAAGTGACTTGTGCGACCCATATGTGGCGCGCAAGTGACTTGCGCGACCAGAAGGAAACTTGTGTGACCTCTTCTTAAAGGGTTCCTTGTTCATGTCTTCGTCAATTTTTGATGTTCTTCAAAGGATAACTCTTCTTATGCTTAAGGTATTCCCCTTTTCCATTTGTTAGATTATGTGACAGAAAGGAGCGTCAACAGAGACTTAAATTAATTCTAAGATAAGTTGAAAATAAGACTCCATCATCAAATGACCATAACTTTTGATTCGGGTGTCCATTTTAGCTTCACAACTAGTTAAATTGAAATTTATGTAATGAAATACAAAAAAATAGATAATAATATGGTAGTGATTAATAGAATAAAATTTATTATTGTTTTAAGAGAAGTTGAAAATCGAACTTCAACTTCAAACGACCATAACTTTTGATTCGGGTGTCCGGTTGGGCTATACCACATATCAAATTGAATTTTGCAAAAAAATATACGCCATGTTGAGTTTTTGTACCTTGATAATTGTTTTTTAGATAATAAAAGGCCCAAAAGGTCTCCAAGATAGAGTTTTTTATTCAGATATCATGATTTTTTAGCATTCTATGTGATTTCAACTTCATTTAAGAGTGTCCTCATGTGATTGTTGGGTCGTTTGTGATTTTATTCTGTGTATTTAGATTCCTATTGATTTAATGGTGTTTCATTTTTTGTGGTTTCCCCTCTTTTGTCGATTTATTATCTATTATATATATATATATATATATTACTATACATTTATGTATATTTATTTGAAATGTATATATATATATATATATTACTATACATTTATGTATATTTATTTGTAATATATATATTTATTAATATTTATTTAAAAATCATATATAATTCCATCCATGTGTAAATATTTATATGTATTTATGCATATTAGTATATATTTATATATATGATATTGGTATATATATTTATGTGTATTCTATTGGTTGTTGTGTGTGTGTGTGTCTTCTTGCTTGTATTTATATACATTTATGTAAAATTATTTATATTTTTATATTTTTATACGATATATATAACTATATTTAAATAAATTCAAATTTAATTATATATATTTATTTAATATTTACTATTTATCGTTACTAAATTATTAATTATTATTTCTTATTTCTTATTTCTTATTTCTTATTTCTTATTTCTTATTTCTTCTTTATTATATATTCATTTATTATTTATTATTAATTCATTATTAGTTTATTAATTGTTTATTATTTATTATTTATTATTTATTATTTATTATTTATTATTTATTATTTATTATTTATTAATCATTTTCTTATTAATTATTAATTATTTATTATTTATTATTTATTTTGTATTTATTTGTTATGTATTATTTATTTATTTTTTATTTTTTATTTTTTATTTATTATTTATTATTATTATTATTCAATATTATTATTTATGTATATGTATTTATATATATTTTTAGTATATATATAAGTGTATTAAATTTTATTTACTCACCACATGAAGAGATTATGGGTGCTTTAGGGAGTACGTTGCGCTGGTTTTGACGGATGGAGGTCATCCAGGTGGGGATGAGCTTGCGCTGATTTTTGTTGCGGTGTCAGTGTTAATGGAGTAGGTGGGGCATCGAGGACACGAGAGACTGGATCTAGTGGGTGTTGATCATGTTGGAGGCAAGTTGTAGATCTTCGAGGAGATACATGTTACATATGGTTTCAAGGGGTTTCCTAGGAATTATTTTGCTACTTTGGGCGGTCAGACCTTGATGGATAATGATCGTTGGTGGAGTTATGGTGGAGGTCTGCCACAGTGGTGACGGAGCACGATTGACAACGGGCGTTGCTATGAAGTGGTGGTTCATGTTCATCGGGAGCCAGATTGGCAGGAGTCAGTTAGGGTTTCTGAAATTAGGCTTTTTGACATGGGCCTTTGAATCATTCTTTTAGACTTAATCCACTAGGAATTTGGTTCATGTACGTTTTGATGGACCTTTGGGGCATGTTGTTTTATATTCGGGTCACATGGCCTCCATGCCATCATCAGTGAAAGGCCCTCGGGCCACAGGACCTTCGGGTCAGCACTAGTGGCCAGATGGCAGCACGATAGGGGCTAGGTGAATGGTTCAGTGCAAAAGGAAGGTAGTGCAGGTAGACACTGTAACATCCCCTTAGTATTTTCAGGTATTCCTAAACTCTTATTTTAAATGAGCTTTGGTTGGGTTTTATTTGGAGTTGAAAATTTAAGAATCTTGAAAATTATGGGCTAGCGGTTTGCGCACGGCTAGCGCACAATTTTCCAAATTGTGCGCTCTACTATAGAAAAATGGAAAAGTTTTGGATAGAGAGCTCTACACGGCTTGTGCACGATTGGTTAAGTAGTATGCCCCCTTAGGAGAAACCATGCGACCCATTTATAATGGGTGCACGGCTTGCACACGGTTTGTCCAAATCGTGTGCTATTTCCCATGTAACCATGCAGATGAGATTTTAAGAGATCCAAAATTTTATTAAAAATTTAAAAACCCCTATTTTAGGTCCCAGATAAACCTCCTTCGACCCAAACAGATTTCTATCGACCTTGGATCTCCTAAGAAGGATTCTTGGCCCCTTAGACCCCTCCCGAATGCGATCTGAAGCTAGGAGAATGTCAGTCGATCCTCCTCTGGTTAGTTTCCTCCTCCCATTATTGGTCTCCCATGGTCTCTATCTTTCTCCTAGAGTTTTATAGATCTTTGTTTGTTGTTGGGTGATCTAATACCCCTGTTATGGATCTAAACCTAGGTTTGAATCTTGTTTCTACCATATCTCATTATTGTCGTCCTTCTTTGATGAATCTCATCTAGGGTTTAGTGATCTGAGATCCATTAATCCCGAGGTAGGTGGTTCCATTACGATGCTTGATTTTTATTAACCCTAAACTTCTTCATTTAATTTCAACTGTTTTAAATTAAATGCAATTGTTGAATTATGATAAAAAGGCTTTCAATTATTTTGTTGGAAAAACCCAATTTTGGTGAATTGGGGTTTTTAAGAAAAATGGGTTTTTGGCGTGGGATTGGAAATTGATGATATTTAAATTATTTAATTTAAATTTAGGTTTTTATGGAAATTGAATTAATTAAATTGATGAATTTAATTGAAGAAAAATGTTTTTATGGAAATTTTGTGAAAACCCCCAATTCTATTGAATTGGGGGTTTGTGAAGAAATTGATGGAATAGTTTGAAAATTAAATTGTTGTATTTAATTGTGTAATGGATTGTAAAATTTCATGAATTGGTTTCAAATCCTTGTTTATAAAAATTTCTTAAAACGGTTTTGATGGAAACCCAGTGGTTTCATTGTTTTTTTGAAAAAGGCATGTTTTTTATTAAAAACTCATTACAGTTTTTGAAGGGAAAATTGGTATATTGAAATAGAGTATGGGATTTAATTGTATTTTAATAAGTCTTAAAATAAATTTCTCATCATGCACATGCAAGCCTTAGGTAGTTATTGTGCTATATTGGACAACACTTCATGACTTACAATGTTCCAAAACATCATATCAGCGCATCTCATTCCTTAGTTATGGTGATGAATCCTCTTGGCCTTGGTTCAAGGGATGTATGTTCATAATTTTCCGTATTCATAGTGTTGGGTCCCTATAACCTGGAACTATCATACCTACTTGAAACATGACTATGTTGCTTTCTTTTTTGTATTTCAAATGTATATTCCATTGTTATAAACTGTTTTACATGACTTGAGAATTTATATAAACTATTTTATATAAAAGTGTTTATTTAATCCATTTTGTGAAAAGTGGAATTTATGCAAAGTATCCTTTGATTAATGATGAATTCCATATTTTGAAATGTTTTCCCATCATTTTAAATGAAAATCATGATTTACTAAATGTATTTCCATCTTTTAAATTATAAAGCATGATTTGTTTAAATATGCTTTTATAAATTCGAAACTTCTTTTCTTTAAAATTGAAATCACATTATTTTTTAATTTGATATTATAATCTTGTTATGGAATATTTTTTGTAATACTACTAGTCTTTGGCTCACACCCTACTTGTGTCTTCGGGTGTTTATAGATCATCTCCTTCCAAATTTGAGTAAGGGTAAAGGATCTCTTAAAGGTGGATCCAGCTATTTAACCTTAGACTTGGTGAGTTGTTTCCTTAGGTACTTGGTCTATTTTCCTGGTTTGGTACCTGGGTTACAGTAATTTAGACTTTGTGTGCTTGTTTTTCTTCTAGTACATTACTTTTAATGGTGTTTTCCTTTAATATGCATAATGTCTTGTTTCTTTTTACTTTTACAACATTTGTGAAAAAATCATTCCCAATTTTAGTTTTTCTAATTTCAGGTGCTAGTCATCAACCTGTGGGGATCAAGAATTTACTTTGAGCTCTGTGAAGACCAACTTGATTATCGGGTTACTAGGGTACCCATGTTGGTTTGTGAAAAAGTGGTATCAGAGCTCCAAGTTGAGCTTTTATCTTGAAGTGAGTATGCATTTTTTGAAATCTTGTCGTGACTTAGGTGGTAGTTGTGATTGATTGTCTTGCCATATCTCACTGTAATGAACTTTAAGTTGTCATGGATGTTTAGGGAAAGACGACTTGTGTATTAGTTATAGTATTTTCCTTGTTTTGATTTGGATAGGTTAAAATCCAAATACGATCATTCTATCTGTTGGGATTAATTTCTCACTTGCTTTATTTGAGTGTTAATATGTTTTCTTCCTTGTTGTTTACTGATGTTGTGTAGCATCATACCTCTGATAATATGTGCGAATTAGATCCAGGAGGAAGTTTTTTCTGAACCTCAGCGAGAGAATCCTCCTGTAGACCTAAACCTAGTTGAGATGATTATGCACACTGTCCAAGCATTGGGATAGGCACCACCTCCAGTTCTCATTTAGGCTCCATCTGTGGAACGTCATAGAGAAATTATAAAAATTTGTTCTCAAGAATTCTTTCACCGAAATCCATAACCATTCAGGGCTCAAATGATCCTCAAGAGGTTGAGGAGTGGTTGAGCAAAATGGAGTGCTTGTTTAGGTTTTTGGACACACTCGATGAAATTAAAGTGAAGTGTTCCACCTTCGTGCTGGAAGGACCAAACATTAGATGGTGGGACATGATGACAATGATGAAGAAACATGAGGGTGTAGATTGGAAATACGTCAAGGTTCTTTTCACCGACTAGTTCTATCCAGAGTCGATGTTGTTAGCTAAGTTCACTGAGTTCTTAATACTCGAGAAGGATGATAGGACCGTGACAGAGTATGAAAACTGTTTTGTTGAGCTTGTACACTTAGAACCTAAGATAGTATCAAATAAGAGGATGAAGTATCAAAGGTTCGAATTGGGATGTTGTTGGGATATTCATTCTTAGGTTTTCTTGCTAAAGCAGCCTTCTTATGCTGATGTACCGGATAGAGCACTTGTGGTTGAAATAGACCTGGATGGAAATTCATGCTTATCAGGAGTTTCTTTCTATCCTAGTGGTAGTGTGAGTTCCTTTAAAGTAAAGAAGAATTGTGATGATTCTCGCAGTAGTTCTCGGTAGCAAGTTCATTCCAAACCTCCTATAGTACCTGGCATAGGTCCCTTGGTTTGCTACCAATGTGGCAAGGCAGAACATTCAAAGAGGGTTTGCACTGAGTCACCCAAGAACTTTGGATCCTACGAATGTTTAGGGAATTTTTAGCGATTATGCCATATTTTTTTCACTTCTTATAGTGGAACAGGATCATTAGCTCCTCCTAAAACTATGAGGCAATCAGATGATTCACATGCAAAAGGGTTACATCCATAAGTATCCAGAACGAATCTTCTTCACACAGTTGAAGAGTCTCAAGAGGAAGTGGATATGGGTCCAATGACTGTGAGAGGTACCATTACTATAGCTTCATCATTATTGGCTGCTCTATTTGATATTGGTGCATCTCATTCATTTATTTCAATCTGTTGTGTTAATATTTTAAATATTCCTATGAAGTTTTTGTCTTGTGAAATGGATATTATTACACCCCTTGGTATGAAGAGAGAGAAGGGTCTTTGTAGTCATGCTTGTGTTTTCTCTCTATCATATATTGATATTTCTTGGAGTTTTCTAGTTCTCAACGTGAAATCTCTTGACGTCATTTTTAGGATGGATTGGTTAATTTTCAATAAATCCTGGATTGATTGTTACCTTTGATAGGTCTCATTCACTACACCTAGTGGTGTGTGCCATGTCTTTCAAAAAGAATGAGACCCAACATTGAGTAGATCTGAACCTTGTTATCTAGAGTTGGGGAAAGTGATATTTGTGTTTTACTTTGATCTGGAGTGGGAATCTTTAAGCAGTGATCTACCTCCAGTTGTCATCGAGTTTCCTAATGTGTTTCCTTCTGACTTATTTGGTTTTCCACCAGTAAGGGAGGTTGAGTTTTTTATTAAATTAATGTCTGGTACTCAACTAGTTTCTATTCCATCTTACTACATAGCACCAGCTAAACTAAAAGAACTAAAGTCCCAGTTGGATGATCTTTTAGATAAAGGCTTTATACAACTGAGTGTGTCACCTTGGGTGGTTCATGTTCTCTTTGTGAAGAAGGTTGATGGTTCCCTTCGCTTATGCATTGATTATCAAAAGCTCAACCGAGTGACCATAAAGAACAGATATCCATTGTCACAGATTGATGATCTGTTTGATTATTTGAAGGGGACGTAGTGGTTCTCAAAGATCGAATTTAGATCTGGTTTCCATCAGTTAAGGATAAAAGGGTTTGACATTCAAAAAACTGCCTTTCGAAGCAAGTATGGCCATTATGAGTACCTTTTCATGCCCTTTGGTCTAACCAATATGCCTACAGTTTTCATGGTATTAATGAATAGGATTTTCCATGAGTGTCCTGATACTTTCATGGTAGTATTTTTTGACGACATCCTTATATACTCTAAGTTCTAGGAGGATCATTTGCATCATCTCGGAATAGTTGTGAGTTTGCTAAGAAATCACCGACTTTATGCCAAGCTTTCTAAATAAAATTTCTGGATTTTGGAAGTGAAATTCTTGGGACACATGGTGTCATAATAAGGAATATCAGTTGATCCTAAAAAAGTAAAGGTTTTTATGACTTGGGAGCAACCACAAAATGTCTTCGAGATTCGGAGCTTCTTGGGCTTAGCTGGATACTATCGCTGGTTTGTTAAGGACTTTTCAAAGTTGGCTTCTCCGATGATTGCGCTAACTCAAAAGGGAGTAAAGTTTGCTTGGGATGAGAAATGTTAGATTTATTTTTTTGGGCTAAAACATATTTTGAGTATTGTGCTGGTGTTCACTATTCTAGAGGTCGGACAAGGCTACGTGTTCTTCTATGATGCATCAGGTCCAGGCTTGGGTTGTGTTCTTATACAAGGTAACCATGTCATTACCTATGGATCTCATCATCTTAGGACACACAAGAAGAATTATCCAACCCATGACCTTGAACTTGTAGTTGTGATGCTCAAGATTAGGATTTGGAGACATTACCTTTACAGATAAATGTTTACCATGTTTTCAGACCACAAGAGCTTGAGTTATATCTTCTCTCAAAAAGATTTGAATATCCACCAGAGGCATTGGGTGGAATACCTGCAGTCTTTCAACTTTTTCATTGCCTATACCCTGGGGAAAGGGAGCATCGTTGCGGGTGATTTGAGCAAGAAGCTTCCATCCCAAGAAGTAAAAGAATCATTGGAAGAGTGGAACTTAATGGCTCTCTTTGCACAATTGCATATTAGAGTTCAGAATAAAGGGGTTGAGGTTTCTTTGGCCAGTCTTTAGTTGACATCTGCTCTTATCGAATTGATTATATAGGAACAATAGCTCGATGATGAGTTTCATAGCATTATAAACTCTCTTTATGGTAGGGAGGTAGTTTCCCAATGGTCATTCTCCAAAAGGGCATTTTATGCTATCAAAATCATTTTGTGGTACCCTCTTTGGTAAGGAAATCTGTTATGGGGTATTTCCATAGTTCCCAGTGGGAAGTGTGCCCAAGAACCATAAAAATGTTCTATGAAATGCAACGACAGTTTTGGTGGCCAGGTATGAGATAGGGCATTACTTAGTTTGTTTCTCGTTGTTATACATGCTAGCAGGTTAAGTCCGAGCACCAGAAACCTTCAGGTTTACTTCAGCCCCTTTTAGTCCCTACTTGAAAGTGGCATGAGATATCTATGGACTTTGTGGTTGAGTTTCCACGTACCCAGAGAAAGAAGAATGTGATATGGGTTGTGATTGATAGGCTGATGAAAACGGATCACTTCTTACCCATTCATGATACATCCAAAGTTGAGTAGTTTAGAAATCTCTATGTGAAAGAGATTGTTCATTTGTATGGAGTTCCATTTACTATAGTTTCTAATAGGGATATTCGATTCAATTATCGCTTTTGGAGGGGCCTTTAGCTGTGATATCATGTCCGTTTGAGTACAGTATACCATCCGCTATCGAATAGATAAATAGAAAAAGTTATACAAATTCTTGAGGACATGCTCTGTGCTTGTGTTCTTGACTTTGGTGGAGAATGGGATGATCATTTGGGGCTGGTTGAGTTTTATTATAATAATAGTTACCATTCCATGATCAGGATGACTCCTTTTGAGGCCTTGTATGGTCGGCCTTGTAAATCTTTGTTGTGTTGGTCAGAGATTGGTGAGAGTTCCTTCCAAGAGATGACAACAAAGATTCACTTGATTCATCATAGAATATTTACGACACAAAGTTAGTATAAATATTATGTTGATCTTCATCGTAGACCTTTGGCGTTATCATTTGGTGACCAGGTGTTCTTAAAGGTTTCACCACGATTGGGTCATCGACGGCTTGGGAGGTAAGGGAAGCTTGCTCCTTGTTTTGTTGGACCTTTTGAGGTTGTTGAGAAAGTGAGGAAAGTTGCGCATAATTTTTCACTACCACCACAGCTGATGTTGATACATAATGTGTTTAATGTATCTCAGCTTCAAAAGTATTTATCTGATCCATCTCATATTTTGAGTTAGCGTGATCTTGAAGTTGAATATGATTTACCTATTATTGAACAACCAGTTAGGATTGTTGATTCTAAGACCAAGGTACTTCGTGGGAGTAAGATACCTTTGGTTCGTGTGCTATGGCAGCACAGTTCTGATTCTTATGATAGGTGGGAGAGGGAGGCACTGATGAGAGAGCAGTGGCCTCATCTTTTTGATGTAGAGGCTTCTTCGTAGGCTTTTTGGGGACAGAAAGTTTCTATGGTGGGGCGGTTGTAACATCCCATTACTTTTTTCAAGTATTCCTAAACCCTCATTTTAATTGAACTTTGGTTGGGTTTCGTTTGGGATTGTTTTGGGATGAAAATTTAAGAATCTTGAAAATTCTGGGCTAGTGCACGATTTTTCAAACTGTGCGCCCTGCTACAAGAAAATGACAAGTTTTGGATAGAGGGATCTGCATGGCTTGCACATGGTTAGTCAAGTCGTGTGTCCCCTTAGGAGAAATCGTACGACCCATTTATAATGGGCGCATGGCCTACACACAGTTTGTCCAAACCGTGCGTTGTTTCCCAGGAAACCGTGCAAACAGGATTTTAAGATATTTGAAATTTTATTAAAAATTCTTGAACCCCTGTTTTAGGTCTCAGACTAGCCTCCTTTGAACCAAACTGATTTCTCTTGACCTTGGAGCTCCTAAGAAAAATTCTTGTCCCCTCAGACCCTCTTATATGCGATCTGAAGCTTGGAGAATGTCGGTTGATCCTCCATCAGTTAGTTTTCTCCTCCTATTCTTGATCTCCCGCAATCTCTCTCGTTCTCCTAGGGTTTTATAGATATTTGTTTATTGTTGGAGGATCTAATACCCCTATTATGGATCTAAACTTGGGTTTGAATTTTATTTCTCCTGGATCCCATTGTTGTCATCCTTCTTTGACGAATCCTGGCTAGGGTTTGGTGATTCGAGATCCATTGATCCCAAGGTATGCGGTTCTGTTACGATGCATGGTTTTTATTAACCCTAAATTGCTTCATTTAATTTCTAATGTTTTGAATTAAATGCAATTGTTGAATTCTGATAAAAAAGATTTCAATTGTTTTGTTGGAAAAACCCAATTTCAGTGAATTGGGGTTTTAAAAAAAATAGGTTTTTGGCGTGGGATTGGAAATTGATGAGATTTAAATTGTTTAGTTTAAATTCAGGTTTTAATGGAAATTGAATCAATTAAACTATTGAATTTTATTAAAGAAAAATGTTTTGATGGGAAATTTGTAAAAAAATCCAATTCCAGTGAATTGGGGGTTTGTGATGAAATCGATGGAATTGTTTGAAAAATAAATTGTTGTATTTAATTGTGTAATGGAATGTGAAATTTCATGAATTGGTTTCAAATCCTTATTTATGAAAAAATGTATTAAAAATGGTTTTGATGGAAATCCAATGGTTTCATTGTTGTTTTTTTTGAAAAATATGTGTTTTTGGTTAGAAACCCGTTATGGTTTTAAAGGGAAAATTGACATATTGAAATGGAGAATGAGATTTAATTGTATTTTAAGCAGTCTTAAGATAAATTGTTCATCGTTTTTTTGTACGATAGCACATGGAAACCTTAGGTAGTTAGTGTGTTATATTGGACAACACTTCGTGACTTACAATGTTCTAAAACATCATATCAGCACATCTCATTCCTTAGGCGATGATGATGAATCCTCTTAGCCTTGGTTCAAGGGATGTATGTACATACTTTGTCGTATTCACAGTGTTGGGTTCCTATAACCTGGAACTATCGTACCTACTTGGCACATGACCATGCTGCTTGCTTGTTTGTATTTCAAATGTACATGTCATTGTTATAAATTGTTTTACATGCCTTGAGAATTTATATAAATTGTTTTATATAAAAGTGTTTATTTAATCCATTTTGCAAAAAAGTGTCATTTATGTAAAGTATCCTTTGATTAAAGGTGAATTCCAACTTTTGAAATGTGAAGCATGATTTGCAAAATATATTTCCATATTTTAAATTATAAAGCATGATTTGTTTAAATATGCTTTTGTAAATGCCAAACCTGTTTGTTTTAAAATTGAAAGCACATTATTGGTTAATTTGATATTGGCATCTTGTTATGAAACATTTGGTGTAATCATATCGGGCTTTGGCTCGCACCCTACTTGTGCATTCGAGTGTTTGTAGATTATCTCCTTCCAGGTTCGAGTAAGGGTAAATGATCTCTTGGAGGTGGATCAAGTTGTTGAACCTTGGACTTGGTGAGTTGTTTCCTTAGGAACTTGGGTCGTTTTCCCCGTTTGGTACTTGGGTTGTAGTACTTTGTGCTTCGAGTGCCTGTTTGACTTCTGACACATTACTTCCAGTGGTGTTTTCCTTTGATATACATATTATCTTGTTTCTTTTTAATTTCACAACGTTTGTGGTAAAACTGTTCCTACTTTCAGTTTGTATGATGTCAGGTGCTAGTCGTCGACATGTGTGGGCAGCCTGGATAAGAGGGATAGGTGTGCAGATGCTTATCATCCAATCTTTCGTACGACTGCAGACAGGTGATGCAAGTGAGGGTCACGCAGGCATCACCGAGTGAGCGGCTCGAAAGAAAGATTGGTGCGGCGACACCTATCATCTGACCTTGCCCCCACCCTATAGATGGAGAGATGCTTTGCCACGATACATAAAGCCAACATGATGCAATGGTTCATGGCAGGGGGACAGTGCAACTTTCAAACTAGGATCATGGTGTGATGACTACTGACGGGGGGGCAACATGACATAAGACTGTCGACATGTCACGATGCAGACTGCTCACTCAGGGCATTCAAGTCATATATGGACCCTCAGGCTGCTAAGACTTCAGGTCATGTGGTAGTGGGCCTATGAGCCACTAAGCCTTTGGGCAATGTAAGAGTTAGCTCTCAACCCAATTAAAAAGAGGGTTTTATTTTCTAATAAAAAGTGGTCTTGACCCCATCCTGTTAAAAAAATAAATTAACAATGAATTAAATAATAAACAATAAATAAAATATAAATAAACAATGAATAAACAATATACAAAGAAATAATAAAAAATAAATCAATATATAATAAATATGAAGTAAATAAATAAATAATATTAAAATATTTAAAAGTTTTAAAAAATAATATAAAAAAATAAAAACTATCGATAAATCATTTCATGTCGCTTTTTGAAAATCGTCGCGAGATGTTTAGCGATGCATCTTTTAGCAGCGGTTTTTCAAAACCACCGTGAAACGGTTTAACGGCGGTTTAAACTGCCACCAAATACTATTTTTCCTAGTGTGACAGGTGTATGACAATCCATGTGATATACTTTAAGTAGTACAATATGGATACAAGTTAATTGACTTATATTCCATGAGTGATGGATCATGTCTCCGTACAAGTGATCTCAACATATCATCACAACCCAATGTGATGATCACAAGTGAATGATAACCTGATAATACATATATTTTGGGGGTTATCACATCATCTTTCATGTCCCACACAAAAAACTTAATGAATGATAAAGTAATGTTATTAATATACATTTCATGCTACAAAATGTCCAAAAAACATCGCTTGACTTTTTGACACAAACATTAACATCGGTTGAGCAATGTCTATGATCAATTAATTGTCAAATTTGGCAAATCACCTTTATTCTCTACATATATGAATACTTCAGGTAACTGTTTTCCACCTTCTAGAATTGTATGTACAAAAGAGGAGTCAAAAAGTTGGATTTAAATGCAAATCACCTTTACTCTATACTGAAAAATCACACTCCGTGATCAAAACACTTTTCCGATCAACACACGCCCCGTCAACAGTTGATGTACCATCCATGTGACGACTGAACAGTTTGGAGGGTATTATTTCCTATAGATCACAATTGTCCCATCAATTTTTAAATTGAAGTCAATGATCTATTTAAATAAAAAATGACCATAGGGGCTTGACGGAATGACGGGACGATGAAGTTCCCTCCACAAATGGAGAAATCACGGGTCTCCCTTTGTCCTGTAGTTTCCAATTTTTTATCTTTATCATATGAATCAATATAACGACTCATAAAACTTGATTTGTCCTGCTTCCTTGTCAGGAAATATTATTGATGGGAGCAATGGTGACACTGCAGTGGATCAATATCACCGGTACATAG
Source organism: Viscum album (assembly GCA_963277665.1). Lineage (NCBI taxonomy): Eukaryota > Viridiplantae > Streptophyta > Magnoliopsida > Santalales > Viscaceae > Viscum > Viscum album. Next base: position 1,993,430,143 of record OY728131.1, on the reverse strand, counting down.
TAAGAATTAACAATATTGATTGATATTGTTAATAAATTCTAAATTTAAAGGTGAGTGATATGGGGGACCTACCTCGAATCGCAGAACATTCGCGACGACGCGACACGCCTCACATGGGCGCGTAAGAACACAAAAGCTGACGATCATAGGACCATGGAAAAACCTTGTCAACACGCTGCAACCTCAATGAAAAATAAAAAAATACATGAACACGGACCTAAAACTACCAAAATTAACATACAGAACAAATGAACCACCTCGTCTTTTTTTCAAAACACAGTGCACACCATCTACCCAATTTACAAAACCACTTTAAAATTTCTGAAATAATTTTCAATAAGTAACTCACATATTTTCACACCCAAAACCCCCATTAAAAAAATACTTTTATGATCAACTGCACATCCCCAACATACCAAAATAGAAAACGCATGACATGCATAGTCGGAAAAACTAAATAAAAAATTTCATAAAAAGATACTAAACATCCCAAAACTAGTTTCTAGCAAAACACACATTATTTCACATAAACATTCCACAAAGTATCAAACACAACTCAATTATTTTTTTTAAATAAAAACTCACACTGCATAAATCTAATTAAACAAACTCAATTATTTTAAATAAAAACTAAATGTGCAACACTTTTATTAAACACAACACACATTAAAATAAAAATATAATTCTCAAGAAACGATAGCGTGAAACTCACCTCGACGCGGAGATGCGCTTAAACAGCAGGGTCCCCCATATTTCCTTGTCAAGAAATATTATTGTTTGTTTTATGAATCAATATAACGACTCATAAAATTTTCTGGCAATTTTTTCATTTACGGCTTACAAGAACTTTAAAATTCCACCATCAGTCTACAACAACCAATTTGGATTGTGGTTGTTGGCCTTATTTTTAAATTAAAGTCATTTTGTTTTTCTTTTTAGAGAAGGCAGAAGAAAACAAGGAAGCACTGAATGCTTTTTATTGAATTCTACATTGAGTGTGAGCTTGTTTATGCATCACCTTGGCCTTGTTTGTGTCTATTGTCACCTGCAAGAGTATGAGATCTATTGCAGAACTCATAAACTGATAAGTATTGAGTCAAATCTACAGGGACACAAGAACTCGAGTTATGATTTGTAGAATATTGGCATCAAAATCCATCCCTTAAAGTGAAGCCAGTTCTTTTATTTATAGATGAGTACGAGAATAACAAATGGAACATTCCCCGATGTTGGAATCCAATCAAATAATAAAAAACATGAACCCACAAACCCAAATGATATAGTGAACCAACCCACTGACTAATAAACCACTCTCTAACACCCCCATCAAGCTGGGAGATAAATATCAATCATGCCCAACTTGTTACATAAGAGCTGTATTCAAGGTCCTGGAATTCCTTTTGTGAGAATGTCACCTTGTTAGTATGCAATTCGGATGTGGTTGAAAGTGATCCCTTTCTTCGCGAAGCTTCCACAAATGAAACAACAACCCACTTTTAAGTGCTTTGTTTGCTCGTGAAAGATTGGATTGATGACAATTTTGTCAGCAACTTGGTTTTTGCACTATATATGGGTCGACTCGTTGACTAGATAACTGATTTCTTTGTGAAGTTGTTGAGCTCAAAAAATTTGTGCACTTATGTGTGCCTTTGCTCTGTATTCAGACTCTGCGCTCGATTTGAATATAATGTCGGCTTCTTGCTATGTTAGGAAATAAGATTTCCACCCATGAAAACAACAAATCTCGAGGTAGATCTTCCAGATGACAAACACCCCGTGTGATGTGCTTTGCAAAATGCTTCAATTTTTGTATGTCCATGATCGGAGGAAAGCGGGTCTAGACTAGGTTTTTTTTCAACACAACGAACTATACGACGAATTACTTCCCAATGAAGTTGTTTTGGTGACTATGAATTGCATCACATACTATGTTAGGTCGGGTTATTTTCAAATAATTGAGCTTGCTTACGAGCCGTTGGTACCTGTCAAGTGATGTGAACGCTTTACTGTTAATATGGAGAGATTTCTCCTTTGTTCCAACGGCGTATCAATAGAGTTGGCACAGATCATCCGTTTCCCGAAGAATATCTAGAACATATTTCTTTTGAGAGAGAAATGTACCTTTAACACAACGAGTCACCTCAATGCTTAAAAAATATCGTAGTGGCCCAAATCCCTTTTAAGTTCTGATGAAGAAATGATTTAAGCATATTGATCCCTGTCGAGTCACTTCCATTTATGACAATACCATCAACATAAACGACTAGAAGAATTTTTCAAACTGATCAATGATGAAATATGGAGGAATCCTCTACGCTCCAAGAGATCCCAAAGCTAGTAAAGAAGAGAAACATTTTTGACATCAAATTGGTGAAGTGACCATTGTTGAGTCTCAATAAGTGAGATAAATAATTGAAATAATTTTAGCCACTAAAGAGAAAGTATCAAAATAGCCAATGCTTTGTGCATAGTCTTTGGCCATGAGCCGAGCCTTTAGTCGATTAAGTAGGCCATTTGCATTGACACGAACAATACATATCCATTTAGAGCCAACGATTTTCTTGTCTGATAAGAGATTGACAAGGTTCCATGTATGATTGATGATAGAGGATATGTGCAGACAATTGAGAACGGGGGTGGATCATGTGTTGCTATTCCTTTACCAAATTCCACTCCCTCTTTTAATCTTTTTACCCCCTTTAGTCTTTGAACCTCTGACGTCGGTTAAGACAAATGGATATGTTAACTTTAACCAATAAGCAACCCACACATGCAATGCAAAATATAAGTAAACAACACAATGTTTTTACAAGGTTCGACCCCTCTCAGGAAACCTACTCCTTGCTGTGATTGGGGTTTTCGAGGCACAAATTCACCACTAATAATCTTATCATAAATTATAAGTGGGTTTGGACAATTATTGTATTGAACTCATTTTCACCGTATTACACAGGTGAGTGTTCATCATATTGCGCAGGAGGAGCGGGCGCTGGAAGGGAAATCCGCCGGGAGGGATCGCCCGTCGGCAGGGAGAGTTGGCGGGAGAGAGGGCCGCCGGGAGGGAAATCTGCCGCGAGGGATCGCCGGCAGGGTTGGCGCACTGGATCTGGACGGGAGGCGCGTCGCGACGGGATGCTGCCGCGTCGGTAGGGAGAGCTGTCGGGAGAGAGGGCCGGCGGTTGGGAGGGCCGCCGGGAGGTGCTGCTTCCGTCGGGGCGGTGCGCAGCGGGGAGGAAGCCCGCAGAAAGCAGGCGCGGGCGGGAAGGCCGCCGACGGACGTCACGCATAAGCAGAGGTGCGAACGATGGGGAGTCGGGACGCCGGGGAGCCGGTAGCCGCAGGAGGGTGTCGCGCCAGGAAGGAGGGCGATCCACGCAGGAGGCGCGCGCCAGGAAGGAGGGCCATCCGAGGGGGAGGCGCCGCTGGGCGAAGGCCGGTAGGGAGAGCCGCCGGAGGGAGAGCCGCCTGGAGCCGCGCAGGGCAGAGTTGGAGGGGCGACGACGGTAACCCTACGGGGCTTTGAGGCCGCCGCCCCCCGGACGGGGGAAAAAAAACCTAAAGGCTGATGGGAGAAAAAATAATAAGAATGAGGGAGGGAGGGTCGGGAGTAAATCCCTCTGATACCATGTAAAATCAGAAATCCCCCTCACTCTCAAGGTGAGGAGAGGACCCTCATTTATAGAAAAGAAAGAGAAGTTAAAAAGAGAAGTTACAAAGGAACTGGGGCAAGAAGTTACAAAGGAAGTGGGGCAGGAAGTTACACATACTCCAACAGAAACAATCAAAACGATTATTGAATCGGTCTTTAATTCTGAACCATTGTAGTAATCTCAGATTGAAAACGCGACTTGAAGAACTTCGCCGTTTGAGAACACAACGTAGGGTTGAGCTGCGTAGCGTAGGGTTCCTTTGCGTAGCGTAGGGTTCCTTTGCGTAGCGTATAGATGATGATCCATACATTTATTATTGTCATCATAAAATCCCGAATGTAGTATTGATTAACCATACAGTCACCTTTCCCGAACGTAGGGTATGAACAGTAAATCGAGATTCCAACGTAGGGTTGTTGATCCATACGCGTGTCAATTTTCCGAATGTAAGGATGACAATCCAAACACAAACTCTTTAGCGTAACGTAGGGTTGATACCATACACAAACGTTTAGCTTTCCAGCGCAACGTAGGGATGAAAACAGTGTTTCCAGAATCATTCTCGTAACGCTAAATTTCTTTAAATATAATATAAATTCTTGTAAACTCACTTAACAAAACTTCATTAGAAAGCAAATAGTGTTATTTGTGAACATCAAAATCATCATAATTTATAGAGTATTGTTGAGACAATACATACCCAACAATCTCCCCCCTTTGATGATCATAAAACCCATAACATAATCCTTAACAAAAATTAAAGAAAATATAGGATTTGGAAAACACAAAAGTAGATATAGATTTTTTTTTTGAAATTTAGATTTCACATAATTATTTCGACAAAGAAAAACTGTCAAAAAAAAATATTGTGGCTGCAAATATTCTCCTTATCCCTCCCAGAGATGGTTTCCATTTCATAAACTGAAATCTTCTCCCCCTTTTTGTGATATCAAAAAGATAGTTGTGAAATAATGAAGGAAATAAACAACATTTAATATGACACAAAACTATAAATGAATAATTATGAATTCTGGTATAAGAAAAAAAATCTGAGATTGACAGTGAAGTATTGAACTAAAATAAAAATAAATCTAAATACTAATATATTGAATTTAAACAGACATTCAAATGTTCAAAAAATTATAGTACAATCCACAATCAACAAGAGTCTTCAAAATGAATGGTTAGAGTTCAGTTTCAGCAGGGATAGAGGGTTCTTCAGGATGAGAAAGGGCATGAACAACACTGTTAAGATCAATCAACTTCTGCAACACTCTGGAAATGATTGTTGAACACTTCTGTCCAGTGCTTTAGTAACTTCCTGGAATCATTTACAACTTTCAAACTTTCAATCAAATTGATCTTTACAAGCGCATTCACAACTTCTTTTGACTGAATGGAAGAGATCAATTTGTCTTTTAACTTGATTAATTACTGGTCCCAACCAGGATTCATTCGAAGTCAGTTGAATCACCAGATGTCTCTGATTGTCCAACAGAGCATTCCAAGGAATGCTATCACACTGAAGAGTGTTGAGTTTGTCATTAAAATCGGTCAGTACAGAGGTAATTGCTTCAAACTTCTTAAGCAATTTTGGCGGTGTCTGTTGAGAAGGAGTAGATACTTGATTGCTTGCTCTGAGAGACTGAAACTCTTTTTCTATTATCAACTTAAACTCATCAAACTCTGTTGTAAGGACCCGACCCCAGTTGCCCGAAGCCGATGCCTGATTTTATTACATTAGCATATAAACAAGAAATATGTATCCCGAAGGACTGAAGAGTTTAGTAGTTTTGGAAACAAGATGCATACATAAGTTCAACATTGCAACTTGAAAAGAAATACAACATAAAAGTTTTATTAGGAGCATCCACAACTCTAAGTTTATCCCTGCAATTCATTTATAATACACCTCTTCGCATCCTGGGGAAAAATAAAACATAAGAAAATGGGTGAACACGAACCCTCAGTAAGGGTAAGCAATGCAACGAAAGATATCATAAACATAAACATTAGGCATGATGAATAACTAAAAACACATGTCTTTAAAAAATAAAATTGAACATAATATGACAGGATGATAAAACATAATCATGGGTATTATACTAGTCGAATAACCACATGAACTACCAATTACTAGTTTCATAATGAGGGAATGCATAATGCAGGACATCATAACCATATCGTTAAGGCCTCGTGCCAAGACCATAAATAACCATTTTGTCAAGGCCTCGTGCCAAGACCTAGTTTGTCTCATGAGACCTACCGATGCACCTAGGGGTTATAGCGGACCCCACCCGACACTAAGTCTAACGCATTCCTCATATGGATGAGGATAAAAATAAATAACATATACATTCATATTGAAACTAACATATGAAATGTAAATAACATTCTCCAAACATGTATAAACACTAACCATTGAGAGTAAATTTGTGAATGGTTTTAAGATAGCTCATCTATAGTCAAACTAATCATAGACTATTCAATACAATATGTTAGATGATATCACAAAAGATTAGTCCCAATTATATATAAGATTAACAGAGTGTTGAAATAGACAAAATTACTCTTATAAAATCATTGAGTAATTTTTGAGATAAAAACTCCTTTACTTTGAAAAGAAGAGTTCTTTTGGAAAAATCATTGTATAAAACCATAAATGTAATGAAGTAAGATAGTATTTTCATAATAAATTGAGTGATTTTAGAAAGATAATGGTTGCTAAAAACAGATTATAGAGTGCCTTTGAAAATAGATAAAATTTTGAGAAAATTCCTTGAATCGAGCTTGTATTTCGAGATTTTTTTTGAAAGATTCTTTTAAAACATATAACTCCCCATAAATGAAGGTAAGATTCTCATTGGTACACATATATAGAACATTTACACAGAATTTATGAGAAGTAAATATGAATGAATAAGAATTTAATTGTGGTAAGTAGATAATAAAAGTAACCCGAATGAAAATGGAGGTTCGGGTGGAAAACCCTTACCTTATGTCTGGATATGTTCCGCTCTTGAACTTAAGGTCCTGAAATATGAAATTAGACTTACTAATATCTTAATTCAGAACCTATTAGACATGTATTTGATTTAGTATAGTTTTATTAAGTTTATTTATGGTCCTTTTTATGGGTTAAGATATTCAATATCATCGTTTGTGAGTGCTCATTTCATTAGTTTTCATGATCGGTTCGTTTGTATGGAAGTTAATGTAAAATGAGAATTGAATTCCAGAATTGATGTTATATGTTATTAATGTTCATACAGAAGGTTAAATGATTATATAAGTTATTTGGTTACTTTGGATGAGGATGAATCATTAGATAACATTTTATTGATAAACTCTTGGATTAATTGGGTGGTTTTTGATCACAACGAACTGATTTTTATTTATAAATTAATATCATGTGTACAAAAGGATTCTAGAACCTTACATAAGTTATAATACATATATTATAGTCTGGTTCAACCATTAAAATGGTTTCATGACCAGAATTGAAGACGGTAATAGAAATTGAAAACCTGTTGTCTTTGAATGTGATAAATTAACACATCTTGGATGATGTTTTAATTTCTAGTATTAAAGGAGGAAAAATGAGAGATCATGAAGAATTCTTCCTTCATCATAACAACCATAGAATGATAAAATAGGATGACCGAACCCCCAAGGCGTACTCTCTAAAGGAGCTCTTGGGGTGCTTTTATAACAAATAATAAAGACCACACTGGACCACAAATCCGATGTGGGATGTAGATTCCAACACTCCCCCTCAAGCTAGGTGTACCTAGCTTGGACACATAAAGAAAAAATAAACCAAACCAATGAAGACAAAACAATCAACAGACTGCAAACACTCCCCCTCAAGCTGGACATACCCAGCTTGATGATAAAACAAGACGAAGCAAAATAAAAGATAAAGCTGCAAGGCTGATGCTCGCTCTCATGATCGCAACTCCCCCTCACGATGATGGATGGATGATGTCGCGGACGCAGCAAATGAACCACTCAGACTGGGCCGATTGACGGAGCGCCAGGAAATTCCGCACTAGTGGGGCCTGTCAATGAGACGCTGGGAAATCCATACTAGCACCGGGAAAGCCGCTATTGCGGGGCTGGTGACGGGAGGCCAGGATTCCGCAGAAGTGTTGCGGGATCTGGCGGCGACATAGGGCCCGGATCTCAACGGTCAAGGTGTTGTGCCACGATGGATGAAGTGTGAAGGTGTGCCGCCAGACATGGGAGATTGATGTCGGGAGTTGTCGGGAGATGCTAGCGACGGGAGGCGGGGATTCCGCAGGTGGTGGCTGACATGGAGGGAGCAGCGGTTCACCGGATGAAGTGTCGAACGATGAGATTCGCCGGACTGGAATGGATGAAACCGGCCGGAGGGAGGGCTGCCTTGCAGAGCAGCACACTGGAGGGGGGGAGCCGAGCAGAATTGGAGGCCGGCTGCTGGAGGGGCCGACAGGGGTGGAGGCCGGCTGCTGGAACGATGCTGGCACGGGGGAAGAGTCGCGGGAGAGATGTGAGCCGCTGGACGTCGCAGGGCGGAACGAAGTCGTAGGAGGCGCAATGATTTGAGGTGAGCACAGGGGGTCGCCTGGATGAGGGCGCCGGGAGGAGCAACCGCCGGGAGGGAGCAACCGCCGGGAGGGAGCAACACAGGAGGGCTGTCGCGCGGGAGCGGTGCAGGAAGGCCGTCGTACGGGGAGGTTGGATGGAGGGAGGGCTGCCTTGCAGAGCAGCACACTGGAGGGGGGGGGGGGCGAGCAGAATCGGAGGCCGACTGTTGGAGGGGGCGACAGGGGTGGAGGCCGGCTGCTGGAACGATGCCGGCATAGGGGAAGAGCCGCGGGAGAGATGAGAGCCGCTAGACGTCGCAGGGCGGAGCGAAGCCGCATGAGGCGCAACAATTTGAGGTGAGCGCAGGGGGTCTCCTGGATGAGGGCGCCGGGAGGAGGAGCAACCGCCGGGAGGGAGCAACACACTAGGGCTGTCGCGCGGGAGCGGTCCAGGAAGGCCGTCGCACGGGGAGGTCGGCCGGAGGGAGGGCTGCCTTGCAGAGCATCACACTGGAGGGGGGGGGGAGGGAGCCAAGCAGAATCGGAGGCCAACTGTTGGAGGGGGCGACAGGGGTGGAGGCCGGCTGTTGGAACGATGCCAGCATAGGGGAAGAGTCGCGGGAGAGACGAGAGTCGCTGGACGTCGCAGGGCGGAGCGAAGCCGCAGGAGGCGCAACGATTTGAGGTGAGCGCAAGGGGTCGCCTGGATGAGGGCGTCGGGAGGAGGAGCAACCGCCGGGAGGGAGCAACACATGAGGGCTGTCGCGCGGGAGCGGTGAAGGAAGGCCGTCACACGGGGAGGTCGTTCGGAGGGAGGGTTGCCTTGCAGAGCATCACACTGGAGGGGGGGGGGGGGGAGGGAGCCGAGCAGAATCGGAGGCCGGCTGCTGGAACGATGCCGGCATGGGGGAAGAGCCGCAGGAGAGACGTGAGCCGCTGGACGTCGCAGGGTGGAGTGAAGCCGCAGGAGACGCAACGATTTGAGGTGAGCGCAGGGGGTTGCTTGGATGAGGGCGCCGGGAGGAGGAGCAACCGCCGGGGGGGAGCAACACAGGAGGGCTGCGCGGGAGCGGTGCAGGAAGGCCGTCGCACGAGGAGGTCGGCCGACGTGATTCTGCTAGAAGGCACGACTGATCGCGGGGCGAGGCGCGATCCATAAGGTGTCGCGGGAGGGTGACGAACGACGCGTCTGGCAGCAGGGCCCCGGGATGTGCTATGGGAGCCAGGAACTGCGTCTGGAAGAGGGGCCATCTGGGAAGGGCGCCTGGAGCCGTGATGAATAGCAGGAGGAGGGCGACGGGAGGTGCGACTCGCCGGACTGGAACTGGCAGGCGTCGCGACAGAGGGGCGACGCTGGGGAGATGCGGGGGGAGCTGCAGGAGCCGGCAAGATGTGATCCGGTAGTTGCGACGGGAAGCACAACGTAGGGCGGGTTCGACGCGCGCAGCAGGTAGGGGATGCTAGGGAAGGAGCTGAGGCGCGAACGACGAGAGTCCGCTTAGGGTCGCCAGAAGAGATGCGGAGGGATGCCGGTAGGGGGAGATCCGTCGGGAATGCTGAAGTAGAGAGGTTGCCTGGGATATTGGACGAGCGGCGCTTGAAAGGGATAACCGGCAGGGGTGGTGGCGGAGAAAACCTATGGCTCGCTGGCCATAGAGGCCGCCGCCCCCCAACCGAGAGAAATTATCAGGAACCCTAAACGAGATTAAAAAAATATATATATGGAGAGGTGAGGAGAGAGAAAACAAAAGAATGAAACTTGTAAAAGAAGTTGAAAGAAAAAAGAAGAGAGGTTCACCTCTTGAGTACTCATTGAGAATCTCCTTCTTATGTAAAAATAAGAGGGTGGAAATAGAAGTGAACTGTGTATATTGAAGTAGTAGCAGATCACAATAGCAGAATAACAGCAGAAAACACAGCAGAAATATAGGAAAATACAGTAGGGAGGTAGAAGAGGGAGGAGGATAGAGAGAGTAGAACCCGAGGAAGACCACTTTCAAGAGCCTGGTAGAATCCTCCCAAGGATTGAGCCCCGCAGCAGCCAGCTGGAAAACCTTCAGGATCAATGCTGCCTTCCTGAACACAGCCCCCCTTTATTTAAAGGCTCACCCAGCCCCCTCTAACAAACTAACTGCTTTTAGGTGGTTCCCCTCCAGCCAAGAATATTCTTCTCTCTCCTCTAACCACCCAACAACCTCCAGCCAACTATATTCTTCTCTCTCCTCTAACAGCCCAACTGCCTACAACACAACCAATAGTTAAAAGTCCAAACTGCCCTCCCCTCTGAACAACCCCTGACTAGTCCAAAACAATCCCCAGCCAGCCCATACTCCGAACATTCGCCCCTCTTTAAAAACCATCTTGTCCCCAAGGTGGATCTTCAAACCATTGCTCAACCACTTTAGCACAAGGTGGGCAACCCCTTGTTGGAAAGTAAAGCCTCGGACTGTATGATCAGTGGACTGTTTTGCATTTAAATCTCCACTGTAGCTACTGGCAAATTCTTCCAAATTAACACGTTCAGCAGTACCGAGCAGCTCCAGGGATGCCTTTTCTAGAAATTTATGGGTAGCAGCCTGAATAGATTGTTTTGCTTGGCTGTGCATTGGGACAACAACTCTCGGTGGCGGCTTTGGTGGAGGCCTTAACATCAATGCACCCTTTTCCACGATTAAGACACGACTCGGCCCTTTGCCACGATGAAGCGCCTTCCGATGCCATGATTCTTTTTCTCCTTTCCGGATCCCAGCATCCCATGTACCTCCAACCTCGCTCAGCCTTCGAGCCACACAGACAACTTTTTGTGGGCGTTTCCTTAAGACAGAAGTCTGCTGCAGCTCACTGTCCTTACTTTGTTGGCCACTTTTTAGTATTCGGTCACAAATAAACCAAACACATGGAAGGCCCGGTTCAACTAATGGAGCTTCATGCCCCCGAATATGAACTCCAAACAGTTCCTCTCGTTCCAATAACTCAGGCTGAGAACCAATATTTTTTTCTCCAGACCGAATGCTGGAAGCGTTATTTTTAAACACAGACACAGGTGAGTCTCGATGCGCTTGTTCAAAAGCAGTTCGTTGAACTTGCTGAATTATTCTCTGCCAAACGGACGTAAACTGAAGCAATCCTCCAGAAAGTAGACCGAACACTCTATTCATCCCAACCAACTCCAAGTAAGTGACTGATGCCCTTTCAGTAGGCTTCAAAGCTGCTGTACTCCTAACAACCATGGATTCCAAAAAGCCAAGTTTTAAGTGAATAACACCAATTTTCTCAAGGACTTCTTTATTATGCCTTCCTGCTAACCGAAGAGCTTTGCCCATGCTATGTGAATGCGCTGCTTTTGCCACGAATGAAAACACTGCTTGGCCTCCTGCGGCAGGCACACCAAACCAGGAAAATGTAAATCTTAGTTGGGACAAGCTGAGCCATCCAAGGTGTACCAGTTTCATGGCCGAAATTAGTAGAAAAAATAAGTACACTAGTTGACCCAATCACCCCACTGTACTCTTCAGCCAGCCGCGAGCTGAAGTCAAACACTCCCTTTCCTTTAGTACTTTCTAGGCTTGTATGGGAATCCAGATAATCTGCAGAACCCCCTAGTGAATTCTGCTGAGTGTGCTTTACAACACATGAAGCCACCACTTCCAAGTCTTCAAAATTGGTTATGACAAGCAGCTTATTAGGAAAAAGGTGAGACTCCTCACTCTCCAGTCTCCATAATATAATCTCTTCCACAGGAAGTTTCTTGGCTAGGATGAATGGAAATTCATGATTCAGCTGATCAAATTGAAATACCCGTTGGAGATCTTGTTCACCTAGATTCCGGTCTTGCTCAAAGAGTAAAACAGGTGGTGCAAGAGGGAAAAAACAAACATCTGAAAATTGCTCATAAGAACATTGTTGTGACTCCATCAAATCCTGTTGTATGTCCCAAATGTTTGTCACTTGAAAACCCACCAGAATTCCACATCCTTTATTTTGCAGGTGCTGAAATAGCTTATCAGAATTTAGCCATTCAACTCTAGCTCGAGTAAGACTATAGCTCACAGTTGCCATTTTGTTTTTCCAATCAATGGCTATAGGAACCTTTGCCCCCTCCATTTCAACAGTTCTTGGGACTTGATGAAGCTGTTTTCGGTGCGGTGGTTCTCGATTCTCCTTATCCTCTTTACGGGCTAAAACACTTTGCCCACAACCAACTTGAACATCAGTAATAACAGGTTCTAACTCTCTACCAGATTCAACAATATTTACCATAGCATTTAAAGGACTGTTTTCTTCCAAATCCATAGGTTCTTCTCCAACATCGATGAGACACACGTCTGCATTGGTCGTTTTGACTACTGCCATGCTCCGTTTGGAAAGAACACATGAACTCTCTTCTTCTGAAACTAGAGGTTCTGTTAAAGCATGAACATACAACTCCTCCTTAGTAGACCTTTCCTGTTTATCCACATGAGAACTCAGAACTGGAATTACATGTTCAGGTCGTTTCTGAAAGGATTCAAGTTGCTCCTTTGCAAAGTCGCTACCAAAGGTACTTGCTGCGACTTTGTCACCTCCCTTTCCATAACCTGAGCAATGAGACTCTTGCATATCCAGCTCTCGTGCTTCTGCTCGCAAGAACCTTAGCTGTTCTTTTAAAACTAATAGCAGTTCTTGTATCACGGCTGTCTGAGTTTGCATATATTGTACCTCTGTAGCAAATTCTGAATCCATCCTAAACTGCAGAAAAGCCTACACAACTCTCGGTGTCCACTTTTCAACGTACTGGATCCCCCTCATCCTAACTTCACTGCAGTGATGACGGTTCTGCAGCAGCGTTCGACTCCCTCTTCCCTAGTAGTGAATGATTCTCTGGCGCGGCTATTCCCCAGCGATTCGTGTCTCATAGCAGGAAATAAACCAAAGAAAGAGGAAGAACCTGCGCTGCAACACATCGGCGTTTCCTCTTCAATAGTGGCTTCTCTCTCTAGCGTCCAGCAAGCTCGGGTCGTCTTCCCTCGAGTGATCTCCCCAACAGAACGTTCGACCAGCAGCGTACACGACCTACACTGCTCTCACACGGCTCCAGCAAAAAGTTCGACCAGCTCTTACAACGCCTTTCCTCCAGCGAACGTGTCTCCCACAACAGTTCACACAACAGTCTTCCCCAGCGTCAGCTGTCCCCAGTGATGTTCGACTCACTGTTGCGAACGATTTTCTCTAGCGGCGGAGGTGTTTCTCCAGCAGGCGAAAGTGGATCCCCGGCAACGATCTCTCTCACGCGATTTCCTCAGCGAAGTCGCCAAATTGTTATGTAAAAATGAGAGAGGGTGGAAATAGAAGTGAACTGTGTATATTGAAGTAGTACAGATCACAATAGCAGAATAACAGCAGAAAACACAACAGAAATATAGGAAAATACAGTAGGGGGTAGAAGAGGGAGGAGGATAGAGAGAGTAGAACCCGAGGAAGATCACTTCCAAGAGCTTGGCAGAATCCTCCCAAGGATTGAGCCCCACAGCAGCCAGCTGGAAAACCTTCAGGATCAATGCTGCCTTCCTTAACACAACCCCCCTTTATTTAAAGGCCCACCCAACCCCCTCTAACAAACTAACTGCTTTTAGGTGGTCCCCCTCCAACCAAGAATATTCTCCTCTCTTCTCTAACAGCCCAACAACCTCCAACCAAGTATATTCTCCTCTCCCCTCTAACAGCCCAACTGCCTACAACACAACCAACAGTTAAAAGTCCAAACTGCCCTCCCCTCTTGCCAGCATACATTTGACAGCTCAAGTATGAACAACCCCTGACTAGTCCAAAACAATCCCCAGCCAGCCCATATTCCCAACAGTCCTAAGGCCTTTTTTTTGGCCTTTTGGTGAGAGCAGTAAGGAGTGTATTTGGCAGAACTTAGGCAAGACTCAACGGTTTAGTGGTGTGAGATGAAGAGGGGGTGAGATGTGGTTTATATAGTGGAGGGGAGGTGAGTTTTCTTAATATTTTAATCATTAGTTTATTATTTTTTCCTAAGACAAGCAATAGTGATGACTCCATGACCAAAAATAGTAATAAGTGAATGTGAGTTGGAACGAAGTGTGCTTACCTCAACAGGACATCATCCATGACTCGATAAATCATGTATTTAACATTTATCATAATTTATTGCATTTTACTATTCACCAAAAATTAAGTATTTCAGAAAAATCCCAAAAAACCTAACCATTTTTCGACGTGTAGAATCCAAAAATAAACTTCATTTTTCAAAAATAATTTTTTAAATATGAAAAATTTAATTTTTAACTAAAATAATCATTTAATCAAAAAATACCAACACTTAAAATATTAATCTTCATTTTCAAAGTGTCTAAATTTTATTTACACTTTTAAAGGTAAGGTTACCATTCATAAGGATCATATTACTATTTATAGGTGTAGGTTACTATTCATAAGGGTATGCTACTATTCATAAGGGTAAGTTACTATTCATTAAAAATTAACTTGATTCCATCAGATTCCAAATATCACCCTGATCGGAACCGTGTATGTTCGTTTTTCGAATTTCAAAACACGAGTGACAAATTTAAGTTTAATGGCTAGGTTATGAATATATTCTATAAATTACCAAGTGTTTCATAGAAATTCAGTGCTTCATGCAATATAGGCTATCTAATAAATTGAAAGTATTTAAGAGAAACATACCATAAAATGCTTGGGGTGTTATATTCTTCCCACCTTTGAAAATTTTGTCCTTGAAATTTTCATGTATAAAGCCCTTTAAGAAGATGTGGGTGGTTCTTCATAACATCCTCAAGTTCCCACGTTGATTTCTTCATTTTATGGTTTCTCCAAAGAACCTTTATTAGTCGAGTTGTCCGATTTCTCAATACCTGCTCCCTTGTGTCAAGAATCTCAATAGGCTCTTCACAGTATGACAAATCAAGTTTCGGATTTATTTATGAATAGGTGAGTACATGCATTGGGTCTTTGGGTCTGACATGTATTTCTTTAACGACATGTGGAACACATTATGAACTTTGGAGAGATTTGGTGGTATTGCTAAACGGTAAGGTACAACTCCAGTTCTTTTTTGAATTTCGAACGGTCCGACTCAATTTCTTTTTCTTACCAAACCTTAAGACACCCTTTCACGAAGATACTTTTAGAAAGACATGATCTCCTACTTGAAATTTCAAATTCATTCTCCAGTTGTCAGCATAACTCTTTTGCCTACTTTGGACTTCTTTAATATGGGCCTGAATTTTATTTACTTTTGATGTTTGGGTGGTGGGCTGATGTAAGTGTGGTTAGGGGCTGTCCGTTTGAGGCAGGAGGGGGTGGGGCAGTGTTGTACTTTTCCTCTATTAGTTTGTTAGAGTGGTTGTTAGTAGGTTGTTAGCTAGCTGGATAGCTGGGTTATAAATTGGAGGGGTTGGTTGTAAGAGGATACAAATCATTTTAGCAATTGCTTGGCAGCAGGTTGTCGTTGGTCTCGGCTGGGCTCGTGGAAGGGTGGTCTCCTCCCGCGGGTTACTTCTTCTCTTTCCCCTCCTCTTTCCCTTTCTATTGTAGCTCCTCTCTTGTTCCTGTTCAGTAGTTAATATACAGATTCTTCGGTTGTTTTCTCTTTCTCTCCCTCTCAATTATTTTACATAACAATTTGGCGACTTCGCTGGGGAACTGTCGTGCGAGAGGACTGATCGCACGCTTGGAGAAAGGTGTAGCAGGAGAGAAGGATTGCTGTTGGAAAATCGTAGCAGCAAGAAGAAAAGAAGAAGAAGAAGAAGAAGAAATCGACTCTGACGCAGTGGAGCTGAGAGGCGTCGCAGGTGAGGTGGAACGTTGGGAATTGCTGTGCGAGAGGAACAATCGTGGAGGAGGATCGCATAAGGGGAGTGCACCGCAAATCTATTTTCTTTTTGTTGTTGGACAAGGACCGGAAGTCGACGCTGGGGAGAGCCGTGCGAGAGGGAGGTTCGCTGCTGGAGGAGAATCGAACGCAACAGTAGGGCGTTCGTTTGCTAGAGGTAGAGCAGTACTGGTCATTGTTGAGGCCACGTGAGAAAGACGCCAGTGTTGGTAAGACCGACGCCGGTATTTGCTGTGTCCAGTGCACATAGTTTGGTTGACTCAGAGCAAGTCGATCGCAGCTGGAAAACACGGTCAACAGTAGAGCAAACGTTGTCTAGCTGGAGACGCATGCACGCTGGGGAAATCTCAAGCATGAAAAAAAGAAAAGAAAAAAAGAATCATGATCGTGGAGTACGACCTTCTGCGACCTTCTTTTTCACGTTTGCTCTACCTTAGGCGGAAGGTTCGTTGAGCTCTTGTATGCGAACTAGAATGGAGCATTGGGTGACGACGATTGAATTGACAATGGATAGTATTCAAGTTGCTCTATCTTCGATACAAGAGAATATGGAGATGCTGATGCGTGGGCAAAACGACAGCCAACGAGTTGTTCTGGACGTCACGCAACAAACAGAGGAGCGTGTCATGCAGCTTGAAACCAAACTGGAATGTCCTGAAGAGGAAAATTCCAACCTTATTCGGCTTGGAGAATCGACAAGAGCCGAGGTGGAGCAAATAGAGAAAATGGAGAGACTGGAATTGCTGGAGGAGTAGGTTTCAGATTCTGTTGAGCAGGTTAGGCAATCTCAGGAGCAGCTTGATCCTGGATTGCTTCCAGTAGCAGAAGATAAAGTGGCAATTGCAGATGTATGTCCTGTTGTTGCTGGAGAACCTATAGATCCGGAACAAAACGGTCTTGGAATTGCTATGGACGAGCATGATAGATTAGAGAGAAACTTGTTTGTCGAGAGTGTTTTGCTCATACATTCAGTCCACCAACATGGCTACATTCAGTGGAACATGATATATGAAGACGAATTTGTTTGTAACCCTCTTGTTACTGGAGAATTGGATACACAGAATTTTGAGAGGTTCGTTGATAGATCGAGGAGGAGGCGACAAAGGAACCTTTTTCCATATTTATCTAATAGAAGATTGAGGAAAGAAGCGTGCAGTGGACAGCTGGATAAAGCTTCTCATTTTGCCTTGGGCAGTTTTTGTATGCTAGGAAGTTGGAGGGCTGGGGAAGTTGCAGCAGTTCAGGATGCGATTCCTGGGACCAGATTCAATTCAAATTACAAGCCGACCAAACAGTGGCAGAGTGCAGAAAAAGTTGCTGAAAACCCCTTGGGTTAGGGAGTGGCTTCGGCTTTGGGCTGAAAGTTTCTCCCATTTTTTGTGACGATGTTTACCTATATGAAGTTGAATCAATGATTATAGCAGGTGGAGCTGCAGGGAAATCAAAGGTTTGGGCTGAAGAGGCTAAAGTTAATGCAAATGGTGAACCAGGCCAGACTGCTGAAATTCATTTTGACACTTTTAATGGCAGGTTGAGCAGCTCTCAACATGACAACATGATTGCAGTGGTCATGGTTGACAAAGTGTTTCATGCTCCTAAAGTAGATGCGAAAGAGGTTATTTTCTATGGCATGATCATCGACTCCAAAGTCCCTACATCTACTCCACTGTTGGTAAGTGATTTTTTCCATGAAAGTGTTGTCAATTCAGGAGCATATGGTATTGAAGAATACAAAGAGGAATTACTCTGGAAACACTATCCACCTACAATGGTTTCCCAAGTTTACCCATGTATGTTGCTAGCTTTCAATGAAGATACATTGAAGCTTAGGCCGCCACCGAGGCCACCACCAGCGGTACATTTTTTGCAGTGTTTTTCTGGTTGCACTACACGTTGGTTGTGGAAAGATATCTCGGACTGCAACTAATGCAGATGTTCAACCAACAGTTCATGCTGGGCAAGATGAGTCTCCCATTGTTGTGTTGATTTTTTAATACTTGTGGTTGTGGGAAATCTTCTTGGTTTGCATGGTTGGGCAGAACCTGTTAGAGTTTGGACAGTGTTATGGTTGGTTTTGGAACAAAGGTCCGCTTATCATTCCTTTGTCCATCGGGGTGCAATAGAATTTTTTGGCAACAAGAATGCACATTTCTTGCAAAGTGCTGAACAGGGAAGTGAAGTAAGCAGTGTGATGCCAAGGGTTGCTACAACTGCGAGGCATCCAAAACAACCTAAAAAAGTGGGAGTTAATGCTTAGAGGTTGGCTGGAATTTGTGGAGAAAAGAAGTCTTATTGTGCTGTTGGAGACCGGATAAGAGAACAAGAACCACCACACCGAGAAGCGCTTCATCGTGGCAAATGGCCAAGCCGAGTATTAGAGATCCACCTTGAGGACAAGGTGGTTTTTAAGGGGGTGGAAATGTTAGGAGTTTGGGTGTGGGCTGATAAAGTTGGAAATAAGTAAGTGTGGTTATGGGCTGTCCGTTTGAGGCAGGAGGGGGTGTAACTTCCTAGGGGCAGTGTTGTACTTTTCCTTTATTAGTTTGTTAGAGTGGTTGTTAGTAAGTTGTTAGTTAGCTGGATAACTGAGTTATAAATTGGAGGGGTTGACTGTAAGAGGATACGAATCATTTTTGCAATTGCTTGGCAGCAGGTTACTGGTGGTCTCGGCTGGGCTCGTGGAAGGGTGGTCTCCTCTCGCGGGCTACTTCTCCTCTTTCCCCTCCTCTTTCCCCTCCTCTTTCCCTTTCTATTGTAACTCCTCTCTTACTCCTGTTCAACAGTTAATATACAGATTCTTCGGTTGTTTTCTCTTTCTATCTCTCTCAATTATTTTACATAACACTTTTGCAGTTGTCTTTTCAATAAGTTCTGGGCCTATAAGTTTTCTTTCGCCAACTTCATCCCAACAAGTTGGAGTTCGACACCTCTTAACATATAATGCTTCATATGACGTCATTTGAATTTTAGAATGAAAATTATTATTGTAGGCAAATTCCACCAAAGACATGCACTGATCCCACATACCTTGAAAGTCAAGAGAGCATGATCTCAACATGTCTTTCAGTGTTTGAATAGTCCTTTCAGACTATCCGTCGGTTTGGGGGTGATAAGCAGTACTCATATTAAGCTCAGTATCCAAAGCCTTCTGTAGACTTTTTCAGAATTTTGATGTAAATCAGGGATCTTGATCAGACACAATCGATAGAGGTGCATCATGAAGTCTTAGAACTTCATTAATATAAATTCTTGCCAGACGTTCAAGTGGTAAATCTTCTCTTATAGCAAGGAAATGTGCTGATTTTGTAAGACGGGCAACAATTACCCATATTGCATCATTCCTGTAACAAAATCCATCGTAATGTCACCCCACTTCCACATAGAAATAGGTGGAGGTTGCATGACCCCTCTAGGATGTTGTCTCTCAGCCTTCACTTGTTGGCAAACTAGGCACCTTGACACAGTCAACAATTTCTTGCTTCATGTTATCGCACAAAAAATGTTCCTTCAGATCTCTATACATCTTGGTGCTACCAAGGTGTATGGAGAAATTTGAGCTATGAGAATCATTTAATAGTTCATTTTTTAGCTTAGGTACTGATGGAACGCATAATCTCCTTCCAAATTTCAGAATTCCATTCTCTCATACACGAAGTCTGCCAATCTTCCATCCTTAACTTCAATTTTCTTTTGTAGATTCTCATTATCAGATAGCTTTTTATCTTCTCTAGTAAAGATGGTTTTGCAATGATTTGAAAAAGGAAAGATGTTTCCCCTTAACAATTACCATATCCATCTTTAGGAGATCCATGAATATAGGATCTCTCTCAATCCTCATTTGGGTCAGAAGTCCATGATCTTTTCTACTTAATGCATCTGCCACCTTATTTGCCTTTCCTGGGTGGTAGTGTGTTAGTACCGGGTGGAAGGATGGGGCGTGGCAGGTTTATTCAAGGAAGAGGGTTGCGGCAGAGAGGGAGCCAACTGGGGGCCACACTGGGGACCACGTGGCAGTAACAGATTCTGTTGAGGGATCCCCTGGGCTGAAACAGACTCCACATGGAGCTGAAACAGACTCCACATGGAGCTGAAACAGACTCCACATGGAGCTGAAACAGACTCCACATGGAGCTGAAATAGAATGTAACTGAAGGTGGAGGTGGGATCGTGGGGGGTAGTGGGGCCCAGTCAGTTATAACCGCTGGGGGAATAAAAGGGGCAAGGGAGAGAGGTATGGGGGTACTTTTGAGCTGGGAATTTGGGAGGAAAGTCTTTTCGGCCTGGGGCTTGGGCGGGTGAGCCAGGGGGCCTCCCGTGGATACTCTATTTACTGTGTTTTTTCTCTCTCCTTCCACTCTAAGGGTGTAATTTCAGGTATGATGCTCTAATTGCTACAATATAATTCCAGTTTCATTGTTTTATATCAAGGGGCTCTATTAATTTGGTCCGGCCTGCCAGATATCTATCCAAACTCCACTCTGTGGGGGGGGGGAGGGTCTAGGTGATGGAAACTCGGCTTCAAGCTCGCTTGGAAGGACTGGAGCAGAGGATGGAGAACATAGAAACTGGAACAAACCAGCGTATGGGCCGCTTAGAGTCATCAGTATTGGGATTGACCGAATCTGTGGGATCTCTTAAACAAGAAATTACTGGGTTGACAGTAATTCACAGATCAATGTCGGATATACTGCGCCGGCTGGAGAAGCTGCCAAGGCAGGACGACGCATCGACTTCGGAGTTAACAACGCAACAAGAGCTGCCCTGTCGGAATCTCTTGATCAAACAACGTTGAAGGAGGAAGCACGAGGAGCGTTGGAAGTAGCCACCGAAGGGACGACTTCAATATTGGTAGCCCGACGGGTAGAGCTGCCAGTGTTCGATGGGCAAGATCCCCAGAGATGGATCAATCGGGCGGAATTATACTTCCAAATTAATCAGACAACGGAGGACAACAAAATTCCCCTGGCCCAAGTGAGTATGGAAGGGGTGGCAATCCACTGGTTTACCATATTGGAGGAGGTATACCAGAACCTAACATGGAAGCAGTTTAAGGAGGAGCTGATGGAGCGCTTTAGTGGTTTAGAAATACAAAATCCTTACGAAGAATTGGCAGCAATCCGACAAAATAGGTCAGTGCAGGAATACATTGAACGTTTTGAGTTCCTCACAGCTTTGTTTCCCCGTCAGTTGGAACCTCAGTATATCAGATACTTCCTTCATGGATTGCGGGATGATGTTCGCAGCTGGGTCCGCATACACAACTCGAAAACTCGTTTGCAGGTAATGCGCCTGACACAACATGTGGAGCTAGCACTTTGCCGAGGAACGAGGCTCCGGGCCGAGCTGGAGGAACGCGCCCAAATGGGAGTGGGGGCTGACAGCCTTCCTATAGATCGGGACTCACCCAGCAAATGGGATTTTCGCTTACACAAGTACGCCGGGGAGGGGAGTTGACGGGAGGAGCTGGCAAAGAAATACAGCGAACCACCATGGCAGGAGGAAGGGGAGTTCGACAGTAGTCCAACCAGGAATGGGAGGACCGTAGAAAGAAGGGGCTGTGTTTCCGGTGCGAAAAACCATATAGTCCTATGCACAAATGTGCTGATGCCAAGATGAGGGTGCTGTTGTTGGGTGAAGAGGAAGAGAATTTTTAGCTTACACCTCCACTTGAGGAGGAGGAGGATCAGCTGGAAGCTGTGGCGGAAGCTCCAGAAGCTCCAAAGGCTGAATGCAAGGTGCTGGAATTTCAGAACTAGAGAATCTTGTGTAGTGACCTAGATCGCCAAGAAGAGCCCATCTCATCCATGAAAATAGAGGGTTGCATAAGGGGAATTCCCATCCTGATTTTGTTGGACAATGGGGCTACTCACAATTTCATTAGCCCCGGGTTAGTCAGTATACTGGGGCTCACGGTCGAGGCCGCCAAGAAGATGGGCGTAAGGCTGGGCGATGGTCATACGACAAGAACCTTAGGGGTTTGCCCGAAGATCTTGCTCGTCCCAGGGGCTTTTGAGTGTTCCATTGAAGCCCATGTCTTGAAGATTGGAGGATTGGATCTAATCCTGGTAATCTCTTGGTTGAGAACTTTGGGAGAGGTCAACATAAATTGACAGTCGATGGTAATGAAGTTTTCAGTGGGAGGTCGGCCATTTACCCTCTCAGGTATCCGCCAAAATGACCAGACATCAGTCTCCCTAGATCGGTGGGCTCGGAAATCTGGACAGAATAGCGAACTGCGACAAATTGTTGGAGGTAACAAAAGCAACCTCGTGACACCCTTGACTGAGGCTCAAAACCTGGAATTACAAAAGGTCTTTCATCTCTTCCCGTTTGTTTTTTCGAAACCCCGAGGGCTGCCAGTGCAACGACATTGGGCTCATGCCATTAACCTGCTGCCCGGCCAGGAACCAATCTCAGTCAGGCCTTACCGGTACCCGTACCTTCACAAAAATGAAATAGAGAATCAGGTGCAAGAGTTGCCAAATCAAGGCGTCATTAGGCCAAGCTCCAGCGCATACTCCAGCTCGGTGTTGCTTGTTAAAAAAAAAGACGGCTCATGGAGAATGTGTGCGGACTATAGGGCTTTAAATAAAGTAACGGTTCCAGACAAATTCCCCATACCAGTGGTTGAGGAATTACTCGATGAGCTCCATGGAGCTACCTACTTCTCCAAGTTAGACCTCAAAGCGGGTTATCACCAAATTCGAATGCGGGAGTCCGATGTGGAGAAGACAACGTTTTGGACACATAGTGGCCAATATGACTACTTAGTGATTCCCTTTGGTCTCATTAACGCTCCGTCCACATTCCAGGCTACTATGAATGATTTATTTCGATCTTTGCTCCGTCGGTTTGTTCTAATATTTTTTGATGATATTCTTGTATACAGTAGGGATTGGTCGACTCATTTGCATCACGTGGAAGTCGTGCTTCGCCGTCTACATGACCATCAATTCTTTGCTAACAAGAAAAAATGCCTTTTTGGCCAGCAGGAGGTGGAGTATTTGGGACACCTAATTTCTGCTTCAGGCGTGGCAATGGATCCCAGTAAAATACAGGTCATGCTGGACTAGCCTCCTCTAACCAGCGTAAAGCGTGTCTGCGGCTTCCTCGGTCTCACCGGGTATTATCGAAAATTCATTTGCGGGTATGGCATGGTGGCCCGACCTCTCACAGCATTAACCCGGAAGGATGGGTTCCGATGGACTGCCGAAACTCAAGAAGCTTTCCAGCATTTGAAGAAACTAATGACTGAGGCACCGGTTCTGCCTCTACCAGATTTCTCTCAAGATTTTGAGCTCGAATGCGATGCTTCTGGCCGCGGGGTGGGAGCTGTCCTTATGCAGGCCAGACGACCAATATCATACTTCAGCAAGACTCTTTCCGACCAGAACCTCGCCAAATCGGTATATGAAAAGGAGATCATAGCCCTCGTTCTGGCCATCCAACATTGGCGACCATATTTGTTGGGAGGACCCTTCATTGTTTTTTCCGATCATCGGAGTCTTAAATTTTTACTACAGCAGCGCATTACCACCATTGATCAGCAAAACTGGATCGCCAAGTTAGGTTATCAGTTTGAGATTAAGTATAAACCGGACCGGGAAAATTCTGCTGCAGATGCTTTATCACGACGGGAGGAGCCTCCCTCCCAGCTTCAGCTGCTGCAGTCTCAGCCCATATGGACAGAAGGTCAGACTCTGACTGATGGTGTGTCTTCAAATCCCTATCTTGGCAGGGTGCTCCACGCATTACAGGAGGGTCATTCTACCTACCCAGGCTTTACACTGGCCCGGGGCGTGCTGTATTACCGGAATCGACTAGCTATCACTGCCTCGTCCTCGTGGGTACCCAAGCTCCTGACAGAGTTTCATGCTTCCCCTCAAGGAGGCCACTTGGGTTTCTACAGAACTTACAGGAAGCTTGCAGCCAACCTCTATTGGGTCGGAATGAGAAAGGCGGTAAAGGAATTTTTCCAGCAGTGTACGATCTGCCAGCGCTATAAGTATTCTACCTTTGCACCCGCGGGACTCCTACAACCCTTGGACATCCCCACCACTGTGTGGACCGACATTTCCATTGATTTTATTACAGGGCTGCCCAAATCCAGGGGGTATGAGGTCATATTGGTGGTGGTTGACTGACTTACCAAATATGCTCACTTCTTGCTCCTTAAGCATCCTTACACTGCTTGTACTGTCGCTGAACTTTTTCTTCAGGAAATTGTTCGGCTGCATGGCGTACCAGCTTCCACCGTGAGTGATCGGGACCCCATTTTTCTGAGCAATTTCTGGACAGAATTGTTTCGCCTCCATGGTACTTCACTCAAGTTCAGCTCGACTTACCACCCGCAGACAAACGGTCAAACAGAAGTGGTAAATTGTTGCCTCGAGACCTACTTACGCTGCTTTGCAGGGGACCAACCTCGGATGTGGTCTTTCTGGGTTCCGTGGGCAAAGTGGAGTTACAACACTACCTGTCATGCCTCTATAGATTCTACTCCATTTGTGGCCGTGTATGGTCACTCGCCTCTTATTTTGAGTTTCCTACCTGCTGTTGTCCGGGTAGCTGCAGTAGCCACAGCTGTGGAGGATCGCAATGAAGCTTTACACCAGCTTCGACAACATTTAGCCCGATCTCAGGACTAGATGTAGCGCCAGGCGGATTGGCACCGTCGCAACATTTCTTTTCAGGTGGGTGATCGGGTGTATTTAAAGCTCCGACCCCATCATCAGCAAACCGTCGCCCATCGGATCCACCAGATGTTGGCAGGCCGATTTTATGGCCCTTTTACCATTCTTAGCCAAGTTGGGCCGGTTGCTTACCATCTGGATCTGCCTCCCTCAGCTAAAGTTCGTTCCGTTTTTCATGTATCACAATTAAAACCAGTGGTGGGAAATTCAGAGGTCCTCCCAACCCTACCACCAGGCCTCGAGGTGGACAGTTTCAATACTCTGGAAACCCAGGTTGTCCTTTCCGGCCATTTTCTCCTCGAGAATCGCATTGCCCAACCACAATTCCTCATCTAGTGGGCTGGTCGTCCGGCAGAGGAGGCGATATGGGAGGACGAGTTTACCCTTCGAAATCAATTTCCTTCTTTCGGTCTTGAGGACAAGACTGATCTACAAGGGACAGGGAGTGTTAGAACTGGGTGGAAGGATGGGGCGTGGCAGGTTTATTCAAGGAAGAGGGCTGCGACAGAGAGGGAGCCCACTGGGGGCCACACTGGGGACCACGTGGCAGTAACAGATTCTTCTGAGGGATCCCCTGGGCTGAAACAGACTCCACACAGATCTGAAACAGAATGTAACTGAAGGGGGAGGTGGGATCGTGGGGGGTAGTGGGGCCCAGTCAGTTGTAACCGCTGTGGGAATAAAAGGGGCAGGGGAGAGAGGTATGAGGGTACTTTTGAGCTGGGAATTTGGGAGGAAAGTCTTTTCGGCCTGGGGCTTGGGCGGGTGATAGAGATAATATTTTCATAATTTTTCATATGTGTTTCAATGATTTAACCCCTTCCAATCAATTTGAGCTGATTTGTATCATTTTATTATTTTGGTGAATTATGGACTTAATTGTGGAAATTGGTTAATTCTGAAAATTTAGTAGTTTTGTGGAGCTTCTGTATTTCGGGAATATATTTTATATTTTTGATCCAAATTGTATGATTCCTTTTTTGTAGGATTTCTATGCTCGTGGGCTTCATTTTATCCTTCTGGACCTAAAGCTCAATCCATCATTTGGAAGCTCAAATTCAGCTCACAAGTCAGGCCTTGAAAACTGTGTACAGAACTGCATAATTTTATTGTGGGGCCCATATCTCATTAATGGTCGAACCATTGGAGCTGAAATTTTACATGGAGCTAGAGAAAATCCAGAGGAACAACTTTAATTAAGATGGACGCGTCTGATTCTTTCATTTTCAAGGACATTAATGCGTTGGAAGTTAGTGTTTTGGAATACGAAGAGTCACCTGGACAGAATTAAATATCCGGAGTAGTGTGGACATATCTCCTTCATACGTGGACCAATAAGGATCAAATTTTGTGGGTCGACAGAAGAGATGGAGGGGAACAACTTTCAAGAAGGACAAATTCCCAAATTCTGTCATTTACTATGCCAACCGAACTCAATCTTTCGGGGGAGTAATTTTGGAGGGAAATTTTCTACTCCCCAAGCCTATAAATAAGAGTATTCACTTCCATTCAAAGGGGTTGAAGAAGGTGCAAGAAGGGCTGTGCTGGAGGATTAAGTTCTTGAAGTTTTTTTTTGTATTTTGTATTATCTTTTTTCTTAGTTTCATCATGCTCTCTTCTTCCCCTTTCAACTCTAATACCCTTCACATGGAGGGGTAAAACCTTTGAGTGATCGGGGAAGGGGGAGTTTCTCTTTTGTAATGTCGGAGTATTGTGCTTAAATGTAAAACCTTATATTTCTTTTGAATGATATCTATTCTCAGTGTTTCCCAATTCTCTTAATGCGATTGTGTTTTGAGTTTGGTGTATTCATTTTTAATAGCTTTGGTTAAAGAATTTTTATCTCCCTCTGCCTAGTGCAATTTGTCTCGATCGAGCAGATTGTGTTAGGTGGTGAGTGTCTAACGATCGTTGGCACGTATTTGGAACTAGTAAACTTTTTCTAGAGTTCTTAGGAGCAACAATTCCCAATCGGGACTTGCGTTATCGATGAGACAATTGCAAAGGTGAAGAAAGTTCAGACCCATATTCAAATAGCCCAAAGTAGGAAAAAGAGTTATGCTGGTAACCAGAGAAAGGATTTGAAATTACATGTAGAAAATCACGTCTTTCTAAAAGTATCTCCGTGAAGACAATTCAGACCCATATTCAAATAGCCCAAAGTAGGAAAAAGAGTTATGCTGGTAATCAGAGAAAGGATTTGGAATTTCATGTAAAAAATCATGTCTTTCCAAAAGTATCTCCGTGAAAGGGTGTCTTAAGGTTCGGTAAGAAAGGGAAACTGAGCCCTAGGTACATCAGACCAAAATTTTAGAAAGAATCAGAGCTGTAGTTTACCGTTTAGCAATGCCACCAAGTCTCTTCAAAGTTCATAATGTGTTCCACGTGTCGTTGTTGAAGAAATACATGCCATAACCAATGCATGTACTCACCTATGAAAAATAGAGCTGAAACCTGATTTGTCATACTGTGAAGACTTGTGTCAAAAATCTCAATAGGCTCATTGAGAAATCGGAAAACTCAACTAATAAAGGTTCTTTGGAGAAACCATAAAATGGAGGAAGCAAGGTTGGAACCTAAGGATGTTATGACGAAGAACCACTCACATCTTTTTAATGAGCTTTATAATGAAAAATTTTGAGGACGGAATTTCCGAAGGTGGGAAAAATATAACACCCCAAACATTTTATGGTATGTTTCTCTTAAATATTTTCAATTCATTAGATAACTTATATTTCATGAACCACTGAGTCTTTGTAAAACAATACTTGGTTATTTATTGTATATAGTCATAACCTATTCATTAAACTTAAATTTGCCACTTCTGTGTTTTGAATTTCGAAAAACGGACATACACGTTTGCGATCAGGGTGATATTTGGAGTCTGATAGAATGAAGTTAATTTTTGGTGAATAGTAACTTGCCCTTTTGAATAGTAACACACCCTTATGAATAGTAAACTACCTTTATGAATAGTAATACGACTCTTATAAATGGTAATCTTACACATGAAAGTGTAAATAAAATTTAGGCACTTTAAAAATGAAGATGAATATTTTAAGTGTTGGTATTTTTCGATTAAATGATGATTTTAATTAAAAATTAAATTTCTCACCCAACACTTACCAAGTCCAATGCATTCCTCATATGAACGGGAA
Organism: Viscum album; assembly: GCA_963277665.1. Lineage (NCBI taxonomy): Eukaryota > Viridiplantae > Streptophyta > Magnoliopsida > Santalales > Viscaceae > Viscum > Viscum album. The sequence goes on along the minus strand of OY728131.1, from coordinate 1,993,402,219 downwards.
TAAACATAAACAATATATACATTCATATTGAAACTAACATATGAAACGTAAATAACGTTTGCCGAACATTAAACATAAACACTAACCATTCAGAGTAAATTGGTGAATGATTTTAAGATAGTCCATCCACAGTCAAACTAATCACAAACCATTCAATTAAATATGGTAGTTATCCTAAAGATTAATCCCAATAACACATAATAATCAATATGAGTGTGAAATATGTGAGATACCCTTATAATATCATCGAGTAATTCTTGAGATAAATACTCTTTACTTTGAAAAGAAGAGTTATTTTGGAAGAGTTTTTGTATAAAACTAAAAGGGAAGTAAGATAGTATTTTCAAAATAAAATGTGTGTTTTTAGAAAGATAATGGTCACTAAATATAGATTATATTGTCCTAGAAAATAGGTAAGAATTTGAGAAATTCTCTTGAATATGGCTTGTATTTCAGTAAGAATTTTTGAAAGATCATTTTAAAACATACAACTCCCCATAAATGAAAAGTAGGATTATGGTTGGATCACGTATAATGAAAGCATGAAACAATAATAATTGAATCGTGATCAGTTAGACATAATCAATATGGCATGGTGAATGTTGAAAAACACACACCGTTAATAAACTGAGAATGAAAGTGCATCCATAGGTTTTGTTATAGTGAAAACCGAATACTGAATAAAGAGAATGCTTATTATTTGGATGTTGTGTATCTGACACATGAACCATCACACCATCGAGGCGGTTTAAGACTGTGGGTAGAAATCCATCTGATTTTTGTAAATAAACTCAAAGGGTTTGTCGCCAATTGATTTGTCTCATTAGACTTGTCGATGCATCGGGGGCTATAGCGGGCTCCGCCTGTCACTGTCAGTCCAAAGCATTCTTTATACATAGATTTAATACAAGAACAATACGTCTTTTTGATATCCGTATTGAATAGAGGATACAAATTCTCCAATATTTCCACAGAGAAACATTCCACATAAACACTATGTAAAATGGTATATGGTTAAGACAATAAACATATCCATGTTACAAGAATATGGATATATAATTTAATGACAATTCCAAATGATAAATGACCTCAAAGGGGCAGTAGTTATACCGCATAAGAATGATTAGGTCCACAATTCCAAGTAAATCACAATGAAATGGAAATTGAAACAGAGTCCCTTACGACATTGTAATCGATCGAGTTAATAATCATCAAGTGAATCACTGAATACCATAAATATAAAGAGAATCATGATATTATATATCAAATGGCAGTAAACATACACCACATACAAGAAATAAGTGGCGAACAATGGAAATCTCATGAATATAAAAGTGAGATGAAAAACCCCTTACAAAGATTGTATCACTAGAGTGAGGATAAATCAATGACATATTTATGTGTGGCAAATATAAATCCACACAATATAAGTGGATAAATAATATAAAACAATCAGAGTTCATCCACACATACTCGGGTTCGACTTACTTCAAATTTGATCAAACCTCCTGTATAATGGTTTGAATAATGTTATTAATTTATTAAAGAACTAAAATCATATTTATAATACCTTACATAATTTTCTTATAATATTTTCCACACATTTATTAACAATATTTTGTTATTTCCATAGTTTCAGGTGCGTTCTTTTCATGGTTTCCAATGTCAATTTATTATGTTCTTGTCAAAATGAAATAATAAACCGGAATTGATAAAATATATATATTTCGATTATTTTAAACAATTACATGTGAATTCGAACCATCCCATAATTGTCGTAAAGTGAAACTAAAATTGATCGGCCACAAAGGGACAATTTTACAGAACACGAACGACGATTTTGTTATTTATGAATAGAAGAAGAAAATAAGAGATTTTATGGAGGATGGAATTTGGCAAGGTTGGCCGAACAAGAAGGCTTATGATTATAAAATTTGTGAAGGGATGAAACTTCTAAAGCATGTTGTTTATTGTGATTTGAAATGTTCTAAGCATTCAGTTGCTAGTGAGTGTTGACTAAGTGATGCTTTGTTTTGGTTATAGAAATGACACGGTAGACGTTGTAGAAACCAACAAGAGGCCACATAAAATGTGATTGCTCCTGAGCCACTGGTGAACCAAGAGCTGGTCCAGAGTATCGTTCAGGCTTTTCAAGCCGTTAATAAAGGGAACCATAATGATGAATCTCGACAAGTGGACCACTCGGGTCAGTTTCAAAAGCAGAATCCACTCATCTTTTGGGGGGATTCAGAACCCGAGAAAGTAGAGGTATGACTGAATATGATGAATCGAATCTTCGATTTCCTGGGAATGTCAGCTGAGTTGAAAATCAATTTGTCTATGTGCATGCTTGAGGATCTGACATGCCAATGGTGGGATTTAACAATTTAGGTTAAAGCTGACCAAGACATTACATCAGAGGATTTTGATGAATTGTTCAACAAACAATTCTATCCTCACACATTCAAAATTGCAAGAACAACTTTCTTTAGCTCGAAGCAAGAGGATCTCTCAGTAACAAAGTATGCAGCTAAATTTATGAATTTAGTCCACTTTGCTTCGGAAGTTGCTGCAAGTGTGTTATTGAAAGCACACATTTTTGAGTCGGGCCTACGATCAAAAATTTGTTTTAAGATTGATGTCCTTTGTATTACGAACTATACGGAGATGGTAAATCGAGCAATGGGGGGCGGGGCCACCTCGCAGGAGAGCCGACGAGGGCGCAACTGGAGGGCTTGCGGCAAGCACACTAGGGGAGGGCCCTTCGCGCTGGGATCGTCCCGCATGTGACACAGGGGCTGCCGTATGAGGTGGTTGATGTGGAGGTGGGGCTTCCCTAAGAAGGCATCGACGAAGGGAGGTTCAGAGGAGCAGCGAAGGGGTGATGACAGGACTTATGGCTCCCTAGCCATGGAGGTTGCTGCCCCCCTTGGGAAAATCGTAGGTTTTCTCCCTAGAGAAAAGAGAGGGGAGGGTGGGCTAGGGTCCGCTCTGATACCATATAGAATGATGTAGAGGAGAATCTGATAGAGGCAAAGAATTCAATTTGCAGCAGTTTGTGCGCAAAAGAGGTGACATGTGGCACTATCGCTGTCAGTTTGCTTGACACTCGTGGATGATGCTCCAGTGCAAGTCGCTGCGCTAGTTCAAGCTTTGCGGGGGGTGGATCATGGCGTTGGCGGAGGAGGCAGAGAACGAGAGGATGCACCTTATGACATTCATGAAGGTGGCTCGGCCTTTCGCTGAGTTCATGCTGAGGACGAGGCTAAGACAGGTATACAAGTAGCTAGGAAAAAGGTTGTCACACAGGGATTCACCACGGAGGATCCGTCGCATGGAAGGCGGCCTGCTGGAGATGGCCTCTCACTGGAGGGCGACGAGAAGCAGAGGACGTCACTATGGGGCTTTTCCCGCAGGGAGGATCGTCGCGCGAAGAGGACAGATCCGTCGGAAGGGGCGGCAGGACGAACAAAGATGTCCGCGGGATCTAGGATCCGTCGCGAGAAAAGGCTAGGGTTGACAGGAGGGGCGGCGTGATGACGAGGCGTAGTGGCTGTTGCTTAGGGAGGATGGCGCGCAGAGGGAGATGCATACTTGTACGAGGCAACGAGGTAGAGGGAGTACCGACAGAGGTGGGGGGACTCTTGAAAAAAAACTAAGGGGAGAGGAGAGAGGAGACTGCGAGGGTTTAGGTTAGTCCCGTTCTGATACCATGTAGAATGATAAGAGAGGTGGACGCAATACCCAAGATAGCTTTTAAGAGGGGCCATGGAGTTTATTTATAGGGAAATATAAAGATAACAAAAGACTTATGTCCGATGTGGGACACAAACTCCAAAAAATTTTGAGGCTGAAACCGATTGTTATGCACTAAAGGTGTGTTTCACATCACTCAATGGCGTTAAGCATCTCTTTTAAGGGAGAATGGGATGTAAATGCAACTTGAGCAGGACCTTTGGTATCGATGGTTGAAACCATCTTTTATCAGTTGACTATGGTTGCTTTGGCATCAGTAGATGAGATCGAAAATAGAGGGTTTCCAACCATAGTAGACCGATTTCTTGATGTTTTTCTCGACAACTTCCCAGGGTTACCACCCAAAAGTGAAGTAAAGTTTATGATTGATCTCTTACCGGGGACCGGTCCTACTTCACTTTTGTCTTATGGGATGACACCAACAGAATTGAGGGGACTGAAAAAAAAACTGGAAGAGTTCGAGAGCAAAGGGTTCATGAACTCAACCAATGAGAGATGTTGATCCCATTTAGTGTCTTGGGAAAACTAGGACCATACATAACATATTTACAACATCAAACATAAACATTTATTTAATTCATTCTTATCCACCTTCTTATTGTCCCTTGAAATCTCCTTAATACACATAATCACCTCAGGATATACATAAAAAAGGGGTAAGCTAAAAGCCCAGTAAAAAGATAGATATGTACAATATAACAATGGGTGAGCACAATCATAACATAGGCAAAAGATCATGAACATGAGAGGAATCATTAATAAAAGACTTGAAATGTGACAATGCATAAAAAATAAAACATCTTGTTTAGTGGTCAACTGCCACACATAATTGTGAACAAAACTAGCATCATTTTCTCACACCATTTCACTTTAACTCATGAGATTCATCACTTTACCCAATGCATTAAAGCGCTGTATAATTCCGGGTGCATCTGTCATATTCAAAAATTCATATTGCGTTATATAATTCTGGGCGCACCCGTCACATCATAACATTTACATTATCATGCATGCTATATTGGAAATATGTCAAACTTGAACATAAAAAAATAACCTATGGAAAGAAATGAGTTTTATATAATAAAACATACATTAATAAACATTTGGTTCCCAAAATAAAGAGGGAATATCATTTTTGACATAGAACTATTAACCTTGAGTGAAGAGTGAAACAATTTTCGAGGATTAAAAAGAGTATTTGAAAGAAGAGTTTTTTTTGGAAAACATTGGATTTGTCATAAATTCAATTAGAAAACATGTATATATCTCATAATAGGTAAGATAATGATGGACAAATGACTTTTAAGGAGTTACCATACCAAAAATGGAGTGAAAGAGGGAGAACCCGAAGAAAAAAAGTTGGGTTCGAGAATTTCCCCTTACCTTGTATCTGAACGCTTTCTTCACTTTAATGTCCTGTATAACTACATTAGATTCATTAATTAACAATTTCAGAACCTTTTATACATTAATAAGTTTCATTAAGGTTTTATTAAGTTCATTTATGGGCTTTTGTATGAGTTATAGAGTTTAAATTCATTGTTCGGGAATGTTCATTTTTATAGTTTTTTTGAACTGTTCACTTGTATTCATGAATAGAAGTTTATTTAAAATGCGGATAAACATCTAGAATTGTAATTATATGTTATTGATAATGTTACAGAACTTGAAATGATCTTATAAATAAATTGTTTATATACCATGAGAACAAATTATTAGATAAGAATTTAATAATGATCGTTTGAGTTAATTCGGGCGGTTTTTCGACCACAATGAACTTCTTTTGTTTAATCATATGGTAATATGTACATAAGTTAGTTTCAAAACATTAGATATGATATAATACATATAACATAATCTGGTTCAACCATAAAAATGGTTTCATGACGAGATCTGAAGGCGGTAAAGGAAAATGAAAACATGTTGTTCTTGAAGGTGATAAATTAACGCCTCAAGAACAACGTTTTCCTTTCTAAAATAAAAAGAAGAGGAGAAGAGGGTTGAATGATATATTATTCCATTATTATCATAACAATCCATTATATATAAGATATTGGAGTTACCATACCATGTGGATGAGGATAAGTGGGGAGAGATTAAGAAAAGAACTTGAAATTGAATGAAAATTAAAGGAAAAAAGAGAAAGAAATTACCTTGAACCCTCCTTAAGGCACCTTGGATTGGTCTTTTGATGAGACCAGAAACTCTTTGGACGTGAGGGAGGGGCTATGGAAGATGTTTGGACAGAGTTTAGACAAGGCTTGAAGCTTAAGAGATGTGGTTTGACAAGGGGAAGGAGAGAAGTTATTTATACATGAGGAGTGTTTTTAGAATAAAATAATATATCAAATGTTAGACTTGTAATAGTAGTTTTTTGACAACATAAATCATATATTAATATAATATAATTCTTTTTAGACTTTAAATCATCTTTATAATTTTAGTTTCTTAATTTATTTAAAAAAACTGAAAAGAAAAAGAAAATGATATTTTAAGGAATCGCGTTTTGACATTAGGTTTTGAAAAGTTCTTTTTAGGTTTGGAAATTGAGTTTATTGTATTTTAAGGAATCATTTATGAAATTAAATAGAACCTGGACGAATGTGGAAAACTGTATTTTTACTATTCACCTGGAAATTGAAGTATTTCAAAAAATTACAAAAAAGTCACCCTAACCATTTTTTGATGTGTAAAATCAAAAAATGAACTCCATTTTTTCAAAAATAATATTCTAAATATGATTAATTTAATTTTTAATTAAAATCATAATTTACTTGAAAAATACAGATTTTAAAATTAAAACTGATTTCATAATGCTTTAAAAAATTACATAAGTTTTTATAAAATTATCTTAAACCAGAAGACATAGAATTGTTAATTTATAAACACATTATAGGAGAATACTTTTTCTATTAAATAAATTAATTAGTTATAATTAATTATTTATGACTTACAAAAATGCCAATACTTTTACTATGGTCATATTATCACTTATAAGATGCCTAAATCTTATTTAATCATTCATGGGTGAGGTTATTATTATTTTGAATGATCTACTATTTATAAGGGTCATATTACTATTCATAAAGGTGAGTTACTATTCATAAGGGTTATTTTGAATGATCTACTATTCATAAGGGTCATATTACTATTCATAAAAGTAAGTTACTATTCATAAGGGTATGTTACTATTCATAAGAGTAGATTACTATTTACCAAAAATTATGTTTGTTCAATTAGATTCCATAAAACACCCTGAACACAATTGTTTATGTCAGATTTTTGAAATTCAAAACATAGAAGTGTCAAAATTATGTTTAATGATCACATAGTATTGTGTATCATGATGTCATTTTGATTCGTAATGTGATTATACTATAAGACATAATTATAAGAAGGGAATTCCATTGATAAAACTTTAGTTCGTTACATTTTTCCCTCATTAAATTTCGCCCTCAAAATTTCGTTTTACACAAATAGGTGATGGTACTAATCCTTCATCACCTCTTCCGATTCCTAAGTAGCTTCTTCAAACTTATGGTTCCTCCACAACACTTTAACAAGATGAGTTGACTTGTTGAGTAGGAGCTTATCTCTCCTATCCAGAATTTTTATTGGCTGCTTCTCAAAAGAGAGATCATCTTCCAAACTGTACCACCTCTGAGTTTAATACATTTGAGGGTTCTGGTATGTACTTCCTCAGGAGTGATACATGAAACACATCATGAATTTGAGCCATATTCGGTGGAATTGCAAGCCGATAGGCCACGGCTCCAATGCGGTCGAGGATCACAAAGGGGCAAATGTACCTTGGGCTTAGCTTCCCTTTCTTTCCAAACCGCATGAATTTTCCATGGTGATATTCGAAGGAAGATTTTATCTCCAACGTCGAACTCCAAGTCCCTTCGACTGTTGTTAGTATAGCTATTTTGTCGACTTTGAGCAGATTTGATGTGTTTCTGGATGACTGAGAACCCTCTCTCTCATCTCTTGCACAAGATCAAGTCCAAGTAGTTTTCTTTTCCAACTTCATCCCAACAGGTTGCAGTTCTACATCGCTTTCCATACAAAGCTTCATATAGAGCCATCTGAATAGTCGAGTGAAAGCTATTGTGTACTAAGGAGATTTCAATGTATCTCAAGGTGCTTGGTATGTCAGCAAGTTAAACATAGCGACAAAAGTCCGAAGGGATGATGCAATCATTGCCTATACCCATGTCGAAATGAGAGAATGTTACTATGAACTTTGTCACGGGTCTCCTGAAGACGTCCAAGGGAAATAATGCAACATGGGTTGTGGTTGACCGACTTACCAAGAGTGCCCATTTTATCACTATTTGAGAAGATATCTCGCTTGAACAACTTGCAACCTTCTCTGTCATCTCTTGCACAAGATCAGGTCCAAGTAGCTTTCTTTCTCCAACTTCATCCCAACAGGTTGTAGTTTTACATCGCTTTCCATACAAAGCTTCATATAGAGCCATCTAAATACTCGAGTGGAAGCTATTGTGTGCTAAGAAGATTTCAATGTATCTCAAGGTGCTTGGTATGTCAGCAAGTTGAACCAGAGCGACAAAAGTCCAAAGGGATGATGGAATCATTGCCTATACCCATGTGGAAATGAGAGAATGTCGCTATGAACTTTGTCATTGGTCTCCCAAAGACGTCCAAGGGAAATAATGCAATATGGGTTGTGGTTGACCGACTTATCAAGAGTGCCCATTTTATCGCTATTCGGGAAGATCTATCGCTTGAACAATTTGCAAAGATATATATGAAGATAGTGGTGAGACTACATAGTGTTCCACTCTCGATTGTCTCTGACCGTGATCCAATGTTCACATCTAAATTCTGTAGGAGTCTTCAACATGTTTTGAGTACTGAATTAAATTTCAGCATGACCTATCATCCCCAAGCTGATGACCAATCTGAAAAGACTATTCAGACGCTTGAAGACATGTTAAGAGCCTGCTCTTTAGAATTCAAAGGTGGATGAGATCAGCATCTCCCATTGGTTGAGTTCTCATACAACAATAACTTCCACTCGAGTATTCAGATGACTCCATATGAAGCTTTGTATGGAAAGCGATGTAGAACTCCAACCTGTTGGGATAAATTTGGAGAAAGAAAGCTACTTAGACTTGATATTGTGCAAAAGATAACATAGAAAGTGTCATGTAGAAACACATCAAATTTGCTCAGAGTCAAGAGCTATGTTGACAACCGTCGAAGGGACTTGGAGTTTGATGTTGGAGATAAAGTTTTCTTCGAATATCACCATGGGAGAGTCATGCAGTTTGGAAAGAAGAGGAAGCTAAGCCCAAGGTACTTTGAATGTCACCATGGAAGAGTCATGCGGTTTGGAAAGAAAGGGAAACTAAGCCCAATGTACATTGACCCCTTTGAGATCTTTGACCGCATAGGAGCCGTGGCCTATGTCTTGCACTTCCATTGAATATGAATCGAGTTCATGATGTGTTTCACGTATCACACATGTACTGAACTTAGAGGTGGTACAGCTGAAAGATGATCTCTTTTATGAGGAGCAGCCAGTAAAGATTCTGGATAGGAGAGATAAGGTCCTACGCAACAAGACAACTCATCTTGTTAAAGTGTTGTGGATGAACCATAAGTTTGAATAAACTACTTGGGAACCGAAAGAGGCGATGAAGGAGAAGTACCCTCACCTGGTTGTGTAAAACAAAATTTTGAGGGCAAAATTTTATTAGGGGGAATAATGTAATGACCCAAAGTTTTATCAATGAAATTCTCTTATAATTATTCCTTATAGTATAATCACATTATGAAGCACAATGACATATCATGATACTAAATAATATGTGACCATTAAACATAATTTTGCCACTTATATTTTGAATTTCGAAAATCTGACACACACGTTGCGTTCAAGGTGATTTTTTGAGTTTAATGGAACAAACATATTTTTTGGTGAATAATAACTTACCCTTATGGATAGTTACCTACACTTATGAATAACAACCCACCCTTATGAATAGTAATATGACCCTTATGGTAAATCATCCAAAATAATATCAACCTCACCCATGAATAATTAAATAAAATTTAGCCATCTTATAAGTGATAATATGACCATAGTAAAAGTATTGTTATTTTTGTAAGTCATAAATAATTAATTATAATTAATTAATTAATTTAATAGAAAAAGTATTCCTCTAAAATGTGTTCATAAATTAACAATTCTATGTCTTCTGGTTTTAAGATAATTTTATAAGAATTTATGTAATTTTTGAAAGCGTTATGAAATTAGTTTTAATTTTAAAATCTGTATTTTTCAAGTAAATTATGATTTTAATTAAAAATTAAATGAATCATATTTAGAAAATTATTTTTGAAAAATGGAGTTCAATTTTGGATTCTACAAATCGAAAAATGGTTAGGGTGTTTTTTTTTTGTAATTTTCTGAAGTACTTCAATTTTCAGGTGAACAGTAAAAATAAAGTTTTTTACATAACCGATGTATCTTAAATTGCATCATTCATGATGAAATGATGACATAAACTTTCTAAAACTTTAGATTCATCCATGTTCTATTTAATTTCATAAATGGTTCATTAAAATACAATAAACTCAATTTTCAAACCTAAAAAGAACTTTTCAAAACCTAATGTCAAAAAGCGATTCTTTAAAATACCACTTTCTCTTTCTTTTTAATTTTCTTTTAATAAATTAATGAATTCGAATTATAAAGATGATTTAAAGTCTAAAGAATTATATTATATTAATGTATGATTTATGCTGTCAAAAAATTACTATTACAAGTGACATTTCATATATTATTTTATTTAATATTTTATTCTAAAAACAACCTCTCCACATAGATAAATAACCCTTCTCCCTCCCTTTGTCAAACCAGACCTCTCAAGTTTCAAGCCTTGTAACTCTGTCCAAACATCTTCCTTAGCCCCTCCCCCAAATCCAAAGAGCATCAGGTCTCATCAAAAGATCAATCCAAAGTGCCTTAAGGAGGATTCAAAAGGCAATTTCTCTCCTTTTTCCTTTAATTTTCTTTCAATTTCAAGTTTTTTTCTTAATCTCTCCCCACCTATCCTCATCCAAATTGTATGGTAACTCCAGTATCTTACATATACTGAAATGTTATGATACTAATGGGATAATATATCATCCAACCACTAATTCTTTTCTTTTTATTTTAGAAAGGAAAACGTTATTTGTGTGGTGTTAATTTATCACCTTAAAAAACGACATGTTTTCATTTTCTTTACCGCCTTCAGATCTGGTCATGAAACCATTTTTATGGTTGAACCAGATTATCTTATATGTATTATATCTAATTTAATGTTCTGGGACAAACTTATGTACATATTACTAAATGATTAAACAAAACATGTTCATTGTGGTTGAAAAACCGCCTGAATTAACCCAAATGATCGTCATTTAATTCTTATCTACTAATTCATTTTCAGGGTATATAAACAAATAATTACTAATTCGTTTTCAGGGTAACGTTATCAATAATATATAATTACAATTTTGGATGTTTATCCGTGTTTTAAATGAACTTCTATTCATGAATACAAGTGAATCGTTCAAGAAAACTATAAAACCGAACATTCTCGAACAATAAATTTAAACTCTATAACTCATCCTAAAGCCCATAAATGAACTTAATAAAACATTAATGAATCTTATTAATGCATGAAAGGTTCTGAAATTGTTAATTAATGAATCTAATGTGGTTATACAAGACATTAAAGTGAAGAAAGCGTTCGGATACAAGGTAACGAGATATTCTTGAACCCAACTTTCTTTCTTTAGATTCTCCCTCTTTCACTCCATTTTTGGTATGGTAAGTCATTTGCCCATCATTATCTTACATATTCTGGGATATACATGTTTTCTAATTGAATTTTTGAAAAACCCAATATTTTTCAAAAAAAAACCCTTATTTCAAATAAACACATCCTTTTTACTCCTCGAAGATCGTTTGACTCTTCACTCAAAGTTAATAGTTCTATGATATTCCCTCTTTATTTTGGGAACCAAATGTTTATGAATGTATGATTTATGATGTGAAACCCATTTCTTTCCATGGGTTATTTTTTTTATGTTCAAGTTTGACATATTTTCATTGTGGCATGGCTGATAATGTAAATGTTATGATGTGATGATTGTGCCCATAATTTTATAGCGCAATATGAATGTTTGAATGTGACGGGTGCGCCCAGAATTTTACAGCGCTCCATTGCATTGGGTAAAGTGATGAATCTTATGAGTTAAAGTGAAATGATGTGTGAACATGATGCTAGCTTTATTCATAACTATGCGTGGTAGTTAACCACTAAGACATGATGTTTCATTTTTATGCATTGCTACTTTTCAAGTCTTATTAATGATTTTTCTCATGTTCATGATCCTTTGCCTATGTTATGATTGTGTTCACCCATTGTTATATTGTTCTATCCGGGCTTTTAGCTCACCCCTTCTTGATGTATATCCTCATGTGAATGTGTATTAAGGAGATTTCAAGGGATAATTTATGCAACTTACTAACATAACTGATACCATATAAAAACTTATGAAAACAAGATTGACTTACATACATACATACATGTTTATATATATGTGTGTGTGTTTCATTCTCAAAAGAATCCTTAAATAAATATTGTGCATTGGAAAACACCCTTTTTAAAATTATAGTCCATCCTTAAAATAGGATGTGTACGTTGTTTATACACAAAAACACATATTTACCACTATAAATATATGGGTGTGGCAAACCCCAAAAATCATTACTTAGAAAACCTCCACAAATATTCTATGCATTATAAGCATCAAATAAATAATAGTAATTAATATTTAGAAAACCCAAAATAATTATTTTGTGTATTTAAGGGTTCGTTCAAAGGACTCATAGTCTTCTAGGCACGACTTGGAAATTATGGTCTCTATAACCTCAGTAGGAAGAGACAAAAGGTTTGTTTGTGAACCTTCGACTTCCATCTGAAAATTTTAAGAAAGAATTATACTTAGCGGGGCATAAATAAATTTTTAGTCTTGTTCTCGTGGGCAACATCAGTCCTTTTTGTAAAGAAGGATGATGTAACTCTTGAGCTTTGTTTGTATTATCGTAAGCTTAACCAAGTTACGATAAAGAACCGATATCCCTTTCCGCGAATTGAGGATCTGTTTGATAAATTGAGGGGTGCCCAGTGGTTCTCAAAAATTGACTTACATTTGGGGTATCACCAACCGCGAGTTTGATAGGAGGATATTTCGAAAACAATTCATTATGAATATGTGGTTATGTCTTTTGGTCCCATGAATGCACCAACAGTGTTTATGACATTGATGAATCAAATCTATCAGAGGTATCTTGATTCCTTTGTAGCGGTGTTTGTTGATGACATCTTTGTTTAAGTTGTCCAAATGCGATTTCTGGATAAAAGAGGTACGTTTTCTTGGTTTTGTCATCTTTGAAAAAGTATTTCTTATGGATGTTGAAAATATAGAGGTTGTTATCTCATGACAATCACCAATTTTTTTTTTTGAGATACCCAGTTTCCTTGACTTAGCAAGATACTACATACGTTTCGTTCGTGATTTTTCACGACTTGCCTCTCCAATGGAATCTTTGATAAGGAAACGTGTTCCTTTCCAATGGAGTAATGGTTGGTGGAAATCTTTTCAAGAACTCAAGGTTTTCCTTACGTCATTAGCTATCCTTAGTAGCTATCCTTAGGTTGCCTGAGTCAGGCCAAGGTTACGTGGTTTATTTTGATGCATTGAGATCCGGGTTGGGATGTGTTCTCATGCAGGAAGATCGCGTTGTAGCTTATGCCTCACGACAGTTATGAGTGCATGGGAAAAACTCAACACATGATTTGGAACAAGCTGGTGCATTCCATGCTTTCAAGACTTGACACCATTATCTCTTTGGTGAGAAATTTATGGTGTTTACGGATTATAAGAGCTTTAAACACATTTTTCCTGATTTGAACTTAAGGCAACGAAGATGAATGAAATATCTTCAAATGTTTGACTTTGATTTGATGTATATACCCAGTAAGGGGAATTCCGTGGTAGATGCATTGAGAAGAAAGTCTTATAACCAGTTGGCTAAAGAAGCTTCAGATCTATGGCAGCTAATGTCATTTATAGGTGACATGCATCTGGATTGTGCATAGAAAGCTAACGCTGCAGTTTTCTTTAATGTATCTTTTGTTCCCGATTTAGTTGCACAAGTTAGCAATGCTCAGACATCCGATCCTGAATGTTTGACTTTAAGGTCAAAACTCAATTGTGGGGATACTATTGAGGGATAAAAGCTAAATGAGAAATCTGTGTTGCGGTTTAAATATCAGATTGTAGTTCCTCCAACCTAACAGGATCAGCTTCTTATTTCATACTGTTGGAGTTACTGGCCTAGAACCAACTACTTTGTACTTTATGATAAACTTGTATTCATAGATTTGAATATTAATAAATACTTTATCATATCTTGATTGTTCTTCTGTGTGACAATGCATGTGATAATATCATAAGGATAGTTGTTGCACTAAAGGGTCATAGCTGATCTCTGCTATGATGAGAACCCGGAAGTACCATAACACTATTCTTGAATATATGTTTTATGGTCGGATTATGTTATTTGAGGGACACAAATAATATAGACAATTAAGGGTGAGGACTCATAAAACTTTGAGGCACTTCATGGTGTGCGCTTTTGGTAGTATCCAGGAGGATATTATGAGAACGAGACCCGCCAGTAGGGAATACACATTTCATAGTGTCATTAGATATTCTTATCTGCGGATGTGTGTATTGGTACTTAGACTTTATGATTATTATTAATGGGTATTACAACTCGCGCACTTAAATGTATTGACGAAAACTGTGACGACACACTCTTCACAGCGAGGTAGGATATGTTGGGAGCGTCACGAGTAATACTGCATCAATAGATAATGCGATAAAGGATTTGCCCTTCTGTTCCATAATGGAAATTGATATCTCAGGCCCATTGACAAGTTCAATTTCGGGAACTCAAAGAAAGAATAATCGAGCACATGGGTTGATGACACTAGCATGCAACCCGCTTTATTCGAGATATCGAGACAAAATGATTACATTACACGGTAAACGTTCGTAGGAGGTGACACTCCATTGCGACATTAACTTCTTTCTCTATGGGTGCCTTGGCGTGTTGCTAGACGCTAACCTTGGACTTTAGGCAGACTCCACCTAATGCCACTGAGAAAGAGGCTTAAAGGGTCACACACTAAGTGTGTCCAAATATCTCTTTTAAATATTTATTTAACAAGTTGAATAAAGATTATACCTGATTGTGGTTTAATAATTATTCAAGGATGCGTGATCGCATTTATTTCGACACTAGTTATTCGACATAATATATTGTGGGTGAAATAATATATTTATTAGCAAGTAATGCAGTAATATTTATTTAAGAAATAGTCATTATTCATGGTCTAATAAATGTGGAGGAAATAAAGAAAATGGAAAAACAAATGTACACTCTGTGTATATTAATATACACGCCGTGTAATTTTTTTGGGGATTTGTGAGAAATAATATTATTTATTTAATTAAATAATATTAGGTGTAATTCGCTGAGCGCATTTCAAGTGATAATAATAGTCAACTGTTATTATTAGACATAGGGTCAAACTAAGAATTAAATGAAATGAATAAATGCTTTCAGGTAATTAATTCATTTTAATTATTTAGTAATAAAATCCCAATTACATTATTCTCATTAGACCTAACCATTCTTTGTGGCTGCGCACAACGGATCTGGAGAAAGCTCTCAAGCCAAGAGAGAATTCATTTCCTCCAAGAACGCTCTCAAGTTACGAGAGAGATCCTCCTCTACCGGATCAAGGAGAGCGCTTTGGAAGCGGCTCTCAAGGCGATCAAAGACGGACATCGCAAGCGAAAGCTCTTCCACGCTAGTATCCGAAAATCCCTTTGACGACGTCCAGAGATACGCGGAGCACGTGTGGATCATCGCTAGAGGAAGCCTACAATTGGCTTCTACGACACAACGACAGATCTCATTTAATTGTTACCGGAAACATCAACTGAGAGAGAATTTTATTGAGGTAATTCTTGTCTTTTAATTAAATTAATTATAACAAACATATGATGATTTTCTCTATGGTTTCAGGACTTCCCTCTTTTCTTTTTCATTCTTTGTTTTATTTTAAAGATTTGGCGTTTTATTATCGTGACGGATCTCATATTGATCGTTGTTAACGGTACAATTAAAGTTGGGTACACCCATCCACGCGCTTCCGGTGTGCCTGAAACCTTCAAGTGGTATCAGATGGGTCATATCGTTGATTATAATTATTTAGTTTTTCGTTGATAATTTACGCATTTAATAATTTAGTTGTTTCAATTCAAGTTAATCATTATGTAAATCTGAATCTCTTGATCTGTTCCTCTCTTTCGTTTCTCGTTCACCTTACAGAAACAATCTTTTCTTTTAATTTTGATTAAAATAAAACAGAGGATCTCATTCGGAGGTGCCAAAGCTTCCTGGTTGTACAACACTAGAACACACAGCGTGTATTCGACAGTACACACCATGTAGTCAAGGTTCAATGCATCGGGTCTTGTCCGCCAAACCAAGTCGTGTGTTGGAATTTATCTAAGTCTTTTATGACTCCGTGTGTTGATTGCATAGTTATTTATGGCGCAAGGCGCACAACGGCGACAAGAGCCTCCGGCGCGTGGCAATATTAACTTGCGGCGCACAAAAGAGGTGTATACATATATCAACAATAACAAATAATAAATTATACAATTTGTTGGAGTCTGCATCCCACATCGGACTTGAGGTCCGGTGTGGTCTTTCTTATTTATTATAAATACACCCCAAGGGCTCCTTAGGAGGAACACCTTGGGGGGTCGATTCCTTTCTTTTATTTCTCTACATGGTATCAGAGGAGGTTTTTTGAACCCCCAATCCCACCCTCCCTATTTTTTTTCTTCCCTTTAGGGTTTCCCGTCCGGGGGGGCGGCGACCTCAAGGCCCCGTAGGGTTACCGCCGCCGCCCCTCCGCCTCTGCCCCGCCCAGTCGCCCCTTCTCCGGCGCTCCCCTCACGGAGGCCCTCTCATCCCGACGGCCCTCATCCCGGCATCCCCGGCTCGCCCCGACGTCCCGGCTCCGCGGCTTCCAGGCGGGTCTCCCTTCCCGGCGCGCAGGCTCTCCCCACTGGCGCCCGCTCCTCCTGCGCACTCCTCCTCCCTGCGCGCTCCCGGCTCCCGGCTCGCCCCTGCCGTCGCGCTCGCCCGCTGCTCTCCGGCGTCCAGACCCGACGACCTCGGCGCGACTCTCTGCGCGCGGCCCGCTCCTCCTGCGCGCGAATCCCGTCGCCGCGACTCCCGGCGCACCTCCTCCCGACCCTCCCGCTTCCAGCAGCCGGCCTCCAGCTCCGGCCGGCGATCCCTCTCCGGCCGACGACCCCTCTCTGGCGGCCTCTCCCGTCCCGCTCCCCTCCCGGCGACCTCGCCTGCTGCTCTCCGGCGGCCAGATCCGGACAGCTCCGGCTACTCCGGCCAGATCTGGTGATTTTCGGCCAGATCCGGCCAGATCCGTCCAGATCCGGCGATATCCGGACTGTTCCGGGCAGATCCGGGCAGATCCAGAATGTTCCGGCCAGCAACCGGCCTCCACCCGTGCCGACCGCTCCACGCAGGGGGCCTCCTTCGGTTTCCAGCACCGCCTCCCGGCCTCCTGCACCCTCGCCGGCCTCCTCTTGCGGCATCCCCGCCTCGCCGGCATCTCCCGGCACCTCCCGGCAGCCGCATCTCTATCCGCCGGCACGCCCATTCGCTAGCGCAGCATCTCGACCACCTCGGATTTGGGTCTGTTGGCGCCACCAGATCCCGCAACGATTTCTGCGGAATCCCCGCCTCCCGTCACCGGCCCCGCAAGTGCGGTTTTCCCGGTGCTAGTTTGGATTTCCCGGCGTTTCATCGACCGGCCCCACTAGTGCGGCATTCCTGGCGTTCCGTCAACTGACCGGTCTGCGTGGTCATCTGCTGCGCCCGCAAGATCTTCCATCCATCATCCTGCGGGGGAGCTTCGATCGTGAGGGGGAGCAACAACTTTTGCAGCTTTCTTTTTATTTCGTCATGTTTTGTCATCAAGCTGGGTATGTCCAGCTTGAGGGGGAGTGTTGGTCTCTGTTTTATTGTTTTCTTTTCATTATGTGTCCAAGCTAGGTACACCTAGCTTGAGGGGGAGTGTTGGAGTCTGCATCCCACATCGGACTTGAGGTCCTGTGTGGTCTTTCTTATTTATTATAAATACACCCCAAGGGCTCCTTAGGAGGAACACCTTGGGGGTTCGGTTCCTTTCTTTTATTTCTCTACACAATTTATATATAAAAAACAAAGATTTATGTCAATAATTCATATTCCATACATCAAAAAACAAATGAAGTCGACAATGACACCTACAATTAAATATTAAAAACTATATATCTCAAAAAATCATATATATCAATTCCTGAAATATATTAAAAAACATATATCTCAAAAAACCAAGACGGGAGTAAAAAACCATATATCTCAAAAAAACAACAGGAGTAATTCGAAAAAAATAAGGGGTGAGTAACATAAATAAAATTGAATTAAAAACAAAAAAAAGTTATTGATTCGCACAAAAGGTGCGCCTGCTCTGGACAACATTGCGTATCTAAGTCGTGGTGGTTGATGGAGCTCGGCTAAGTCGTGGTCGACCGGGTCACGGTGGTCGAGGGATCTCAGTTTGGTCGTGGCAATCAATGTGGTCCAACACCGGCTGGGTCGCTACGCTCACGGGAAGAGTGTTGTGTAGAGTCGGAAGGGGAGGTCGTTGTTTGACCTCAAAAGAGGTATTTTCAATCGGGGTGTAAGAGTTGGCAAGTTAAAAAAATACAAAAAAATAAAATAAAAAAGGCTCAATGGCGCGCGCCATTGGCGCAACATGGCGCGCGCCATTGCACAATATGGCGCACGCCACAGTGAGCCATCTTAAATGAGCCATGGCGCGGCGCACCACTCCCTGGCGCTAGCCATGGCGCAATGGCGCGCCATGGCACGCGCCATGGCACGCGCCATTAATAACTATGGTTGATTGGGAAGAGGTGGCACACGGTTTCCGGAGTACATGCTGTGTGGCCCACTGGACACGGTGTGTAGTCACTTCGGGTTAGGGTTGGACCGTGTACCCCGTACACGGCTTGCCCGACTGGAGACCGTGTAACACGGATACTACACGGCGTGTGGCCTACCGGACTCGCCGTGTACTCCGAAGATTTTCGAAGTGCATCTCCATGCCGTATCCCTGGGCGTGTACTTCAGATTAACGGTGAACGATAGTACACGTCGAGTAGTTGGAACTACACGTCGTGTATTCATCCAAATTATGCAGATTTATTAAAATTTATTATTATATTTTACAAACACTTGAGACGTGTATCATGTTGCGGGCGTAAAGATGAGGCACAACATGTGATAGATGTTTTATATATATGTATTTAATTTAACATCTGTGTAATGTTCATTTCTACTCATTGGGTAGTTATGAACGAGAATTCATTGGGTTGCCTCCAAGGTACAAGTTACGTACAAAGATAATTTTAAATGAATTTATTTGTTTAAAATAATGATGGATGAGAATATCAAGAAAATTCAGAATAATGGTTTAAGATAAAAAGATTGATTAATTAAAGATAATCAATTGATTCGAGCGTGATTTATCTTAAACAAAAACGATTAAAGAATTGAATGTTAGTTTTATTTATGCGTAAATATCGTTGCATGTATGGATGATCATGAGTTAGACCAAGACCTTTGTATGTGGATGATTTTTTTTTAATTTATTTAATTAAATTAAATTTGTTGGCCTGCGAGCCTTCTCCTCATAATTATGTAGGGTCTGCGTGCCCAAGATTTCTTTTATGTAAAACCCCCTTTACCCCTCACCTTCGTGTGAGATAAAAGTATATGTAATGGATAGAGCTCCCAAGCTAGTGGAGGCGACTCGAGTTAGGAGAAGTGAAACCAATCTGAGGAGATACAAAGGTGTACAATTGGAAAACTGTAAACACGAACCCAAAAGGTTCAAGGTTTTTCTCCCCTAGGTCTTGACAACACTTGAATTAAACTCTTAGGAACATGACCCTTTTTCTAAAACCATGTCTACATGCTTTGACATTGGGATGCTCATTTAATCCAAGCAAGGTGAAAAAGATTAAATCATAAACTATAAATGATCCAAAGCGTTTCTTGTGACAATTGGGAAACTACAAAGTGTGGGTCACTTCTTAGAGAAATGTTCATGCATAAAAAAAATAATTAAACATATGTACTTATGCATGAATGTATATTTATACTTGAACATGAAAAATATCATACCACTTGCTTGAGAATTAAAGTTTGAAATACAAGTATGTATTTATGTGGATTTGAAAATCATGGAAAAACATATATATATATATATATATTTATATATGTACACAAGGCGTCTGCTTGAAATCTTTCATAACCCAAACGAGACTAAATAGATTCTTGCAACCGTTATATTCTTCATAATCATGTTTTAAACCAATATGGATAGTTTTTGTGAAAGTTCAGCCGTTACCAAACTTACACACACACACACACACAAATATATATATACATACTAACACATAACCACAAGTACATGAATTATATTTAAGGGTACACAAAAAAAACGTGATAAGATTAGAACCCTTTTGTGTTGTTTCATGTATCGAAAAGAAAACAATTCTTGAAAACAAAAGATTACTCATCAAAGTTCATAAACCCGAAATAGTTTATATGAAGGAACCATATAAGATTTCGAAATTTCAAAATAGGTTGGGACAAACTTATATAATACGTGAAACGTTGAAATGGACAAGAATGATTTTTCATCTTTGAAGCATAAACTCTTTTCACGTGTAATACACTCAAAACATGTTTTGATAATCCACGTGAATTAAGGTTTAGAATAAACTGAATATATTCATATATATATAGAGAGAGATCCATATATATGTGAGAATATAGGAGTTTTCCAAAAAGAAAACTTAGGGAAAAAATTTATCCCTTGACTTCGGGTGTGCAAAAAGGATGGGCAGGGAAGTTTTTGTATGTTGAGGAGAGGAAGGACGGGTAACCATGGGTGCAACCGGGTTTTACATAAGCCCTCTCTCTATATATATGTATATTTATATAAAATGTTTCATACAAAAAAAAACATAAATAAAGACCCACAATCTTGACTAAAACAACACCGATCCAAATGGACCGACTCTCGAAGAATTCGCCGGATTGACTCTCGATTGAGGATATCTAAGTCGTAGGCGTTGTCGTATAAGCTGAAATTGAGTAGTTGGTACATGTAAGCTGCACAAAGGTTTCCCTCCAAAGCAGCCTCTTGAAATCTCTCTCTAGCCACGAAGTTTCGGCCCAGAGTAAAGCATAGAAAGAGTCCTTCGTGGTATTTTCCCCTCCGCCTGTACTTGGCCAATTGGACCGTCGCTATACGGTGGTATATGTAAGCATTCTCCTGCCAGGAGCGGAGGATGTACGGACTATTTGACACTTCGTAAAGTTGTTTGCATGTTCTTCGCAAATTTTCGAATGGTATGTACTATTCTTCACAGGTTTTGACCAAGATAATCTCTAGTATCTCAGTAGAGAGTGATAGGATGTGAGTCCGTCCTTCCATCTGAAAATTTTTATGAAAGTTCAATCGTTGATATCAATCCAAGGGTATAAACAAAGTAAAGATAGAAGAAAGGAGAAATGACAAATTACATTCTCATATAACCACTGGTTCATAAAAAGGAAGGGCTAATGGTTTCCCCAGTTCCCTAATACACGAATTCCTAAAACTAGTTCAAAACTTTCAATCTCCCCGAACCATATGCAACCCGAGTAGTCGGGTTCGATATCGTGGGTGCACTTGTGTTGTCTCCAGAGTCTGGCGTGTGGGGTGTATAGCTGAGAGACATCAGTATGCACTTGATGTCTGTACACCGAACGGGAGGCTTCGTATTCAAGGATGTCAAAGTCCATTACTTGTCCGTAATGGCCATAGGACAAGACTTGACACATATACGCTGCGTGGAGGTTTCTCGCTGCTGCAGCTTCTTGGAAGGTTGTGAGGGATGAAATGCTTTCTGAAGCGGTGAAGCATCTAAAAAGTCCCTCGTAGTATCTTCCCAGTCGTACATAGGATGAAAATTGGGCTTGCATCATAAAGATGTAATCCAGACCTGCTCTTCGGTGGAGTTGAAGTACTTGGGGAGAGTTGGATACGTTATAGAGGTGTTTACATGTCATTCGCATATGGGCATAGTTTATAAAATTTTCATGACTGGCTATAGAAATTATGTTTTCTGGGGCTTCTATCGGAAGAGATAAAAGATTAGTACCCTCGTTTTCCATCTGAAAATTAAGAAAAACACATATTTAGTAATGATGGGAAGTTGACTGACTTCGAATAAATTAAAGCTATAAATGATGGGAAGTTGATTGATTTCGCATATGAAGGTGGCGTTTTGAAATTCGGAAAGAGGCTTTGTGTTATCGCTATTTCCGAGCTAAAGAAGAAACTATTGGATGATGCTCATAGCTTTAATTTCTTTATACTCCCTGGTATCACCAAGATGTATCGAGATTTTTGAGAAAACTTTTGGTGGGACTATGAAAAGGGAGATTGATGAATAAGTTTATCATTACATCATGAAGGGAAAAACAACACTAATTTATTCCACTGGAAACATCAATGACTCTTAGATTACGTTTGCACGTAATCCATAATTTATTTCTTCATGCCCTGTGGAAATGAAACTTAAGAAAGGGGTGGGCTCAAACGCTCTGTAAAAGTAAACAATACAGCGGAAGATAATATAAACATTAGACATGGTGAATAATTGAAATCACATGCCTTTAAAAATAAATTTGAACATAAAATGGCAGGAATATAAGCTGAGTAAGTATTGCCATAATATAACATAATCATGAGTATTCTACTAGTCTAATAACCACATGAACTTTCTATTATTAGCTTCATAATGAGGGAAGTGCATATGCCGGACATTCTGAAACATTTGTAAATCCCTCGTTCAAGACGTCTAACGATTAAGGCCTTAGCCAAAATCCATATATCACATTGGGAAAGTCCTCGGTCTATTCCACGTCTATTTGTGTTATGAGACCTACCGATGCATCGAGGGGCTATAGCGGCCCCCACCCGTCACATAATAAGTCCAATGCATTCCTCATATGAGCAGGGATAAATATAAACAACATATACATTCATATTGAAACTATCATATGAAATATAAATATCTTTTCCCAATCATTAATCATAAAACACTAACCATTCCGAGTAATATGGTGAATGGTTTTAAGATAGATCACCCACAATAGGGTTAGTCATAAACCATTAAATAAAATATGGTAGATGACTTTATAAATGATTAAACCCAATAATACATAAGAATCAACAAGAGTGTTGAATCAAACGAAAATATTCTTATAAAATCATTAAATAATCTTGAGATAAACTCTTTTATTTGAAAAGAATAGTTTTAAAAAAATCTTTGAATAAAACCAGAAGTGAATTAAGATAGTATTTCATGATAAAATGAGTGTTTTTAGAAGGGCAAGGGTTTCAAAAAATAGATTATAGAGTTCCCTTGAAAACAGAGATGAATTTGAGAAATTCCCTTAAATCGGGCTTGTATTTTGGAAACAGTTTTGAAAGTTTATTTTAAAACATGTAACTATCCCGAAAATAGGGAAGAATTCTGGATGGTGTACATATATAGAACACTCACATAGAATTTATGAAAAGGGCATAATAATATATAAGAATTTCATTGAGGTAATTTAATAATGAAAGTAACCCGAATGAAAATGGAAGTTCTGGTGGAAAACCCTTACCTTAACTCCGAACGTGTTCCGCTCTCAAACCTAAGCTCTTGGAATATGATTTCATGTAAATCTCAAGAATTGAATTCAAATATTATTTATGATCATACATAGGTGTTATTGGTCATTTATGTAACTTGGTTACATGGCATGAGGATGAATTATTATATAGAATTTTAATGATAACTGTTTCGGTTAATTTGTGGGTTTTAATTACAACGAACTCATTTTTCTTTATAATTTAATAACATTTGTACAAAGGGATTAAAAAATCTTACATAGGTTATATTACATATATATAATAATCTGGTTCAACCATAACAAGAATGGTTTCATGACCAGAATTGAGAATGATAATAGAAATCGGAAGTCCATCATCCTTGAATGTGAAAAATTGACACATCTCAGATGGTGTTCTTGTTACTAGTATAAAAGAAAGTAAAAGGGGGTAGATGATGATAACTTATTCCACTATCATGACAACATTCCAGCACATATAAGGTACTGGAGTCATCACAAAATTTGGATAAAGAGAGAAAATAGAAAAAGAAGACAAATGAACTTGAAAAGAAAGACAGAGAATTGAAGATGAATTTACCTCTTGAACCAAACTTCCTTGAGAGTCTCCTCTCCCACGTCCAGCAAACCTTGATCTTTCGCGATAAAGTGAGCTGTTTCTGTAAGACGATCCACAACGACTCATATAGCATTTCTTCCTCTGGATGTTTTCGGAAGTCCAGTGACATAGTCCGTGGTAATGTTTCCCACTTCCATGATGGTATGGGTTGTGGTGCATCATCCCTTTAGACTTTTGCCTCTCAGCCTTCATTTGTTGACAAACCAGACACTTTGATGTATATTCAACAATCTCCCTTTTCATATTGTTTCACCAAAAGTTTTTTTGGAAATCTCGATACATCTTTGTGGTACCAGAGAGTATAGAGAAATTAGAGTTATAAGCATCATCCAATAGTTCCTTCTTTAGTTCAGGAATAACGGGAACACAAAGCATCTTCCTGAATTTCAAAACGCTATCTTCATATACGAAGTCAGTCAACTTTCCATCATTTATAGCTTTAATTTATGCGAAGTTAGTCAACTTTCCCAATCGGAATACTCCCATGTGTAATTCGTTTTCTCAATCTATAAAAGAAGGCCTCTACCCCACCTTGAAGGGAAGGGGGTTTCTCAACCTACATGGTATCAGAGGAAACTTTATTCTGACCCTTCCTCCCAGCGGCTTCCCGACACAGTCCGACCCCGCCTCCTCGGTGCATTTTTGCACCCTCCTTCCCCGGCGCCTCCTGCCCGGTGCGCCTTCCCTCCCTGCACTCGCTCCTGCGCGCGATCCCTCCCCTTCATGGCTCCTCCTGCGCGTGCGGCTCCTCCCGACGACGACCCTCCCGTCGCCCCGTCGCGCCTTCACCGGAGCGCGACCCTCCGTCGCGGCTCCGTCCGGCTCCCGCACGCCCTCCCGACTATTCCCGGTGGGCCTGGCTCCCGCATCCAATCCCGGCGGCCCTCCTCTGCGCGCAACACCCTCGACGTTTCCCCTGCTGCCACTGCGAACCATCCCTCCTGCGCGTCTCCACGTCGAGTGCAGCGCCCGGCCGCCCGCTCCGCCCGTGTCTCCTCACAGCGACACCTTTGGCAGCCCCGCCGCGACCTCCGACCAGCGCCGGAGCTCCCTAGCGTTCCAGCTTGAAGCCGCTCCGCCGAGTGTCTCTTAGGCTGGCGCTCTACTTCGGCCGTACCGGCACGGGACTTGCCCGTGACCACCGACAGCAGATCCAGGCCGGCCGCTCACCTCGCGGCGCCTCCGGTCGTCCTCCCGCCAGGCGGCCCTCCAGTCCGGTGCTTCCTCCTGCAATGCAGGAATTTCCTGTTTTCTGGATCCAATGCGGTCATTCGGTCCCGCTCTCCCGCATCACTCCCTGTGACGTTTGGATGAACAGCCTGCGGACGCTTCTCGACTCCTGCATTCGATGCAGTCTCTCTGTCCGCCTCCAGCGGTTTCCTGACCCCAATCTGAGCATCCGCCATCTTATCCAGCCACCATTGCTCAGACTGAGAGCACCACCGCTTGCCTATCTCATCGATTGTCAGGCTGGATGCTCGACTCCAGTGCGTCTGAACATCTCACAGGGGATCTTGGTATGTTCACTACCTACAATCCATCTACTTGTGCTTTTCCAATCACTGTTGCCAATGGATCAACAATCCCCATTGCGGGCTTTGGCGCATGCCTTTTGACATCGTCTATTAGTCTGCCTTCAGTTGCTCACGTTCCTCACAGCCAGTTTAATCTTCTCTCCATCAGCAAACTCACCAAAGATTTAAACTATGCTGCTATTTTTACATCTTCTGGTGTTGTGTTTCAGGAGCGATCGACGAATCGGGAACTTGGTCGAGGTCATATTCAGGCTAGGGTGTACATACTCGATATCCCACACCCTCTTGCCTGCCCATCCACCTCAGCCCGTTGTCACGACCCAACCATGGGGGTCCTGTCCCACACCAGCAAGAACATCAAAGCTGCAGTTCATCTGATTTGTCCCTATCGAAGAGATGAGAGTCGTCCCGACAAAGAGGAGGATGGTGCGTGTCAACCTTGACACCACTGGTTGGGAGTTGGGGCCACTCTCCTGATGAGTCCATGGCAGGACGAAACCAGTGAACATCACATATGAAGAGCTGGAAGACTGAACCCCGCCCGCCTTGGATGGGGCTGGGGTGCTGCACGGGCGAACCGCTGTGCTGAGACGCTCAGCTCGTGACAAGTGGTATAAAAAAGAATGTGCCTCGTGGTGTTGCGGAATGCTGCCGGATGGACCTTGGTGGTGGGAGCGGAGTCTCGTGGAGGTGGTTTTCGACCCTGAGAGAGAGGGTGGACCACGGTGGTTTGCGACCCAGAGAGTGGGTAGGCCATTGATGCCAACGACAAGGAAGGAGCATCCCCTGAGGCCATGCTTGGTAGCCGGTTAGTTGGAAGCAGTCGCAGACACACAGAAGACCACGATCCTGCATACACGAGGGCGTGCATGGAATGGTGGTGGGAGGATGTCACGACCCAATCATGGGGGTCCCGTCCCACACCAGCAAGAACATCAAAGCTGCGGTTCATCTGGTTTGTCCCTATCAAAGAGATGAGAGTCGCCCCGACAAAGAGGAGGACGGTGCATGTCAACCTTGACACCACTGGTTGGGAGTTGGGGCCACTCTCCTAATGAGTCCATGGCAGGACGAAACTAGTGAACCTCACATATGAAGAGTTGGAAGGCTGAACCCCGCCCGCGTTGAAGGTGGCTGGGGTGCCGCACGGGCGAACCGCTGTGCTGAGACGCTCAACCGGCGACACCGTGCCCTTGACCTTCATTCTCGTCTTGGTCATCCGCCGACTTCCATCCTACATAAACTTTGTCCCCAATTTAGTCCTAATCTTTCATTCCATTGTGAACCCTGCAAATTTGCAAAACATCATAGGGTGACATATGTGCCTCGATTGGACCCGCGTGCCGCGAATCCTTTTGACCTTGTTCATTCCGATGTATGGGGTCTTTGCAAGGTTCCTAGCCAGCCAGGGTACCAGTATTATATTACCTTTATTGATGACTATTCCTGCATGACCTGACTCTACCTTCTTCATGATCGGTCTGAAGTGAGTTCTACCTTTCAGACCTTCTAGAATGAAATTCAGACTCAGTTCTCAACCTCCCTGAAATGTCTCCGCTCCGAAAATGGATGAGAATATTTATCTTCCACCCTTCAACAGTTTCTAAAGGATAAAGACATTATTCACCAGACATCTTGCCCCGATACACCTCAGCAGAATGGAGTGGTCGAGCAGAAACACCGCCATATTCTGGAGACTGCTCGTGCCCTCCTATTCCACATGAAGGTGCCTCTCTATTTTTGGTGCGATGCTATCCTGACTGCTACCTACCTCATCAACTGCCTCCTTTCTTCTATCCTTCAGAGAGAGACTCCTTTTCAGACTCTTTTCTCCTCTCTCCCTCCTCACTCACTTCCCTTGCGTGTCTTTGGATGTCTCTGTTATGTTCGTGACACCCGACCCAGGCTCTCCAAACTCTTTCCTAAATCCCTCTACTGCATATTCCTCGGTTATTCCCGCACTCAGCGCGGATACCGCTGCTTCTCTTCAGACCTACGACGATATATCATCTCTGCTGATGTATCATTTGTTGAGAGCTCTCCCTTTTCACATCCCTCTCCTCTTCCCGACACTGACATTGATGACTGTCTTCCTCTCATCATCCATCCTCCACTGGTGTCTCCCCCTACTGTTGCTGATCACCATTTTGGTACGGTCTACTCTTGTCGCCCATTGACTGTACGCCCTGTTCCGGCCGAGGACATCATCGTCTCCGCTTCGTCCGATGCTCCTGCCTCGGCACCAAAAGACTTGCCCATTGCACTCCAGAAAAGTACTCGTTCGTGACACAGTACTCCTCTATTTGTCTCTTCATGCAGGGGTTTGTCCGCTCTGGAGACAGTATCTATTCCGCGCACAATTGGTGATGCAAAGTCTCATCTGGGATGGCTAGCGGCAGTGCAGGATGAATTGCAGGCTCTTGAGGAAAACAATACTTGAGATCTCATCCCCCTACTAGGAGGCAAACAGGCAGTGGGCAGCAAATGGATTTACACTATCCGGCTAAATCCCGATGACACTCTCCATCGACTCAAAGCCCACCTTGTGGCTAAAGGCTTCACACAAACTTACGGGGTGGACTACTTTGATACATTCTCTCCAGTGGCCAAGATGGCCTCCGTCCGGTTATTCATCTCTCTGGCGGCGCATCATCATTGGCATCTTAATCAGCTGGATGTCAAAAATGCCTTCCTCCATGACTTTCTTGAGGAAGAAGTTTATCTGCAGCAGCCACCCGGCTTTTGTGCCTCCGGCGCCGAGTCTCAAGTCTGTCGACTCCGCCGCTCTCTGTACGGCCTCAAGCAATATGCCTGGTTCGGCCGCTTCAGCACTGTCGTCATTGATTTTGGCCTCTCTCGAAGTATGAAGGATCACACTGTTTTTTACAGAACGACTCCTGCTGGCTGTATCCTATTAGTCGTTTATGTGGATGATATCATCATCACTAGCAGCGACTCTGCTGGTGTCACTCACCTCAAGCAGCATCTTCACCAGCACTTCCACACTAAGGATCTCGAACCTCTCACATATTTTCTGGGCATCGAGGTGTCATATTCTCCGGACACCATCTCACTCTGCCAACAAAAGTGTGCGTTGGATATTCTGCAGGATGCTGGGCTGACACAGACCACTGCTGTTGACACCCCTTTGGAGCCTGGGGAAGGATCACTTTATGCCTCCTCAGAACCATATTCACATCCTGAGCGGTACCGTCGGTTGGTGGGTAAACTCAATTATCTCATCATGACTCGTCCCGACATTAGTTGCGCTGTTGGCAAAGTGAGCCAATTTATGGAACATCTGACCACCTCTCATTGGGATGTTGTCCTCCGAATCTCCAAATAATCAAGCGCAATCCTGCCCGTGGTCTTCGCTACTCACAACATCCTCATATGAACATTGAGGCCTTCTGTGATGCTGATTATGCTGGTTGCCTTGCCACTCGGCGATCTACCTCTGGGTTTATCGTTTTCTTAGCCGACAACCTAATTTCTTGGTGCAGCAAGAAACATACTGTTGTGTCCAGATCCTGTGCGGAATCTGAGTATCGAGCCATGACAACCGTCACTACGGAGATCCTTTGGCTTCAACAACTCCTCCAGGTGCTTCGCTTTCCTCCTCCCACATCTGCTCACATCTGGTGTGACAATCAGGCAACCACCAAGATTGTTTCAAATCCCGTCTTCCATGAACGCATGAAGCATATTGAGGTGGACTGACACTTTATTCGACACATTATGGCAGGAATATGAGCTGAGTAAATAATGCCATAATAAAACATAATCATGAGTATTATACTAGTCGAATAACGACATGAACTTTCAACTAATAGCTTCATAATGAGGGAAGTGCATATGCCTGACATTTTGAAACATTTTGTCATGGCCTCGGTCAAGGTGTCTAGTGATTAAGGCCTCGGCCAAAATCCACATCACATTAGGAAAGGCCTCGGCCAATTCCACGTCTAGTTGTCTCATGAAACCTATCTATGCATCGAAGGGCTATAGCGGGCCCCACCCGTCACATAATAAGTCCAATGTATTCCTCATATGAGCGGGGATAAACATAAACAACAAATACATTCATATTGAAACTATCATATGAAATGTAATTATCCTTCCCCAATCATGAAACATAAAACACTAACCATTCAGAATAATATGGTGAATGATTTTAGAATAGATCATCCACAATAGAGTTAGTCATAAACCATTAAATCAAATATGGTAGATGACTTCATAAATAATTAAACTCAATAATACCATGAAATCAAAACCAGAAGTGAAGTAAGATAATATTTTCATAATAAAATAAGTGATTTTATAAAGATAATGGTTTCCAAAAACAGATTATAGAGTGCCTTTGAAAATATGTAAGAATTTTAGAAATTCCCTTGAATGAGGCTTGTATTTTTGAAACAATTTTGAATGTCCTTTTTAAAACGTGTAACTATCCATAAAATAAGGAAGGATTATGGTTTGTAAACATATATATGATACTCACAAATAACATATGATGAGTACATAAAAATACATAAGAATTGCGTCGAGGTAATTAGACAATGAAAGTATCCCGAATGAAAGTGGAAGTTCGGGTGGATAAACCTTTACCTTAACTCCAAATGTGTTCCTCTCTTGTACTTAAGCTCATGGAATATGAAATTATACTTGTTAATAACTTATTTCAGAACCTATTAGACATGTATTTAGTTTACCTTAATTCTTGTTAGTTTGTTTATGTCGTTATTGATAAGTTATTGTATTGAATTTCGTCGTTCTGGAGTGTTTGTTTGAATTTCTGGTTTGTAAACATATATATGATCTTCACAAAGAACATATAATGAGTACATAAAAATACATAAGAATTGCATCGAGGTAATTAAACAATGAAAGTATCTCAAATGAAAGTGGAAGTTGTCGATAAACCCCTACCTTAACTCCAAACGTGTTCCGCTCTTGTACTTAAGCTTCTGGAATATGAAATTATACTTGTTAATAACTTATTTCAGAACCTATTAGACATGTATTTAGTTTACCTTAATTCTGGTTAGTTCATTTATGTCGTTATTGATAAGTTATTGTATTGAATTTCGTCGTTCTGGAGTGTTCATTTCCTTTATTTTCATATTCGGTTCACTTGTTTTTAAGTAATGAAGTTCATGTGGAATGGTTATAAATCTCTAGGATTGGAATTATATATTATTAATGAACATAAAGAATTGATAATGGTCATTTTTATCATTTGGTTACATGAAATGCGGATGAATCATTAGATGACAACCACTTCGATTATTCGGCGGTATTTGGAATATTATGAACTTGTTTTGACATATAACATAATTATATGTACATATTCTGGTTCCTGAATATTAATTAGGTTATAACACATATATTATAGTCTGGTTCAACTATGAATATGGTTTCATGACCAGTAATGAAGAAGAAATTGAAGAACGAAACTTCGTCGTCCACGAAGGTTATAAATCAGAACCTTATGGACGTCGATTTCATTTATAAAAATAAAAGGGAGTAAGAATATTTATGATGGTTCTTGCATTCACATGATATAAATCCAGTATATAGATTTTGTCTTTCAACTTTCACTTGTTGACAAACCATATATCTTGACACAAAATCAGCAATCTCTCTCTTCATGTTGTCCCTTCAAAAATGTTTCTTCAAATATCTATACATCTTAGTGTTACCGGGGTGTATAGAGAAATTGGAACTATGAGCATTATCCAACAATTTCTTTTTTTGATCAGGTATATCAGGAACACAAAGTCTCTTCCCAAATTTCAAAATTCCATCTTCATATACGAAGTCACTCAATCTCCCATCATTCACAGCTTTAATCTTCTTTTGAAACTACTCATCATCAGCCTGAGAACTTTTTATCCTTTGTAGTAAAGATGGTTTGACAACCATTTGAAAAAGCATTGATGTTTCACCTTCCAAGGTTATTCCCATATCCATCTTTACTAGATCCATGAAAATAGGATCCCTTTCAACTCTAATCTTGTTCAAAACTCAATGATTCTTTCTGCTCAAGGCATCTGCCACCTTATTTGCCTTCACTGAGTGGTAGTGTATCGTGCAATCATAATTTTTGAGTAGTTCAAGTCATCTCCTTTACCTTATGTTGAGTTCTTTCTGTGAGAAAATGTACTTCAAACTCTTGTGATCATTATAAATCTCACATTTTTCACCATAGAGATAATGTCTCCATATCTTCAAAGCAAAGATTACAACAGCTAATTCAAGATCCTAAGTAGGATAGTTTTGTTCATGAATTTTTAGCTGTCGTGATGCGTAAACAATAACCCTATCATTTTGCATAAGGACACAACCAAGTCCTTTCTTTGAAGCATCACTATAAATAACAAACCCGTCATTTCCCGATGGTAGAGTCAATATAGGAGGATTGACTAATCTTCTCTTCAGTTTTTGAAACGTTTTTCACAATCTTTTGTCCAAACAAATTTAACCCCTTTACTTGTGAGCGTCGTTAGTGGGTTAGCCAGTTGGGCAAAATTCTGCACGAAACGCTGATAATAATCTGCTAAGCCAATAAAAGTACGTACCTCATTTATGTTTGTTGGCATGGGCCAATCTTGGATTGCCTTTGTCTTCGCTGAATCAACTAGGATTCCATCCTTAGAGACAATAGGGCCAAGAAAAGAAATCTCCTGAAGGCAGAATTCACACTTGCTAAACTTCTCATATAATTCATGTCTTCTAAGAGTCTTCATGATAATGCGCAAGTGATTTCCATGATCTTCGTAGCTTTTGGAATATACCAAGATATCATCAATAAATACTACTACAAAATCATCGAAATATTTCTTGAAAACTCTGTTCATTAGATCCTTGAAGACAGAGGGTGCATTAGTCAATCCAAAAGGCATCACTGTAAACTCGTAATGCCCGTACCTGGTTTGAAATTCTGTTTTCGGAATGTCTTTCTTCTTCACACACAACTGATGATATCCAGGTCGAAGGTTAATCTTTGAAAAGTATTGAGCTCCATGAAGTTGGTCAAATAAATCATCAATGCGAGGTAGGGGATACTTGTTTTTTATTGTTATAGCATTGATCTCTCTGTAGTCGACACATAACCTCATAGATCAATCTTTATTCTTAACAAAAAGGAAATTGGCTCTCCCGATAGATGATATACTGCCATGACAACCTTCTCTCTTTCATTACATCCCAAAGCGAGAAATATCTTCTCAAGAGAACATATCCACTGCTCTGCTACAAACGAGTTTGTAGTCTCGTTGAATGATGGAGGCTGTTGTCGCATAAAGCGATCTAGCATGGTTTCTCCACGTGGTGGATCCGGATGTTCTATACGGGTAAGGTTATTATTCATTACCTGAGTAAGTTGTCCCAATATAGTTATGAGTTGCTCAGCACCAGAGCCAACATCATTATCTTGCGTCGAAAGAAAATTTCTACGGGGACACGTGCATTCGTGCGATTTCAATTCCGTCCACTAGGTTCCATATCTAGATAATGGCATACACTCTATTAGGTTATGAATTATAATGTATAATCTTAACTTAAAAATATTCAGAAAAATTGAGACCCTACGCCTGGCTAATCTCTATATTCACAAAAATGGTTTCTTTGAGGAATATTTTACATTTCAATCTTTCTTGAAGGTTTGTAAAGAAAATGTGAATTATCCTAATAAGCATATCCTCCGGAAATGTCGTAACCAAGAGTGCAGCAATGCCCATTGTCGTGCACCAGTCCCCGTTCGAGTCTAACTCAAAACGGTGTTTTCAGGTTTTACCCCTAGATACATCTGTGCCAGAGCTGCCTCTACCAGCTCGTATCCAGATAGGGATGTGTTGCTTGAAAAATCCACATAATATATTCCTTACCAAAATACCAGGACGTTATTGTATGTATTTCCTCAAATACTAATTTAGGGACTCTTCCCTAATTCTACGTTTTCTAAATCTAGTTTCCAAATTTTCTACTAAACTTCATCTGATACCAACTATAAGGACCCGACCTTATTACATACATAATCTTGAATTTAGTCAAGAAAAAACTTCCTTTTATATTGATGATCTTTTCAAGTTTAGAGCTTTAGAGAATTTGGACAATACATTCATAACATTACACATTATTATAGTGTGGATACCATAAAAACAATACTCATTCCTTTCAAAATTTAAAACTTTTCAAATAAAACATGATTTCTTTGATAGATCTTCAAACATTTAACTTGGCTTCCTTCACATTCTTAAACATCCTTATAACCTGTGAAAATCATTTAAAAACTTGGGATGAGCACAAAAAGCTTAGTAAGGGATATAAAAAAAACACATTAGTCCAAGAATACTTGTAACATATGAAAATATTTTCAAAAGACATTCTTATCACCCATATATACTTTGTGTAAGAAAAGATCCACACAAAACATGAGAACATAAATATAATCATAAAGGTATCTTGGGACATTACTTACATAATTTTGTAACCATTCTTGGCTACCTTATAATTTGTAACCCTCACGGCTACTTTACTTTGTGTAACCATCACAATTACACTTGGAGTAACCATACGTCCGACCTCAAACTTACTCATACCCAATGCATTGGAGAGAGATATAGATCCCACCCTTCATCATAAATAATTCACAAGAATCAAAACATAATCATACAACATGAATAATTTCATAAAATCATTTTTTTTGGAATTTCGTAAAACCGAATTTAAAAAGAGGATTTTTAAAGAAAAGCCCCTTATAAATATCATACAATTGAAGACTTAATAGAGTGGATGAAGTATGCATATATACTGTAAATACACATTATAAAACATAATATAAATAGAACCCATCACACAAACAATTTAAATATCACATAAATAATGAAGTAGAAGGTTAATTCAAAGAATGAAAATTGGGTTTAGAATTCCCTTACCTCAGGTTTGTCTTACTTCCAACTTGTTTAAACCTACTGTATAATGGTTAAAAGAGTGTTATTAATATTTTACAGAAACATGTTCATGTTTATAACATCTTATATGATCATTTCATAACATCATTTCACCCTTTAATTGTTAGTATTTTGCCCCTTGCACTGTTTTTGGGGGAGTTATTTACATGATTTTCAAGATTGGTTCATGATGGATGTTCTTGTTGATTGGAAGTGAAACTCTAGAATTGGAATGGAAAGACATTTACATATTTATAGTACCATAATTTATACCATTTATCACTTTGATGTTTAATATGAGGATGATTCATAAGTTAAAACATTAATGACGTTCGTTTAGATCATTTTAATGGTTCTTTGATAATAAAGACCTCATTTTGTCTTATAAATTAGAACCATGAGTACAAAAGAATTCAAGAATCATGGATGCGACATAATACATATATTATAACCTGGTTCAACCATAAAAATGGTTTCATGACCAGAAGATTTAAATTAAAAATGAAATCACAACGTCCATGATGTCGGTAATTCGACACATCATGGACAATGTTTTTAATTCCTTGAATAAGTGGGGAAGGAGAAAAATAATGATGATGAATTTTCCATGAACATGAGAGCATCCATAATATACAAGATTCTGGAGCTTTCATGCCTCTTGGTTAAGAGGAGGTGAGGAAAGAGGAAAAGAAAGGAATCTTAAAATAAAAGAAAACTTGATAAATTTCTCATGAAAATTCGGCAGTCTAACGACGTCTCTTAAAATTTTATAAAAATAGTTTGATTAGAGGAAGGAGATATCTCATCATTCATAAATAATATGGGCAGTAAGGGGGGATATTTAATGAAATATCTCATCATAAGCCAAAGGGAATGAAAGAGAATAACATAAAATGAAAGAAAAGAAAGAAAATAAAAGAGGATGTTTACCTCTTGATCTCTTCTCCTTGAGATCCTCCTTAAGGGCTTTTGGATTTGGTCTTTTGGTGAGACCAACAGCTCTAGGACATGGGGAAGAAGATTGGGGAGAGAATTTGGCAGAAATTAGACAATGCTCAAGGCTTGAGAGGTGTGGGAGGAAGAGGGAAGTGAGGGTGATATTTATAGTGGAGGAGGGAGTATTTTTCATTATTTTAATCATTATTATAATATTTTTGCTCAAGACTATGAATAATCTTAATTCATGTGACCCCAAATAGTAATAATGACACGTGAGTTCGAACCAAGTGGGCTTACATCATCCTTGCATCACCTATGATGCAGTAAATCAAGTATTTAGCATTTATCGTATTTTATCGTGTTTTACTATTCATAAAAAATTCTTGAATTTCAGAAAACTCCCAAAAATTTACCTTAACCATTTTTCGACGTGCATAATTAAAGAATGAAGTCCATTTTTGAAAAATAATTTTCTAAATATTATTAATTTAATTTTTAATTAAAAGCATACTTAATTCAAAAATTAACAGTTCTAATTCTACAACTACTTTATCACAATGAAAAATTAACCAAGATGTTATTATAATCTAGCCTTAAGAAAATAAAATTATAATAAAATTTACTATTTATTAGGGTTATATTACTATTCATATTACTATTCATATGGGTATGTTATTATTCACAAAAAAAAAATATGTTGGTTTCATCATACTCCAAATAACTTACTGAACACAATTGTAGATGACAATTTCTTGAAATTCAAAACACTGTGGTAGTAAAGTTATTTTTAAAGGCTTGTTATAAATATCAACTTAAAACAAAGTTTCATTCATTTCAATTTATTTTAAAAAAAAATTGGGATGTTACATTATCACCACGTTTCGGAAATTGCGTCCTCACAATTTTATTTACTTATTAAACAAGTGAGCGTACCTTGATCATGGTGTCCACTTGGTCTCATCATCATCTTGCTCACGTAAATACAAGGTTCATGCATTGAAACAATGATTTAGAGATCCTTCAAAATCATTTGCTTCTTTATCTAAATACACCTTGTACAACTTGGGTCATATGAGTGTTCACAGAAAAATAGTTTTGGAAAATAATAATGTATGACATATAATTTAAAAATATCTGATAAAACTTGATTTTTAAAAAATAGTCTAACCGAGTTTGAGTTGAAACTTTCAACCAATGGTCCTTTTAAAATACCATAAGTATGTGCTGAAAGAGTATATTGCAAAAGCAAATATAAATAGGTTGCGCAAGGGTCTCCTTCAGCACCTCTTTCAAAATCATAGTATGCTTCAAAATCTTATGATCAGGTAAAATATTTGAAAATTCCTTGATAATATTTACCTTTTTTGAAAATATGAGAATATTTAGAAAATAAGATTTGATTAAATACAACCCATGATCCACGATGGTATCGAGGTATAACGGAGGTGTTTGATATCTCAAACAATTGCTTGCAAGTGAGTTGTTAGAAAATGTTTCAACGTCGTCTGGACATGACTTTGCAATAATTATTGCAAAGCAGTCATCAGGAAGAGATATGAATGTCATCAGTTACCGAAGGGGATGCTTCAGCCTTTGCAAGTGCCAGGGAGGAAATGAGAGAATGTATCCATGAACTTTGTGGTGTGACTACCAAAGACTTCTCGAGGTAACAATGCAATTTGAGTTATTGTTGATTGGATGACAAAATCTGCAAATTTTCTTTCTATTCGAGATACAATGTCTTTGGATCAACTTTGTTGATTGTACCTCAAGGAGATTGTCAGGTTACATGGAGTTCCTCTTTCCATTGTATCTGATCAGGATCCCAGGTTTACTTCTAACTTTTGGAAGCGACTCCAGAAGTCGTTGGACACAGAGTTGAATTTCAGTACAGCTTTTCATCCTCAATCAGATGGGCAGTCAGAACGAACGATTCAGACTTTTGAGGATATGATTCGAGCTGATTCAATTGACTACCAGGGAATTTGGGATCAACATCTTTCTTTAGTTGAGTTTTCTTATAATAAATGTTTCATTCCATTATTCAGATGATACTTTTTGAGGCTTTGTATGGGAAGCGGTGTCAGATTTCAGCGTTTTGGGATGAAGTCGGTGAAAGGAAGTTGATGGGGCCAGAATTAGTAGAAGAAGTGACTGAGAAAGTGAGGATGATCCAGCAGTACATGAGGACAGCTCAGAGAAGGCAGAAAAGTTATGCAGATAACAGAAGGAAAGACTTCTCTTTCGAGGTAGGTGACCATGTTTTCCTTAAAATCTCTCTTTGGAAAAGTGTGATGCGTTTTTGTAAGAAAGGGAAACTAAGTCCATGGTTCATCGGTCCTTTTGAAATCTTTGATAAAGTTGGATCAGTTGCATACTGCGTAGCTTTGCCTCCGAGCTTGTTTCAGGTACACAATGTTTTTCATGTTTCGATGTTGAGAAAGTATGTGCCAGATTCATCACATGCCTTGAGCCTAGAAGCAGTTCAGTTGGAAGAGAACCTTTCTTATGAAGAGAAACTTTCTTATGAAGAGAAACCAGTTCAGATTCTTGATCGAAGGGAACAGATATTGTGGAATAAGGTAATCCACCAGGTAAATGTTTTGTGGAGAAACCACATAGTTGAAGAAGCAACATGGGAGTCTGAAAATGCTTCTTCAATCATGTGGTTTTATCCACAAAATCTTTACCTGGTGGATTACCTTATTCCGCAATACCTTTTTCCTTCGATCAAAAATCTGAACTGGTTTCTTTTCATAAGAAAGGTTCTCTTCCAGCTGAACTGCTACTGGGCTCACGACGTGTGATGAATCTAGCACATACCTTCTCAACGTCGAAACATAAAAAACATTGTGTACTTGAAACAAACTCGGAGGTAAAGCTACACGGTATGCAACTATTCCCACGTTCTCCATGTTTTCAAAAGGACCAATGAATCGTGGACTTAGCTTTCATTTCTTACCAAAACACATCACATTTTTCCGAGACATTTTAAGGAAAACATGTTCACCTACATCGAAAGAGAAGTCTTTCATTCTGTTATCTGCATAACTTTTCAGCCTGCTCTGAGCTGTCCTCATTTGCTGTTGGATCATCCTCACTTTCTCAGCCACTTCTTCTAGTAATTCTGACCCCATCAACTTTCTTTCGCCGACTTCATCCCAAAACGCTGGAGACCGACACCGCTTCTCATACAAGGCCTCAAAAAATGTCATCTGTATTGAAAAGTGAAATCCATTTTTCAAAAATAATTTTCTAAATATTATTAATTTAATTTTTAAATAGGGTCATAGTTAATTCGAAAAATAACAATCTTGAAGTGCAATTAGTTTTATGTGACATTGAAAAATTAATTAAGATCCCATTATCATATTGCCTTAAGAAAATAAAATAATATTTTTATTTACTATTCATAAGGGTCATATTACTATTCATATTACTATTCATATTACTATTCATAAGGGTATGTTACAATTCACGAAAAATCAAGTTTGTTCAGTCAGACTCCAAATGACTTACTGAACACAACTCTAGATGACCATTTTTCGAAATTCAAAACATAGAAAAGGCAAAGTTGTTATTAATGGTTAGATTATAAAATTACATTATAAATTTATTTTCCAAACCTTGGGGTGTTACGTTCTCCCCTCACAAAAATTGTCCTCGAAATTCACAGAATATTACCTAAAAAGATTCGGGTATGTCTTTAACATAAGCTTCTCATGCTCCCATGTTGCTTCCTCCATCTTATGATTCCTCCATAGAACATTTACCAGACGAGTCGTTCGATTTCTCAATACTTGTTCTCTAGTATCAAGAATCTTGATAGGTTCTTCACAATAAGATAGATCGGGCTCAAGTTCCACTTCTTCATAAGTGAGTACATGTGTTGGGTTTGACATGTACTTTCTTAACATTGACACGTGGAACACATTGTGAACCTTGGAGAGACTTGGCGGCATTGCCAAACGGTAAGCTACGGCTCCAATTCGGTCCAGAACTTCAAAAGGTCCGATGTACCTGAGACTTAATTTACCGAATCGTATAATACCCTTCCATGGAGATACTTTTAAGAAATCGTTATCACCTTCTTGAAATTTCAAATACTTTGGTTATCAGCATAGCTCTTTTGCTTACTTTGAGCTATTTTGATATGGTTCTGGATAATCTTCACCTTTTTCATTGTTTCTTCAACAAGTTTTGGGCCCACGAGCTTTTTTCACCAACATCATCCCAGCAAGTTTGTGTATGACATCGCCTTACATATAATGCTTCATAGGGTGCCATCTGTATACTTGAATGAAAGCTATTGTTGTAGGAAAATTCTACGACAGGTAAATACTGATCCCATATTCTTTGAAAATCAAGTGAACAAGACCTCAACATGTTTTTCAATGTTTGAATAGTCTGTTCTGATTGTCCATCAGTTTGTGGGTGGTAGGCAGTGCTCAAACGAATATCAGTATCTAGGGCATTCTGAAAACTTTTCCAGAATCTTGAAGAACGAAAAGGGAGGGAGGGAGGGGGTAAGAATATTTATGATGGTTCTTCCATTCACATGATATAAGTCCAGTATATAGATGTTACTGGAGTTATCATGGTCATTTGGACAGATGAGGTGAGGAGAGGATAACAAAAGAAGATAAATTGAAATGAAATCAAATGAAAAAGAAGGGTGTTTTACCTCTTGAAATAACCTCCTTGAAAAACTCTTTAAGGGAAGGGGTTTTGGTCTTTTGGGAAGACCAGAAGTTTCTTGGACGTGGGGAGAGACTAGGGAAGGGTAATTCGGCAGAACTTTGAGGAGCTTCAAGGCTTAAAGGAGTGAATAGAAGAGGGAGTGGTGAGAGATTTTTATAGTGGAGAGGAGTAAATTTTGAATATTTAATTCATTTTTTTATTATTTCCCTCAAGTCAACCAACGGTGTGGTTTCATGTGACCCCTAATAGTAATAAGTGCATGTGAGTTCAAATCAAGTGTCCTTGCATCACTTGTGATGTCATAAATAGTGTATTTAACTGATAATTTGTATATACGGTATTTTATCGTATTTTACTATTCATCAAAAATTTAATAATTTCAGAAAAATCCCAAAAATTCACCCCTACCATTTTTCGACGTGTAGAATTCAAAAGTGAAATCCATTTTTCAAAAATAATTTTCTAAATATTATTAATTTAATTTTTAAATAAGGTCACAGTTTATTCGATAAATAAAAATTTTGAAATGCAATTAGTTTTATGTGACATTGAAAAATTAATTAAGATCTCAGTATCATATTGCCTTAAGAAAATAAAATAATAATATTATTTACTATTTATAAGGGTCATATTACTATTCATAAGGGTATGTTACTATTCACCAAAAATCAAAATTGTTCTATTCGACTCCAAATGATTTACTGAACACAACTCTAAATGACCATTTTTCGAAATTCAAAACATAGAAGATGTAAAGTTGTGTTTAAGGGTTAGATTATAAAATTACATTCTATATTTATTTTCAAAACCTCGGGGTGTTACATTCTCCCCTCTTTACAAAAAATTTGTCCTTGAAATTCACAAAATATTACCTAAAAAGATTCGGGTATGTCTTTAACATAAGTTCTGCATGCTCCCATGTTGCTTCGTCCATCTTATGGTTCCTTCATAGAACCTTTACCAGACGAGTCGTCCGATTTCTCAATACTTATTCTCTAGTATCAAGAATCTTGATAGACTCTTCATATTAAGATAGATCAGACTCAAGTTCCACTTCTTCATAAGTGAGTACATGTGTTGGGTCTGCCATGTACTTTTTTAACATTGACACGTGGAACACATTGTGAACCTTGGAGAGACTTGGCGGCATTGCCAAACGGTAAACTACGGCTTCAATTCGGTCCAGAAGTTCAAAAGGTCCGATGTACCTGAGACTTAATTTTCCCCTATTACCGAATGGTATAATACCCTTCCATGGAGATACCTTTGAGAAAATGTGATCTCCTTCTTGAAACTCCAAATCCTTCCTTCAGTTATCTGCATATCTCTTTTGCCTACTTTGAGCTATTTTGATATGGTTTTGGTTAATCTTCACCTTTTCCATTGTTTCTTCAACAAGTTCTGGGCCCATAAGATTTCTTTCACCACCGTCATCCCATCAAGTTGGTGTACGACATCGTCTCCCATATAATGCTTCATAGAGTGCCATCTGTATACTTAAATGGAAGCTATTGTTGTAGGAAAATTCGACGAGAGGTAAATACTGATCCCACATGCCTTGAAAATCAAGTGAACAAGACCTCAACATGTCTTTCAATGTTTGAATAATCCGTTCTGCTTGTCCATTAGTTTGTGGGTGGTAGGCAGTGCTCAAACGAAGATCAGTATCTCGAGCCTTCTGAATTTTTTTCCAGAATCTTGATGTAAAACGTGGATCACAATCAGAAACAATCGATAGGGGTACTCCATGAAGTCTCACAACATCATTAATATATAGTCCTGCTAAACGTTCAAGTGGTAGATCTTCTCTTATAGCAAACAAAATGTGCTGACTTGGTAAGACGATCAACAATGACCTATATTGCATCGTTCCTTCTAGGAGTCTTTGATAGTTCCATGACAAAGTCCATCGTGATATTATCCCATTTCCACTCTGGTATGGGAAGTGGTTGCAATACTCCTCCAGGTTATTGCCTTCCAGCTTTCACTTGTTGACAAACCATACATCTTGACACAAAATCAACAATCTACCTCTTCATGCTGTCCCACCAAAAATGTTCCTTCAAATATCTATGAATCTTAGTGCTACCTGAGTGTATAGAGAAATTGGAACTATGAGCATCATCCAATAATTCTCTTTTTAGATCAGGTATATCGGGAACACAAAGTCTCTTCCCAATTTTCAAAATTCCATCTTTATATTTGAAGTCACTCAATCTCTAATCATTCACAGCTTTAATCTTCTTTTGAAACTCCTCATCATCAGCCTGAGAACTTTTTATCTTTTTTAGTAAAGATGGTTTGACAACCATTTGAAAAAGCATTGATGTTTGACCTTCCATGGTTATTCCCATATCCATCTTTATTAGATCTATTAAATTGGATCCCTTTCAACTCTTATTTTGTTCAAAACTCCATGATCCTTTCTGCTCAAGGCATCTGCCACCTTATTTGCCTTTCCTGTGTGGTAGTGTATCGTGCAATTATAATCCTTGAGTAGTTCAAGCCATCTTTTTTGCCTCATGTTGAGTTCTTTCTGTGAGAAAATATACTTCAAACTCTTATGATCAGTATAAATCTCACATTTTTCACCATAGAGATAATGTCTCCATATCTCTAAAGCAAAAATTACAACAGCTAACTCAAGATCATGAGTAGGATAGTTTTGCTCATTAATTTTTAGCGATCGTGATGCATAAGCAATAACCATATCATTTTGCATAATGACACAATCAAGTCTTTTCTTTGATGCATCGCTGTATATTACAAATCCATCACTTTCAGATGGAAGAGTCAAAAGTGGAGCATTGACCAATCTTCTTTTCAATTCACTGAAGCATTCTGTACATTCTTTTGTCCACACAAACTTAACTCCTTTACGTGTGAGCTTGGTTAGCGGGTTAGCCAGTCGGGCAAAATTCTGCACGAAACGCCGATAATAACCTGCTAAGCCAATAAACCTGTGTACCTCAGTTATGTTTGTTGGCGTGAGCCAATCTTGGATTGCCTTTGTCTTCAGAGGATCAACTAGGACGCCATCCTTAGAGACAATATGGCCAAGAAAAGAAATTTCCTGAGGCCAGAATTCACACTTGCTAAACTTCCCATATAATTCATGTCTTCTAAGAGTCTTTTGGATAATGCGCATGCGATTTTCAGGATCTTCATAACTTTTGGAGTATACCATGATATCATCAATAAATACCTCTACAAAATCATCGAGATATTCCTTGAAAACTCTGTTCATTAGATCCATGAAGACAGAGGGTGCATTAGTAATCCAAAATGCATCACTGTAAACTAGTAATGCTCGTACCTGGTTCAAAATGCTGTGGGTGAGGAAATAAATGTTCAAATAGAGGATGTACCTATTGTGAGAGAATATGTTGATGTATTTCCAGAAGATTTACCTGGACATCCTCCAGAACGCGAAATTGAGTTTTCCATTGATTTAATTCCTGGTTCAAGACCCATATCGAAGACCCCTTATAGAATGACCACTGTGGAATTAGTGGAAGTAGAGAAACAACTAGAGAATTGAGTAATAATGGATTTATTCGCCCTAGTGTTTCTCCATGGGGAGCCCCTGTCCTTTTTTTTAAGAAGAAAGATGAATCTATGAGGTTATGTGTCGACTACTGCACCCTCTGTCTTCATGGATCTAATAGACAGAGTTTTCAAGGAATATCTCGATGATTTTATAGTGGTATTTATTGATAATATCTTGGTATACTCCAAAAGCTACGAAGATCATGGAAATCACTTGCGCATTATCCTGAAGACTCTTAAAAGACATGAATTATATGGGAAGTTTAGAAAGTGTGAATTCTGGCTTCAGGAGATTTCTTTTCTTGGTCA
Organism: Viscum album; assembly: GCA_963277665.1. Classification (NCBI taxonomy): domain Eukaryota; kingdom Viridiplantae; phylum Streptophyta; class Magnoliopsida; order Santalales; family Viscaceae; genus Viscum; species Viscum album. The sequence continues at coordinate 1,993,357,870 of OY728131.1, read as the reverse complement.
TATTGTCTCTAAGGATGGAATCCCTAGTTGATCCTGCAAAGACAAAGGCAATCCAAGTTTGAGCCACACTGAGAAACATAACTGAGGTACGCAGTTTTATTGGCTTAGCAGGTTATTATCGGCGTTTCGTGCAGAATTTTGCCCGAATGGCTAACCCGCTAACCAAGCTCACACGTAAAAGATTTAAGTTTGTGTGGACAAAAGAATGTCCAAAATGCTTCAGTGAATTGAAAAGAAGATTGGTCAATGCTCCAATTTTGACTCTTCTATCTGGAAGTGTCGGATTTGTAATATACAGGGATGCATCAAAGAAAGGACTTGGTTGTGTCCTTATGAAAAATGATAGGGTTATTTCTTATGCATCACGACAGCATGACCGTATAACATACTTAACCGGTCGAGGCTCACCGCCCGCCCTGTTTCTTTAGCACAAGCCAAGGCTAACTGCCAAGACCGTCGCACATGTTCGTCTCATGAGACTCTTGCTCTACCCAATGCATTGGAGCGCTATATAATTCCGGGCGCACCCGTCACATCATTCTTGTTGCGCTATATAATTCCGGGCGCACCCGTCACATGTAAGTCCTATACATCCCTCACATATCTTGACATGGCCATTCATTCATAGGGTTTCATGCATTCTTAATTAAACCCCATTTTCACATACTTATTCATTCATGAGGACCATTTAGACATTAAGAACCTGATGACATGTATGCTAAAACTCCGTTCACATAACAAGTTACCTTGCATTTAAAATCATGGGTTTCAAGAGAATGAACATATTACTTAACATTACATAACATCATAGTATCCAATTAAAACATAGTCGTTTACACCTATAATGATAAATGGGTATTGAGGGTTTTTACCCAAAACTGTCTTATAAAAACTTTTTTATTAGCACTTTAAACAGACTTAAGTACACACTTATGGATACATGTCTGCATTTGTAAAAACAAAAAAAATCAAGGAGTCCATGTTAACCATTTTCACAAAAATCCTCATTTATCCCGAGCAGTGATAAATGAAAGTTCTCAGTTTCACGAAAGAATTTGAAGTCCAACTAACCCATAAACCTCGTAATGCTTTATAAAAATTGTAAACATGGTCTCTAAATTCATATTGAGGTATATACACATATGTGTATGTATATACCACAATAATATACATCATTCACTTGCACAATTTTACCTATTCACCCATTTACTTAAAATATCCATTTTATAGTAGGAAAGAAAAAATCATGGGGTATAAACATTGAGAAAATACTGCTTATCATCCTATAATATGTGTGTTTGAAAGTATATATTTATATATCAAGTATATATAAATATATACATATTTATATAAAAATCGATTCTTGTAAAAGAGAAACCCAACCAAAATTATAACCGAATTCTTTCCTTGCTTGGAGAGGGGATGCAGTCAAGGTAAAAGAAACTGAAGGCAAAATGATATAGATGGTATACACACACATATATATATATATATAACGTATACATATGTTTAAATGAAAACCGAAGCTTTCATAAGCACAAAAATAAAGAACAGATCCTTACCTTGGCTTGGATAGGAGTAGAAAAAAAAATAAAGAAAAAAGAAACGTAGTACGAGGGAATAAACATGGAGGTTTTCACCCATATATATATATATATACACTACCCGGGTAAGATTATATTTGTACTAAGACCAAAGCTTAAAACCACAACTTTAGAACTGGTTTGTCCCTTACCTGCTCGACGAGAAGGAGGAGGAGGAAGACCGGAGCTGTGTCGGCGTCGCCTGGAGGTCGGAGAGATCAGGAGAGCCGATCCTTCGGTCCTCAGTGCAACAGGGGGGTTAATAAAAACGAAGAAGGAGAAGAGGAGGACTTCGGGGGAGGTGGGGTGTCAGTGTCAACTTGTGGAAAGGAGGAGACAATAGAGTCTACCTCACCATCCTAGACGAAGAAGATGGCAGCCCTACACCAACTGGTCCTTGCCACCCCGCCTTAACATGGCCGTCGGGTCCTGGCCCACCAGGTTCCACCAGTTGCCCCGCAGACACGTGGAGCCCACCCTAGGGTCCACCCACATGCCTGAATTGGTCATCTGACTAATGATAGTCCCCACAGGCCAACACATGTCCTTTCCAGTGTGCTTTGTCCTCACTCACACACACCCTGGGGAACTTCCCAGGAGGTCACCTATCCTAATCACTACTCCAGGCCAAGCACGCTTAACTTTGGAGTTCTAATCAGGTAGGCTCCCGAAAAGGAAGGTGCACCTTGTTGACATGAGTCATATCATTTAGTCATTTAACCCTTTACCATTCTGGGGTGTTACAATCACCCCCCCCCTTTAGGGCACAACGCCCTCGTTGTGGGCCCTACATCTCAACCCAGGCAGTGCACCGCGCACTTAAGGCTGGGTTCCTCCTCTGATACCAACTGTAGCATCCCCCAAAATCGGGGTGCTTAATGAGACATGATATACTTTACATTACATCATTACAAATTAAATATCATGTCTCATCACAACAGAAGATTGTGAGGCTCAGGATTCTGGGAAACCAGCTGCATCTGATTAACTTCATTAGTATCAACCGTGCCTGAAAAATTTTAAACAAAACGTAGGGTGAGCAAAAATGCCCAGTAAGGGGTTTTAAAATATTTTAAGAAATTCCTTTCTCAAGTCCTTTTGAAATGAATAAAAATACTTTGCTAAAACAAAACATTGTCATTTCTTAAAAACATGAAATTCCATCTTTGTTTGAAAACCACTTGCATAAAGAGACACGTACTTAAAGTAAGCTTTAATGTGAACATGATCAGAGTGCACAATATAAACAATGCGTAAAATGAAAACAAGGTTACTTCAATTCTAGGTGAATTCTATGGCTAAGCAGGAAAAACATGCATATCATGGTTCATGAGTAAAATGCAGTTCATCTATCAGTTTACCATATGAAAAGCAATTCTAGTTACATAGGGTACATTATCATGATCTTGGGAGCTTTCAACTAGGGGTTGTCCTGTTAGTTGAACAGACCCCTGATTATCCTTTATCATTACATGTAGAGGGAATGTATAATCCTGGACTTTGTCATGACTTTTCATCATGACCGTATAACATACCTAACAGGTTGAGGCTCACCGCCCGCCCTGTTTCTTTAGCACAAGCCAAGGCTAACTGCCAAGACCGTCGCACATGTTCGTCTCATGAGACTCTTGCTTTACCCAATGCATTGGAGCGCTATATAATTCCGGGCGCACCCGTCACATCATTCTTGTTGCGCTATATAATTTCGGGCGCACCCGTCACATGTAAGTCCTATACATCCCTCACATATCTTGACATGGCCATTCATTCATAGGGTTTCATGCATTCTTAATTAAACCCCATTTTCACATACTTATTCATTCATGAGGACCATTTAGACATTAAGAACCTGATGACATGCATGCTAAAACTCCGTTCACATAACAAGTTACCTTGCATTTAAAAGCATGGGTTTCAAGAGAATGAACATATTACTTAACATTACATAACATCATAGTATCCAATTAAAACATAGTCGTTTACACCTATAATGATAAATGGGTATTGAGGGTTTTTACCCAAAACTGTCTTATAAAAACTTTTTTATTAGCACTTTAAACAGACTTAAGTACACACTTATGGATACATGTATGCATTTGTAAAAACAAAAAAAATCAAGGAGTCCATGTTAACCATTTTCACAAAAATCCTCATTTATCCCGAGCAGTGATAAATGAAAGTTCTCAGTTTCACGAAAGAATTTGAAGTCCAACTAACCCATAAACCTCGTAATGTTTTATAAAAATTGTAAACATGGTCTCTAAATTCATATTTAGGTATATACACATACGTGTATGTATATACCACAATAATATACATCATTCACTTGCACAATTTTACCTATTCACCCATTTACTTAAAATATCCATTTTATAGTAGGAAAGAAAAAATCATGGGGTATAAACATTGAGAAAATACTGCTTATCATCCTATAATATGTGTGTTTGAAAGTATATATTTATATATCAAGTATATATAAATATATACATATTTATATAAAAACCGATTCTTGTAAAAGAGAAACCCAACCAAAATTATAACCGAATTCTTTCCTTGCTTGGAGAGGGGATGCAGTCAAGGTAAAAGAAACCGAAGGCAAAATGATATAGATGGTATACACACACACACATATATATATATAACGTATACATATGTTTAAATGAAAACCGAAGCTTTCATAAGCACAAAAATAAAGAACAGATCCTTACCTTGGCTTGGATAGAAGTAGAAAAAAAAATAAAGAAAAAAGAAACGTTGTACGAGGGAATAAACATCGAGGTTTTCACCCATATATATATATATACACTACCCGGGTAAGATTATATTTGTACTAAGACCAAAGCTTAAAACCACAACTTTAGAACTGGTTTGTCCCTTACCTGCTCGACGAGAAGGAGGAGGAGGAAGACCGGAGCTGTGTCGGCGTCGCCTGGAGGTCGGAGAGATCAGGAGAGCCGATCCTTCGGTCCTCGGTGCAACAGGGGGGTAAAAAAAAACGAAGAAGGAGAAGAGGAGGACTTCGGGGGAGGTGGGGTGTCGGTGTCAACTTGTGGAAAGGAGGAGACAATAGAGTCTACCTCACCGGCCTAGACGAAGAAGATGGCAGCCCTACACCAACTGGTCCGGCGTCGCGAGATAGGAGAAGAAGCCGCGACGCGAGGTGGAAGAAAACAGAGAAAAAAAGGATGGACGGCAGGGATGTCACGCTGGTTGATCGGACGGCTGAGGAGTGGTGCGGAATTAAGCGAGATTGACAGCCGCGATCAGGGGGAGGATGATCGGACGGCCCAGGTGAAGCGGCCCCTAAAAAACGCGGTCTCCCCCCCCCTTTTCCACGTTTTTTTTGAAAGAAAAAAATTCCTCTATTTTTTTATATACCTATTATAAACTTTATTATTGTTTATACTTCAATTATTTATAAACTTTATTATTTTAAGCATGGTCAAGATTCGTTGTTGATCAATTATATGTGGTTATTATTATTTGAACTTCAATTATTTAACCGTTTTTTTAAGAAGGTGGGGACATTGAATAACTATATCATTAAATATGTATTGAAGTAGAAATTACACGACACAAGAAACCATAATTTTTGACATTATTTCAAAAAATGATAAAAATTTACTTATAAACATATTTATTTATATGCATATATGTTCATGTATACATATATAAATATATTCCAAGAGATTGCACATATTTATCCAGACTTAAAATAAAATAAAACCCCACAAGATTTCAATAAAACAAAGCTTTGCTTGTTTAAGTTGTATACAACATTTATATTTAAGTGGAAAGACAGTATTTATTCCCACCGTTTTGAAATATGTATATATATGTATAAAAATATATTCTTTTTCATATAACAAAATTCAGCTACCTTATTATTATTTATTTATATATTTATATAGATATATATTTTTACATCAAATATCATGCTTAATCTTTTTGAACCTGCCGGGGAAATTTAACTCACAGCTCAACGGTTATCATTGGAAACTAAAAAATTAAAAAAAACAACAAAACAGGGGAGATCCAACGGCTATATTTATAACCGTTGGTGCTTAACGGTCGGATTGGGGTGCCTATAAAAGGGTCTAATCTCGGGGTGTACCTTACTCCAAGTGACCGAAGAAGATAAAGGAAGATGGTTCGTGTGATCCCCTTGGTGTTGAGCACGGTCGCGGTGGCTTCAGTAATCCTTATGTTCCTTATGATGGATGCTCGAAATCCCTACCGCATTCTCGGGCTCCTAGTAGTTCTAAGCAGTCTTGACATGGCCATTCATTCATAGGGTTTCATGCATTCTTAATTAAACCCCATTTTCACATACTTATTCATTCATGAGGACCATTTAGACATTAAGAACCTGATGACATGCATGCTAAAACTCCATTCACATAACAAGTTACCTTGCATTTAAAAGCATGGGTTTCAAGAGAATGAACATATTACTTAACATTACATAACATCATAGTATCCAATTAAAACAGTCGTTTACACCTATAATGATAAATGGGTATTGAGGGTTTTTACCCAAAACTGTCTTATAAAAACTTTTTTATTAGCACTTTAAACAGACTTAAGTACACACTTATGGATACATGTATGCATTTGTAAAAACAAAAAAAATCAAGGAGTCCATGTTAACCATTTTCACAAAAATCCTCATTTATCCCGAGCAGTGATAAATGAAAGTTCTCAGTTTCACGAAAGAATTTGAAGTCCAAATAACCCATAAACCTCATAATGCTTTATAAAAATTGTAAACATGGTCTCTAAATTCATATTGAGGTATATACACATACGTGTATGTATATACCACAATAATATACATCATTCACTTACACAATTTTACCTATTCACCGATTTACTTAAAATATTCATTTTATAGTAGGAAATAAAAAGTCATGGGGTATAAACATTGAGAAAATACTGCTTATCATCCTATAATATGTGTGTTTGAAAGTATATATTTATATATCAAGTATATATAAATATATACATATTTATATAAAAACCGATTCTTGTAAAAGAGAAACCCAACCAAAATTATAACCGAATTCTTTCCTTGCTTGGAGAGGGGATGCAGTCAAGGTAAAAGAAACCGAAGGCAAAATGATATAGATGGTATACACACATATATATATATATATATAACGTATACATATGTTTAAATGAAAACCGAAGCTTTCATAAGCACAAAAATAAAGAACAGATCCTTACCTTGGCTTGGATAGGAGTAGAAAAAAAATAAAGAAAAAAGAAACGTAGTACGAGGGAATAAACATGGAGGTTTTCACCCATATATATATATATATATACACTACCCGGGTAAGATTATATTTGTACTAAGACCAAAGCTTAAAACCACAACTTTAGAACTGGTTTGTCCCTTACCTGCTCGACGAGAAGGAGGAGGAGGAAGACCGGAGCTGTGTCGGCGTCACCTGGAGGTCGGAGAGATCAGGAGAGTCGATCCTTCGGTCCTCGGTGCAACAGGGGGTTTACACATGGAGGATCAAGAGGTTTAGTGTCTTGGGAAAACTCGGACTACACATAACAAGTACAACATCAAGCATAAAAATTCATTTAATCTCTTCTTCTATAGCTTCTTAGTAGCACTTGTCCTCTTCTAAGTACATGTAGCCACCTGAGGATATACATCAAATGGGGTGAGCTAAAAGCCCAGTAAGAGGATAGATAAGAACAATATAGCATGAGGTGAGCATAATCATGACATAGGAAGAAGATCTTGAACATGAGAGGAGCATAAACAATAAACTTGAATTGTGGCAAAGCATAAAAATGAAACATCATGTCTTAGTGGTTAACTACCACACATAATTGTGAACAAAGCTAGCATCATGTTCACGCATAATTTCACATTTACTCATGAGATTCATCACTTTACCCAATGCATTGGAGCGCTATATAATTCCGGGCGCACCCGTCACATTTAAACATTTATATTGCGCTATATAATTCCGGGTGCACCCGTCACATCATAACATTATCATTATCATGCTTGCCACATAGAACACATATCAAACATGTACATAAATAACCCATGGAAAGGAATGAGTTTCATCTCATAATAACACATTCATAAGCTTTGGGTTCCCAAAAGAAAGAGGGAACAACATACTTGATATAAGAACCATCAACCTTGAATGAGAGGCAAAATGTGAGATCTTGAAAGAAGAGTTCTTTTGGAAAACATTTTGAGGGACATAAAAACCAGTGGCAAACATGTATATCCTAGAAAAGTAAAGTAAATGATGAACAAAAGACCTTTTAGGAGTAACCATATCAAAAATGGAGTGTAAGAGGGAGAACCCGAAGGAAGAAAATTGGGTTCGAGATTTCCCCTTACCTCGTACTCGAATGCCTCCTTCTCTTTAATGTCCTGTATAATGACATTATATTCATTAATTAGAAATTACAGAACCTTTTATACATTAATAGGGTTCATTATGGTTTCATTATTTCATATTATGTTCCTTTGGATGACTTATAGAGTTTAAAAACATTGTTCGGGGATGTTCGTTTTCATGGTTTTCTTGAGCGGTCCACTTGTATTCTTAATTTGATGTTTGGGTTGATCATGGGTAAACATCCAGAACTGATATTACATGTAATTAATGATATTACATAAGCTTGAATGATTTTATAATGAGTTATATTAGATCCATGTGGACGAATCATTAGATAATAATTAAATGAAGATTATTTGGGCTAATTTGAGCGGTTTTTGGATCACAACCAACTCATTTTAACTTTTCACTTAGTAGTATGGCCATAGGTTATTTCCAGAACTTAAAATAGAACATAATACATATAAAACATTCTGGTTCAACCATAAAAATGGTTTCATGACCAGATTGAAGGTATAAATGGAAGAAGCGAGCATGTTGTTTTTGAAGGTGATAAATTATCACCACATGAACAACGTTCTCTTTATTAAAATAAAAGAAAGATAGAAAGGGTGTGGGGTGATATAACATTAGAATCATAACATTACAGTATATATATAATACTGGATTTACAGAACAATTTGGATTAAGAAGGGTAGGGAGAGATCAAGAAAGGATCTTGAACTTGAAAGGAAATTAAAGAAGAAGAGAGAGAGAAATTACCTTTAGAATCCTCCTCTTGAGTTCCTCTTTAAGGAAGCTAGGCTTGGTCTTTTGATGAGACCAGCAGATTTTGGACGTGGGGGATGAGCTAGGGAAGGTGTTTGGGCAGAATTTAGAGAAGGCTTGGAGCTTGAGAGGTGTGAGGAAAAGAGGGAGTGAAGGGTGGCTTTTATAGTGGAGGGGAGAAGGGTTTCCTTAATATTAAATTGATTAGTTTATTAATTCCACCAAAGACAAGGAATAGCGAGTCTTGGATGACCAATAATAGTAATTTTATAATGTAATCCCGAACCAAGTGGGCTTTACATAAGCAGAACATCAGCAATGACTCAATTAATACATTATTTACCTTTTATTGTGAATTATCGGATTCCACTATTCATCAAATATTCAAGTATCTCAGAAAAATCCCAAAATTTTACTCCAACCATTTTTCGACGTGTAGAATCCAAAAATGATGTCCATTTTTCAAAAATAATTTTCTAAATATTATTAATTTAATATTTAATTAAAATCATAATTTACTTAAAAAAAACTGTTTTTAAAGTTAAAACTGATTTTGCAATTCTTTCAAAAATTACTTAGGGTCTTATAAAATTATCTAAAAACTACTAGACATTGATTCAATAATTTATGAATATAGTAGGGGAGCTGGGTGGTGGCAAGGAGGTGAATCACATGTTCATTCTCCTGACATGCGCGGAGAATTTCCGGACTATTCGCTATGTCCAGAAGACGTTGACAGGACCCTCGTAAGTGGAGAAAAGAGGGAAAGTCCACCATACAAGTTCTGATCAAGATAATCTCTACTAACTCGTCAGGTAGAGACGAGAGGTTCATCTGACCTGCCATCTGGAAGAAAAGGTATACAAGAGAGGTCACTTAACAACACTAAGAAGAAAGGGATCATAAACTTTTTAATTAAGAAGTTTACACATTAAAGTCTGAGTTTTCCAGACCGACACCACAAAGAGAGGCGAAACTCTCTAACTCCACAAACCATACACAAGATGAACATACATGACTAAACTCATGGGAACATTTATATCGCCTCTTGAGTTTAGCGTGAGGGGTGTGGAGTTGGGAAACGTCGGCATACACTTCTTGCCTAAGAGACACACGAGTGGACTAAAAGCCCAGTAAGAGGATAGATAAGAACAATATAGCATGGGGTGAGCATAATCATGACATAGGAAGAAGATCTTGAACATGAGAGGAGCATAAACAATAAACTTGAAATGTGGCAAAACATAAAAATGAAACATCATGTCTTAGTGGTTAACTACCACACATAATTGTGAACAAATCTAGCATCATGTTCATGCATAATTTCACATTTACTCATGAGATTCATCACTTTACCCAATGCATTGGAGCGCTACATAATTCCGGGCGCACCCGTCACATTTAAACATTCATATTGCGCTATATAATTCCGGGCACACCCGTCACATCATAACATTATCATTATCATGCTTGCCACATAGAACACATATCAAACATGTACATAAATAACCCATGGAAAGGAATGGGTTTCATCTCATAATAACACATTCATAAGCTTTGGGTTCCCAAAAGAAAGAGGGAACAACATACTTGATATAAGAACCATCAACCTTGAATGAGAGGCAAAATGTGAGATCTTGAAAGAAGAGTTCTTTTGGAAAACATTTTGAGGGACATAAAAACTAGTGACAAACATGTATATCCCAGAAAAGTAAAGGAAATGATGAACAAAAGACCTTTGAGGAGTAACCATATCAAAAATGGAGTGAAAGAGGGAGAACCCAAAGGAAGAAAATTGGGTTCGAGAGTTCCCCTTACCTTGTACTCGAATGCCTCCTTCTCTTTAATGTCCTGTATAATGATATTATATTCATTAATTAGAAATTCCAGAACCTTTTATACATTAATAGGGTTCATTATGGTTTCATTATTTCATATTATGTTCCTTTGGATGACTTATAGAGTTTAAAAACATTGTTCGGGGATGTTCGTTTTCATGGTTTTCTTGAGCGGTCCACTTGTATTCTTAATTTGATGTTTGGGTTGATCATGGGTAAACATCCAGAACTGATATTACATGTAATTAATGATATTACAGAAGCTTTAATTATTTTATAATGAGTTATATTAGATCCATGTGGACGAATCATTAGATAAAAAAATTTAATGATGTTTATTTGGGTTAATTTGAGCGGTTTTTGGATCACAGCGATCTTGTTTTAACATTTAACTTAGTAATAAGGCCATAGGTTATTTACAGAACTTAAAATAGAACATAATAGATATAAAAAATTCTGGTTCAACCATAAAAATGGTATCATGACCAGATTTAAGATATAAATGAAAGAAGAGAGCATGTTGTTTTTGAAGGTGATAAATTATCACCACATGAACAACGTTCTCTTTAATAAAATAAAAGGAAGGGGGAAAGGGTGTGGGGTGATATAACATTAGAATCATAACATTACGGTATATATATAACACTGGATTTACAGAACAATTTGGATTAAGAAGGGTAGGGAGAGATCAAGAAAGGATCTTGAACTTGAAAGGAAATTAAAGGAGAAGAGAGAGAGAAATTACCTTTAGAATCCTCCTCTTTAGTTCCTCTTTAAGGAAGCTAGGCTTGGTCTTTTGATGAGACCAGCAGATTTTGGACGTGGGGGATGAGCTAGGGAAGGTGTTTGGGTAGAATTTAGAGAAGGCTTGGAGCTTGAGAGGTGTGAGGAAAAAAGGGAGTGAAGGGTGGCTTTTATAGTGGAGGGGAGAGGGGTTTCCTTAATATTAAATTGATTAGTTTATTAATTCCACCAAAGACAAGGAATAGTGAGTCTTGGATGACCAATAATAGTAATTTTATAATGTAATCCCGAACCAAGTGGGCTTACATCAGCAGAACATCAGCAATGACTCAATTAATACATTATTTAGCTTTTATTGTGAATTATCGGATTCAACTATTCATCAAAAATTCAAGTATCTCGGAAAAGTCCCAAAATTTTACCCCAACCATTTTTCGACGTGTAGAATCCAAAAATGAAGTCCATTTTTCAAAAATAATTTTCTAAATATTATTAATTTAATATTTAATTAAAATCATAATTTACTTAAAAAAACAGTTTTTAAAATTAAAACTGATTTTGCAGTTCTTTCAAAAATTACTTAGGGTCTTATAAAATTATCTAAAAACTAATAGACATTGATTCAATAATTTATGAATACATTTCAGGAAAATAAATATTCTTTTAAATTAATTAATTAATTATAATTAATTATTTATGACTTATAAAATACCAAAAACGTTTATTAAGGTCAAATTATCACTTTCTAAGATGTCTAAATTTTATTTTATTATTCAGAGGTAATGTTACTCTTATTTACTATTCATAAGGGTAGGTTACTATTCATAATGGTAGGTTACTATTCATAAGGGTAGGTTACTATTCACCAAAAATTATTTTTGTTTCATTAGACTCCAAAAACTATCTTGAACACAACCGTATATGTTGGATTTTTAAAATTCCAAACATAGGGGTGACAAAATTATGTTTCAAAGTCACTTATCACTTAGTAGTTCATTATTTTGTGTTTTTATGACATAGATATAGGAAGGAAATTTTCCATTGAAAAACTTTGGGTCGTTACAATTGCACGATACACTATCACTCAGGAAAGGCGAATAAGGTGACAGATGCATTAAGCAGGAAAGATCATGGACTTGTGACTTAAATGAGGATTGAAAGAGATCCTATGTTCATGGATCTACTGATGATGAATATGGGAATTGTTAAGGAAGGGGAAACATCTTTCCTCTTTCAAATGATTGCTAAACTAACTTTACTAGAGAAGATAAAAATTTCTCAGTCTGATGATGAGAATCTGCACAAGAAAATTAATGCAGTTAATGATGAGAGACTGGCCGACTTCGTGTATGAAGGTGTTCTGAAGTTTGGGATGATGTTATGCGTTCTATTAGTACCTGAGCTAAAAAGGGAACTATTAGACGATGCTCATAGCTCAAATTTCTCTATACACCCTGGTAGCACAAAGATGTTCAGAGATCTAAAAGAACATTTTTTGTGGGAAAACATGAAGAGAGATTTCTGATTACGTGTCAAGATGTTTTGTTTGTCAACAGGTGAAAGCGGGAAAACAACATCATGGCGGAGTTATGCAATCGCTTCCTATACCTATGTGGAAATGAGATAATATCACGATGGACTTTGTCATGGGACTACCAAAGACTCCTAGAAGGAACGATACAATATGAGTTATTGTTGATCGTCTTACCAAGTCAACACATTTTCTTGCTATAAGAGAAGTTCTACCACTTGAACGTCTAGCAAGACTATATGTTAATGAAGTTGTGAGACTTTATGGAGTACCCCAATCGATTGTTTCTGATCGTGATCCACGTTTTACATCAACATTCTGGAAAAATTTTCAGAAGGCTCTAGATACTGATCTTCGTTTGAGCACTGCCTACCACCCACAAACTGATGGGCAATCAGAACAGACTATTCAAACATTGGAAAACATGATGAGCTTTTGTTCACTTGATTTTCACGGCATGTGGGATCGGTACTTACCTTTCGTAGAATTTTTCTTTAACAATAACTTCCATTCAAGTATACAGATGACACCCTATGAAGCATTATATGGGAGGAGATGTCGTACACCAACTTGCTGGGATGATGTGGGTGAAAGAAAGCTCGTGGGCCCAGAACTTGTTGAAGAAATAATGGAAAATGTGAAAATTATCCAGAACCATATCAAAATAGCTCAAAGTAGGCAAAGAGCTATGCTGATAACCGAAGTATTTGGAATTTCAAGAAGGTGATCACGTTTTCTTAAAGGTATCTCCATGGAAAGGTATTATACGATTTGGTAAGAAGAGAAAATTAAGTCTCTGGTACATCGGAACTTTTGAAATTTTGGACCGAATTGGAGCCGTAGCTTACCGTTTGGCAATGCCGCCAAGTCTCTACAAGGTTCACAATGTGTTTCACGTGTCAATGTTAAGAAAGTACATGCCAGACCCAACACATGTACTCACTTATGAAGAAGTGAAACTTTAGCCCGATTTATCTTACTGTGAAGATCCTATCAAGATTCTTGATACTAGAGAACAAGTATTGAGAAATCGGACGACTCGTCTGGTAAATGTTCTATGGAGGAAGCATAAGATGGAGGAAGCAACATGGGAGCCTGAGCAGCTTTTGTTAAAGACATACCCGAATCTTTTTAGGTAATATTCTGTGAATTTCGAGGACAATATTTTTGTAAGGAGGGGAGAATGTAACACCCCAAGGTTTTGAAAATGAATATAGAATGTAATTTTATAATCTAACCATTAAACACAACTTTGCATCTTCTATGTTTTGAATTTTGAAAAATGGTCATCTAGAGTTGTGTTCAGTAAGTCATTTGGAGTCGGATAGAACAAACTTGATTTTTGGTTAATAGTAACATACCCTTATGAATAGTAATATGAATATTAATACGACCCTTATGAATTGTAAATAATAATATTATTTTATTTTCTTAAGGAAATATGATACTGAGATCTTAATTAATTTTTCAATGTCACATAAAACTAATTGCATTTCAAGATTGTTATTTTTCGAATAAACTACGACCTTATTTAAAAATTAAATTAATAATATTTAGAAAATTATTTTTGAGAAATGGATTTAACTTTTGAATTCTACACGTTGAAAAATGGTAGGGGTGAATTTTTGGGATTTTTCTGAAATTTTTGAATTTTTGATGAATAATGAAATACGATAAAATACCGTATATATAAATTATTAGTTAAATACACTATTTATGACATCACAAGTGATGCAAGACCACTTGGTTTGAACTCACATGCACTTATTACTATTAGGGGTGTAATAAAACCACACTATTGGTTGTTTTGAGAGAAATAATAAAATAATGAATTAAATATTCAAAATTTACCTCTCTTCTCCATTATAAAAACCCCTCATCACTCCCTCTTCTCTTCACTCCTCTAGACCTTGAAGCTCTTCAAAGTTCTGCCCAATTACCCTTCCCTAGTCTCCCCCTACGTCCAAGATGCTTCTAGTCTTCCCAAAAGATCAAAACCCCTTCCCTTAAAGGAGTTTTTCAAGGAGGTTATTTCAAGAGGCAAAACACCCTTCTTTTTCGTTTGGTTTTATTTCAATTTATCTTCTTTTGATATCCTCTCCTCACCTCATCTGTCCAAATGACCATGACAACTCCAGTAACATCTATATACTGGATTTATATCATGTGAATGGAAGAACCGTCATAAATATTCTTACTCCCTCGCTTTTTAGACATGTATTTAGTTTACCCGAATCTTTTTAGGTAATATTTTGTGAATTTCGAGGATGAAATTTTTGTAAGTGGGGGAGAATGTAACACCCCAAGGTTTTGAAAATAAATATAGAATGCAATTTTATAATCTAGCCATTAAACACAACTTTGCCTCTTTTATGCTTTGAATTTCGAAAAATGGTCATCTAGAGTTGCGTTCAGTAAGTCATTTGGAGTCTGATAGAAAAAACTTGATTTTTGGTGAATAGTAACATACCCTTATTAATAGTAATATGACCCTTATGAATAGTAAATAATGATATTATTTTATTTTGTTAAGGTAATAAGATGATGAGATCTTAATTAATTTTTCAATGTCACATAAAACTAATTATACCTCTAAGATTGTTATTTTTCGAATTAACTAACTTTATTTAAAAATTAAATTAATAATATTTAGAAAATGGATTTCACTTTTGAATTCTAGACGTCGAAAAATAGTAGGGGTGAATTTTTGGGATTTTTTTGAAATTCTTGAATTTTTTATGAATAGTGAAATACGGTAAAATACCGTATATACAAATTATGAGTTAAATACACTATTTATGACATCACAAGTGATGCAAGACCATTTGGTTCGAACTCACATGCACTTATTACTATTAGGGGTTAAATTTTTTGTGTGATGGGTTCTGTTTATATTATGTCTTATTATGTGTATTTACAGTATATATACATACTCCATCCACTCTATTAAGTCTCTCTTCAATTGTATGATATTTATAAGGGGATTTTCTTTAAAAAATCCAAAGGGAAAGGAAGAGAATAAAATAAAAACAAGTGGAGAATGTGGACATACCTTGATACCATCAATCATTTAACATGGCTTCCTCTGATACCAACTATAAGGAACCGACCTTATTACATACATAATCTTGATTTAGTCAAGAAAACACTTTCTTTTACATTGAGGATCTTTTCAAGTTTAAAGTTTTAGAGAATTAGGACAATACATACATAACATTACACATTATTATCGAGTGGATACCATAAAAACAGTTTCCATTTTTTGCAAAATATAAATCATTAAAACTTAAAACAAAACTCCTTGACAATTCTTCAACATTTAACATAGCTTCCTTCCTTGTCTTACACATCCATTGACTTGTGAAAAACATTTAAAAACTTGGGATGAGCACAAAAGCTCAGTAAGGGTTGAAAAAGAAGGAAAGAACACATTAGTCCATGAATACTCGTGGCGTATGAAAACATTTTCAAAAGACATGTTGGTCACTCATATGTACTTACTTTGTGTAACATGAGATTTACACAAGATCTACACAAACATGAGAACATAAGCCATTCTTGGCTACCATATAAGTTGTAACCCTCACAACTACCTTACTTTGTGTAACAATCGAAGTTACACTTGGAGTAACCATATGACCAACCTCCAACTTACTCATATCCAATGCATTGGAGGGAGATATATGTCCCACCCTTTGTCATAAATAATTCTCAAGAACCAAAACATAATCATACAGCATGAATAATTACATAAAAACATTGCTTTGCAATTTTGTAAAACCGAATTTAAAAAGAGGTTTTTTAAAGAAAATCCCCTTATGAATATCATACAATTAAAGAGAGACTTAATAGAGTGGATGAAGTATGTATATATACTATAAATACACATAATATAAACAGAACCCTTCACACAAACAAAGTAGAAGGTTAACTCAAAGAATGAAAATCGGGTTAAGAATTCCCTTACTTCAGCCGTGTCTTACTTCAAAATTTTTTAAACTTCGTGTATAATGGTTAAAAGAGTGTTATTAGTAGTTTACATAAAAAATTTCATGTTTATAACATATTATATTATCATTTCATAACATTATTTCACCCATTAATTGTTAGTTTTTTGCTCCTTGCACTGTTTTTGGGTGAGTTCTTAACATGATTTCCATTATTGGTTCATGGTGGATGTTTTTGTCGATTGGAAGTGAAATTCCAGAATTGGAATGGAAAGGTATTTACATATTTTCAGTACCACAATTTATACCATTTATCATTTTGATGTTTAATATGAGAATGACTCATAAGTTAAAACATTAATGATGTTCGTTTAGATCATTTTAGTGGTTTTTTGATAATAACAACCTCATTTTGTCTTATAAATTAGAACCATGAGTACAAAAGAATTACAGAACCATGAGTGAATCATAAAACATTTATTATAACATGGTTCAACCGTATTAATGGTTTCATGACCAGACTTGAAAGAATTAATGAAAATTGAAATCACATCGTCCACGATGTCGGTAATTCGACACATCACAGACAAAGTTTTTAATTCTTTGAATAAGTGGGCGAGGAGAAGAACAATGATGATGAATTTTCCATGAACATGAGAATAACTAGAATATAAATGATTCTGGAGATTTCATGCCTCTTGGATAATAAGAGATGAAGAAATAATGAGAAAGGAACTCAAAATAAAAGAATAATTGAGTAATCTCTTAGAAAAATTCGGCAGCCTAACGGCTCCACAACACGGTTTTAGAAAATATTAAAAATAGAGGGGACAAGGGTCAACCATCCACAAATGAATCATAATAGAGTAGATCAATAATAACAAGGAAATAAGAGCATGGTATGGAAAGTTGAATGTTATACCACATAAAAGAGAACTTGAATAGAAAAAGATGAAAATTGAGATTTTTCTTACCTTGTAGAGTAATCCTTATAACTTGAAGGTTGGGACCTTGGGGGATTGAGGAAACCTTGGGAGGACTACTATGAAGGTAAGGAGGCCAGAGCTTCGTTGGGGGAATTGAGAATGAAGTTAGTGAAGGAATGGATTGGTATTTATAGTAAAAGTAAGAGAATATTTTAATAATATTCAAGGGACACCTCATGGGTGGTATTTGCAAAACCATGGGCTTGCCCATGGTATTTGCCCATGATATAAGCCACTTGGGACAACTTACATCTTATTTAACTCTACACAAGTCGACCAGATTTATGACATCATTATTAAATCATTAATGATGTCATTAACACACCGAAACTAAAAACCGTATTGTTTACTATTCACTGAAAATCAACTGTTTCAGAAAAATTTCCAAAATTCACCCTAACCATTTGTCGACGTGTAGATTTCAAAAATAAAGTTTATTTTTTGAAAATAATTTTCTAAATATTATTAATTTAAATTTTAAATAAAATCATACTTAAAAAATTAACAATTCTAATTCTATAACTACTTCTATATCATGATGAAAAATTAACCAAGATGTTATTATCTTAAAGCTTTAAGATAGAAGTGGAAAAGTTATGTTTTAAAGGCGAGTTAAAAATATCTACTTAAACAAAGTTCCATGCATTTCTATTTTTTTTAGAAAAACTTGGGGTGTTACATTATCTCTACCTTCTTGAAATTGCGTCCTCGCAATTTTATTTACTTATTAAACAACTGAGGATACGTTTCTCTCATAGCATTTTCAGACTCTCATGTTACTTCTTCAACCATGTGGTTTTCTCCTCAAAACTTTTACCTGGTGGATTACCTTATTCCGCAATACCTGTTCCCTTCGATCAAGAATCTGAACTGGTTTCTCTTCATAAGAAAGGTTCTCTTCCAGCTGAACTGTTTCTGGGCTCAAGACATGTGATGAATCTGACACATATTTTCTCAACATCGAAACATGAAAAACATTGTGTACCTGAAACAAGCTTGGAGGCAAAGCTACGTGGTATACAACTGTTCCAACTTTCTCCAAGACTTCAAAAAGGACCGATGAACCGTGGACTTAAGTTTCCTTTCTTACCGAAACGCATCACATTTTTCCAAAGAGTGATTTTATGGAAAACATGGTCACTTACCTCGAAAGAGAAGTCTTTCCTTCTGTTATCTGCATAACTTTTCTGCCTGTTCTTAGCTGTCCTCATATGCTGCTGGATTATCCTCACTTTCTGAGCCACTTCTTCTACAAATTCTGGCCCCATTAACTTTCTTTCACCGACTTCATCCCAAAACGCTGGAGTCCGACACCGCTTCCTATACAAGGCCTCAAAAGGTGCTATCTGTATACTGGAATGAAAACTGTTATTATAAGTGTAGAATGAGAAAATAGGAGACCCGAACCCCCAGGGTGTACTCTCTAAAGGAGCCCTTGGGGTTTATTTATAATGAATATTAAAGACCACACCGGAACTCAAGTCCGATGTGGGATGCAGACTCGAACACTCCCCTTCAAGCTAGGTACACCTAGCTTGGACACATAATGAAAAGAAAGCAACAAAACAGACGCTAACACTCCCCCTCAAGCTGGACATGCCCTGCTTGATGACCAATTCAAGACAAAAATAGGCGAAACGGAAATAAGAAAGTCGTTGTTGATGCTGCTCCCCTGAAGATGGTAATGTGATGCCGCTGAAAATTAAAGGATGGGTCATCGCCGGAAAAGTGCAGGGCCGGACAACAGAGCGTCGGGAAATCCACACTGGCGGGTCGGTCGTCAGAGCGTCGGGAAAATCCGCACTATGGGCAGGTCGTCAGAGCGCCTGGAAATCTGTAATTTCGGGCCGATTGTCAAAGCGCTGAGAAATCCGCTCGGGAGGGCCGGTCGTCAAAGTGTCGAGGAATCCGCAATGGCGGTGATGATCATCAAAGTGCCGAGGAATCTGCAATGGAGGAGGCCAACGATTGAGGCGGGAATGCCGCACGAGGTCGGTACGGAAGGAGCTGCCGAGAGGATGATCCGCTGGGAAGATGCCCGGAGATGCCGGAGAGGCAAGGAATCTGCAGGAGGTGGCCTGGTAGAGGAGCATCCATGGTGGACAGGATCCGTCGCTATAGGAGATAGAGGAGGTCGGCCGGGGGCGCCGGAAGCAGCGGCTGGAAGGGGAGTGCCGGATGGGGAACGACTGGCCGGCGTGCGCAACGAGGAGGGCCAGAATCGGACAGTACCGGGAGGGTAGGCCTCGGGCAGAGGTGGGAGGTGGAAGTTCTTCTCGCCGGGAGATGCGGGAGCGAGCCGGCAGTTGCGGGTTCTGGAAAGACCGTCGGGGAATGCGAGAGAAGTTGAGTAAGCAGGCCGCGACGGAGGGTCGCGCTCGGGAGGAGCCGCGACGGAGGGTCGCTCCCGGGTTGACGGGGCCGGTGCGCGCAACCGGGAGTCGCGCCGGCGCTGCAAATCCGTCGCGCAGGAACGGTGCAGGAGGCCGACGTCGTAGGGCAGGGGGGAGAACTGCCAGGATCGCGACGGGAGGAGGGCCGCCGGGGAAAGCCACAGGCAGCCCGTCGGGAATGGTGCCGGGTACTGGAGCCGCGGCGGGGTGAAAGCCGCAGGTATGGATGGAGCCGTTGCGATGGAAGGCTGCCTGGGTAGCGGCGCACGCACAGAAGGAAGGCACAGGAGGGCCGCCGGGAAGATCTTCCGAGAGCCGCGCAAGGGTCGGGATGCGTCGTGACTGGATGCGCGACGGGCGGTGTGACGGGATGCGCCACGACGGGATGCGCCGGGTCGGGAGGGAAGACGGGAGGAGGCGCTGCGAGATCTGGCGGCGAAGAGCGCGCCAGCGTCAGGACTGCGTAGGCGAGGCGGAAGCGCCGTTGGCGTCGCGCATAGGCGGGTGGACGAGGCGGGCCCTGGCATCGGGATGCCGCAGCAGGAGGCGGGACGTCGCGCAGGGAGGAAGATCCGCCGGGAGGGAGGGCCCTCAGGAGGGAGGGCCGCCGGGGCAGCTTGGGAATCGAGCCCGGAGGGGCGACGGCTGAAGGAAAAAAAACGTAGCCCTATATGAGGGGACCCGACTGTCTCCTGCTTTCCACAGAGTCGGCACCGACTCCGCCTCGAATACCCTCCATGCAAAGTTGAGTCTCTGTTTTTCTTTTTTTTTTAAACCTCGGTTTGCACCGAAGGCCGGAGAGTTTGCATCCGAGCTTCTTTGATCTCTCCGACCACCGGACCGGCCTCGTCATTGCTTCGTCTACTCCTTCCCTCCGAACTTGTAAGGGGATAGATCTTGCCTTGTTTTTTTTAAGCTTCGGTATGTTTGCTTATACATAGGTTTATATATATATAAATTTATACGCATGCATGGTTTTTAGAACCGATCTTGTCAGCTTCTGTGTGGAATCCCAAAACCGGGGTAAGGGTACTCGGAGGACCTATTTTATTTGGGTTCGGGTATTTGCATATGCACTTTGTGTATATATATATACATTTACATACATATATGTATAAAATGATATATGCAAATATACAAACCTTTTCTCAATGTTTATAACCCTGGTTTTATTTCGCCTATGAAAAAAAAATGGAGTTTTCGGGTAATTGCATGAACATGTAAATCATGCAAGTACATGGAACATAGAGATGTATATGTACATGTAATTATATAGATGGATATGTACATCAATGTGCATAAGGGATGAACTTGATTATTTTGTTTTGTCATTTGTTAAAATTTTATTTACTCAAAAAGATTATTATTTCAAGAAAAGTACCCAAAACTATTTGTATACATGTTTATATGTATGATGAAGTTTAAGGGTTAGTTTGATGTCAAAATAATTATTTCAATTGAAATTTTTCATTTATCACCATTCTTGATAAATCAGGATTTTGTTTTGTGAAAATGGGTAGTATGAATTCCTTAAACTTTTACAAGTGTATACATGTATTCATATATATGTACTCATGTTTATGGATCGACCTTGTTGTATGCAAGACTGATTTTATGTCAATAATGGTTTTATGGAAATTATGTTCACATTTTTCTTTTATGTAAAAGAACTCCAGATGTTTTTACCAAACATTAATTTTGTTTAAGGTATAACGTGAGAAATATTATTGAGTATGGTTTAATTTGGTAAACCCATGCAAATGTGTATATGCACCTAAATTTATATATATATAGGTATATATATAACCTTATATCAATATGTTGTCTTCAAATACAAGTTCTTCTTATGATGTTTGCAAACTTTTCAAAGGAAATGTCATGCTATTTAAAGTACAAATGAGTTTTTACACAACTATATATATATTCATGCAGTTTGCTTACATATATACATGACTTCCCAAGATGGACCTAATTGCACACTTTGTATCCCTAACTGTATCTATATTCACACAGTTTTAATTAAACAACCACAATACCCATTTATCAGCATGTGTATTCGTTATGAACGGTCTTGTTTTAACTTGATATTATGATGCTTTGGAATGTTAAAGTGTTTATGTTCATTTCCTTAAAACCCTTGTTTTCAATTGTTAAGATAATTTCTTATGTGTACGGATTTTTAGCATGCATGTCTTAGTTTTATTAATGATTGAACTGTCTTCAAGTTATGAATATGTATGTGAAAAGGGGGTTTGATTAAGAATGTATGAATGAAACCCTATGAATGAAATCCATGTCAAGATATGTGAGGGATGTATTGGACTTAAATTTGACGGGTGCGCCCAGAATTATATAGCGCAATATGAATGATGTGACGGGTGCTCCCGGAATTATATAGCGCTCCAATGCATTGGGTAAAATATGAGTCTCATGAGACGTTATGTGCGACGGTCTTGGTAGTTAGCCTTGGCTTGTGCTACCATGAAAACGGGATTGGTGGTTAGCCTTGACCCGTTAAGTATGTTTTACGGTCTTGACGCAAGGTCTTGACAAAGTCCGGCATTATACATTCCCTCTGCATGTGATGATATATGGTCAACCAGGGGTTAGTTCAACTAACAGGACAACCCCTAGTTGAAAATTTCCATAACTATGAAAATGTAATTACGTGATAAGAACTGTATTTCACGTGGTCAGTTGTTATAAGAACTGTATATGCTTATGAATCATGTTATGAATGTTTTCCCTGCTTACTCACAGATTTTTTTAGAACTAAAGTAATCTTGGTTGTAAATTATGCATTATCTATGTGTTGCGCTCTCTGATCATGTTTATTTTAAAGTTAATTTTAAGTACGTACTTCTTCTCTCTGCAAGTTGTTTTTTCAAAAATGTTGGATTTCATGTTTTAAGAAAAATAATGCTTTGTTTTTAGCGACGTGTTTTATTCTCTTCAAAATGGACTGCTTTGAGAAAGAGTTTTCTTAAAACGTTTTTTAAAACCCCTTACTGGGCATATTTTCTCACCCTACGTTTTTGTTTTAAATTTTTCAGGCATGGTTTGTACTAATGAAGTTTATCAGAAGCAGCTGATTTCCCAGAATCCTGAGCCTCGCGATCTTCTGTAGTAATGGGACATGATATCTAATTTGTAAATGATGTAATGAAATGTTAGTATATCATGTCTCATAGGCACCCTGGGATCAGGGTCGCTACAGTTGGTATCAGAGGATGAGTTCAGGAAATTCTGGAAAACCAGGTGGTATGAATGTATCACTATGATTGATTAAGTAAAAATGTTATAACTTTCAGATGGCTGATGAAAATATACCTACCGACCTACTATCACTTTCCACTGAGGCTCTAGAGAACATTGTATCTCTAGCTAGCCGTGAGAATTTTCTAAATTACGCCTGAATTCGCATGACATGTAAGCACCTGTATGACGTGTCAAACTCGCCTAGGGTGCTTAGTCTTCACCAGGGATTGGTGATGAATTATCTACTAATGATGATGACCCAATTTCCCTCTTATGCACGTTGGGGAAAGTACCACGAGGGACTCTTTCGAGTGTTCACGACTGACGACGAATTTGGCACGATGCTTGATAACCCCTTCCAAGAAGCTGCTGCTGCCGGAGACCTCTGAGCGGCTTACCTATGCCAGATTTTGCACTACGGCTTCTGGGGCCAGTTAATGGACCTTGGAGTGTTGGAAGATGAGTCCAACCGATTGTCTCTTAGGCAAGAGGTGTATACTGATGTTTCCCAACTCCATATCCCTCACGCTAAACTCAGGAGACGTCATAGATGTTTCCATGAGTTTAGTCCTGTCTGTTCAGCCTGCGTGTGGTTTGAAGAGTTAGAGAGTTTTTCCACTCTTTGTGGTGTACGTTTAGTAAACTCAGACTTTGTTATGGTAACTTTTGCATAAATGAATGTTTCATGTTTTCTTTCCTGCCTCTACCTTATCAGTGCTGTTAAGAGTTTCATTTCGAATGTTTTTTTCAGATGGCTGGTCAAACGAACATCTCATCACTATCCGATGAGTTAGTAGAGGTTATCATGATCAGGACATGCACGGTGGATTATCCATCCTTTGTCCACCTGCGAGGGTCTTTCCAGCGTCTGCTCGATCTAGCAAACGGTCCTGAGATTCTTCGTTTGTGTCAAGAGGATGATCGTGTTTTTCACCTCATTTCCACTGCTCAACTCCCCTGCTATAGGCGAAGAGGAAGGTACTATGAAGACTTATTCCAGTGTTTTACACTGGCACAAAACTTCTCTGCCAGGGCGTGTTTCCTCGTAGTTGCTCAGGATGGCCACCTTAGTGCAGCCTATATGTTCCAGGTCTTGAATTTCAGTCTCCTCAATCGCATCATTCCCCTCGACTACCTCGAGCGTGATGTGGCCCGGAGAGTTATCAAGGAGTTTATCTACTCAGACGTTTCCGAGATTTTCACCGCACGAGCCTACCTTTGGAAGCCCATGTGCAGTATGCACGAGCAGGAGTTCAAGACGTACTGTTCAAAGTGAATTTGGGCTAAGGAAACGAAAGAACTATGCGCCAAATTTGGTATTCCGTTAACCGAGCTGGATCCACTGTTTCGATAATGTTGTACGTGTGGGGTTTTAGTTTTCTTTTTATGAATAGAATTGCGAGGGCGCAATTCTTTGAAGGGGGAAGTAATGTAACGACCCGAGAAACCGTGTTTTGAGTAATGACAAGTTTGTTTTACAATGCCATCCGTTAAGTGAACAAACAGTCATCTTATAAGATAATAATAATAATAAAATAGAAAAGCTCGGAAACGTCTGAGTAGATAAACTCCCTGATAACTCTCCGAGCCACATCACACTCGAGGTAGTCGAGGGGAATGATGCGATTGAGGAGACTGAAATTTAAGACGTGGAACATATAGGCTGCACTAAGGTGGTCATCCTGAGAAACTATGAGGAAGCACGCCCTGACAGAGAAGTTCTGTGCCAGTGTAAAACACTGGAATAGGTCTTCATAGTACCTTCCCCTTCGCCTATAGCAGGGGAGTTGAGCAGTGACAATGAGGTGAAAAACACGATCATCCTCTTGACACAAACAAAGAATCTCAGGACCGTTTGCTAGATCGAGTAGACGCTGGCAAGACCCTCGCAGGTGGAGAAAGGATGGATAATCCACCGTGCATGTCCTGATCATGATAACCTCTACTAACTCATCGGGTAGTGATGAGATGTTCGTTTGACCAGCCATCTGAAAAAAACATTCGAAAGGAAACTCTTAACAACACTGATAAGGTAGAGGCAGGAAAGGAAACATGAAACTTTTATTTATGCAGAAGTTTACATAACAAAATATGAGTTTACTAAACATACACCACAAAGAGTGGAAAAACTCCCTAACTCTTCAAACCACATGCAGGCTGAACAGACAGGACTAAACTCATGTGAACATCTATGACGCATCCTGAGTTTAGCGTGAGGGGTATGAAGTTAGGAAACATCATTATACACATCTTGCCTAAGAGACAATCGAGTGGACTCATCTTCCAACACTCCAAGGTCCATTAACTGGCCCCAGAAGCCGTAGTGCAAAATCTGGCATAGGTAAGCCGCTCGGAGGTCTCCGGCAGCAGCAGCTTCTTGGAAGGGGTTATCAAGCATCGTGCCAAATTCTTCGCCAGTCGTGAATACTCGAAAGAGTCCCTCATGGTACTTTCCCCGACGCGCATAAGAGGGAAATTGAGTCATCATCATTAAAAGATAATTCATCCCCAATCCCTGGTGAAGACTAAGCACCCTAGGCGAGTTTGACACGTCATACAGGTGCTTACATGTCATGCGAATTCGGGCGTAATTTAGAAAATTCTCATGGCTAGCTAGAGATACAATATTCTCTAGAGCCTCAGTGGGAAGTGAAAATAGGTCGGTAGGTACATTTTCATCAGCCATCTGAAAGTTATAACATTTTTACTTAGTCAATCATAGTGATACATTCATACCACCTGGTTTTCTAGAGTTGCCTGAACCCATCCTCTGATACCAACTGTAGCAATCCCGATCCCAGGGTGCCTATGAGACATGATATACTAACATTTCATTACATCATTTACAAATTAGATATCATGTCCCATTACTACAGAAGATCGCGAGGCTTAGGATTCTGGGAAACCAGCTGCTTCTGATAAACTTCATTCGTACAAACCATGCCTGAAAAATGTAAAACAAAAACGTAGGGTGAGAAAATATGCCCATTAAGGGGTTTTAAAAAACGTTTTGAGAAAACTCTTTCTTAAAGCAGTTCTTTTTGAAGAGAATAAAACACTTCGCTAAAAACAAAGCATTATTTTTCTTAAAACATGAAATTCAACATTTTTGAAAAAACAACTTGCACAGATAAGAAGTACGTACTTAAAATTAACTTTAAAGTACACATGATCAGAGAGCGCAACACATAGATAATGCATAATTTACAACCAAGATTACTTTAGTTCTAAAAAAATCTGTGAGTAAGCAGGGAAAACATTCATAACATGATTCATGAGCATATATAGTTCTTAAAACAACTGACCACGTGAAATACAGTTCTTATCACGTAATTACATTTTCATAGTCATGGGAATTTTCAACTAGGGGTTGTCCTATTAGTTGAACTAACCCCTGGTTGACCATATATCATCACATGCAGAGGGAATGTATAATGCTGGACTTTGTCAAGACCTTGCGTCAAGACCGTAAAACATACTTAACGGGTCAAGGCTAACCGCCAATCCCGTTTCCATGGTAGCACAAGCCAATGCTAACTGCCAAGACCGTCGCACATAACGTCTCATTAGACTCATACTTTACCCAATGTATTGGAGCGCTGTATAATTCCGGGCGCACCCGTCACATCATTCATATTGCGTTATATAATTCCAGGCGCACCCGTCACATTTAAGTCCAATACAATCCCTCACATATCTTGACATGGTATTTCATTCATAGGGTTTCATTCATACATTCTTAATCAAACCCCCTTTTCACATACATATTCATAACTTGAAGACAGTTCAATCATTAATAAAACTAAGATATGCATGCTAAAAATCCGTACACATAAGAAATTATCTTAACAATTGAAAAGTAGGGTTTTAAGGAAATGAACATAAACACTTTAACATTCCAAAACATCATAATACCAAGTTAAAACAATGCCGTTCATAACGAATACACATGCTGTTAAATGGGTATTGTGGTTGTTTAATTAAAACTGTGTGAATATAGATACAGTTAGGGATACAAAGTGTGCAATTAGGTCCATCTTGGGAAGTCATGTATATATGTAACCAAACTGCATGAATATATATATAGTTGTGTAAAAACTCATTTGTACTTTAAATAGCATGACATTTCCTTTGAAAAGTTTGCAAACATCATAAGAAGAACTTGTATTTGAAGACAACATATTGATATAAGGTTATATATATACCTATATATATATAAATTTAGGTGCGTATACACATTTGCATGGGTTTACCAAATTAAACCATACTCAATAATACTTCTCACGTTATACCTTAAACAAAATTAATGTTTGGTAAAAAATCTGGAGTTCTTTTACATAAAAGAAAAATGTGAACATAATTTCCATAAAACCATTATTGACATAAAATCAGTCTTGCATACAACAAGGTCGATCCATAAACATGAGTAAATATATATGAATACATGTATCCACTTGTAAAAGTTTAAGGAATTCATACTATCCCTTTTTCACAAAACAAAATCCTGATTTATCAAGAATGGTGATAAATGAAAATTTTCAATTGAAATAATTATTTTGACATCAAACTAACCCTTAAACTTCATCATACATATAAACATGTATACAAATAGTTTTGGATACTTTTCTTGAAATAATAATCTTTTTGAGTAAATAAAATTTTAACAAATGACAAAACAAAAGAATCAAGTTCATCGCAGTTACACTTGGAGTAACCATACGGCTGACCTCCAACTTACTCATACACAATGCATTGGAGGGAAATATAGGTCCCACCCTTTATCATAAACAATGCCCAAGAACCAAAACATAATCATACAACATGAATAATTCCATAAAAACCTTGCTTTGGAATTTCGTATAACCAAATTTTAAAAAGAGGATTTTTAAAGAAAAGCCCATTATAAATATCATATAATTAAAGAGACTTAATAGAGTGGATGATGTATGTATATATACTGTAAATACACATAATAAAACTTAATATAAACATAACCCATCACACAAACAATTTAAATTGCACATAAATATTGAAGTAGAAGGTTAACCCAAAGAATGAAAATCGGGTTAAGAATTCCCTTACAGACATCATATACCAACTGTAAGGACCCGACCCCAGTTTCCCGGAGCCGGTGCCTTATTTGATTACGTTGGCTTTCAAACAAGGAATAAATATCCCGAAGGACCAAGTAGTTTAGTATTATTGGAAACAAGATACATAAATAAGTTCAACTTTATATCAAGAAATGAAATACAACACTAATTTATTCCATTAGAAACATCCATGCCTCCTAGATTATGCTTGCAAGTTATTTATAATTTACTTTTTCATATCCTGGAAAAAATGAAACATAAGAAAGGGGTGAGCTCAAATGCTCAGTAAGAGTAAGCAATACAGCGGAAGATAGAATAAACATAAGACATGGTGCATAATTGAAAATACATGCCCTTAACAGTAAACTTGAACACATTATGGCAGGAATATGAGCTGAGAAAATAATGCCATAATAAAACATAATCATGGATATTCTACTAGTTGAATAACCACATGAACTTTCAATTACTAGCTTCATAATGAGGGAAGTGCATATGCTGGACATTCTGAAACATTTTGTTAAGACCTCGGCCAAGACGTCTAATGATTAAGGCCTCAACCAAAATCCATATAACACATAGGGAAAGGTCTCAGCCAATTCCACGTCTATTTGTCTAATGAGACCTACCGATGCATCAAGGGGCTATAGCGGGCCCCATCCGTCACATAATAAGTCCAATGCATTTCTCATATGAGCGGGGATAAACATAAACAACATATACATTCATATCGAAACTATCATATGGAATGTAACTATATTTCCCCAATTATGAAACATAAAACACTAACCATTTCGAGTAATATGGTGAATGGTTTTAGGATAGATCATCCACAATAGAGTTAGTCATAAACCATTAAATCAAATATGGTGGATGACTTCAGAAATGATTAAACCCAATAATATCATGGAATCAACAAGAGTGTTGAATTAGATGAAAACACTCTTATAAAATCATTAAGTAATTCTGGAGATAAATACTCTTTTATTTTGAAAAGAAGAGTTCTTTTGGGAAAAATCTTTGTATAAAACCAGAAGTGAAGTAAGATAGTATTTTCATAATAAAATTAGTGATTTTATAAAGATAATGGTTTCCAAAAATAGATTATAGAGTGTCTTTGAAAATACGTAAAAATTTGAGTAATTCCCTTGAATCGGGCTCGTATTTTTGAAACAATTTTGAAAGTTCCTTTTAAAACGTGTAACTATCCATAAAATAAGGAAGGATTCTGTTTTGTAAACATATATATGATACTCACACAGAATATATGAGTAGTACATAACAATACATTAGAATTTCATAGAGGTAATCAGACAATGAAAGTATCCCGAATGAAAATGGAAGTTCGGGTGGAAAAACCCTTAACTCCAAACATGTTCCGCTCTTGAACTTAAGCTCCTAGAATATGAAATTATACTTATTAATAACTTATTTAAGAACCTATTAGACATGTATTTAGTTTATCATAATTTTGTTTCGTTCATTTATACACTTATTGCTAAGTTATTATATTGAATTTCGTTGTTCTGGGGTATTCGTTTGCTTTATTTTCTTAATCGGTTCACTTGTTTTTAATGGAGTTCATGTGGAATGACTATAAATCTCCAGGATTGGAATTATATATTATTTATGTTCATAAAGAATTGGTAGTGGTCATTTCTATCATTTGGTTACATGGAATGAGGATGAATCATTAAATGACAACTACTTCGATTATTCAGCGGTATTTGGATTATTATTAACTAGTTTTGTCATATAACTTAATTATATGTACATATTATGATTCTTGAATATTAATATTGTTATAATACATATATTATAGTCTAGTTCAACCATAAATATGGTTTCATGACCAGTAATGAAGAAGAAATTGAAAAACGAAACTTCTTCGTCCACGAAGGCTATAAATTGGAACCTAATGGACGTTGATTTCGTTTACAAAAATAAAAGGGGGGGAGTAAGAGTATTTATGATGGTTTTTCCATTAACATGATATAATTTCAGTATATAGATAATACTGGAGTTATCATGATCATTTGGAAAGAGGGGGTGAGCAGAGGATAGCAAAAGAAGATAAATTGAAATGAAACCAAATGAAAATGAAGGGTGCTTTATCTCTTGAAATAACCTCATTAAGAAACCTCTTAAGGGAAGGGGTTTTTGTCTTTTGGCAAGACCAGAAGCTTCTTGGACGTGGGGAGAGATTATGGAAGGGTAATTGGGCAGAACTTTGAGGAGCGTCAAGTCTTAGAGGAGTGAAAAGAATAGGGAGTGGTGGGGGGTTTTTATAGTGGAGGAGATGAGTAAAATTTTGAATATTTAATTCATTATTTTATTATTTCCTTCAAGACAACCAATAGTGTTCTTTCATTTGACTCCTAATAGTAAGAAGTTCATTTGAGTTCGAACCAAGTGGCCTTGCATCACTTGTGATGTCATGAATAGTGTATTTAACTGATAATTTGTATATACGGTATTTTATTGTATTTCACTATTCATAAAAAAAATCAAGAATTTCATAAAAATCCCAAAAATTCACCCCTACCATTTTTCGATGTGTAGAATTCAAAAGTGAAATCCATTTTTCATAAATAATTTTTTAAATGTTATTAATTTAATTTTTAAATAAAGTCATAGTTAATTCGGAAAAATAACAATCTTAAAGTGCAATTAATTTTATTTCTCATTGAAAAACTAATTAAGATCTCATTATCTTATTGCCTTAGGAAAATAAAATAATATTATTATTTACTATTCATAAGGGTCATATTACTATTCATATTACTATTCATAAGAGTATGTTACTATTTACAAAAAATCAAGTTTGTTCTATCAGACTTCAAATGACAAACTGAATACAACCCTAGATAACCATTTTTCGAAATTCAATACATAGAAGTGGAAAATTTATATTTAATTGCTAGGTTTTGACTATCTCCTAAATAACCTAGTGTTGTTTCAAAGGAGCACAGTGATGTATAAAATGTATTTAATAGTAGCATATCATAAAATGTTTGGGGTGTTACATTTTTCCCTTCTTCAAAAAATTGCATCCTCGCAATTCATTTTATAACCACAAAAGAAAGCTCCCTGATGTTCTTACCACATCTCCCATCGTAGAGGATCCTCAGGTGCGTTCCACGGAAAAACCCAAATTGATTCTCAACTCCTCTAGTTCTATGACCCAGACACACCTCGAAATGAAGGGGTTGAACTCTTGAATCGAACACTCGGGCTTCCAAAGGGAGGCTCGAATGGTGCAAAGTTTGGAAATGTCTGAATGGATTAACACAAAAAGAACTCGCCGAACTATGTCTCGACTGAGGACATCTAAGTCGTAGACATTGTTGTACAGACTAAAACTCAGGAGTTGGTACATGTAGGCTGCTCAAAGGTTTTCCTTGTATCTATTCCTTGGGGTCAGTGCCTTATTTGATTACGTTGGCATACATACAAGGAATACGAATCCCGAAAGACCAAATAGTTTAGTATTATTAGAAACAAGATACATAACTAAGTTCAACATTACATATAGAAAAGAAAAACAACATTAATTTATTCCACTAGATTCATCATGTCTCCTAGATTATGTTTGCAAGTCATTCATAAATTACTTCTTCATGTTCTGAGAAAATGAAACATAAGAAAGGGGTGAGCTCAAACGCTCAACAAGAGTAAGCAATACACTGGAAGATAATATAAACATTAGACGTGCATAATTCATAATCTGATCTATTCCAACTTTAAAAGCATATTTATAAACCTAAGTACATCATGAATCATTGGAATTTAAAAGAAACTCATATAACCATAACATTAGATACCCCTTCCTGGTATAACATGCCATTTGCTTACTTAATTATTCTTTATGCCTTCACTACCATTATCATAGAAGATCATTAGACAAGGGTTATTTTATTTGTCAAACAATCCCTTGGTTGATCATTTACTATTACATAATGAGGGAATGTATAATGTCGGACTTTGTCAAGGCCTTGCGCCAAGACCGTACGGGTAGAAACCCAACATAATTGTGGTCAACTACCACACATAGTTGTGAACAAAGATAGTATCACGTTCACACATCATTTCACTTAACTCATGAGACTTCATCACTTTACCCAATGCATTGATTCACTTTAATTTAATTATGCATTGAGTGCAAATGAACTAGATTTGTTAGTGTTCCAGATTTAACAATGACGTGCAGGAATTAGAATAACACACCCCTACACTTGTAGTAAAAATTAGTTCACATAAAATGACGGGTTATCACATGAAATAACAACACTTGCATTAATCTTTTAGAAACGTGACTCTTTTTTTAAAACCATGTCTACATGCTTTGACATTGGGATCCTCATTTAATCCAAGCAAGGTGAAAAAGATTAAATCATAAACTATAAATGATCCAAAGCATTTCTTTTGACAATTGGGAAAATACATAGTGTGGGTTATTTCTTAGAGAAATGTTCATGCATAAAAGAAATAATTAAACATATGTACTTATGCATGAATGTATATTTATACGAACATGAAAACTATCATACCACTTGCTTAATAATTAAAGTTTGAAATACAAGTATGTATTTATGTGGATTTTCAAATCATCGGAAAAACCATATATATATATATATACTTATATATGTACACAAGGTGTCTGCTTGAAATCTTTCATAACCCAAACGAGACTAAATAGATTCTTGCAACCGCTATATTCCTCATAATCATGTTTTAAACCAATAAGGATAGTTTTTGTGAAAGTTCAGTTGTTACCAAACTTATATATATCTGTATATATATATCTATAGATATATATAGATATATATAGATATACATATATATATAGATACACACACACACACATATATATATACATATATAAATATATATATATATTTGTACATATATATATTTATACTTTAACACATAACCACAAGTACATGAATTATATGTAAGGGTACAAAAAAGAAACGTGATAGATTAGAACCCTTGCGTGTTGTTTCATGTATCGAAAAGAAAACAATTCTTGAAAACAAAAGATCACTCATCAAAGTTCATAAACCCGAAATAGTTTATATAAAGAAACCATATAAGATTTTGAAATTTCAAAATAGGTTGGGACAAACTTATATAATCCGTGAAACGTTGAAATGGACAAGAATGATTTTTCATCTTTGAAGCATAAACTCTTTTCATGTTTTATACACTCAAAATATGTTTTGATAATCCATGTGAATTAAGGTTTAGAATAAACTGAATATATTTATATATATATATAGAGAGAGAGATCCATATATACGTAAGAATATAGGAGTTTTACAAAAAGAAAACTTAGCAAAAAAAAAATTATCCCTTACCTGACTTCGGGTGTGCAAAAAGGATGGGCAGGGAATGTTTTGTTTGTTGAGGAGAGGAAGGACGGGTAACCACGGGTGCAACCAAGTTTTACATAAGCCCTCTCTCTCTATATATATATCTTGACTAAAACAACACCGATCCAACATTTTACTTAAAAGGAGAACCCAAAATAAATCGGTGATTATAATACATACACATATATAAAGTTTGTGGAAAACTAAAACCGAAACCAATGAAAATAAACTGAAAAAATAAAATAAAAATAAAGGGGATTGGGGAGGATCTTACGGGTAGAAGTCAAGGCCGCAAGACTAAAACAATGGGGGATACTCGAGGGAGAAGAAAATAAAGAATAAGAAGAAAGAATAACCAGTAGGTGGCCACTGGTTTGAGCGGGACGAAGAGGACGACGCTGAAGAGAAAATTGGGGAAGAAATGGACGGTTCGGATTATGTGAGATCTGATTGGACGGTCGGGATGAATACATGTTTTTTTTTAAAAAAATGGACGACCTCGATCAAATCTGAGATAGATCGGATGGCCCAGATCAACGCGATGATTTTAAAAAAACTCTGATGGTCACGATTAGATCCATGTTGGATCAGACGACACATAAAAATGCGGAGATAAGTCGCGGCTGCTGGGGTTCGAGCGTCGGATCGAAATCGACGGCTCGGATCGCACGTGGCGAGATCAGACGGCCTAGATTCAATCCTAGTTGAAAATCGCCGTCCCACAACGAATTGGTGAGGCGCGCGCAACTTCATTATAAGTCTGAGGCTCCGATGCTAACTCAGAAATCACAGCACACACACAAGGGAGCCTTACACACGGGTTCCCGCCCCTCGCAGGCCTCTGCCTACCTATGCCTCGCCGCGGCCTTGCGCCCGCGGTGGCGCGCTCAAGCGCTCCTGCTCCCGTGCGCCCTTCGGGGAACATATGTCCATGCTCGGGCCGACCTTGGCTTGAGCTGAGGGCTAGGCTCAACCACGTAGTCTGAGCTGCCTCCCTCGGCTCAGCTATAAAGGGTTGGCCCTAGCCGGCCTATAGGACCCGACGACCATGTTTAAGGGGGGGTGTCAGTGCTGTCACCGGGACCCAGTTGTCGCATTTGGTATCAGAGGTGGTACCCAGCCTTAAGTGCAGCGCACTGCCTGGGTTGAGATATAGGGCCCACAACGAGGATGTTGTGCTCTAAAGTGGGGGTGGATGTAACACCCCCAGATGATAAAGGGTTAATTGACTAAATGATATGACTTTTGTCAACAAGGTGCACTTTCCTTTTCAGGATCCAACCTGATTAGAACTCCATAGTTGAGCATGTTTGGCCTGGAGTAGTGATTAGGATGAGTGACTTTCTGGGAAGTTTCCCAGAGTGTGTGTGAGTGAGGACAAAACACACTGGAAATGACATGTGTTGGCCTGTGGGGACTTTCATTAGTCAGATGATCCGTTCAAGCATGTGGGTGGGCCGCAGGGTGGGGACAACGGGTCTACGGGGCAATTGGTGGTACCTAGTGGGTTAGAACCCGACGACCATGTTTAAGGTGTTGCGAAATCGCCGGGAGACACAACGACAGAAAACGAGAAAACAAAAGAAGGAAAAGCAACAATGAACTCGGCGATTTACGTGGTTCGGGAAAAATCTCTACGTCCACGGGAGAGGCAGAATTTCACTATGATTCGGGAGCACAAAATTACAGAGGATTTCCAACATGAAACCCTAGCCCGAAATGGGCTATAAAACAAATGGAGAAGACGATCACTATTCGAAAAGTCCTCCATCATTCTGCCTCTCATCCTCCGTTCATCAGTGGAGACCAACAGAGGCACAACAGTGCCTCAACTTCTGTATCACCATAGGCTTTGTCAACATGTCTGCCGGATTGTTGGTTCCACAGATCTTCTGCAAGGTCAGCAACCCATACTATATCAAACCTCTGATGAAATGGTATTTCAACTGAATGTGCTTCGTCCGGGCATGAAATACTGGGTTCTTGGCAAGATTTATAGCACTCTGACTGTCACAGTGCAATACATTCTCCTCCCGCTTTCTTCCCAATTCATCCATGAAGCTCTTCAGCCAAACCATCTCTTTCCCAGCTTCTGTTACAGCAATGTATTCTGCCTCTGTGGTGTATAAAGCCACCACCTTCTGCAATTGTGATAACCAACTTACCGCAGTTCCTCCACAGGTAAAAACATATCCCGTGGTACTCCTCCTGCTGTCGACATCGCCTCCAAGGTCAGCATCCACATACCCTTGCAATGAAGTTCCTTTCCCAAAGCACAGAGATGCCTCCTTGCTGCCTTTCAAATACCTTAGTATCCACTTCACAGCTTCCCAATGTTGTTTTCCAGGGTTAGCCATATACCTGCTCACAACTCCCACTGCATAAGCAATGTCAGGTCGAGTACAGACCATGGCATACATCAGGCTTCCCACAGCTGATGCGTATGAAACTTTTGCCATGTACTCCACCTCTTCTGTCGTCTTTGGTGATTGCTCCTTTGATAGTTTGAAGTGGCTCCCCAGGGGAATATAGACTGCCTTTGCTTCCAGCATGCTGAATCTTCTCAGAACCTTCCCAATGTAATCAGCTTGTGACAACATTAAAGTTCCAGCTGTGCGGTCTCTCTTGATCTTCATTCCCAGAATCTTGCCAGCTTCTCCAAGATCCTTCATTTCAAACTCCTCAGCCAACTTCCCTTTCAGCTCATTAATCCTCTGCATACATGATCCTGCAATGAGCATGTCATCCACATACAGAAGCAATATAATATATTCATCACCGAAAGACTTGATGTAGCAATACTGATCCATGCCACATCGTTTATATTCATTTTTAGACATAAATGAATCAAACTTCTTGTTCCACTGTCTCGGTGCCTGCTTCAGTCCATATAAGCTCTTCTGGAGTTTTCACACCAAGTCTTCCTTTCCAGACTCTTCATATCTCTCTGGCTGCTGCATGTAGATATCTTCCTCCAAATCTCCATGAAGGAAATCAGTCTTGACATCAAGCTGCTCAAGGTGAAAATCTTCTAACGCCACAATGCTGAGAACCACCCGGATGGTGGTAAGCTTTACTACTGGTGAGAAAATTTCAGTGAAATCTACTCCCTCCTTCTGTTGAAAGCCTTTCACTATCAGCCTTTCCTTGAACCTCCTCTTTCCATCATGTTCTTCCTTGACACGGTAGACCCACTTATTCTGCAATGCTTTCTTTCCTCTTGGCAGAGGTGTCAGCTCCCAAGTGTTGTTCTCATGCAATGAGGAAATCTCCTCCTTCATAGCCAGCTCCCAGTTGCTCGACTCCTTCAGCTGCATTGCTTCTTCAAAGCATTCTGGTTCTCCACCGTCAGTCAATAAAAGGTAATGCAATGATGGTGAATACCTCTGCATGGGCCTTCTCACCCTTGATGATCTCCTCAACTCCACTGGAGTAGTAGGTTCCACCGGTTCGGATTTCTCAAGTTCAGACACACCTTCAAGCTCCACTTGCTTTTTGCATTCTGATTCAATGTTCCCATTTTCATCTTCAACTACATGGAGATCTTTGTACATGACACCTTCATTGAATACCACATTTTGGCACCTGATGACCATCCTGTTGAGATCATCCCAAAAGCGATACCCAAACTCCTCACCACCATAGCCAATAAAGAAACATTTTTTGGACTTGGCATCAAACTTGTCCCTTGCATTAGCATCAACATGAACATATGCTAAACTGCCAAAGACTCGTAAATGTGAGAGTTTTACCTCCTTACCAGACCAGAGTTCCTCGGGTAGACATTCCCCCATTGGCACAGATGGACTCCTGTTTATGAGATATGCTGCCATATTCACTGCATCAGCCCAAAAGGTCTTGGGTAACCCCGAATGCAGCCTCATTCTCCTGGCACATTTATTCAGTGTCCTATTCATCCTTTCCACCACACCGTTCTGTTGTGGTGTTCCTGGGATTTTCTTCTCCCACCGAATTCCATTTTCAGAGCAGAATTCCCTGAACTCTTGACTGCCATATTCTCCACCATTGTCAGACATCAAACATTTCAGCTTTGCTCCTGACTCGTTCTCCACCATGACTTTCCACTTCTGAAATATCTTAAACACATAAGATTTGTTCTTCAGAAAGTAAACACATACCTTCCTTGTTGAGTCATCGATGAATGTCACATAATATTGTGACCCTCCGAGAGATGGTACTGGTGCAGGCCCCCAAACATCTGTATGCACCAGGTCCAGCTTTCCAGCCTTCGGTGTTCTGCCTCCTTTTGCAAAGGACACCTTCTTCTGCTTTCCAAAGATGCAATCTTCACAAAATCATACTTCCATCGACTTCAGGTCTGGTAGCAATCCTTTTGTTTCCAGCACTTTCATCCCCTTTTCACTCATGTGGCCGAGTCTGTAGTGCCACAGTTGAGAACCTCCGACAGCTTCGAGTGATGCAGCCATGTCCATGCACGTTTCTGTCATGTTGTACAGGGTACCATTCTTTGCTCCCCGAGCTATGACCATAGATCCTCGGGTGATCTTCCATTCACCACCAGTGAACGTGGTACTCAACCCTGCATCATCAAGCTGTCCCACAGAAATGAGATTTCTTCTTAAACCAGGGATATACCTCACATTTTCCAGAACCAGCAAACTCCCACTGTTGGTCTTGATCCGTGCATCTCCTTTCCCCACAATCTGCAAGGGCTCGTCATCAGCAAGATGTACCTTGCCAAAATTTCCAGAAACAAAATTGTTCAGGAAACCCTTTTCCGATGTAGAATGGAAAGACGCCCCAGAGTCTAAAATCCAAGACTCCATCGGGCTGTCTACGCTCAGCAGGAGCACGTCGTCAGTTCCTTCAGCTACCGCGTTTTCTCCACTGGTTTCAGGTCCCTTCCGGTTATCTCTGCACTCCTTCTTGACATGTCCTTTCTTCCCACATGTCCAACAGGTAGGACCAGACCCCTTTGCCTTGTCTTTGCTCTTTCCCCTTGATTTCGACCGTCCTCTACGATTGTCCTGCTGTGGGTACCTTCCTCTTCCTTAAACGTTCAAAGCAGAACCATAGAATCTGCCTGATTCTCTTCTTTGAACATCCTCACTAAGGATCAGGTCCCTTATATCTTTCAGAGCCATTTTCATATTCCCCGAAGTGCTGCTCACAGCTGTTACAGTTGCTTCCCAACTTTCAGGTAACAAAGATAATAAAACCAGAGCACATACCTCATCACCAAGGTCAATGTCCACCGATGACAACTGACTTATGATGGTATTGAACTCGTTGATATGATCTGCAACAGCTCTCCCTTCAACCATTTTCAGGTTGAACAATCGTCGTATCAAATGCACCTTGTTAGCCGCAGAAGGCTTCTCGTACATATTTGTGAGGGCTTTCATCAAGTCCACCGTCATCTTCTCCTCTCTGATGTTGAACGCCACGTTTTTGGCCAACGTCAGGCGCACAACACCAAGTACCTGTCGATCCAGTAGCTCCCATTCTGACTTCTCCATTTCCGCTGGCTTCACACCCAGAAGCGGCAAGTGCATCTTTTTCTGATAAAGATAATCCTCGATCTGCATCCTCCAGAAACTGTAATCAGTTCCATCAAAGCGATCGATCTTCACTTTGCCTTCATCTAGAGCCATCGTTGGAGAATTCCGAACTCACCCTCTGATACCAGTTGTTGCCAAATTGCCAGGAGACACAATGACAGAAAACGAGAAAACGAAAGAAGGAAAAGCAACAATGAACACGACGATTTACATGGTTCGGGAAAAATCCCTACGTCCACGGGAGAGGCAGAATTTCACTATGA
The DNA here is from genome assembly GCA_963277665.1 of Viscum album. Lineage (NCBI taxonomy): Eukaryota > Viridiplantae > Streptophyta > Magnoliopsida > Santalales > Viscaceae > Viscum > Viscum album. The sequence goes on along the minus strand of OY728131.1, from coordinate 1,993,318,171 downwards.
TTCGGGAGCACAAAATTACATAGGATTTCCAACATGAAACCCTAGCCCGAAATGGGCTATAAAACAAATGGAGAAGACGATCACTATTCGAAAAGTAGTCCGCGTCGCTACAGTGAACGACGACTGGCTTTGTCAAAAGCGCTATCATCGGGACCTAGTTGTTACATTGGTTCACATCAAGGGTCGACTGCCACAGTTGGATTTGGTGTGACCAAGAGACAAAGGTTGAGGAAATTCAAAATAAAAAGGATTTCAGGTTGGGGAGTCCACTCAGCAGATCAAAGAGCTGCGAGTTAATGCAGTTGGCATTTGGAATGCCTACCTAAAACCTTTCAAGTTGTTTGACCAACCCTAGTTAGGGTAATGAGAAGGGGTATATGGATCCTTGCCACTAGAATATTCTGGCAACAAAATATTCCGAAGTCAGTGGTGAGGGTTATTGGATTTCGATAAAATAGTGGGAGACTAATAAGTATTAATTTATTTATTTGTCTCAGTTTTATCACGATAAAGTACTAAAACTTTGGCCATCTTAATTTATAGAAACGATAAGAAAATGACTTCAAACATATTATTGTGCACCATACTCGAGAAGGAAAACCTTCTCACCAGCACCAATTTTCATGAGTGGTAGAGGCGTTTACGTGTCATCCTTCACCACGAGAGGAAATTGTATGTGCTGGAGGAGCCTATTTTAGTTGTGCCATGAAAAGAGGCCAGTGATAAGGAAATATCTCTCTATATGAAATGTTTGGATGATGCCACAGATGTCCAATGTTTCATGCTATCAACCATATCTAATGAACAAGCAACATGAAAACATGGATGCGTATAACATGATGTCCCATCTTAAGGATCTTTATCAAGAAAAGGGGAGACAAGAGAGATCTCCAACGCTTTGTTCACAACTAAGTTTGGAGAGTTTGCGCCAGCTGAGCCTCATGTAGTCAAGCTTATTGGCTGCATTGAACGCCTGAACATCTTAGGGATTAAGTTCTCGGATGAGTTGCGTACAAATTTCATCCTATCATCACAGCCCAAGACCTTTTCTAGCTTTATTGTCAACTATAACATGAGTAACAATGAGAAGAGTCTATCGGAACTTCTGACCATAATTTGCTAGGTAGGTAAGGACATGAGGCGTGACAAACTCACAGTTCTTATGGTGAATAAGAAAAGGAAGGACAAGGTAAATGGACCAAGGATTTATAAACAGTCTAAATGTGCGTTTGTTATCGAGTGTAATCTTTCCATTTCTACACATTGGGTATTATATACATCATGTGGGGCTCACATGTGTATTCAAATGCAGGAACCAAGTAGATTTAGAAAAATTGTCAGAGGAGAGGTAAATCTTCGAGCTGCCAATGGCGCGAGGCTGGCTACGTTGGCCATTGGCGATTACCATCTCTCATTGCCGACTGTGATGCTTTTAGTTTTATATAACTGTTATTCTGTGCCTAGTGTTACTAAGAGCATGATTTCTGTATAATTTTTGGATATGGATGAATTTATTTTCAACTTTGGAAATAAGGGTTGTTTCTTTTATAAGAACAACATACGTTATGGTATGACACATTTAAATAACGGTTTGTATGTATTAAATTATGAAAACCTAGTGTTGACAATCGATAACAAAACAAACTCGCATGACTCATAAAACACCCAATTGTGGCATCACCGTCTTGGTCATGTAAAAGAAAAGCGCTTAACAAAGCACTGCCATGATGGTTATTTAGACTCTATTGAGCTAAAACCACTTGATAGATGTCACGCTTGTTTACAAGGTAAAATGACCAAGCCGCCTTTCGGTGGACAGGGTGAAAGAGCCACAAATATTCTAAGATTGGTGCACACAGATGTGTGTTGACCATTTCTAGTAGAAGCTAGAGGTGGATATTTTTACATCATTACTTTTACTGATGATTTGAGTAGATATGACTATATCTACTTAATGAGGTATAAGTCAGAGTCCTTGGAGAAATTTAATGAATTCAAGAATGAAGTAGAGAATCAGCTTGGTAAGAAGATAAAGAAGCTTCGATTGGATCGAGGTATAGAATATCTGAAGCAGGAGTTCATCGACCTTTTATGGGAGTATGAGATTCTATCTTAATTCACTCCTTATACACCACAGTGGAATGGTTATACATCACAGTGGAATGGTGTTAGTGAAAGGAGGAACCGTACATTGTTGGACATGACGAGGTCGATGATGAATCATGCAGATCTTCCATTATCTTTTTGGGGATATGCATTAAAAACTACAACATACACATTAAACTGTGTACCAACTAAGGCGGAAAATGGAATTCCCTTCAAATTATAGAATGGAAAGAAACTCATTTTGTCGCACACACGTGTATGGGGATACGAGGCGTTTGTTAAGGCATTCTCAGGAAACAAATTAGCACCCCGGGGCATGAGTTGTATCTTTATAGGATATCCCAAGAAGACAAAAGGATATTACCGATATAACCCTTCAAACAAGAAAGTGATTGTCGCCAGACAAGACGTCTTTCTTGAGAGGGAGCACATCCTCAAAAAGGATAATGGGAGCAAAATTGACTTCGACGAAGTTGATGCTACAGGAGTTGGTACAGGAACAAGTTCCCCAGGTTCTCATGGAAGAGGTTTCAGAAAAACAAGTATTGCGTAGAAGCTCAAGAGAGGTAAGGGAACCAGAGAGATTTGGTTTCCTAGTCACCGAGGATGGTGAATCATTATTGTTGAACAATGATGAAACTCTCTCCTAAAAGGAATTAGAAGAGAGCTCAGAAGCTGCAAAATAGCTAGAAGCTATGAATTTTGAGATGGATTCCATGTATTAGAACCAAGTCTGGGTTCTCGTCGATGAGCCAATTGATGTAAAAGCCTGTTGGATGCAAATGAGTACTCAAGAGAAAGCTGGACATGGAAGATCAAGTTAACACCTATTAAGAAAGTCTAGTGGCTAAAGGATTTAGGTAGCGTCAAAGAATTAACTATGATGAAACCTTCTCGCCAGTTGCCATGTTTAAATCCATAAGAATCATACTTGTGTTAGGAATATAAAGGACTGCCAGGTGTGGGTTGTACTTGGGATATTGTGCTGGCAGCAGTTGCTAGCTGTTGACAACTGTTATTGGCTGGGTTGTTTGTTAGTGGGTAAAGGGCTGGTGACAGCTGGAAATAGGCAGTTAGAGTTAGTTTGTTAGGGGGCAATATTGTATTTTGTAATAACATTTCCAGTTGTGGCAGTGGGCTGGAGGGCTATTAAAATGGCAGCAGGGGGTTGGGTTGGGGCACGAATTGATATCTGGGAGTTTTCCACAGCAGGCTGCTGTGTGGGATGGTGCATTGGGACGTTCCAAAAGGAATCAGTGGAGTGGTCTTCCACAGGTTCCTCACTCTCTTCTCCTATATCTTTCTCTCCCATTTCTGTTGTATTTCTGCTGTATTTCTGCTGCATATATACTGTGGGCTTAGCAATATAATTTTGTTTCACTTCCCGTTCTCTCCCTCTCATTTTTTACATAACAATTTGGCGACTCCGCTGGGGAAAATCGCTTGAGGAAATTCGCTGCTAAGAAGGAAAAGAAAGAACAACTGCAGTTGCAAGTACGCTGGAAGTGCCGGACGACTGCAGAAGAAACTTCTTGATCGTCGTTGGAGGAGAGGCGTCGCAGGAGCTGTTAAAAAAAAATCCTGCTCGAGCTGCTTATGAGAGTGTTCGTTCAGTTCGAGGATTTTTTGGCGCAAACCAGTACTAACAAACGGAGCTGGAAAATCGGGGGGAACATTCGCTGCTGAAGTGGTTTTGTGAACAGATTGAGGTGGACGATCTCTACAGTGAATTCGTTTTGACCGTGGAGTGCATCCGACGTTATTTCGATACATCAATGTGGTGCGTTTTGTAGGGGAAGAGAGGAGCGTTGCTGGAGCAGAACTAAACGCAGCGGAAGAGCGTTCGTTCGCTGGAAGAAGTTCGGTTACTGTTGGAGACACGAACGCCGCTGAAGTTCATTGTAGAAGAAATGATCGTTGCCAGAGCGATTGAGTGAGAAAACGGAGGACGTTCCCGACTGGGAGATCGTTTTACCGTGGAAAACGTTCGACGCTGCCGCTGTAGACAGACGAGAAAGGACCAAAAAAAAAAGAGAAAAAAAAGAACCGTGGAAAGCGTTGTGGCACTGTAGTCGGGACGAGAATTAAAAAAAAGGAAGGAAAAAAAAGAATTCAGTTGGCACGATATTTCTCTTTCCGCCACATGTGAACAGTTGTGATGCCAGAATCAAAGTAGGGAATATTTTCGGTTAGAACTGATCGGGAGCATCAGGAGAGAGAAGGGAGGTGGTCCTACCTTCGGTTACCAAGGGAAGATTCTTTCTGCAAGCTGGGCGACATGGAAGTGGACTTCCAGGGGAAAAGGTTAAGAAGGCAAGATGCAGGAGTTTGAAATTTTTTTCGAAGCTTTTGCTTGGAGACAGGCTGTGATTGATAGGCGACAACGAGAGTTTGAGATTTTACTAGATCAGATGAAGCCTTCCGCTGGATATACAAGTCGACAGGAGGATTCTAGACAAACAAGGCGACCGATGGAGGAGCCTGCGACAATGAAGGTGCATGATCTATTTGAATCGAGTACCAGTGTGGAAAAACGGGAAAATAATGCTGACTGGCAGCAGCCTTCGCAGTTACGGAAAGATGGACTCAAAAGGCAGACGCATGAGCAAACTAGAGAGTTCGCTGTACTCTCTGTTCAGCAAGGTACAAAAGAAGAATCCAGTCCTACTCTCTTCGATAAGGAAGTATGCGTCTCTCCTCCTAGTTCAAGGAGTGTGGAAAGTAGTGAGGAGAGGGACGTCTCTGCTCTGGGAGTATGATACGAGGTAAGGGCAAGGAGCAATTCCTACAACATAAGAAAAGGATGTACACCAGACAAGCCCCACAAAGTTGTTGAACACTCACTAGAGTCCTAACAAGATCGACAAGCAGTAAATTCAGAGGCTGGGGTTGTTAATCTTATGCAAGTAGCTATTCTGGGAGAGTTTGCTGCTATTGGAGCTACAGCTAATCGGCCTGCGGAAGTAGAATTAGCAGAAAATGGAAACCTCGACACTAATCCTAGTTTGAATAATGAAGAACGTGGCAAGGCGGATGATAGTTTTTCTTATGAGGGCGTTTTGAACCCAGGAAACATCGACTTTATTAGGGACTTACAGACTATCTCTTGGTCAGTCGGGTTTCCAGTTATCACAGGAAACGAACCCATTGTTTTGGAAGGTATCAATGTTGTTTATACAGAGGCTTCTTTTGCCTACGATGGTAAGAACATAAAAGATCATTTGTTTCAAAAGCTGCAGAATCTTGGACTTCGAGTTCTAATTTGTTTTCCGACGACAAAGACTCTGGACATTTTGCAGAATTCAATGGAGTTCAGGAAATATTCTTTTGTGTGTCAAGATGGTTTAGTCCAAACAGCGGAACGTTCTGCTGCTATTAAAAGCTTCAGACAACATTTTTCCGATGATCAATCCATCTTGCTTAAAACATTTAATGATGCAGATGTGTTTTCAAATATTGAGGTGGCTGATATAGTTGTTTTCTATGGGCAAGTTTGGGTTCCTCAGGTGGTCAAACAGGCTCTCCGACATGCATACCGATTTGACCAGATGAATCACATAATTCCAATCAACCTCGTTTTCAACGATGGGCTGTGTCAGTGGGTGGTGTCCCTGCGTGAGGGACAAGCAGTGGAGTCGGAGTTGTGTGAGGGATGTGTGACTACAAGAGCTCTAGAAGACATCTGTCGAGTAACCAAGATGCCATACAAGGCAGAGGTAGGGTTGTTTTTTACTAGCCTATTAGAGGAAACTCAATATACTTTCAAATCAGAGTTTTGTTCAAGTAGGTTTGTTTCTGCTTGTGAGTTGGATTGTTTTGGTGCTATTGTGGCAATAGTGCTGAATGAAACTGTTTGCTGTGCTTTGGTAACATATGGAGGTTGTCATGTTTTTCTGAAGAAGGGCTGGAAGTTCAGGAGCCAAATATGGTACTGTTATAGTCTCCTTAAGGGAGTGGAGGTTGATGTCGTGGCCAAAGATATTGTTGAACGTGTTGGTTTGGGCAGTAGGCGAGCCACTGTTGTTGACTGCCGAAGTATAGGTTACTTGGATAGCCCACAACTTGTCTATGATGTGGACTTATTGGAGAACTTCCAGGTTGACTACTTAAAGGCGCCTAACAACTTCATAAAAAGTTCCTATAAAGATTTGGTGGTTTATGGAGGGCGTGCAGTTGCAAAACTTTTTTGTGCAGTCAAAAGGGGGTTAGGGAAGCTTTCTTCCATTGCTGATGTCGCTCTTTTTTGGGTCAATCTCTATCCAACCCAGGAAACGTTTCTTGAACTCTTTGCTGGCTCGGAAGAGGGCGTACCAGTTTTACTGATTTCAACTAACAGGACTCTCAAAAGAACTGAAGTCGAGAGGGAAGCCCTCAAGGGAACTAAGGGGGTGACCAAGTTCGTAGTAGTGCTGAATGATCTTCTTCCCCAAGAAGAGTTGTTGCAGAAGACCAGCTGGCATTCATCGGGTTTGATGCTGAGGCCTCCACCAAAGCCGCCACCAGGAGCCATTGTCTCAATGCACAGCCGAGAAATGCTTTGGTTGTTCCACCTTGGGGACAAGGTGGTTTTTAGGTGGGAGGGAATTTTTAGGAATATAGAGGACTGCCAGGTGTGGGTTGTACTTGGGATATTGTGCTGCCAGCAGTTGCCAGCTGTTGGCAGCTGTTATTGGCTGAGTTGTTTGTTAGTGGGTAAAGGGCTGGTGACAGCTGGAAATAGGCTGTTAGAGTTTGTTAGTTTGTTAGGGGGCAATATTGTATTTTGTAATAACATTGCCAGCTGTGGCAGTGGGCTATTAAAATGGCAGCAGGGGGTTGGGATGGGGCACGAATTGATATCTGGGTGTTTTCCACAGCAGGCTGCTGTGTGGGCTGGTGCGTTGGGACGTTCCAGATGGAATCAGTGGAGTGGTCTTCCACAAGTTCCTCACTCTCTTCTCCTATATCTTTCTCTCTCATTTCTGCTGTATTTCTGCTGCATATATACTGTGGGCTTAGCAATATAATTCTGTTTCACTTCCCGTTCTCTCCCTGTCATTTTTTACATAACAACTTGCCATACCAACTTACCATTATTACGAAATTTGACAAATGGATTGTCAAAACAACATTTGTTAACGGGAACCTTCAGGAAGATGTCTATATGACACAATCAGAAGGGTTTGTGACACCAGGTGAAGCCAAACGGGTTTGCAAGTTGCAGAAATCCATTTATGGATTAAAGCAAGTATCCTGGTCATGGAACATTCGATTTGATGAAGCCATAAAAGAATTTGGTTTCATTAAGAATGAATGTGATCAATGTGTTTAGAATCAATTTAATGGGAATGCGGTTGTTATCCTAGTAGTATATGTTGATGACATATTATTTATTGGAAACAATATACCAGTCGTACAGTCAGTTAAAGACTGATTGAACAAGTGTTTCTTCATGAAGGACTTCGGTGAGGCAGCCTACATTCTAGGGATCAAGATCATTCGTTATAGATCCAAGAGGTTTCTTGGACAAATCAGGGTACATACATTGACCGGATACTAAAGAGATTTAGTATGGAACAATCCAAGAGGGGATTGGTTCCAGTGTCACATGACCTACATTTTTCTAAGAGAATGTGTCCTCAAACATAATAGGAGAAAGATCGGATGAGTAAGATCCCATATGCTTCGGCTATAAGATCCATCATGTGTGTCATGTTATGTACCAGGCTTGATGTTGCCTATGCACTGAGCATGGTTGACAGATATAAAGCAGATCCAGGAGAACAACATTGGACTGCTGTTAAGACTATCCTTAAGTATATGGGAAGAACTAAGGATATGTTCCTAGTGTATGGAGGAGACGATGATCTTGTCATTAGAGGGTATGCTGATATTGGTTTTCAGACAGATCAGAACGATTTGAAATCACAATCAAGATATGTTTTATGTTTCAACGGAGGAGTTGTGAGCTGGAAGAGTTCAAAACAGCCAATTGTCTCCAATTCTACAGCGGAGTTCGAATATATAGCGGCTTCTGATGCAGCCTAGGAAGTCGTCTGGATTCAGAACTTTGTCCAGGAGCTTGATGTGGTGTCCAACAGTAAAGATCCTATCACATCGTATTGTGATAATACTGTAGCGAAGAACCAAGGTCACATCAACAGACGAAGTACATTCTCCGAAATTACCATCTCTTGAGGGATTTCTATCAAAGGGGTGAAGTTTCAGTGAACAGAGTGTCCACAAAAGAGAACTTGGCAGACCCCATGTCTAAAGGCTTATCTCAGCAGAATCATAAATATCACGTGAGAGCTAACGGGTTAAAGGTTGTTAGCAGTTGACTCTAGTTCATGTGGGAGTCTGTTGGAGTTGGTGGCATAAAATCAACTACTTTGTACTTTATGATAAACTTGTATTCATGGATTTGAATATTAATAAATATATTATCGCATCTTGATAATTCTTCTGTGTGACAATGCATGTGATAATGGATAACTGTTGCACTAAAGGGTCATAGCGGATCCCTACTATGATGAGAACCCGGAAGTGCCATGACACTATTTCTGAATACATGTTCTATGGTCGGATGATGTTATTTGAGGGACACAAATAATACAGGCCATTAAGGGTGTTGACTCATAAAACTTTTAGGCACATTCTCATGGTGTGCGCCTTTAGTAGTATCCAGAAGGATATTATGATTACGAGACCTGCTAGTAGGAAATCCACATTTTACAGTGTCATTGGATGTTCCTATCTGCGTACATGTGTATTGGTCCTTAGAATTTAAAATTATTATTAATGAGTATTACAACTTGCGCACTTAGATGTATTGATGAAAACTGTGACGACACAGTGTTCACAGCGAGATAGGATATGTTGGGTGCGTCACGAGTAATACTACATTAATAGATAGTGCGAGAAAGGATTTGTCCCTTCTGTTTTATAACGGAAGTTGATATCTCAGACCCTTTGATGGAATTGATATAGCCTAAATAAATCCATGACCATGGTGAGGAATGAGAAAGTTAAAATCCAGGAAGTCAATGAAAGAATAATCGAGATATCAAGACGAAAGGATTACATTACACGATAAGCGTTCATAGGAGGTGACACGTCATTACGGTGTTAACTTCTTTTTCTATAGGTGCCTTGGCATGCTGTTAGACGCTAACCTTGGATTTTAGGCAGACTCCGCCTAATGCCGCTGAGAAAGAGACCTAGAGAGTCACACATTAAGTGTCCAAGTATCCCAGTTAAATATTCATTCAACAAGTTGAATAAAGATTATTCATGATTATGGTTTAATAATTATTCAAGGATGCGTGATTGCATTTATTTCGACACTAGTTATTTGAGAGAATATATTGTGGGTGAAATAATATATTTATTAGCGAGTAATGCAGTGATATTTATTTAAGAAATAAAGTCATTATTCAATGTCTAATAAATGTGGAGGAAATAAAGAAAATGGAAAAATAAAAGTACACGCCGTTTAGTTTTTCTGGGGATTTTTGAGAAATAATACTATTTATTTAATTAAATAATATTAGTTGTAATTCGTTGGGCACATGTCACTATTATTATTAAACATGGGGTCTTATAAAGAATTAAATAAAATGAATAAATGCTTTCAGATTATTAATTCATTTTAATTATTCGTAGTAATAAAATCTCAATTACATTATTCTCATTAGACCTAGCCATTCTTTGTGGTTGTGCACAATGGATCTGAAGAAAGCTCTCAAGCCAAAGAGAAATTATTTTCTTCAAGAACGCTCGCAAGTTACGAGAGAGATTCTCTTCCACCAGATCAAAGAGAGTGCTTTGGAAACTGCACTCAAGGCGATCGTAGGTGGAAATCGCAAGCGAAGGTTCTTCCGCGCTAGCACCCGGAGATCCCTTTAGCCACGTTCAGAGATACGTGGATTACGTGTGGATCACCGCTAGATGAAGCCTACACTTGGTTTCTACGACGCAACAGAGGATCAAATTGAATCGTGACCGGAAATATCAACGGAGAGAGAATTCTATCGAGGTAATTCTCGTCTTTTAATTAAATTAATTATAACCAACATATGATGATCCTCTCTATGGTTTCGAGACTTCTCTCTTTCTTTTTTCATTCTTCATTCTATTCTGAATATCCAACGTTTTATTATCGTGACGAATCTCAGATTGATCGTTGTTAACGGTAAAATTAAAGTTGGATACACCCATCTACGCGCTTCCGCTGCGCCCGGAACCTACACCTACCACCATTTAAGATGAGATGTTCATCTTGGTATTCAGAAGATGTACAAGGTGTTGAGAACACAATTTTGGTGGAAATTCATGGAGAGAAAGGTGGCAGAGTTTGTCTCAAAATGCCTCATATATCAGCAGGTTAAGGCAAAGCTCCAACAACCAGCTGATATGTTGCATTCTTTACTTATTTCTGTGTGGAAATGAGAGCAAATAGCTATGGATTTTGTGACAGGTCTGTCAAAAACGGTTTAAAAACACGATGCCATATGGGTGATTGTGAATCGTCTCACGAAGTCAGTCCACTTCATCCCTATTCATGAATCCAATATGGTGGAAGATTTTTTCAAACTCTACATTTGGGAAATTGTAAAGATGCATGGGGTTCTAGTTTTGATGGTGTCCAATCGGGATCCCAGATTTACATCTTGATTTTGAAAATTCTTATAGCAAGTCCTTAGAACCCAATTGACTATGTGTGCAACTTATCATCCTACATATGGACAATCCAAGAGGATGATCTGGACGTTGGAAGACATGCTTAGGGTTTGTGAGATGGATTTTAGAGGCTCATGGAAAGAGCACACACCATTAGTGGAGTTCTCATACAATAACAGTTATTAGACCTTGATACATATGAGTCCTTTTGTTGGGTGAAAACAAGTGAGACCTCACTTATCAGACCTACATGAGACAATGGGGAAGATTTAGATGATAAAAAAGAAAATGGCAATGGCTCGGAGTCCTCAGAAATCTTATGCAGATAATCGTCGATGATTGTTATCGTCTGAGGTAGCTGGTCATGTTTTCTTGAGAATGTGTACAAGACTTGGACATTGTCATTTTGGTAAGCAAGACAAGTTGTCTCCTCAGTATATCATCCCTTTTGAGATACTTAAACGTGTAGGTGATGTGGCTTATCGATTGGCTTTACCACCAATGTTCAGTTCGGTGCATAATGTGTTTCATGACCATGTGATTAAATGAGACCATGTTGATCTTGAACCAGATGCTATGTTGATTCATGTGCTAATACAGATTTTGGATAGGCAAGAGAAACTCTTGCGTGAGAAAACATCAGATTAGTACGAGTTTTGTGGCAACATGGTCAGATTCAGGAAGAGAATGAGAGCATGAAAAGAAAATGTTAAAACAATGACCCGACCTCTATCAGAACAACAACAGTTTTATACTTTCCGAGGATGGAAAGATCAATGGTGGGAGAATGTAGCACCCCTGATTTCAAGTACTTTACCATTGTTTTATGAATTTTTGAGCTTATATAATGTTTGGGTTAAGTTTCTGGAGGTCCGGGGAGGTGTTGACATGTTTTGGAGGTGTTTCTGGAAGTACACGGTTTGTGTTTTCCAAATTATGAGAAATGGTTTAAAGAATTTGTTTTATTGCTTTCCATAACAGTTTTATCCGTTTTCTTTAAAAAAAATTATATAAATGTGTTAACTGGTTCTTGTCCTAGTGGCGTGAGTTGGGAAGTCTTTGGGGAAAACCTACTAAGTTTATACTCATCTAAGGGAGGGAGAGGACACATTTGAAATTTATTAACAGATTAAAATATAATAGAATCATTCTCAAGCCAAATGCATTCAAATGGACATGAATTCAAAGACAAAGTGGCTAGTGTTGAAATAACATTAGCCAATGAAATTTAGACAGGTTTTGATTTCATTTTAAATCCTATCTTTTTTATTAATCTCTTTGTTAATTATTTTTGACCTTAACTGCGGTAACTATTTTGAACATAAAGGGTTAAGATTGTTATCATAAATGGATATGTTGTTGCGGAATCACCGGGAGACAGAATGACAGAAAAAACGAGAAAACGAAGGAAAGAAAAGCAACAATGAACACGACGATTTACGTGGTTCGGGAAAAATCCCTACGTCCACGGGAGAGGCAGAATTTCCCTATGATTTGGGAGCACAGAAAATTACAGAGAGTTTCCAACATAAAACCCTAGCCCGAGAATGGGCTACATATGAAGAAGACGGTCTACTATTCTGAATAGTAGTCCGCGTTGCAACAGTGATCGGTGGCTCACTTTGTCAAAAGTGCTACAGTGTCTGCCGGCTGGAAGTCAAAAGCGCTACAGTACTGTTGACCCCGAAGTCCGCACCGCTACAGTACATGTCGGTGTCGGTCGGTCAGCTCCGCTACAGTGGTCAGAGATGCTACAGTGCCGATGCAACTGATGAAGACAACTTACTTAATCTAAGTTCTTCCTCTTCTTCACTCACCAGTGGCGTGCTTTCACAGATTCATGAAATACAAACTGTTTTCCTCTTCTGCTTCCATCAAGTCTTCCATCATTCTGCCTCTCATCCTCCGTTCATCAGTGGAGACCAACAGAGGCACAGCAGTGCCTCAACTTCTGTATCACCATAGGCTTTGTCAACATGTCAGCCGGATTGTTGGTTCCACAGATCTTCTGCAAAGTCAGCAACCCATCCTGTATCAAACCTCTGATGAAATGGTACTTCAACTGAATGTGCTTCGTCCGGGCATGAAACACTGGGTTCTTGGCAAGATGTATAGCACTCTGACTGTCACAGTGCAATACATTCTCCTCTCGCTTTCTTCCCAATTCATCCAAGAAGTTCTTCAGCCAAACCATCTCTTTCCCAGCTTCTGTTACAGCAATGTATTCTGCCTCTGTGGTGGATAAAGCCACCACCTTCTGCAATTGTGATATCCAACTTACCACAGTCCCTCCACAGGTAAAAACATAACCCGTGGTACTCCTCCTGCTGTCGACATCGCCTCCAAGGTCAGCATCCACATACCCCTGCAATGAAGTTCCTTTCCCAAAGCACAGAGATACCTCCTTGCTGCCCTTCAAATACCTCAGTATCCACTTCACAACTTCCCAATGTTGTTTTCCAGGGTTAGCCATATACCTGCTCACAACTCCCACTGCATGAGCAATGTCAGGTCGAGTACAGACCATGGCATACATCAGGCTTCCCACAGCTGATGCGTATGGAACTTTTGCCATGTACTCCACCTCTTCTGCCATCTTCGGTGATTGCTCCTTTGATAGTTTGAAGTGGCTCGCCAGGGGAATAGAGACTTCCTTTGCTTCCAGCATGCTGAATCTTCTCAGAAACTTCCCAATGTAATCAGCCTGTGACAACATTAAAGTTCCAGCTGTGCGGTCTCTCTTGATCTTCATTCTCAGAATCTTGCCAGCTTCTCCAAGATCCTTCATTTCAAACTCCTCAGCCAATTGCCCTTTCAGCTCATTAATCCTCTGCATACATGATCCTGCAATGAGCATGTCATCCACATACATAAGCAATATAATATATTCATCACCGAAAGACTTGATGTAGCAACACTGATCCATGCCACATCGTTTATATTCATTTTTAGACATAAATGAATCAAACTTCTTGTTCCACTGTCTCGGTGCCTGCTTCAGTCCATATAAGCTCTTCTGGAGTTTGCACACCAAGTCTTCCTTTCCAGACTCTACATATCCCTCTGGCTGCTGCATGTAGATATCTTCCTCCAAATCTCCATGAAGGAAAGCAGTCTTGACATCAAGCTGCTCAAGGTGCAAATCCTCTGACGCCACAATGCTGAGAACCACCCGGATGGTGGTAAGCTTTACTACTGGTGAGAAGATTTCAGTGAAATCTACTCCCTCCTTCTGTTGAAAGCCTTTCACCACCAGCCTTGCCTTGAACCTCCTCTTTCCATCATGTTCTTCCTTGACCCGGTAGACCCACTTATTCTGCAATGCTTTCTTTCCTCTTGGCAGAGGTGTCAGCTCCCAAGTGTTGTTCTCATGCAATGAGGAAATCTCCTCCTTCATAGCCAGCTCCCACTTGCTCGACTCCTTCAGCTGCATTGCTTCTTCAAAGCATTCTGGTTCTCCACCGTCAGTCAATAAAAGGTAATGCAATGATGGTGAATACCTCTGTACGGGCCTTCTCACCCTTGATGATCTCCTCAACTCCACTGGAGTAGTAGGTTCCACCGGTTCGGATCTCTCAAGCTCAGACACGCCTTCAAGCTCCACTTGCTTTTTGCATTCTGATTCAATGTTCCCATTTTCATCTTCAACTGCATGGCGATCTTTGTACATGACACCTTCATTGAATTCCACGTTTTGGCTCCTGATGACCATCCTGTTGAGAACATCCCAAAAGCGATACCCAAACTCCTCACCACCATAGCCAATAAAGAAACATTTTTTGGACTTGGCATCAAGCTTGTCCCTTGCAGTAGCATCAACATGAACATATGCTAACTGCCAAAGACTCATAAATGTGAGAGTCTTACCACCTTACCAGACAAGAGTTCCTCGGGTAGACATTCCCCCATTGGCACAGAGGGACTCCTGTTTATGAGATATGCTTCCATATTTACTGCATCAGCCCAAAAGGTCTTGGGTAACCCCGAATGCAGCCTCATGCTCCTGGCACGTTCATTCAGTGTCCTATTCATTCTTTCTGCCACACCGTTCTGTTGTGGTGTTTCTGGGATTGTCTTCTCCCACCGAATTCCATTTTCAGAACAGAATTCTCTGAATTCTTGACTGCCATATTCTCCACCATTGTCAGACCTCAAACATTTCAACTTTGCTCCTGACTCGTTCTCCACCATGACTTTCCACTTCTGAAATATCTTAAACACATCAGATTTGTTCTTCAGAAAGTAAACCCATACCTTCCTCGTTGAGTCATCAATGAATGTCACATAATATTGTGACCCTCCGAGGGATGGTACTGGTGCAGGCCCCCAAACATCTGTATGTACCAGGTCCAGCTTTCCAACCTTCGGTGTTCTGCCTCCTTTTGCAAAGGACACCTTCCTCTGCTTTCCAAAGATGCAGTCTTCACATAAGCCTACTTCCACCGACTTCAGATCTGGTAGCAACCCTTTAGTTTCCAGCACCTTCATCCCCTTTTCACTCATGTGGCCGAGTCTATAGTGCCACAGTTGAGAACCTCCGACAGCTTCCAGTGATGCAGCCATGTCCATGCAACTTTCTGTCATGTTGTACAGGGTGCCATTCTTTGCTCCCCGAGCTATGACCATAGCTCCTTTGGTGATCTTCCATGCACCACCAGTGAATGTGGTACTCAACCCTGCATCATCAAGCTGTCCCACAGAAATGAGATTTCTTCTTAAACCAGGGATGTACCTCACGTTTTCCAGAACCAGCAAACTCCCACTGTTGGTCTTGATCTGTGCATCTCCTTTCCCCACAATCTGCAAGGGCTCGTCATCAGCAAGATGTACCTTGCCAAAATTTCCTGAAACAAAATTGTTCAGGAAACCCTTCTCCGATGTAGAATGGAAAGACGCCCCAGAGTCTAAAATCCAAGACTCCATCGGGCTGTCTACGCTCAGCAGTAGCACGTCGTCAGTTCCTTCAGCTACCGCGTTTGCTCCACTGGTTTCAGGTCCCTTCCGGTTTTCTCTGCACTCCTTCTTGACATGTCCTTTCTTCCCGCATGTCCAGCAGGTAGGACCAGGCCCCTTTGCCTTGTCTCTGCTCTTTCCTCTCGACTTCGATCGTCCTCTGCGATTGTCCCGCTGTGGGTACCTTCCTCTTCCTTCAATGTTCAAAGCAGAACCAGAGAATCTGCCTGATTCTCTTCTTCGAACATCCTCACTAAGGATTAGGTCCCTTATATCCTTCAGAGCCATCTTCGTATTCCCCGAAGTGCTGCTCACAGCTGTTACAGTTGCTTCCCAACTTTCAGGTAACGAAGATAATAAAACCAGAGCACATACCTCATCACCAAGGTCAATGTCCACCGATGACAACTGACTTATGATGGTATTGAACTCGTTGATATGATCTGCAATAGCTCTCCCTTCAACCATTTTCAGGTTGAACAATCGTCGTATTAAATGCACCTTGTTAGCCGCAGATGGCTTCTCGTACATATTTGTGAGGGCTTTCATCAGGTCCACCGTCGTCTTCTCCTCTCTGATGTTGAACGCCACGTTTTTGGCCAACGTCAGGCGCACAACACCAAGAACCTGTCGATCTAGTAGCTCCCATTCTGACTTCTCCATTTCCGCTGGCTTCACACCCAGAAGCGGCAAGTGCATCTTTTTCTGATAAAGATAATCCTCAATCTGCATCCTCCAGAAACTGAAATCAGTTCCATCGAAGCGATCGATCTTCACTTTGCCTTCATCCAGAGCCATCATTGGAGAATTCCGAACTCACCCTCTGATACCAGTTGTTGCGGAATCACCGGGAGACAGAACGACAGAAAAAACGAGAAAACGAAGGAAAGAAAAGCAACAATGAACACGGCGATTTACGTGGTTCAGGAAAAATCCCTACGTCCACGGGAGAGGAAGAATTTCACTATGATTTGGGAGCACAGAAAATTACAGAGAGTTTCCAACATAAAACCCTAGCCCGAGAATGGGCTACATATGAAGAAGACGGTCTACTGTTCTGAATAGTAGTCCGCGTTGCAACAGTGATCGGCGGCTCACTTTGTCAAAAGTGCTACAATGTCTGCCGGTTGGAAGTCAAAAGCGCTACAGTACTGTTGACCCCGCGATAGTTGCGGGCCACAAGCATTCGGCCCAACCGGATCGGGCAACACCAATCCAACATTTGTGACTCATAAATATAACTACAAAATTCATGAAACATTATAACTTACTCAAATTATATTACTTTCAATGTTTTTAAAATCGTTTATTTTATTTTTTTATTAATTGAATAAATAATGTATTACAATTGCCTAAACATTTAAGGTAATTATTTAATCACTAAAAATTAGAAATAAATCACCATAATGATGATATTTTCATTATGCACAAAATGACCATTAAGATTCATTCACAACTTGCTTTTTTCTTTATGTGAACATATATGAGATAAGAGTGACATTTTGTAATTTTCTTTGCTTTAAATATTATATAGGTCATTTTTGTGTACAAATGTCTCTTAAACAATTAAATTTCGAGTCTAAAGTGATAAGGGCCGAATTCTCTTCATCCAATAGGAATTTTGATGAAAAATCGTGTCCTGTTTTAACCTAGATCAATCTGATTTACCCTTTACAGAGGTGATAACTTTTACCATGATTATTATTCATAATGCTTAAAGATAAGTGACCTATTTAACAAATTTGTACCTCCTGATTTCAAAATTCAGAATCCATTTTATCAAATTCAATACTTATAAGTGACAAAAATTAATTTTAAAATAAGTGCGAAAAATGCGATTAATACTGCTTTTAGAAAAATACAGTTTTTAAGCATAAAACTAGATTCATTCTTATCCGATGTATAGTAAAAATATTAGATGAATGTTAAAACATTTGATTGAATAGATAATATATATATATATATATATCATTAAAATCGTTCATCAATAGTGATTAATTTAATTTATAAAAATGCATTGTATGCATAAAAATAATTTTTTAAAAAATATATTTTTTAATTTCAAATGATTTCATTTTTTAATTTTTAATTAATTGTTAATCAAAAAATTTATTTTACAAGTGTAAACCATACATTTTTCATAAATTAGTTAATTTTATTTATACTCGCTAATTTACCGATTAGGTTATAACAATATACTATATTACAGTTGATTTAGATTTGGGTTTGTGTGTATCAGAAGTTATCAAAAAAAAATTTAAGCAGAAATATTTCATAAAATTTTGGGGTGTTACAATTTGCCCCCAAAAGAAACCCATCGGCTATAGCCCGCCGGCTAGCTAACGGCTGTAGATTGTGGCCCTGATAACCCAGCCTTCCTCTAGTGCTCTCTCGCTGCTCCCGGCCACCTCTTGACCTCTCTTCCATTTCCCAAAACACCTGTTTGAGGTGTTCAAACGAATTTCGTTTTGAGTCCCGATTCTTAAAACGACCGACCCACTAATTCAAAAATTCAAATTCCTTTTGGAATTTTCAACTCGTACAAACACGAGATCTTACAATCTCAGTGAGAAGGGGATGAAGACCCTAGCTGCCTAAGTTTGAAAGCACGAAGTATGAAACATGTGATGTTGCAACTTTGGAAAACAACGGATGGTGTCCTTTCGGACGGAAGGGAAAATGCCAAAGCACCAAAAGTTAGAGTTGATTCACAGAGTTGTTTGAGGGTTAGCTCTGGTGCGTTCTCACGGAGGATCACTTTTCTATGTGACCTTCATTGGTGACGCCTTACGGAAAGCGTGGGTGTACTTTCTGAGGCCTAAGTCCTTTGTGTTCAAGACTTTCGTTCGGTGGAGGGCTATGTGGAGAAAGTGGCTAAATGCACAAATTGAAAGAAGGTCGATCTTAGCCACCTCAAAGTCTTTAGAGCACTCAACTATATCCACGTTGATGTCAAATAACAAGGTTAGCTGGAGTTTAAGTCTCGAGCGTCTTACTTGGTTGGCTATGACGATGAGGTGTTTGGTTTCCCCTATGGTATAATGACTCAGAAAGGTATCAAAAGTCGAAATGTGATATCCAATGAAGAGATCCTATGGAAGGATCAGAACTTAGTGGGAAGTTCTGATGAGAGCAAGGTATTATCGAAAGCTAAGGATCAGTTGGATGAACATCCGAAGGTTATTGATGTTTCGGGAAATCCAGTGAGCACGACAGGTTCAGACACACCAAACTATTTGGTGGAGTTACCGGAAGAAAGAGGTCAAGTTTTGATGGCGTTTCCTAGACCAGATGTACCGAGGAGTTCAAGAACTGCAAAAGCTGGTGAAAAGGTTTCATTATAGTCAATTTCTTAACGCTGTTTAAAACCTTTAGCCACCAGCCTTGCTTTATCGGTACTAACTTGACCTTTCATGTTCTGTTTTTTTTTGAATACCCATTTACACCCAACATGCTTTACATCAACTGACGCATCGACCATAACCTAGACTTGGTTCTGATATATGAAATCCATTTCAGAATTCATGGCTTCTAGCCATCTTGCAGCTTCTAAACTCTCTATTGCTTACTTGTAAGAGAGATTTATCATTGTCCAACAATAACGAGTCACCATCCTCGGTGACAAGGAAACCATCTCTCACTAGTTCTCTTACCTCTCTTGTGCTCCTACGCAATACTTGTGTTTCAGGAACTAGCTCTTCTATGGGGACCTGTGGAACTTGTTTCTATAACAACTCCTGTGTATCTTGAGCATCAACTTCATCGAAGTCAATCTTGTTCCCACAATCCCTTTTGAGGATGTGCTCCCTCTCAAGAAATACAGCTTGTCTGGCAATAATCACTTTCTTGTCTGAGGGGTTTTATAGGTAGCATCCTTTGTTTCCTTAGGATTCCCTATAAAGATACACTTCGTGCCCTGGGGTGCTAGTTTGTTGCCTGAGAAAGCTTTAACAAACGGCTTGCATCCCCATACACGTGTATGCGGTAAAGTTGGTTTCTTGTTACTCCATAGCTTAATGGGAATACCATTTGCCGCCTTAGTTGGTACTTGGTTTAATGTGTATGCCACAATTTGCAATGCATATTCCCAAAAGGATGATGGAAGATCTGCATGACTCATCGTCGACCTTACCATGTCCAACAAGGTACGATTCCTCCTTTAACTAACAGCATTCCACTATGGTGTATAAGGTGGAGTGAGTTGAAATAGAATCCCAGCCTCCTGTAAATTGTCGATGAACTCTTTGTTAAGATATTCTCCCCCTCGATCCGATCGAAACTTCTTTATCTTCTTACCAAGCTGATTCTCTACTTCATTCTTGAACTCTTTGAATTTCTCAAAAGACTCGGACTTATACCTCATTAAGTAGACATAGTTATATCTACTCAAGTCATCAGTAAAAGTAATGAAGTAAGAATATCCACCTCTAACTTCTACTGGAAATGGTCCACACACATCAGTGTGTACCAATCCTAGAAGCTTTGTGGCTTTTTCACCCTGTCCACCAAATGGTGGTTTAGTCATTTTCCCTTGTAAACAAGTGTAACATCTATCAAGTGGTTTTAGCTAGGAAGAGTCTAAGTAATCATCTTGACGAGCTTTGTCAGACGCTTCTTGTTTACATGACCAAGGCGGTGATGCCACAACTGGGTGTTGTATGAGTCATTTGAACTTGGTTCGTTATCAATTGTTAACACTTGGTTCTCATAATTTAATACATACAGACTATTATTTAAATGTACCATACCATAACATATGTTGTCCTTATAAAAGTAACAACATTTATCTCCGAACTTGAAAATAAGTTCATTTGTATCTAAACTGGATAGAGAAATTATGTTCTTGGTAACACTAGATATATAATAACACGTTCGCAGATAGGAACATCTAATGACACTTATGAATGTGGATTTCTTACTGGCGGGTCTTATTCTCATAATATCCTCCTGGATATTACCAAGGGCACACATCATGAGATGGTGCCTCAAAGTTTCATGAATCCCTACTCCTGATAGCCTGTATCATTTGTCCTTTTAAATGATATCATCCGGTCATAGAACATATATTCAAGAATAGTGTCATGACACTTTCAAATTCTCATCATAGCAGAGATCCATTGTGACCTTTTAGTACGACAACTATTATTAGGACATTATCACATACTATGTCACGCAGAAGAACAATCATGATGTGATGAAGGGTTTATTAATATTCATCCAATGAATACAGGTTTATCATAAAGTACAAAGAATTTGGTTTCTAGGGCACCGACTCCAACATACTCCCTAACTGAGTTCTGCTTTAAATAGTGGGAATGATCACTTGTGATCGGTGTACACTGCAATTAATCGTAATCATTCTTCTTTACTCTGAATAAAGTGAAGCATCATTCCCCCAGTGGTGTAGGACATAAGTCTGAACCACGTAAATCATGTTGTTCTTGTGTTTTGTGGGTTTTTCTTTCAATCTTTTCTTTCGATAGTCTTGTTTGTTTTCTTGTTATATATTTTATTCAAAATAATTATTAAAATAAAGAGTAATTTTTCAAAATTAAACCAAGTGTCCCTCACCAAGAGTTATCGTTTCGGTTGAACCAATGTGTTATTTGACCGAAACGGTGTGATCGAACCGATGTGTCCCTAATCAAAAGTTATCTCGTTTCAGTCGAACCATGGTGTTCTTTGACTGAAATTGAAGTTTATAAATAAGTGATGATGAGATTGCTGATGGGTTAACCCTATTTCCAATCCAAGTTTTTCTCTAGACTTCTCCGAACATCGGTGCAATGGAGGTATCGGAAATTGGTGTCCGATATTCCCCAATCCTTTGAAATCCTCAAGGGATACTTCCACCGAGAACCCTACACCATCAACATGGGGTGGATCAAACCCTTTTGGACAGTGAATCCAATTCATGCATCAAGGTTCATTCAATCTTCTCCTTTTGCTTACATATTTTCTAACAATCAAAAGGGTTTGAAGCCAAAGGTAGAACCATGGAGATGGATTCTGAATCTCTTAGTCATGAACAAAAACATGGTCGAACTTGACCATTTTGATGGTAACAACTTCTTCCAGTGGCAAGACAAGATGAAGTTTCTTCTTACAGTATTGAAGATTTATTACATTCTGGAACCAAATCTTCCTCCCATTCTTGAGGAGCCTGCTTGTATTTCCAATGGCACACCTGTTAACGTGATTCAAGTTGAGCAGATTCGTGCAATGAGGAAGAAACGAGAAGACGATGAAGTTTTGTGTCGAGCACATATACTCAACACATTATCAAAACGTATTTCGATTATTTTCACCAAATGAATTCCCGCTCAAGAGATTTGGGATGCACTCAAATTCAAATACAAAGAAGAGGAAGAAGGTACCGATAAGTTTCTTATTGCAAAGTATCTAACCTACAAGATGGTTGATAACAATCTAGTTTTGGAGAAAGTTCATGAGCTTCAAGTTTTGATAAATGTGAAACATGTGTAGAATCTAAAATAGTTAAGAAGCTTTTTCATAAAAGATATTATGATATATTAGATTTAGTGCATTATGATATTTGTGAATTAAATGGCTTATTAATTCCTGGAGGAAAAATATATTTTATTACTTTTGTTGATGACTGTAGTCAATATTTACATGTTTATCTTTCTTGAACCCTGTTTTTATTATTCTGGTTATTTCCAAGTCCCGCATTGAAATACCCCTTTATGTATTCTGTATTTTCAATCTATAAAAGAAGGCCTCCGCCTCACCTTGAGGTATGGAGATTACCTCTTCTACATGGTATCAAAGGGAACATAATCCTGAGCCCTCCCTCTCGATATCTTTTTTTCTCTCCTCCCGACTTTGTCCTAAGTGGCACCCCTCCTCTCGGGTCTGCCCTACGTGGCCACCCCCCCCTCCCGGCTCTGCCCTACGCCCACCACTCTCGGCGGCTCCCATACACAGAGGATCCCATCCTGGTGGCTCCCTCTTGCGGCTCCCTTCGCATCGACCCAGTGTCGCCCCTCTGTCGCGATGCCTCCCTGCGCCCCTCCGGCGACTCGCGACTCCCCTCCCTCGTGACGACACCCCCGCCCTCCGCCTCTGCGTGTCCCGCGGCTCTCCCTCGCGGCTCCTTCTCAGGCTCTCTCCCAGCAATCCTGACGATGACGGACCGACCCTCCCTTTCAGGCGGCATCATGGTGTTCTCTCGGCTATCTCTTCCAGGCGACTCCTGACCCGCTCTTCCCAGCGACAGTCCCGGCCCACCCTTCCCTCGGCGTATCCCGACCCCGTCTCGTCACAAACTTCTGGCCGCCCCTCCTTGTCCAGGCGCATTCGGCCAAGGTCGCGGCACCTCCTCCTCCACTTCCGCCTCTCTCGTCTCTCTCTAGTGAAACTTTTGCTCCCGACGCCGCCGCCCGCACAGTCCCGACACCGCTGACCTCCTTGTCCAGACGCACGCCCAATCGCGCCTTCCGCTTGGCCTCCGTTCCTGATGGACCTAGCCCCGGCTCCTCTCTCAGCGGCATCCTCCAGGACGACCGACCCTCCTTTCCCGACATTATCCCGACGTCCTCTCGGATCCCTCTGCGCGTGACACTCACCAGACAGCTCTCCTTCTATGCGCTACCTCATGCGGCTCCCTCGCGATGTCACCGACAGCCCGTCGCCTCCGCGCCAGCCCTCCTACGCCAGTGCCACCCCTCCACTGGCTGCCTGATTCACCAGCAGCTCCCTGCGCATCCTCCCGGTTCCTACGTCATCTCCCAGAGGTGCTTCCGACTCCTGGAGTTTCCCGCCTTCTTGCGGCCGTTCATCGCAGCTGTGGTTCGACGCCTCCGGCGGCCTCCCAACTCCGTCTGCGTCCAGCACTAACCGGATCAACGACGCCCTCCCACAGAAAGTCCTGCATCCCCGCGGTCTCCCAGACTGGTTAGCCCTCGTCGGCCCGCCTCCCTCCGCAGTCTCTAGGAGCCTCTTCCCGGCGATCCCTCCTCTTCCCGGCTACTGGATCCGATGCGGTCTCCTGCCCCCGCCCTCCTCAGCGGTCTCTCGGCTCGCTTCCCACGATTTCTCGACCCCTACTTGAGCACCCGTTCTCATCTCATTGAGCACCAGCCTGAATGCTCAACACCGGTGCGTTTGAACATCTCACCGGGGATTTTGGTATGTTCACTACCTACCATCCATTTACTAGTGCTTCTCTAATCATTATTGCCAATGGATCAACAATCCCCATTACGGGATTTGGTACATGCCATGTGACCCCGTCCCTTGACCTACATTCTGAAACTTGGTCGAGGTCATCTGCGGGTCGGGGTGTACATACTCGATAGCCCACCACCTCTTGCTTGCTCATCCACCTCATCTCGTGCCCTTGACCTATATTCTCGCCTTGGTCATTCGCCAGCTTCCGTCCTACATAAGCTTTTCCCCCAATTTTGTCCTAACATTTCCTTCCATTGTGAATCCTGTAAGTTTGCAAAACATCATCGGGTGACATATGTTTCTTGATTGGACCCGCGTGCAGTGAATCCTTTCGACCTTGTTCATTCCGATGTATGAGGTCCTTCCAGGGTTCCTAGCCAGCCCAGGTTCCAGTATTTTATTACCTTTATCGATGTCTACTCCCGCATGACCTGGCTCTACCTTCTTCGTAATCGGTCTGAAATGTTTTCTACCTTTCAGACCTTCTACAATGAGATTCATACTCAATTCTCAACCTCCCTGAAATGTCTCCTCTCCGACAATGGATGAAAATATTTATCCACTCCCCTTTAGCAGTTTCTCAAGGATAAAGGAATTATTCACCAGACATCTTGCCTTGATACACCTCAGCAGAATGGAGTGGCCGAGCGAAATTATCGCCATATTCTGGAGACTGCTCGTGCCCTCCTATTCTACATTAAGGTCTCTCAAATTTTGGTGTGATGCTATCCTGATTGCTACATACCTCATTAACCGTCTCCCTTCTTCTATCCTTTAAGGGGAGACTCCTTTTCAGACTCTATTCTCCTCTCTCCCTCCTCAATCACTTCCACTGTGTGTCTTTGGATATCTCTGTTATGTTCGTGACACTCGACCCGGTCTCTTCAAGCTCTCTCATAAATCCCTCCGCTGCATATTCCTCGGCTATTCCCGCACTCAGCGCGGATCTCAATGCTTCTCTCCAGACCTACGGCGTTATATCATTTCTGCTGAAGTCTCTTTTGTTGAGAGCTCTCACATTTCACATCCATCTCCCCATCCAGACACGGACATTGATAATTGTCTTCCTCTCATTATCCACCATTTTGGTACGGTCTACTCTCGTTGCCCATCGATTGTACCCCATGTCCCAGTCGAGGACACCATCATCCCCGCTTCGCCCGATGCTCCTGCCTCGGCACCGGACGACTTGCCCATTGCACTGCGGAAAGGTACTCGATCTTGCAAGCGTACTCCTTTATTTGTATATTCATATAGGGGTCTGTCAATTCTGAAGATAGTATCTATTCCTCGCACAGTTAGTGTGCAAAATCTCACCAGGGGTGACTAGCAACAATGTGGGATGAATTGCAAGCTCTAGAGGAAAGTCATACTTGAGATCTTGTCCCCCTTCCCGCGGGCAAAAAGGCGGTTGGTAGCAAATGGATTTACACAGTCAAGCTGAATCCTTATGGCACTCTCCATCGACTCAAAGCCCGCCTTGTGGCAAAGGGCTTCGCGCAGGCTTATGGTATTGACTATTTTGATACTTTCTCTCTAGTTGCCAAGATGGCCTCCGTTTGATTATTCATCTCTCTGGCCGCCCATCATCATTGGCCTCTTCATCAACTGGATGTCAAGAATGCCTTCCTCTACGGATTTCTTGAGGAAGAGGTTTATCTGCATCAACCCTCTAGATTTTGTGCCTCAGGTGTCGAGTCTCAAGTTTGTCAACTCCACCGCCCTCTTTATGACCTCAAACAGTCTCCTTATGCTTGGTTTGGCTGATTCAGCCGTGTCGTCACTGATTTTAGGCTCTCCCGCAACGTGAAGGACCATACAGTGTTCTACAGGACGACATCCGCTGAGTACATCATGTTGGTCGTTTATGTGGATGATATCATCATCACCGGCTGCGACTCTTATGGAATCACCCACCTCAAGGGGCATCTTCACCAATAGTTTCACACTAAAGATCTCGACCCTCTCACATACTTCCTGGGCATCGAGGTCTCCTATTCTTCGGACACCATCTTTCTCTACCAAAGGAAATATGCATTGGATATTTTGAAGGATGCTGGGCTGACACAGACCACTGCTGTGGATACTCCTCTGGAGCCTGGGAAACGGTCTCTTTATAACTTCTTGGAACCGTATTCACACCTAGAGCAGTACCGTCGACTGGTGGGAAAACTCAATTATCTCACCATGACTCGTCCAGACATTGTCTGCGCTGTTGGCAAAGTGAGCCAATTCATGGAGCATCTGACCACCTCTCAGTGGGATGTTGTCCTCTGCATCGCCAAATACATCAAACGAGATGCTGCCCGTGGTATTCACTACCAGCATGCTCATCTAAATATTGAGGTCTTCTGTGATGCCGATTATGCTGGTTGTCTTGCTACCCAGAAATCTACTTTTGGGTTTGTCGTGTTCTTGGAAGGCAACCTCATCTCCTGGCGCAGCAAGAAACAGACTATCGTCTTCCGCTCTAGTGCGGAGTCAGAGTACCGAGCCATGACCACCGTCACTACCGAGATCATTTGGTTTCGACATCTCCTCCAGAAGTTTGTCTTTCCTCTGCATACATCTGCTCACATTTGGTGTGACAATTAGGCAGCCACCAAGATTACTTTGAATCCCGTCTTCTATGAACGCACGAAGCCTATTGAGGTGGAATACCACTTCGCCGCCACCTGGATCACGATCATGTCAGCTTTAGCCACATCCTGATGGTGGACCACCTTGTTGACATCTTTACCAAAGACCTCTCAGGGGCTCGCCTCGCCTCGCTCAGTTCCAAGCTAGGCATCCATAGCATCTGCGACCCAGCTTGAGGGGGAGTGTGTCTGGTCTTTCTTTGATGTTATCTTTCTTTTGTGGGACTCGTGTTCCAAGCTGGGCATGTCCAGCTTGAGGGGGAGTGTTGAACCCTGTTTTTATTATTCTGGGTTTTTCCGAGTCCTACATCGGAATACCCTTTTATGTATTCCGTATTTTCAATCTATAAAAGAAGGCTTTCGCCTCACCTTGAGGTATGGAGATTAAATCTTCTACAATCTTCTTAAAACAAAGGATGAAGCCTTTATTGTGTTTAAGAAGTATAAAACAATAGTTGAAAACCAATTAAACAAAAAGATTAAAGTTTTACACTGAGATAGAGGTGGTGAATACTTTATGAATGAGTTTAGTGAGTTCTGCGAAGAAAATGGTATAATTCACCAAATTGCTACTCATTACACACCTCAGCAAAATGGCTTAGCTGAAAGAAAAAATCGCTCTTTGGTAGAAATGGTAAATTTCTTGATTTCATATTCATAATAGGATTCCCTCTAGGAAAATTAAGTTATCCCCTTATGAAATTTGGAGAGTTAGAAGACCTAATCTTTCTTATTTCAAAGCGTGTGGGTGTTTATCTTATTATAGAGTTCTTGATCCTAAAAGAACTAAAATTGGTCCTAGAGAAATTAAAAGCATTTTTGTTGGAAGCTTGATGATCGTGGTGAAAAGTGCATCTTCATCGGCTACAGTGAAGAGTCTAAAGCCTATAAGCTCTACAATCCACTAACCAATAAATTAGTGGTGAGTAGAGATGTGGTCTTTAGAGAGGAAGAAGCTTGGAAGTGGAATGATGAAGAAACAAACAAAGAGATTCCAGTCGAAACAGAAGATCCTGAAAAAAGGTGTGATCATCAAGAGCAAACGCCAGCAACACTTTCCCCGGGCACATCATCAGTACACAGGAGTCCAGGAGGACATTCCATCACTCCTGAAAGGACTCCATCAAGTCAAAATTTGGCGAGCTCATCCTCACCCATGGCGCCCATAAAAATGAAAAGATTAAGCGACATTTATGAGTAAACCGAAAAGGTAAACCTTTTTTGCCTCTATAAAGATCATGAGCCTCTGACGTTTCAGGAAGCCGTAAGGGTAGAATGTTGGAGAATGTCTATGGGAGAAGAAATTTGCGCCATAGAGAAAAATGACACATGGGAGCTGACCACACTTCCTAATAGCCAGAAATCCATTGGTGTCAAATGGGTGTACAAGATCAAGCGAAATGCTGATGGTGAAATCGATCGCTACAAGGCAAGGCTCGTAGCAAGGGGGTACAAACAGAAGTATGGGGTGGAATATGAAGAAGTCTTCGCTCCGGTTGCTCGCCTTGACACTGTGAGAATGATTATCTCCCTTTCTTTTCATCACAGTTGAATGATCTACCAATTGGATGTGAAGTCGGCATTCTTGAATGGAATTCTAGAGGAAGAGGTCTATGTAGACCAGCCTGAAGGCTTTGTTATGCAAGGGGAGGAAGACAAAGTTTATTGATTAAAGAAAGCTCTTTATGGGTTGAAGCAGGTTCCTCGTGCTTGGAATGCATGCATTGACAACTATCTTCGAGAGAACGGCTTCCCCAAATGTCCATATGAGCATGCAGTTTACATCAAGAAGAATGATCGTGGCGATATACTCATTGCATGCTTTTATGTTGATGATTTGTTGTTTACAGGAAATAGTCGACAAATGTTCGATGATTTCAAGAAGGAAATGTTCAAGGAGTTCGAGATGACCGACGAAGGTCTCATGTCCTTCTTTCTGGGCATATAAGTAAAGCAACAACATGGAGGCATCTATATTTCTCAGAAGAAGTATGCTAAGGAGTTGCTTGAAAAATTCTGTTGCGGAATCGCCGGGAGACACAACGACAGAAACGAGGAAAAACGAAAAGAAAGAAAGCAAAGGACACAACGATTTACGTGGTTCGGGAAAAATCCCTACGTCCACGGGAGAGGTAGAATTTCACTATAATTCGGGAGCACAGAATTACAGAGGATTTCAGTAGTAAAACCCTAGCCCAAAATGGGCTACATATGAAAAAGACGGTCCACTATTCCGAATAGTAGTCCGCGTTGCAACAGTGATCGGCGGCTCACTTTGTCAAAAGTGCTACAGTGTCTGCCGGCTGGAAGTCAAAAGCGCTACAGTGAAGTTGACCCCGAAGTCTGCACCGCTACAGTGCATGTCGATGTCGGTCGGTCAGCTCCGCTACAGTTGCGGGCCACAAGCATTCGGCCAAACCGGATCGGGCAACATCAATCCAACAATCTCCAACTTATAGCCTGATCCGCTGCACTGCTATACTTCGATGCAACTGATGAAGACAACTTACTTAATCTAAGTTCTTCCTCTTCTTCACTCACCAGTGGCGTGCTTTCACAGATTCATGGAATACAAACTGTTTTCCTCTTATGCTCCCATCTAGTCCTCCATCATTCTGCCTCTCATCCTCCGTTCATCAGTGGAGACCAACAGAGGCACAACAGTGCCTCAACTTCTGTATCACCATAGGCTTTGTCAACATGTCTGCCGGATTGTTGGTTCCACAGATCTTCTGCAAGGTCAGCAACCCATCCTGTATCAAACCTCTGATGAAATGGTACTTCAACTGAATGTGCTTCGTCCGGGCATGAAACACTGGGTTCTTGGCAAGATGTATAACACTTTGACTGTCACAGTGCAATACATTCTCCTCTCGCTTTCTTCCCAATTCATCCAAGAAGTTCTTCAGCCAAACCATCTCTTTCCCAGCTTCTGTTACAGAAATGTATTCTGCCTCTGTGGTGGATAAAGCCACCACCTTCTGCAATTGTGATATCCGACTTACCGCAGTTCCTCCACAGGTAAAAACATAACCCGTGGTACTCCTGCTGTCGACATCGCCTCCAAGGTCAGCATCCACATACACCTGCAATGAAGTTCATTTCCCAAAGCACAAAGATACCTCATTGCTGCCCTTCAAATACCTCAGTATCCACTTCACAACTTCCCAATGTTGCTTTCCAGGGTTAGCCATATACCTGCTCACAACTCCCACTGCATGAGCAATGTCAGGTCGAGTACAGACCATGGCATACATCAGGCTTCCAACAGCTGATGCGTATGGAACTTTTTCCATGTACTCCACCTCTTCTGTCGTCTTCGGTGATTGCTCCTTTGATAGTTTGAAGTGGCTCGCCATGGGAATAGAGACTGCCTTTGCTTCCAGCATGCTGAATCTCCTCAGAAACTTCCCAATGTAATCAGCCTGTGACAACATTAATGTTCCAGCTGTGCGGTCTCTCTTGATCTTCATTCCCAGAATCTTGTCAGTTTCTCCAAGATCCTTCATTTCAAACTCCTCAGCCAACTGCCCTTTCAACTCATTAATCCTCTGCATACATGATCCTGCAATGAGCATGTCATCCACATAAAGAAGCAATATAATATATTCATCACCGAAAGACTTGATGTAGCAACACTGATCCATGTCACATCGTTTATATTCATTTTTAGACATAAATGAATCAAACTTCTTGTTCCACTGCCTCGGTGCCTGCTTCAGTCCATATAGGCTCTTCTGGATTTTGCACACTAGGTCTTCCTTTCCAGACACTACATATCCCTCTGGCTGCTGCATGTAGATGTCCTCCTCCAAATCTCCATGAAGGAAAGCAGTCTTGACATCAAGCTGCTCAAGATGCAAGTCTTCTGACGCCACAATGCTGAGAACCACCCGAATGGTGGTAAGCTTCACTACAGGTGAGAAGATTTCAGTGAAATCTACTCCCTCCTTCTGTTGAAAGCCTTTCACCACCAGTCTTGCCTTGAACCTCCTCTTTCCATCATGTTCTTCCTTGACCCGGTAGACCCACTTATTCTGCAATGATTTCCTTCCTCTTGGCAGAGGTGTCAGCTCCCAAGTTTTATTCTCATGCAATGAGGAAATCTCCTCCTTCATAGCCAGCTCCCACTTGCTCGACTCCTTCAGTTTCATTGCTTTTTCAAAGCATTCTGGTTCTCCACCGTCAGTCAATAACAGATAATTCAATGATGGTGAATACCTCTGCATGAGCCTTCTCACCCTTGATGATCTCCTCAACTCCACTGGAGTAGTAGGTTCCACAGGTTCGGATCTCTCAAGCTCAGACACACCTTCAAGCTCCACTTGCTTTTTGCATTCTGATTCAATGTTCCCATTTTCATCTTCAACTGCATGGAGATCTTTGTACATGACACCTTCATTGAATACCACGTTTTGGCTCCTGATGACCATCCTGTTGAGATCATCCCAAAAGCGATACCCAAACTCCTCACCACCATAGCCAATAAAGAAACATTTTTTGGACTTGGCATCAAGCTTGTCCCTTGCATTAGCATTAACATGAACATATGCCAAACTGCCAAAGACTAGTAAATGTGAGAGTCTTACCACCTTACCAGACCAGATTTCCTCGGGTAGACATTCCCCCATTGGCACAGAGGGACTCCTGTTTATGAGATATGCTGCCATATTCACTGCATCAGCCCAAAAGGTCTTGGGTAACCCCGAATGCAGTCTCATGCTCCTGGCACGTTCATTCAGTGTCCTATTCATCCTCTCTTCCACACCGTTCTGTTGTGGTGTTCCTGGGATTGTTTTCTCCCACCGAATTTCATTTTCAGAACAAAATTCTCTGAACTCCTGACTGCCGTACTCTCCACCGTTGTCAGACCTCAAACATTTCTGCTTTGCTCCTGACTCGTTCTCTACCATGACTTTCCACTTCTGAAATATCTTAAACACATCAGATTTGTTCTTCAGAAAGTAAACTCATACCTTTCTCGTTGAGTCATCGATGAATGTCACATAATATTGTGACCCTCTGAGGGATGGTACTGGTGCAGGCCCCCAAACATCTGTATGCACCAGGTCCGGCTTTCCATCCTTCGGTGTTCTGCCTTCTTTTGCAAAGGACACCTTCTTCTGCTTTCCAAAGATGCAATCTTCACAAAATCCTACTTCCACCGACTTCAGCTCTGGTAGCAACCCTTTTGTTTCCAGCACCTTCATCCCCTTTTCACTCATGTGTCCGAGTCTGTAGTGCCACAGTTGAGAACCCCCGACAGCTTCCAGTGATGCAGCCATGTCCATGCAAGTTTCTGTCATGTTGTACAGGGTGCCATTCTTTGCTCTCCGAGCTATGACCATAGCTCCTCGGGTGATCTTCCATGCACCACCAGTGAATGTGGTACTCAACCCTGTATCATCAAGTTGTCCAACAAAAATAAGGTTTCTTCTCAAGCCAGGGATATACCTCACGTTCTCCAGAACCAGCAAACTCTCACTGTTGGTCTTGATCCGTGCATCTCCTTTACCCACAATCTGTAAGGGCTCATCATCAGCAAGATGTACCTTGCCAAAATTTCCAGAAACAAAATTGTTCAGGAAACCCTTCTCCAATGTAGTGTGGAAAGACGCCCCAGAGTCTAAAATCCAAGACTCCATCGGGCTGTCCACACTCAGCAGCAACACGTCATCAGTTCCTTCAGCTGCAGTGTTTGCTCCACTGGTTTCAGGTCCCTTCCGGTTATCTCTGCACTCCTTCTTGACATGTCCTTTCTTCCCGCATGTCCAGCAGGTAGGACCAGGCCCCTTTGCCTTGTCTCTGCTCTTTCCTCTTGACTTCGATCGTCTTATGCGATTGTCCCGCTGTGGGTAGCTTCCTCTTCCTTCAACGTTTAAAGCAGAACCAGAGAATCTGCCTGATTCTCTTCTTCGAACATCCTCACTAAGGATTAGGTCCTTTATATCTTTCAGAGCCATCTTCGTATTCCCCGAAGTGCTGCTCACAGCTGTTATAGTTGCTTCTCAACTTTCAGATAACGAAGATAATAAAACCAGAGCACATACCTCATCACCAAGATCAATGTCCACCGATGACAACTGACTTATGATGGTATTGAACTCGTTGATGTGATCTTC
Organism: Viscum album; assembly: GCA_963277665.1. Lineage (NCBI taxonomy): Eukaryota > Viridiplantae > Streptophyta > Magnoliopsida > Santalales > Viscaceae > Viscum > Viscum album. The sequence goes on along the minus strand of OY728131.1, from coordinate 1,993,285,497 downwards.
AACAGGTCTCCCTTCAACCATTTTCAGGTTGAACAATCGTCGTATAAAATGCACCTTGTTTGCCGCAGAAGGATTCTCGTACATATTTGTGAGGGCTTTCATCAGGTCCACCGTCGTCTTCTCCTCTCTGATGTTGAACGCCACATTTTTGGCCAACGTCAGGTGCACAACACCCAGAACCTGTCGATCCAATAGCTCCCACTCCGACTTCTCCATGTCCGCTGGCTTCACACCCAGAAGCGGCAAGTGCATCTTTTTCTGATAAAGATAATCCTCAATCTTCATCCTCCAGAAACTGAAATCAGTTCAATCGAAGCGATCGATCTTCACTTTGCCTTCATCTAGAGCCATTGTTGGAGAATTCCGAACACACCCTCTGATACCAGTTGTTGCGGAATCGCTGGGAGACACAACGACAGGAACGAGGAAAAACGAAAAGAAAGAAAACAAAGGACACAACGATTTACGTGGTTCAGGAAAAATCTCTACGTCCACGAGAGAGGCAGAATTTCACTATGATTCGGGAGCACAAAATTACAGAGGATTTCAATAGTAAAACCCTAGCCCTAAATGGGCTACATATGAAGAAGACGGTCCACCGTTCCGAATAGTAGTCCGCGTTGCAATAGTGATCGGCGACTCACTTTGTCAAAAGTGCTACAGTGTCTGTCTGCTGGAAGTCAAAAGCGCTACAGTGAAGTTGACCCTGAAGTCCGCACCGCTACAGTGCCTGTCGGTGTCGGTCGGTCAGCTCCGCTACAGTTGCGGGCCACAAGCATTCGGCCCAACCGGATCGGGCAACACCAATCCAACAAATTCAAGATGGCCAATTGCAATGCTGTAAACACACCTGTGGCAATGAGCTTAAAACTGACAAGAGATGGAGAAGGAAGAAGTGTTGACTCGACTCTGTTCAAGAGTCTGATTGGAAGCCTGAGGTATCTCACAATCACAAGGCCTGATATTGTCTATAGTGTTGGGATTCTAAGCAGGTATATGGAAGCTCCGAAAGAGTCACACTGGTTAGCGGCAAAACGTATCCTCAGGTACGTTAAAGGAACGGTGGATTTTGGTCTTTTTTATCCGTACAATGAAAAGGCAAATCTACATGGATACTCAGACAGTGACTGAGGAGGTGACCAAGATGAAAGAAAAAAGCACCACTGGGTATGTATTTTTCCTTGGATTGACTGATTTCACGTGGAATTCAAGGAAGCAAAGTGTGGTCGCCTTGTCTACATGTGAAGCAGAGTACGTGGCAGCATCATCCACTGTTTGTGAGGGAATCTGGTTGAGAAATCTGCTGAAGGAGTTGAAGCATCCGCCGGATGGATCCACAGTGATATATGTGGATAACAAATCGGCAATTGTACTTGTCAAAAATCCAGTGCAGCATGGAAGAAGCAAACATATTGACACCCGATTCCGTTTTCTGAGAGATCATGTGAAGCAGAAAACGATAAAATTGGAATATTTTCATACTACGGAACAGGTGGCTGATATTTTCACAAAGGCATTACCGACAGATGTATTCAAAAGACTCAGAATGATGCTCGGAATGAAGTCGGTTTTTGTTTGAAGGGGAGTGTTGGAATTGCAAACAAAAAAACCCACGGGTCAAGCAGCCCGCGTTTTTTTCTGCATCATTTATTTTTTATTTAAATTAATTTAAATGCTATGTATTTAAGGATTTGGTATATCTTTGTACCGTCATAAATTCTCTGCATTTAAAGATTTGGTATATCTTTGTACCGTCATAAATTCTCTGTATTTAATATTTTGGTCTTTCCTTGTACCGTCATAGATTCTCTGTATTTAATGTTTTGGTCTTTCTTTGTACCAACATAAATGCAACAATATCCCTATCTTTGTCACCGAGAATGGTACGGAACTTGCTGCTTTGTCACTGAAAACTTTCCTCCCTAAACATTTAGGGCTTTTTTGGAAATCCGTTTTTTGTACCAAACACGTCCTTACTTTCCTGTCCACAGGCATGGATGATGAAGACAACAGTGCGGCCCCACTTGATGAGGTCCTGGATGACAAAATGAGGGTTGGGTACTTTAAAGGGTACCTTGCGGCAGTTGCGGAAGCAATTTGGAGGGTTACTGTCAATTTTTATGTTAATGTAATTGACAAGTTAGGGCTATTTGTGTATATGCACAGGGCTGGGGCTGACGTGAGGGGGTATTTTGCGTGGTCGCTGTTGGACAATTTTTAGTGGGCCGAGGGTTACAGTAAACGATACGGCATTGTTTTTGGGGACTAGAAGAACGAGCTGGCAAGGCATCCAAAATCGTCTGCACTTTGGTTCACGAGGCTCTTGAAAGGCAACGGGAGTGGGCCCATCAGGAAAGACCGACCAATCGCCCTGGTGAGCTTCTGAACGCTGGTAAAGCAAAGTCATGTATGGATGTGATAATTGAATATAATTGGGAAACTTAAAAAAACTTATTTAATCCTTCAAATCACAGTTGATATCAAATAATTTTAACGTATGGAGAATCAAAATCAGGGTATAGGCCCAGATGTGTCCAAAATTCTCCAAAAGGTTCTCAATGATGTGTAGACGCCCAGATTTCTCTTGATCTACTTTGTGGGATTGAGATGTTAGGTGTTTTGGAGTATGATGGAGGTGAATGGTGAAAGTGGAGGAGTTTAGCTGAAATTTCAGACGTTGATCTAAATCACGCTGTGAAGAGGTGTATTCCGTCGTGGTTTGGTTGGCCCCGAGGATCTGGGGATGAGGAGACGGTGGGGTTGTGGGGTTGTGTTGTTATTAGTAGTGTTGTGGTATGAGGAGTTTGGCTGCGCCAAAAGCTCGAGATGTGAGATTTTGGTGTTCTGGTTAAGTACTAAGATTATGTTGTGCCATTAATTATAGAGATGAGTAGAGATGAGTTGATGAGGCATTAAGGAGGTTATGTGTTTGAGACGTACTTGTGGAGGACTTGATGTTGATGTCTATCATATACATCTTGGTCGTTATGTGATTGTGGTGAGATGTGGCATGTGGTGGTGAGATTGTAAGGGTTGGTGTCCTCAGAACTAACTGTTTTGTACTTTGATTACATGAATGTTCACTTATTATATATTGTTCATTGTTCTGTAAGACTAATATAATAATGTTCTAGAATATTTGTTTCATTGATAAGGTCATGACAGATCCCCGTTATGATGAGAACCTTGAAATGGTATAACAATATTTTTAAATAAAGTTCTATGGTTGAATGACATACTATGATAGGACATATACTATACAGACCGTCATGTGCGAGTACTCGTAAGAAGACGAGACTCTCTCTCATGGAGTTCGCACTTGGTAATCTCCAAGATGAGAGATTATGAGAACAGACCCGCCAGTAGTAATTTCGCATGTCTTGGTGTCATCGGACATTGCTATCTACGAGCGTGTGTAAGGGTCCTTAGACTGGAAGATTATCATTAACTCATGTCATGACTCGCGCACTTAGATTTACTGACGAAAATCGTCACGTAGACAGTTGGCGGAAAGTAGGGTACGTTGGGTGCGTCACGAGTGACATGTTGTTAATGGATAAGTCGAGGAAGGATTTGTCCCTTCCATTTATGGAAATTGATATCTCGGCCCTTTGATTGAAATAGAACTGTTGCATTAAATTCCATGGCCATGGTGTGAACGACGAGTTTATTTCAGGTAGTCAAAGAACGATGGATCAAGCATATAGGTTTATGACACTGCCATGAAACCTGCTTGATGAGATATTGAGACAAAAGGATTAAATTACACAATAAGTGTTCGTATGTAGTGATACGTCAATTCGGCGTCAACTTCTTTCTCTTGGGTGCCTTGACCTGTTGCTAGACAGTGATCTTGGACTTTAGGCAAGTCCGCCTAATGTCAACGACAAAGAGGCCTAGAGGGTCACACACTGAGTGTATTCAAGTATCTCAAGTAGAATAAAGATTATTTCCGTACGTGGTTTAATAATTATTTAAGGAAGCCTAAATCGTTTTAATGATGGAAATGAAATGAATAAATGAAAACAAGATATACACGTCGTGTACATTGAATGTACACGCCGTGTAGTTTAAATGAAAAACAAGTACACGTTGTGTATTTATTAATACACGCTGTGTAGTTTTTTAAGTCGGGATTTTGAGGATATAATATTGTTTTAAATGATATTTATTATAATTAGCGTGGGCGCATGTCAAGGAATTAATTATTCGACATGGGGGTTTAAATAAGAGTCAATGAAATAAATAAAACGCATAACGCGTTTATTTATTGTTGTAACTCTACAACCTCAAACCTGATTATAAATATCCTCACAACCCCAACCATTTTGACACACACAACATCTCTAGAGAATTCTTTCAAGGCCGAAAGAACCTCTTTCTCCAAGAACGCTCTCAAGACCGAGAGAGATACTCTTCCATCAGATCAAGACGATCTAAGGTGGACAACGCAAGCAAAGGTTTCTCCACGCTAGCACCCGGAGAATCCTTTGGCGACGTCCCGAGATACGAGGTACACGTGTGGATCACCGTTAGAGGAAGTCTACACTTGGCTTCTGTGACGCAACGACGAATCACATCAGAACGTGATCAAGAACATCAACGAAGAAAGAACATCCAAAAGATATTTCTTTTCAATTGATTAAATTAATTATAATTAACCTGTAACGATCCTACTTTGTGGTTCCGGGACTTACCTTTTATTTTGTCTATTTCTGTGATTCGATCCGTGAAGACTGGTGTTTATCGTCGTATTGATCCCGGATTGATCATTGCTAATGACAAAAAGCCAAGTGGACACATCCATCCACGCGCTTCCGCTGCGCTCGGAACCTTCAGAGATTGGTATGTGGGTGTGGTTCTGTGATTGTGGTTGTGACGTGCCATGATGATGTGGTTATATGGATATGGAAGAGATGAAAACGTCAGTATGTTTGTTATCAGGGCGTGAGGGCGACTAGTTCAATGAGAAAGCAGGTATAGGGTACCTTTGTACATTCTTTCTATTATTATGTTTCTATACTTGGATATAGATTTGGTGAGGAGCCTTAATGAAGTTGGGTGATTGATGATCTGATGTAGGCGATGAGTTGGTTTTGTTGTTTATTTACGATGTCTTTAGTATACTTTCACATTTGCACGAGTCTGAGGAGGACCTTGTTGAGTCTTCTATATCTCATTTTTACATATTTACAGGATGGGGTTGGTGATCAGGCTGAACATTACTAGCATGTGACGTGGAGTTGGTTGGTATTCATGGAGTCGTCGTCGAATGAGTTCTTTTCGGATATTCTTTTGGAGATCTTGTTTTATGTTTAACATTTCATGCATTGTGGGATTGACTTTATCTTATATTATATGGAGTTGATTGATGATTTTATCTTATGTTTAGTTTTATGATGATAATGCATCCCATACGTATGTTTTATACCATCGATGTTGTCAACTCATGACCCATTGAAGGTGAAGTTCAGGGGCCACAATCGGCTTCATTACCGACCCAGGAGGGGTTTTAGTGGGGATAAGTGGTGAAATCCCAATGCAATTCCTGGATAAAATCCCATACGTGTGTTTTATTGAGATCAGTTTTGTCCCAGGAGGGATTCTAGTGGGGATTTCACTATGGGAATTGCCTTTTATTGAGTCTGTTTAATATTTTGAGATCGGTTCTGACTCCAAGCTCCCCAAAAAAATCAAATATGAATATATAGTTCATGCAATGATAGGATAAAATGTGGGTATTAATTAATAAATTAATACTACTCATAAAAATAAACCCATTGACCCTCGAGTTCCAGGATGACACTCGGGGTTAGTCTAACCTGCTTCGACATGATGCCAGATATCCTTATCAAGTGTCAGATTCTCTTGCCTAGGTTGAATCACCCATATCGCTAGTAGATTCTCCTATCTAGGATGAATCGTCAATATCATGTCATGAAACAGCGAAACCCTCCCTTCGGCAATGAAGCATCTCGCCCTCAAGCATCCAGTGATTGTGTATTTTACCCTCAAGCAATCCATACCCCATGCGCCTTACCCTCATGTAGTATTGAACACCATGTATCACACCCCCTGGTGGAGGTCATAACCAAGCACCTTACCCTTAGGTGTCGCTTATGGTGCCTTCAAGCACCAATCATAAGTCATGAAAAGACAAAAAACAACAAGCCATATAACATCCCACCCTCAGACATCAATCGCAACAGTATCATATCAAGAAAAAAGCTAGGCAAGCAATTCACATGGTCAAGCATCATGCATACTAGATATGTCATCATAATCCATGATGATTAATTCATCAAATTGCCATTTTTTTAGCCATTTACATTTCACAGTCAGGTTTCCAATTAGCATAGTAATTGCCATAATTCTGTTCCATTTATCAATTTAGCCCAAAAGCCGTTAACATGCCAAAATAGCCACAACTCATAAGGTTACATTCCAAGCCGATTACAATTCAATTAAACGATTTTTAGTCCATGTGATCCTATCTCAAGCAATCACTACAATTCACAAGTTCGGCCAAAATTCTCGTTACCAAGTCTTATGGTTCACTATCAAGTCCAAAGGTAGACTCACCTCTTGAGTAGCTGTAAATTTGGTCTCAACACTAATAGAACCAACGAGATCCATGGAAGGTCTAAGCAATGTGATTATCAACAATAGTGATTTATTCAATTAGACAGGTTGCTTGCACGATGTGATGGTGTGATCGCAATTATTGCACATACTTGAAGAATTGAAAATAGTCATTTAGGGAGTTGTTTGATACACATGGAAATCGCTGACTTTTTCATAAATTTTCAACTTAGTTTTAATTAAATAGTTTAACTATTTTTAGTGTTTTTAGTTTTTTTTGTAGTTTCCTAATTTTTAGTTAAATATATATTAATTCTAATAATTTATTGTTATTATGAGTTATATTAATTTTATATATCATTAACGTGTATCATTTAACACTGTATTTTTATTTATAGTAGTTTCATTAATAATGTTTTTTTAGTTGATTATATTAACATTATTAGTATTATTATATTTAGTATTATTGCTATTTTTCTTTTTACATTTTTTATTATTACTAAATTTTATTTGCATAGTGTTAATATATTATTATTATTTATTTATTGTTATTATTATTCTTATTATTTAACATTTACATAATAGGTTTTGTTTTTTGAATTTTGAATCTTTTTTCGGTTTGATCTTCCATTTGCCCTGCTGCCTTTCAGCCAAAAAAAATTGCTTATTTTTATTTTGTGAATATATATATATAACAAAAAAATTAATCAGAATTTATCTGCTATTTAATATCCAGTATTACTCTCATTAAATGAGTCTGAAATTCTGATAGAAACTCTCACATATGGCTCCCTTTTTTTAAGAGGTTTTGTCTTGGAAATCATTACATTTTCGATGTGAGATTTATGTTCTTTCATGCGTATAATTAATAATATATTATTATTAATAATTTTTAATCAATTAATTACTACAATTAATTAATATTTATAATATTTTTAAACTAATTATTTTCTAAATAGTTGATAATAAATAATAAGTTTTAATTAATTAGAAATCAAATAATATATAATTAATAAAAAATAATATTTATAATAACTAAATAATAAATAATAATTATATAATGTATAATAATAATTATTATTAATTAGTAACTAAAGAATAATTTTAAATATTTATTAGTAATTAATGTGTATTAGAAATTAATATTTTTAAGTAGTAAATAATATTATTTATAAATTAATATTAATTACCAACAATTATTTAATTAAATAATAATAATTTAATAATTAATTAATTAATAATCATAAATAATTAACATTTAGTAACTAATTAATTAAATAATATGATTTACAATTTAGTAATATTAATTTATAATAAATATTAATTACTAGTTAATGATAATTACTCATAAATATTTAAAATTATTATTTTAATTATTAAAAATAAAAATATAATTATTAATTATTAATTAATTAGTAATTAAGCAACGTTTAATTACTTATTAATTATTAATTTCTTAATAAATATTAATAATTATTATTATCCAATTAATAATAAATATTTAAAATTATCACTATGTTACTAAATATTAATAATGATGATTTAATTACTAAATTACTAATTGTTAATTAATTATTATTGTATCAGTATTAATTATTTGTTTCTAATAAATAACAATTACTGATAAATACTAATTAAATAATATGATTTAATGTTGAATAATATTAATTTCTCATAAATATTAATTATTAACTAATGTTAATTACTAATACATATTTAAAATTATTATTTACTAATTATTAAAAATAGTAATATAATTATTAGTTATTAATTAATTAGTAATTATACAATATGTAATTACTTATTAATAATATTAAGTAAAAATTAACTAATTAATTAATTATAAATTAATAATTATTAATAATTATCATTATACAATTACTAATAAATATTTAAAAATATTATTTAGTTACTAAATATTATTAATAATGATTAAATTATTAAAATAGTAATGATTAATTAATTATTATTAAATTATATTTATTTAATTTAATAATTACTGGTAATTAATATTGATTACTAAATAATATTAATTAAATAATATTATTTACTAATTAAATTTTTTAATTTCTAATAAAAATTAATTACTAATAAATATTTAAAATTATTCTTTAGTTACTAATTATTATTAATAATAATTATACATTATATATTTATTATTTAGTTATTATTAATATTATTTTTTGTTAATTGTATATTATTTAATTTCTAATTAATTAAAACCTATTATTTACTATTAACTATTTAGAAATTAATTATTTTAATAATATTATTAAATACTAATTAATAGTATTAATTAATATTGTTTAAAATATTATTAATATAAATTAGTTAATTATTAATATTTAGTAGCAAACATTAACAATTAATTATTATTTATTACTAATTAATATTTATTATTAATTGATTAAAAATGATTAATAATAATATATTATTAATTCCGTGTGGGAAAGAGAAAACCTGAATCCCGCATCGGAAATGCAGAATGATTTTCAGGGCAAACCCTCTTATAAAATGGAGTCGTGGGTGAGAGTTTCTATCAGGATTCCAGACTGTTTTAATGACAGTAATGTTGAATATTAAATAGCAGATAAATTATGTTGATTTTTTTGTTATATATATATATATATATATATAATAAAAAAAATAAAATATACAAAAAATTATATTTAAATAAGTAATTTTTTTAGGTGAAAGGCGGTAGGACCCCTGCCGCCTTTCCGACACATTTTTGTAATTTTTTTTGACCCAGGCACATTTAAAAAAAATCAAAACCCCCAAAAAAACTCCCTCTTCACCACACACGACGGTCTCCTCTTCGGTGCAACAACCACCAGGTTGCCCTCCTTTCCTCTGCTCCACCAGGACTCCCTCTCTCTCATCCTCACACCACGACGTCGGCATAACCCCCCTCTTCATCATGCACTAACGGACGACAACCTCTCCTCTGCTGCATACCACCGACGATGACCTCCTCCTCACGCAACAACTACCCCCGCCTTGTCCATTGTTTAGCCGCTTCTTCTCCACACACAAAGGATTCGATCCAGGTGGGTGCGCGATTGTAGGTGATTTGTGTGTTGCACGCGACGTCGACGTGTGCAATGGATTCACTTTGATTATGGAGATCAACGCTACACGATGAGAGCGAACACAGATCCGATCATTTTTTCGGTAACACGGTTGTGATTTTCATGCTTTATCATTTTATTGTCACGTGTATTTTTTGGGTAATGCACTTGACGGTAATTGCATGTCTTTGTTTTGTTTTCATTTTTTATTGTCAGTAATTTTATATTATTTGTATGTGTATTTAGTTAATTATATTTGTGTTTGCTTTAATTTTTATGGGATCTGCAGACATGTTTTGGTGTCGTTCATGTGATACCTAATAAGTAATCACGGGTGGGAGATCATCAGATAATTTATTTGTTTGAAACTTGGGCGCTCTTGTGAGAGAATCGTAAATCGCACCCAAGTGAATTTCAGATGAATAAATATATTAATTGAAAAATTAATATTTTTTGTACATTTTCTATTCAAACTTGCATGAGTGACACCTAATAAGCGATCTTATGTGAGTGAACCCAACATAGATAAATATTCAACTTTGTGAGAAATGCGTCATTGCATTTCACTAAGTGATTCGATGCTAACAAGGACACACAAATTATTCATCAAATTATATAATGAAATGACGATTTGTGTAAAAAATTAGAATATTGTTTAACAACGGAGAACAAGACTTGATAGTATTTTGATTAAATTCAGAACCAGTGATAATTGAATAAATAAATATTTATATGTGAGAATTAAATAAATAGCATTGCATGCACCTGAAAGGACGTCACAAATATGATACTTCCATCTCCACCTGTTTCCTCTCTAGATTAATTTAGTTCACTTAGATAGTTTTAGTTAATTTTAAATAATCATTTTCAAATAGTTGTTTAGTCTTTATAATTTTTAGTTGTTAATCAAATTTAAAACTCATCTGCCTGAACATTCTTCCAAGAGGATATTCTTAGTGTCTATGCACATTCACGGTGACGTCTCGACCCGGATGCCACTTAAATGGTGCCTCGAGCCAGTGGGTCACATGGCCTCAAGCACACCTCCCCATGCATCAGAGACTTCTGAATAAGAGCGAGACCCTAGGGTGTGTCTGTGGGGAGATTATGCCCTCAGGTTAGAGTAGCACATTGGAGAAATAGTTAGATAAACAACGGAAGCATATGTAAACAGATGGAACAACAGAAACAAACACTATAACGAATAGACTAGTAACCCACGTTAGCGGGAGAATAAATAATAATCCAATCACTAAATAATATTTAGGCTTTGGTCGTTTTTGACCAAGGCATCACCTTTAAAAAATAAGAATAATCAAAAGTAGTAAACCGATAAAATACAATAGATAATGATTTCATGTCTCTAAAAAACATGGAAAACATGTATACATGGCAGTAGGTAGTCAATACAACACATTCTATACACAAGGCATAAAAGACCAAAAGTTTATCCAAGCATCCTGAGCTCCAGCCTAGTCATTTACTACTAAGCTCCCATCCTAAGTCATGCATGTAGCCACACATCCATAAGTGGATGCTTCCCCTTATCTACACATGTAAACATATGGCCTGCCTAGGTACCATCGACGACCCAAATAGGTGTGAGATAAATTCAGTTGACCACCACCAACGACATCCATAAACATTCAGCCTGTGTATATAATATGGTAGTGCACATATATAATAATAAAAAGAAGTAATAATAATTGTAAATGGGTTGGCTCTGATTCCTGAAGGAGAACCGGGCTGACTCTACCTACTTCTACCCATGCCGAAATATCTTTGAAATAATCAAGGGTCGCAATGCCCGATATCGCATTATAAGGGACGCCATTCCTAGTATCACAGTATAAAGTAATTCATGCACAATATCACAGTACAAGGGACGTTATGCCCGGTATCATAGTAAAAGAAGGGTCACAATACCCCTATCACAGTATAAGGGTCACCATTCCTAGTATCACAGTATAAGGGATGTCATGCCTGTATCACAGTATAGGGATGCCATGTCCAATATCACATTAATAAGAAGGCATGCCATGTCTGTATCATAGTATAGGGACATCATGCCCATATATATATAACATGCATAAGGGTCATCATGCCCATTTAGATATAATAAGGATCACCATTCCTATTAAATATAACAAGGGGTCATCATGCCCATGCATCAACAGTGATAAGCATCAATGACTTTAATACGAGCCAATGGGTAAGTCATAACTCATTAGAATTTAATAATAATAAGGTTTTGACCATTTTTCCATTTAATCAGGTGACGTGGTCATGCCACTCTCATACAATTCAACGCATTATAATTGATAAGGGCAATGGCCTTGCCGCTCCACTACATTCATCTATTATCAATATGATCTTTCATTTGAAAGTAAAGCCAAACATTCCGATAGGTATTTTGGATTTATAACCATGAAATCCAATTAAGAATGTAAGAGGGAACACCCAAAGGAATGGCTCACTCTGAGGTTGGATGGCCTCTAGTATCTCAAGGGATCTAATAAGGTCAATGGGTTCTAGAATAGACAACCAATTTAAGATAGATGAAAATTAGGGGCAATGCACAGTGAAACAGTTTACGTCACACATCACATGTTATAAAAAATCAATAATTTAAGGTATAGTTACTAGACCACCTACCTCAATCTTGTAGAGGAGTACTCATCCAATATCGTCTATTGGTTTGGTCTAGATCGGGAGAAAACAAAAAAACAGACGAACGCCCTGAAAATAGGGCATAAGAGCCTACACCTAGATAACTCCATTGCGGAGAAGATAAATGAAGAAAGGCACAATATGAATAGATATATTACCGGTGCACATCCAACAAGATATACTACGTAAGAATTAGGGTCTGGATGATGAAGAAATACAAGAACCTAGCTTAGGGATCCAAGGGGATGAAATGGGAGAACCTCCTATGCGTGGGAGAAAATAAAATAAATAAGAGGTGAGGAAAAAGAAAAGGGGTCTTCCCCTTTAAAAACATTTCCCAAAATTTACACGGTGTTTAAATGATTTAATCATTATGTAATGCTCGAGATCACCTCTCTAGGAAAGTCCATTACACGTCATGAATAGGCCTTCCCAGTCCATTGCACGTCATGTATTTAATACACGCCATACAGGTCATGTATTTGGCTTGAAAGTAGCCTTCAGCCCCTGCTTCCTTCCTTATAAAACACACAACCGGCCAATGGGCTTGACTTTAGGTTCTTAGACAAAAATAAAACTTAAACAATAGTTTAACTTAAAAATAAAAAGGATTCGTACCTCATATAAAAATAAGGTTCTTACAATATTCCCCCTTAAAGTAACTCATCTTTGAGTTCATCTTCCAAGGGAAGCGAAACGCTATTTGAGAACAACTCTGGCCATTGAGCATGTACGTTGGCCTCTCACTCCCAAGTCTCATCCTGTACCCAATCATGCTACCATAGAGTCCATACTAAAGGGACAAACTAGTCTCGGGGATCCTTCATGCTCCAGTCAACGACATGTATGGGATTCCCCACAAAAGAAGCATCAATATCTAACTCAACATCCTCAAGATCAAGTGTATGAGATAGGTCGAAATGATATCGATGAAGCTATGAAATGTGGAATACGTGGTTCATGGATCGATACCTATGAGGTAATAGCAACTGATAGGCTACTGGCTCAAATCTCTCCAGAATCTCAAATGGACTGACAAAGCGTGGGGACAACTTCCCTTGCCTCTATATCCGTCTATGCCCAAATCCGGGCGATACCTGTAAGAAAACATGATCCTCGACCTCAAACTCCAGAGGTCGTCATCGATGATCGGAATAAGATTTATAGATAGACTAAGCAATAGAAATCTTCTTACTGATGAGCTGAACATACTTTGAAGTCTCCTAAATGAGAAGAGGACCCAATATCACTACCTCTCCTGCCTCTATCTAGCAGAAGGATGATCAGCCTGACCTACCGTATAAGGCCTCATAGGGAGTCATCTAAATTGTCACCTAAAAACTATTATTGTAGGCATAATCAATGATAGGGATATGATTTTACCAAGAACATCTAAAATTAAGGATGCATGTTCGGAGCGTGTCCTTTAACACCTGTATAGTCCGTTCCGACTGGCCATCAGTTTGAGGGAGAAAGGCTATGCTCAGAAGCACCTATGTAACCATAGATCTCTATAACCCCTACCAAAACCTTGATGTGAAATGAGCATACCTATCTGAAATTATGATACGAGGGACTCCGTGTAGCTGTATAATTGTCACGACCCGACCCAAGATGGAGTTCAAGCCGCAACTACCCCAAGACCGCCTCCATAGGCCAGGGGTGACGACTAGCATCGAAGGAATATCTAATATGGGGATGCCTTTTCCTAAGTACCTGTACACACACACACACAACCATATCGATGTAGAAGTGCATAGGGAAATAGTAAAGGATGCAACACAACTAGAAAGTAAACCAAGCATGCATAACCTCTAGGGTGTAAAAAAGTATGACAGTGCAAACTGAAAAGTAAAGGGGAAAAATACACTCTCAACTAGAAATATGTCTCAACCTGATAAAACTGGAAAAGTACACTGCTAAGAGAGACCAACTCCTAAATCCCAAGTTTTGACCACCGTACGCAGTCCAAAGTACTAGGTATCCCTAAGCTCCTCTGAAGTCGTTGTCGACCTATCCGCCATCTTCATAAGATATGACACGTGTGGGAAAATACCATATAGGGGTGAGTATATACACACCCATTAGGACGCCCCAAAAGCTGAAGGGGGAGAAGTGAGAGATACAATAGAAATAGAAAGACTAAAGATAGTAAATAGGAAAGAGAATAGCTCAGCCCAAACCAAGAGTGAAAGTAACCTCGTCCAAACACAAGGGGATCAACACTGTGAGTAGATGAACTACACATCGAGTCTTCACCACCTATAGCAGAAGAGTAGACTCGTCCAACCGTGAGAAGATAAACATGGAAAGAAAGTGACATACCTTTGACACCTTTATCTCTCATGGAAAGAGAGTAACAAGATCCAAGGGTATCAATATAGAGGAATATATATATATATATGCTCAGTCAAAGAAGCCCAAACGAGAGAGTAAGGGGATCTCCATCACACGAATCAACCCAGGAAGAAGAGTATCCAATATTTCCAAAAGTCCAACAATAATGACCAGTATCTCATGTGTTTTCCCAAAAGAAACTTTCCAAGTCAAACCACACCTCGTCTTTATGCCGTATAGTCAAGGGGTCATGAACTTGAAGTAAAGGACTTGTGCCCCAGTACGTCAGGGGGGGGGGTCCACTCTTTAAGTATCTGTAGAGGACCCATGCCGATGTTGATGGGGGGGGGGGTCCACTCAGAAGTCATTGAGTCATTGAGGACTCCACTACCCAGCTCCACTGGAGTGTACCATGTGGTAGTCTTCACAGACTCCATTGTCCAGCTCTACTGGAGGGTATACTCGGAAAGCATCGAGGACTCCACTGCCTAGCTCTATTGGAAGGTATACTCAGAAATCATCGAGGACTCCACTTCCTAGCTCTATTGGAGGGTCTACTCAGAAAGAGTTGAAGACTCCACTGCCCAATATCTACTAGAGGGTCTACTCGAAAAGCATCGAGAACTCAACTGCCCAACTCTACCGAAGACCCTACTCAAGAAGCATCGAGGACTCTACTCGGGAAGTGTCAAAGACTTCACTACACAATATCTATTGAAGGTTATACTCATAAAGTGTTGAAGACTCCACTTCCTAGTCTCTACTGGAGGATCTACTCAGAAATTTTTGAGGACTCCACTACCCAACTCTACTAGAAGGTCTACTCAGAAAGCATCGAGGACTCCACTACCTAGCTCTATTGGAGGGTAAAAGTCATTAGTAATTGAGGACTCTGTTACCCAGCTATATTGGAGGATACCACTCAATAAGTATCTGGTGACCCTGCACGATCACTATCGTCATCGAGCATCGCCTAACCAAGCATCATGCCCGAAAAATTCCATATCATATCTCAAAATCCACAACTGAGGGCACCATTGTGTTCTACATGGAAAACCACTAAGGATAGGATGCTCATGGGACAAAATATGAGTTCAAATTAAGGAGATACAAAGGATTGAAATTTCATGAAAATGAACCAAGTAGTACATTGTGTGTCGGTGACCCACACGATGTGTGGTCCTGCTCTACTGCATGGTCGTATCCTTTCCATCACATAGATTGTTGGCCATGTAGTACTACACAGTTTGTAAAGGTACTACATGATGTGTCTCAGCCAAAATCATGGTGAACGCATAAGGATCATCACTGATTTGATGTAAAAAAACATAATTCCACTAATATACCTATGAAAATAGACCCAGATGGCCAAATAGATCACACATTTGCGATCCTCATAGAAAAACACTTGGGATAGGCTATTCACTTGTCCAAATCAGACACCCGGTGATAAAGTCACATTTCACCATTTAATTCCCAAAGGGTGCTTCGTGGGTCTGTGCCACGAACACAAATTAAATATCGCATATTGATCTCAAAACGACCGCCTCAATACCAGGGCCACAACATCATAGAAGGTTCGTCATTATGACACCATATGAAGAACATATGTCGGATATAAGATTCCACAACAACAACAACAATAATAATAATATAGAGAGTTTCATGGACCCAAGTCACAAGTCATAAAAAGGCATTCATTAGTGGTCTTGAAATGTTTGTCTCAAATTTAGGGTCATGTTACTACGATAGTTCGTCAATCTGACATCGTATGAAGAAGTTACAACCAGATTAAAGGTTTGACAACCAAAATAATAATAATAATATTTTATTATTATTATATTTTTTTTAATTCACAATCAAATTGATAGGAACTCACTAGGATTTCTCCCCTTAAATGTACACACCTCCAGAAAAATATTCATCCTCCTTTAATTCCTTTAACTAGTACCCAACCTGTGAATTTGCATGACATAATTAATTAATTAGAAATTCAAATACAAACAATCATAATTTAAAGTTTAGATTATTGAAATATGGAATGAGAAATAAACGCTGGAATAAAAAAATAGTTGATACTTAAAACAAAATTGAATTACAATTAAACAGTTGAACATAGGAATTTAAATTTGATAGGTTTATTCAATTTTTATTTTTATTTTGTACTGATGTTCACTGAACTGATTTTTAAGATCACCTAAAGTTTAACCATCTCTATTGCATACAATGGTGTCTTCATATCTTATATAAAATATTTCTTGATCAAATTAATATTTTAATTGTCTCTTCAAATAATATGTTAAGTAAAATGTGAGACAAAGTTCAGAAACTAAATGAAGATAAAGTTACAATATTTTTAAATTCATTAGAAATATCCATCAATAAAATACATAATTTAATGTAATTTTAATTTAAAATTACAAAAATTAAACTTTCATTTCAGTATGTTTCAAAATTCAGACATTTTAAAAGGGAGAGTAGAAAAACAAATCCATATTCCAATGTTCAGTGAATGATGGGCGTGAAACAAAACCATCTCCAGACGTGATTGTGCTTTGTTTCATAATACCATATCTAGGACTATCTGTTATTTGTTTCATAATACCATATTTAGGCCTACCAAGTAATTAATCATATGCATGCTTGAGTTAATATTCTAGTATATTGGTTGATGCATGATCTACTCCTCCATGACATAACACTCTTTTAGTTTTAGATTCATTTAATCATCTACAACTACCTTTATGGCCTGGAATATACACTCATGATGTGATTCAATCTTTCATAGCTGTTAAAAGCAGTTTTTTCTTAGACACATGTTGATTAATTTGACATAGACTATCTTAATGGTGTGATGAAATCAATTGTATTGAGATTCAATCTATTTTGGAAGAGAAAAATCCAAAAGTTGTTTATGTTCTTCTATGTCTTCTCTAAGAATCTCCACCTCTTATACTATCCCAAAATTCACCTAACACACTTTCTTTCATTTATGATCAATAATAAGCACAACACTTCTGTCTTTTAGTTCCATAATTCCTCAATTTGGTCCAACAAAAACAACTAATGATATCCTTGGTTCCAACATGTAACAACTATCTTTTCCAAGCTTAAATAGTATTTACACTGTGTTATTTTCCTTGGTTAGGGAGTGATTAACCCACCCACATCATAAATATAGAATGATTTTCAGGGAAAAACCTCTTATAAAATGGAGTTGTGGGTGAGGGTTTCTGTTAGAATTCTAGACTGTTTTAATGGCAGTAATGTTGGATATTAAATAGCAGATAAATTCTGTTTATTTTTTTGTTATATATATATATATATACATATAAACAAATACATACATACATATATATATATATATATATTATATTTAAAATAAGTAATTTTTTAACTGAAAGGCGGCATGGCCCATGCCGCCTTTCTAACACATTTTTTGTATTTTTTTGACCTAGGCACATTTTAAAAAAATAAAAAAAAACCCATAAAAAACTCCCTCTTCACCACACACAGCGGTCTCCTCTCTAGTGCAACAACCACTGGGTCACCCTCCTTTCCTCTACTCCAACAGGACTCCCTCTCTCTCATCCCCACACCATAACGTCGGCATAACCCCCTCTTCATCATGCACTAATGGATGATGACCTCTCCTCTGCTACATACCATCGACGACGACCTCCTCCTCACGCAACAACTACCCCTCACCATATCCATTGCTTACCCACTAATTCTCCATGCATATAGGACTTGATCCAAGTGGGTGCACATTTTTAGTTGATTTGTGTATTGCATGCAACGTCGACATGCGCAATGGATTCACTTTGATTCTGGATATCAATGCTGCACGATGAGAGCGAACACAGATCTGATCATTTTTTCAGTAACACGGTTGTGATATTCATGCTTTATCATTTTATTATCACGTTCATTTTTTCGGTAATGCACTTGACGGTAATTGCATGTATTTGTTTTGTTTTCATTTTTTATTGTCAGTAATTTCATATTATTTGGATGTGTGTTTAGTTAATTATATTTTTTCATGCTTTAATTTTTATGGGATCTTCACACATGATTTGGTGTCATTCATGTGATACCTAATAATTAATCATGAGCGGGAGATCATTGGATAATTTATTTGTTTGAAACTTGGGCGTGCTTGTGAGAGAATCGTAAATCGCACCCAAGTGAATTCCACATGAATAAATATATTTATTGAAAAATTAATATTTTGTGTACATTTTCTATTAAAACATACACGAGTGACACCTAAAAATAGATCTTATGTGAGTGAACCCAACATAGATAGATATTCAACTTTGTGAGAAATGTTTCATTGAATTTCACTAAGTGATTTGATGCTAACAATGACACACAAATTATTCATCAAATTAGATAATGAAATGATGATTTGTGTAAAAAATTAGAATATTGTTTAACAATAGAGAAAAAGACCTGATAGTATTTTAATTAAATTCAGAATCGGTGATAATTGAATGAATAAATATTTATATGTGAGAATTAAATAATTAGCCTTGCATGCACCTGAACAGACATCACAACTCTGATACTTCCGTCTCCACCTGTTTCCTCCGTAGATTAATTTAGTTCACTTAGATAGTTTTAGTTAATTTTAAATAATAATTTTCAAATAGTTGTTTAGTATTTATAATTTTTAGTTGTTAATCACATTTAAAACTCATCTGCCTGAACATTTTTCAAAGAGGATATTCTTAGTGTCTATGCACATTCTCTATGACGTCCCGACCTAGATGCCACTTAAATGGTTCCCTAGGCCGGTGGGTCACATGGCCTCAAGAACACCTCCCTGTGCATCAGAGGCTGCAGAATAGGAGCGAGGGTCTAGGATGTGTCTGTGGGAAGACTATGCCCTCAGTTTAGAGCAGCACATTAGTGAAATAGTTAGATAAATGACGGAAGCATATGTAAACAGATGGCACAACATAAACAAACACTATAATTAATGGACTGGTAACCCACCTTAGCCGAAGCATATATAATAATTCAAGCACTAAATAACAATCAAAAGTAGTAAAATGATTAAATACAGTAGATAATGATTTCATGTCTCTAAAAGTAGGAAAAACATGTATACATGGCACTAGGTAGTCAATACAACACATGGTATACACAAGGCACAAAAAGGAAAAAAGTTTATCCAAGCATCTCGAGCCCCAGCCCGATCATTTACTACCAAGATCCCATCCTAAGTCATGCATGTAGCCACACATCCATAAGTGGATTCTTCCCATTATCTACACCTGCAAACATATGGTTTGCCCAGGTACCATCAGCGACCTAAATAGGGTGTGAGATAAACTCAGTAGATCACCACCAACGACATCTATAAATAATCAGCCTGTGTGTATAACATGGTAGTGTGTGGATATAATAATAAAAATAAGTAATAATAACTATAAATGGGTCGGCTCTGGTTCCTAAAGGAGAATTGGGTAGACTCTACCTACTTCTACCCATGCCTAAATATCTTTGAAGGAATCGAGGGTCGCAATTCTCAATATCATAGTATAAGGGACGTCATGCCTAGTATCACAGTATAAAGGACTCCATGCCCAGTATCACGGTACAATGGATGTTATGACCACTATCATAGTATAATAAGGGTCACCATACCTGTATCACAGTATAAGGGACACCATTCCCAGTATCACAATATAAGGGATTCCATGCCCATATCACAGTATAAGGACGCCATGTCCAATATCACATTAATAATAGGCATGACATGTATGTATCACAGTATAGGGACATCATGCCTATTTAGATATAATAAGGATCACCATGCCTATTAAATATAACAAGGGTTCATCATGCCCATACATCAACAATGATAAGCATCAATGACTTTAATATGAGCCAATGGGTAAGTCATAACTCATTGTAATTTAATAATAATAAGGGAGTCACTATTTTTTCATTTAATCATGTGACGTGGTCATTCCAATCTCATACAGTTCAACTCATTATATTTGATAAGGGCACTGGGCATGCCGCGCCACTATATTCATCTTCTATCAATATGATCTTTCATTTGAAAGTAAAGAAAAACACATCGATAGGTGTCTTGGATTTATAACCATGAAATCCAATTAAGAATGTAAGAGGGAACACCCAAAGGAATGGCTCACTCTGAGTTTGTATGAACTCTAGTATCTCAAGGGATCTAACAAGGTCAATGGGTTCCAGAATAGACAACCAATTTAAGATAGATGAAAATTAGGGGCAATGCACAGTGAAACAGTGTGAGGCACACATCACATGTTATAAAACATCAATAATTTAAGGGATAGTTACTAGAACATCTACCTCATTCTTGTAGAGGAGTACTCATCTAGTATCGTTTGTTGGTTTGGTCCATATCGGGAGAAAATGACAAAACAGCCGAATGCCCTGAAAATAAGGAATAAGAGCCTACACCCAGATAAATCCATTGAGGAGAAGAGAAATGAAGAAAGGCGCAATATGAATAGATATATTACTAGCTTGAATCCAACAAGATAGAAAACACAAAAATCAGAGTCTGGATGACGAAGAATTCCAAGAACCTAGCTTAGGGATCCAAGGGGCTCAAATGGGAGAACCTCGTGTGTGTGGGAGATAATGAAAGAAAGAAGGGGTGAGGAAAAAAGAAAAGGGGTCTTCACCTTTAAAAACATTTCCTGACATTTACATGGCGTGTAAATGATTTACTCATCATGTAATGCTTGAGCTCACCTCTCTAGGAAAGTCCATTACATGTCTTTAATATGTATTCCCAGTCCATTACATGTCGTGTATTGAATACACGCCATGCATTTCAAATACATGTCATGTATTTGGCCGGAAAGCAGCCTTAATCCCCTAATTCCTTCTTTATAAAACACCCAACTAGACAATGGGCTCGACTTTAGGTTCTTAGAAAAAAATAAAACTTAAACAAGAGTTTAACTGAAAAATAAAAAGGATTCCTACCTCATATAAAAACCAAGTTCATACAGTATTCCCCCTTAAAGTAACTCGTCCTCGAGTTCACCTACCAAGGGAAGTGAAATGATGTTTGAAAACAACTTTGGCCACTGAGCACGTACGTTGGCCTCCCACTCCCAAGTCTCATCCTATACCTGGTCATGCTACCATAAAATTCACACTAAAGGGGAAAACTGGTCTTAGGGACCCTTTGTTCTCCAGTCAACGATGTGTATGGGATTCCCCTCAAAAGAAGCATAAATATTTAACTCAACATCCTTAGGATAAAATGTATGAGACAGGTCAACAAGATATCGGTGAAGCTATGAAATTTGGAAGACGTGGTGAATGGAACGGTACCTATGAGGTAATAAAAACTGATAGGCTACTGACACAACTCTCTCTAGAATCACAAATGGACTGAAAAAGTGTGGGGACAACTTCCCTTGCCTCTATATCCGTTTATGCCCAAGTTTGGGTGATACCCATAAGAAAACATGATCCTCGACCTCAAACTCTAGGGGTCGTCGATGAAGATCGACATAATATTTCTAGATAGACTAAGCAATAGACATCCACTTACTGATCATCTTAACCTACTTTGAAGTCTCTTGAAGGAGATGAGGACCCAGTAGCACTGCCTCTCCTGCCTCTAACTAGCACAAGGATGATCAGCAAAACCTGCCGTATAAGACCTCATAGGGAGTCATCTAAATTGTCACCTGAAAATAATTATTGTAGGCATACTCAATGAGTGGGATATGATTTTCCCAAGAATAGCTAAAATTAAGGATGCATGTTTGGAGCGTGTCCTTTAACACCTGTATAATCCGTTTCGATTGGCCATCAGTTTGAGGGAGAAATTCTATGCTCAGAAGCACCAATGTAACCATAGCTTTCTGTAACCCCTACAAGAACCTTGATGTGAAATGAGAATACCTATATGAAATGATGATATAAGGGACTTCGTGTAGACGTATAATTGTCACGACCCGACCCAATATGGAGTTCAAGCCGCAACTACCCCAAGCCCACCTCCATAGGCCAGGGGTGAAGACCAGCGCCAAAGGCATATCTAACATGGGGAGGCCTTTTCCTAAGTACCTATATGCACACACACAACCATCTCGATGTAGAAGTTCAAAGGGAAATAGTAAATGATGCAAAACAACTAGAAAGTAAACCAAGCATGCATAACATCTAGGGTGTACAAAAGTATGACAATGCAAACTGAAAAGTTAAGGGAAAAAATACACTCTCAACTAGAAATATGTCTCAACCTGAAAAAATAGAAAAGTAAACTGCTAAGAGAGACCAACTCCTAAATCCAAAGCTGTGACCACCGTACATGGTCCAAAGTACCAGGTATCCCTAAGCTTCTCTGAAGTCATCGATAACATGTCCGTCATCTTCATAAGATATGACATGTGTGGGAAAAACCCATGCAGGGGTGAGTATACACACACCCATTAGGACGCCCTGAAAGATGAAGGGGGACAGGAAGAGATACAATAGGAATAGGAATACTGTCGATAGTAAATAGGAAAAAGAATAGCTCAACCTAAACTAAGAGTGAAAGTAACCTCGTCCAAACACATGGGGATCAACACAGTGAGTAGATGAACTACACATCGAGTCTTCACCACCTATAGCAGGAGAGTAGACTTATCCAACCATGAGAAGATAAACATGGAAAGAAAGTGACATACCCTGCACGTCTTCACCTCTCATGGAAAGAGAGTAACAAGATACAAGGGTATGAATAAAGAGGAATATATATATATATATATATATATATATATATATATATATGCTCAATCAAAGAAGCCCAAACAAGAGAGTAAGGGGATCTCCATCACACGGATCAGCTGAGGAAGAAGAGTATCCAATATTTCCAAAAGTCAAATAATGATGCCCAGTATCTCATGCGTTTGCCCAGGAGTAACTTTCTAAGTCAAACCACACCTCTTCTTTGTGCCACACAGTTGAGGGGTCACAAACTTGAAGTAAAGGACTCGTGCCTTAGTACGTCAGGGGGGTTCCACTCTGTAAGTATCTGTAGAGGACTCGCGCCCATGTCGATGGGGGGGAGGGTCCACTCAGAAGTCATCGAGGACTCCACTGCCCAGCTCCATTGGAGGGTACCGTGTGGTAGTTGTCACAGGAACCACTGCTCAGCTCACTACAGGAAAAACTAATTTTTGTGATGGGTTATTTGTGATGGGTTATTTGCGACGGAGGAATCAACCCATCGCAAATAACTAGTACTCACCCGTGTATTCGCACGACACTATAAAATAAATACTGATTTCAATAAGAAAAAATTATATTACAATGATAATAATGAAAATTAATATTGAATTTATTTATGTCACAAATAATTGATAAATATTATTGAAATTTTAGTGAAGAAACTATTAAGACATCATTGATTAATTAAAAAACATTAGTCTAATTCAATTGTTTAAAGTTTACAACATACATTTACTATGGGCGACAACAGTGAAGGCGGAAGGATAGGGGACCTTAGATAACAGATTGTCATATGATTCAGAACAATGATTGAATTAAAAAATAAATCAAATTTACACAAAACGTTGGAAAAAAATTCACCAGCACCACCAGTACACCCTTCAGCTGGTGAGATGTGACGTTGAACAGTAACAGAAACACTTTTTTAGAAACCGTCTATTTGGGTCCCAAGTCTCATAAAAAATTTGGTGGATCAATGCCTCTAAATATGTTGATATAATATTGGGAGTATTACAACAATCCTGACACCATAACATGCATATATAATGTCTATCATGGACATATTATAATAGAACTAATGGAAAATAATCCAAAATGTTGTCAATGAATAGAACAAATAAAAAATAGATAGTGTGTGGAATGATTTAGGGAGATAGAGTAAATATTATGTAAATAAAATGTAACAGATAACATTGATTTTGAATTATGATATTGATAAAAGTTAAAAGGGATATATTTTCGAAGATATATGTTAAATATGCATGTGCTAGATATGAAATATTAATATACAAATATATAGTATACAGAATAGGGATAACCAAAATATACTCTATCGATTAGGAATATTCATGTAATAATTGATTTTTAAAATGAATAAATAAATGAAGATAAAAGAGAAGAAGAGAAGACAACACACCTACTGCGGAGATTTTTGGAAGAAAGTAGAATGAAAATTCCACAAAGTTTAATTAACCACCAAAAACAACACAAGAATTCCTTGTCCGAGAATGACACAAAGTTTAATTAACCACCCTTAAATCATACCCTGGATGCCTTGTACAGTGCCTCATGATCCTTCCAACTAATCCAAGAATAAACCAAACATTGTGATCTAATATCAACGGATCCTATTAATATTATCCAGGAACTCCCTGCATAGAAGAAATAAGATGTTTAAGTATATGTTCTACGAATATTATACAAAAAAAACAAGATCTGAGTATTTTGAATTATTATATAATTCACATCTTGGGTGAAATAAATCACCAAGAACTAAAAGGAATAAAGGTTGAGTTAATAATTAAACGTTGAGAATATTTTAATATAGTGTTTCCTATGAATACATTTACCAAAATTATGTATACAATATCCATTCTTTATAAATAAAATTTTGAAAGAAATTTTTTTTGACGAACAATTGAGAAAATAAAAAGTTGTGATGATAAAGTTTAAATATATATCTACCTTGAAGTGATTGGGTTATGAGGTAGTGAGGCTGGATTTTTGGTGAGATTGTGCATAGAAAAATTTAGAGAAGCATCAAATCACTTTATATGACTCAAATTCTAGAGAAAAATGATATATTAGAGACCAATAATCTTGATTGTGTGATCAACAACTGAAACTGATGATAATTTAAGAAAATAATTTCTGTCAAAGCCATTATCTAGATATGATTCGGTCGAGCAAGAGTGAAAAGCATATCTGATTGAAAACTAAACATGAATTCAATTCTAATCAAGAGTATACATTTACCAAAACTTATATCAAGACAATACAAAATAAATGAGTACACTGTACCAATTCTAAATAAGTACAATCAGCGTTTAAAAATAACAAATTACGCATGGGTGCAACACTCAAAACATTGAACAATTTCGTACTAAATCAAGAAAAATTCAAATTCTACACCATAAAAAATGAAAATTAGTTATATGTGAAATGATAATCAAAATTTCTATTGGTCAGCATTTACAATAAAATTTGGCAACCAAATATAATCTTATATCCTTTCTAAAATGTAAAATATGATAAAATTGTGAATTAAAATTCTTCATTTGGATTACTAACCTTTTCATGGAAACACCAAGTACTCACACCTCCTGATTATGATAAATAAGCTATACCAAAATCTAAAATTTCAAGTACTAAAAAGAGGGAAAAAGAACACAATTAATTTCATTTGGATTAAAATTTAAGGATGAGATATAGTTACCCATCGTCCAACTAGTTGACATGAAAGCTGCAATGGATAGTGAGGGGAACATTTTCCTGGATTCATCAAGACAAAGAAACTCAGTAGTAGATCCAAGGATCTAGTAAGAAATATGAGGCGAATCCATCACATAACTTATTTCACTATACCAACATCAAATAAGTACAAGCAGTGTTTAAAAATAACAAAGTACGCAGGGGTGAAACACTCAAAACATTGAACAATTTCGTACTAAATCATGAAAACATCAAATTTTACACCATAAAAAATGGAAAATTATGTCGACTCCTCAATATAACAGGGATTTTAGTTGGGAAACATTTGCAATATAATTTGGATCCTTGATATAATCTCATATTCTACTTAAAATGTAAAATATGATAAAACTGTGAATAAAAACACTTCATTTGGATTACTAACCTTTTCATGGAAACACAAAGTACTCACCTCCTGCTTATAAGAAATAAGCTATACCGAAATCTAAAATTTCAAGTAATGAAAAGAGGGAAACATGACGCAGTTAATTTCATTGTGAAGAAAATTTAAGGTTGAGATATAGTTCCCCAATTTCCAACTGCAACACATGATAGCTTCAACAGATAGCAAGGGGATCATTTTTTGGGATTCGTAATGCAAAGAAACTTGGTTGTAGATCCAAGGATCTGGTAAAAAAGATGAGGTGAAGCCATCACATAAGAAAAAAATAGAAAAACTAATGGGAACTAACTAACAGTCAGGGGATAAGATTAATTTTTCAAGAAAGTAACTCAGTCCCTTAGATGTTCTTTGGAGTTGAAATCACTCTCACAAATCATTAAAGGTTTGTAGGATCATCAAAGTTTCCAGCATTTGAAGGATATAGATTTAATTCAAAACCTCTATGTTGAAAAAAACAATTTATTATACATGTAAAATTACTCCAGTGTTTGCTCAATATCGATAAATCCTGGTGAAAGATACATAGAATGAAAGTGGAAACAATTAAAAATCAATGTTGCTTCAACGAAATGGGTCTGATAGGAATTAAAAACTTTTTACGGACCAGCGAGCGAAGCATCCAAATCTCAAAAATAAAGGTGAAACTCAGGAGTGATAGTGTGGAAACTCCAAAATAGATAACTGGTAAACACGAATCATAAATCAAAAAGAACAATAATGAACATATGAAGAAACCAAAACCCTACTTTGGATAGGAGGATCCAGAATGTTATCATATCACATATCTAGAAGATGAGGTTTTCCATTCAAAATTTCCATGCTATAAACCTTTTTCCAGTTGAAATAAGAAATTTTGGGTTTAGGGTCATCAGAAAAGAATGAAAAATTAAACATTGGAACCTTTGATGAGAGGCGTGAGGGAATTAGAATGTACCTGTAGGCAATAAGAACATACCTATAGCTGAAGGATTTGTAGATGATGATGAAGAAAGACCATATTGTAATGGAGGTCTTCTGTCACAAGGAAATAGAGGATGAAGAGAGGTGCGAATCTAATGGAATGAACAGAGGAATGAAATGCCCTAAAATTTTAATAAAATCAAAGAAACCCTACCTGATGGATATTTATAGACCGTGGGTGACCGAGGAGGAACAGGCGGTGGCAGAGCAAACGTAGGTGGAGGAGGGTCGCGGAAGGTGGATGGATTTGATGAAAGCCGAGGGATGGAACATGAGTGATATCCAAATGTGAGGGAACATAGAAAAAGACATATGGGGAGGTGAGATAGGGTTGTTTCGGTCAATGAGGGATGGAGCGGGGGGAGTGGCGGAAGACGGATAGAATCACTGATAACCAATGGAGGGGACACGACTGTTCTTCGAATGAGAGGGAACATAGACAGCGACAGAGTAGGATATGAGGTAGGGTTGTTTTGGTCAAGGTTGGATGCCACAGGCGGAGTATTGGAAGCTGGAGGGAATCAGTGAAATATTAGGGAGTACATGGTAATGAGGTAACAGTGTAGCGTGGAGGTACTATGGGAGGGAACGTGTTGCTGGGGAAATCGTAGGTTTAGTATATTTAGTATATTTTTATAACACATTATACTAAGATCAGATATGCTTATATGGATCATAAAATAATTGATCGTAAATGTAAAAGGGAAATTTAAGATGAGGATGAAGACTTCATTTCAATATCAACCGCATTTAGGAAAACAATACTGCATACAATGAAAGAAAAAGTGAAAGAGAAATTACTTAAAAAATGATTCTAATAATAAATATGAGATGTGGTGAGGATTAATTAATAAGAATAAATAATCACCCTCATTTAAGATTGTATAATTTGTTCCCAACTCTTCCCAAATAAAGAAGTAATTTTATGAATACTAGATTAAACAAACTCATACAATTTAACAGAACTGAATTGGTAAATTCATTTGGATTTTGAAAGTTTGTTCGAGGTGTATAAAAATAGGAGCTACAAAATAGGAAAAAGTAATGATCTCCAGATGGCATAGATTTTAATGATCTCCATGTGATAGAGAGTTTATCAGCTACAGAGTATTCTTAAAAATCAAAAGCAAGTAAAAGAATGAAGATAAAGCAAGGAAAATAACAGAAAAGGATCCAAAGATGATGTTAGTGACATTGAAGGACTCTGTTACTGATAACACATAAAAAAATTAACTAATTGTTCCTTTATGAAAATTGTGAAAAGATAATTTAAAGAATAATATGCAGTTGAATTGCATGAATTGAAAAAGAGAAGGAAAGAACCTTTAACAGTATTATTAATAGTAGCAGTGTTTTAAATATCTAATCTTGTAAGCACTAAAAAACACATATGAAACATAATCTAAACTGGATATTACACCCCTATATTGAAAACATTAAACAACCAAACATGAAACCTCATCATGTTATGAAAATGTGAGCAAGGGGAATGAGTTATTGCTAAATAATTCCAGTTCCAAGAATGAAATAAAAAATGCATCACCTGTCACTCAAAAAGTGGGTTCTATAATTTTTTAACCTCTATTAGAGAGAAATAAATGTATCTGAAAAATTTGACAATATTAATGATTATGATGGATCAATTTACTATAAATATAAATTGATAATTAAAAAAATGATCGAATTGCACACCTTTTATACAATTTTTTCCACCCAAACCTTCTGTAAGGCACATTGCAGAATTGATCTCAATAGTATTTCCATTGATTCTTGACATGATGTCATAAATAAAATTAATGAAATGACAACAATACCAAGTTTTTCATTGAGATCTATGAATGCCAATACTAAAATATGCATGTACCAAGCATGAAATGACTGAAATGATTAATAGGCCAGAACATTTAATGAACAAATAAAAAACCCGTGAATTATACACTTTCACTCTTCTTTTTAAATGTTCAATTACATGAGTAAAATGGGTCTGAGTTTGTTTATAACACATAAAATTTTATATTAAATTCACTATGGTTGTAAATTAAAACAAATACAAATTCAATTATAAAAAAATAGATCTGTAGTGGATTAATCTGGTCAAAGATCAAGCATGGACATTAATTAACAGATGAATTTTCAAAAATAATCAGAGGATCCCCCTATTGAAAATCATGAAATATCAAAATTAAAGAAGAATTAATCACCAAGGGATAAATCCAGTGTTATGAAAACAATACCTCTCTACTAAATTCCATCTATTGCAGCCTCCGTGTCTATGTTAAGAATTGATGTTTCAATGCTGAGATGGGGAGAATTGAGATCTGTGACCTCCAATACATATTTCTTCATTTCCTTAAAACCCAATAATAAGGTAGTTAATGAATCATAATTTAAAAAACAAAATCCCATAATGATTAATACGTATCTGTAAACCTGTTTGCAGTTTTTGACTTAGTAGCCTTCATAGAAACACCTATCAATTTATGGAAAAAATTTCAGCAAAAAAGCACTAGAAAATCATAAAGAACTCAATAATATTAAATTGAAATGTTATATTTAGAAAATACTAATATATACTTAAGGGAATAACAGTATAATGAAATTAACAAAAAAAATCAAGTAATGATTAATACGTATCTAACAACCAATTTGTAGTTGTTTTCCTGGTAGTCTCCACTGTAACTCTTGTCAATTCTTGGTGACAATTTAAGTAATCCTGTAAAATCATTAAGAAGTCAATAATGTTAGTGATATGGTATATTTAGAAACAAATGACATGTACATTGTCAGTACAATGAAAATAACAATTTACAGATATCCAGTGAAATTTACAATGGTAGTTGTATGATGGAATGTAAGTTTAAACAGTTTACATATGACTATCAAAGAACTTCACAGACTGGTAGCCATGCAAACAAATTGGTTGAAGTGCTAGTTTATGGAAATTTGTAATGGAATATACTGGAATGATTGTAATAAAACCTATATCCAATTCCATTTTATGTATTCACAGACACTTAGAAAACCAATTGAAATGATTCAAATAAAACTAGAAATACTAACTCATGAATATAAGGTAAATCTTTTTCATGAAATGAGGATAAAACACATTTTGTGCAGATCTTTATCTGTAGTGTCTCTGAATATAGGTAGTGGTATAGTTTCAGTGGAAGACCAGACTAAGTGAAGCCCTAATAACTGAAACGTGAAATTAATAATATTTCATTACATTGTGGAAGCTTTGTATGAATATGTTTTAATGGATAATTTCTAGTACAAAATATCATAGTCACATAAATAGACTTCTATAATAGAGAACATCACAGAGAACATTAAATAAATTCATCCAAAAATTGAGAACAATATAGAGTAATAATGATAAAATAAGGCAACGAATAAAAACAATAAAAGATACCGGCAGGCAGATTAATCTCATCACCTGAAATAAAACACACTAAATATGCAAGTTAATTTTTTTGAAAACTGGTCGAGAACTGTAATCAAATAAAATGCTTCCAAACGAAATTGAAATAAACCATAGCCAAAGATAAATTGAGAACAAAGGAAAATGTGATAAAATGTGAGAATTACAATTGATACTAACAAATTTTAGACCATGGAAATAAGACATTTAATTTGTGAATCTTAACTGAAGAAAGTGTACAAGGAGCTAGTTGGCGGTGAATGATTTATCAGTTACCGTAGCAGAGGTACAGGATAGAATTTAAGGTATTCGACGGTTATGGATCCCTAGTAGCTGAGCACGAAGGACTGAAAACCCTAGATTTGGGAGACTTAATATAGTAGCTTACGAAACCCTAGATTGAAGATATCGGAAGAGGTGAAGACAGAGTCTCGAGAAGCAGCGCTAACCGTAGATTTGGGAGGTCGGTCTTGGTGAATTTGCAGGACGAGAAGAAAGGGAAAACAATGTTGGTTTTCAAATAGGTGATTCGGAATTGGTAACTTGTGATGGGGAGGAGATCGATAGTGGTGAACATGGAGTAGCGAAGTCGCGACAGGGTGGAGGTATGAAGAGGGGAAGATGTAGTAGTGAGATGCAGTGCAAACTGTAGGATTAAGACGCCGGTGTCAGTGAAATTGGTGGCTGACAAGGTGGGAAGAATAGTGGAGGTCAAGAAACTGAAGAATTGGAAGAGTGAAATCACAATGGGGAGAGAGGGGAAGCCGAAGGAATAACGGAAGAGGATTATGGGATATCAACAGTGCGAGTGGGACGACACACCGAGGGAAACCTCACGAGGAAGACAGAGGGAGCGGGAGGTGAACCTGATAGAAATCACGAGCGAGGGAAGAATGAAGGAGCACTGGATAGTGGAAACGGGGGAGACAAAAATCCCGATGGGGAGGCTGAGTGGGAGCGGGAGGAGAAGGGAGAAAATGGTAGAGACGGGTAGCATAGGAGGGTCGTGGATGTGTGTAGGCTTGACACATATGAGAATTAGGATGTGGAGGTTTATTAGACTGACACGTGGCAGGTGGAAAAACCTAAGATTAGTATATATATAGATTAGTAATAATTATTAATAAATAGTAATAATTAGTAATAAATACTAATAATTAGTAATAAATACTAATAATTAGTAATAAATAATAATAATTAGTAATAATTAGTAATAATTAGTAATAAATAGTAATAAATAGTAATAAATAGTAATAATTAGTAGTAATGCAAAACGGGCGGGGCGGGGCTGGCCAAACCCGCACAGGTTTGAGCCCACGCGGGTTTTTCTGCAAAAGCCCGCATATAATGCGAACAAAAAATTTCAAGCCCGCCCCGCCCCGCATAAACCCGCGGGTTGCCCGCGGGTTGCCCACGGGCATACCCACATTTAAAAAAAATACTATTTACAATAATTTAAATACTATATTTTTTATCATTCTTAAAGGTATTTGAGAGGCGAAATATGAATTAAAAATAATTAGATTTTTAAGAGATCCGATTAAACATTTTTTTGTGGGTTAATGGTGGCATGCGGTGACGCCGATGTGGTGGAAAACTATTGCGATATAAAGTAGGTGAGTGATTAGTGATGGACGATGAATGATAATGTTGGTTCCGTGATGATGTGAACCACTAAACCTGTGAATGAATGAAGTCTCTCTAGGTAACGATCAGTTTCAGAGGAAGCTATTAGTGTTTCCACGAGGTTCTATCCTATTCTCTTAATAACAAAATAAAATTAAATAATAACAAAATTAAATGAACCTAAAAAATATTATGATTATAATAACTCTTATAGAATTAAAACCATGTGCACAGGCGATAAGTTTTATTTTTTAAGAGATGGGTTGACACACCATCTGAACATGGTTAATAATTACGATATAAATAATATATTATCATATTAAAACAATAAATATAGGCCTATTTAAAATTTACATGTGAATAAATGGTGAATTAGTATTGCCATTACGATGAGAAATTATATGTCACCGTTTAACCATGGTTTTTTTATTAAAAAAACTGAAATGTTAAAGAAACATATATTGTAAAAATAATATATTTTTTTCAATCAGGCCCGCGGGCAAGCCTGCACCTGTGCCGGCTCAACCCGCATTGGCCCGCACCCGTGCGGGATCAACCCGCATTGGCCCACACTCTAAACGATCAAAATTTTTAGGCCCGCCCCGCCCCACATCCGCCCCATACCCACAAAGCCCGTGGGCCGCGGGCCCGCTTTGCATCACTAATAATTAGTAGTAATTAGTAATAGATAGTAATAGATAGTAATAGATAGTAATAAATAGTAATAGATAGTAATAGATAATAGTAACACATAGTAATAAATAGTAATAAATAGGAATAATTAGGAATAAATAGTAATAAATAGTAATAAATAGTAATAAATAGGAATAATTAGCAATAATTAACAATAATTAGCAATAATTAGCAATAATTAGCAATAATTAGCAACAATTAGCAACAATTAGCAATAATTAAGAATAATTAGGAATAATTAAGAATAATTAGGAATAATTAGAAATAATTAGCAATAGTTGGAATAATTAGGAATAATTAGTAAGAATTAGCAATAATTAGAAATAATTAGGATTAATTAGGATTAATTAGGATTAATTAGGGATAATTAGGATTAATTAGCAATAATTAGAAATAATTAGAAATATTTAGCAATAATTAGGAATAATTAGCAATAATTAGCAATAATTAACAATAATTAGAAATAATTAGGAATAATTAGGAACAATTAGAAATAATTAGGAACAATTAGGAATAATTGGGAATAATTAGGAATAATTAAGAATAAATAGTAATAATTAGGAATAATGAACAATAATTAATAATAATTAGAAATAATTAGCAATAATTAGCAATAATTAGGAATAATTGGGAATAATTAGAAATAATTAGGATTAATTAGGATTAATTAGGAATAATTAAGATTAATTAGGATTAATTAGAAATAATTATGAATAATTAGGAATAATTAGGAATAATTAGGATTAATTAGGATTAATTAGGAATAATTAGGAATAATTAGGAATAATTAGGAATAATTAGTAATAATTAGTAATAATTGGTAATAATTAGTAATAATTAAGGATAATTAGTAATAATTAATAATAATATAGGAATAGTTAGGAATAATTTGGAATAATTAGGAATAATTAGAAATAAAATCAATTGTAATAAATTGTAATAAATTGGCACAATTTCTAATGGATTGGCGACACTCCTTTTGCTTGATGACTCTTCTCCTTTCAACTCTCACTGAATCAAAACATTATGAAAAATATTATTCTATGTATTCATATCCAATGTCCTATGCACGAGTTTGAATATGCATTCGTAGGACCACATTTTTCATAATGTTTTCAGGCGGTGACAGTTGTAAGAAGATGATTCATCGACGAAAAGGGGGCTCTTTTGTCCGATGGCTCATCTACTCGGCTCATTTATGTATCAGAACATATCATCAATGATTTTATGACACAAAACCAAGATTTCAACTAATAAAAGCTTGAATAATCCATCTGATTGTGATTCATGGAAACATTTTGACCGACTGCATCCATATTTTTCTTTAGAAGTCCAGAAGGTGCGATTGGGTCTTTCTATTAACGGCTTATATCCATTTGGTTCTTATGGTAGTCAGTATTCATGTTGGCCTATTCTTATAACTCCATAGAATTTACCTCCATAGATGTTGATGAAGGAGACCTATATCTTTTTGACCTTATTAATCCCAGGACATCTGAAAAAAGAATATTGATGTTTATTTGAAAACATTGATTGATTAGTTAAATTAATTATGGAGTAATGGTGTTAGTATATATTATGTTGCTGCGAAACAAAATTTCATATTAAAAGATGCATTGATGTGGACAATTAGTGACTTCTCGACATATGGCATGTTATCTGGCTAGAATACACATGGTCTGAAATCATGTCTTTGTTGTATGAAAGACAACAAAACCTTTATGCTTGTTAATGAAAAAGAACCTTGATATTTTTACTATCATCATAGATTTTTTGAATTCTGTGATTTGGGATTCGATAAAAAACATATAATATTTTTTTTGAGACATTTGTGTGGCGACAACAGACTACGATGCACTAAGAAAACTGGAAGAAGATGTTGTTGTAATTATATGTAAACTAGAAAAAATCTATCCTCTGACTTTCTTTGACTCAATGGAACATCTGATATTACATTCTCCACATGAAGCTAAATGTGGAGGTCTGGTACAGTTTTGATGGATGTACCCATTTGAGAGATGCATGCAAAAATTGAAGAATAAAGTACGTAACAAAGCATCGGTTGAAGGCTCAATTGTTGAAGCTTATTTGCAAGAGGAAATTTATTTATTTTTCTCTCATTATTTTGAATCTAAATATCCCTAAAAACACAACCGCATGGGATGGAATGAGGAGAATATTGTTGATGAAATGTACAATCAATTATCAGTTTTTAATCATCCAGAGCTTGGCTTCGGTAGAGTTCATGAATGATAGCTTTCAGATGATGAACATCACAAAGCTCATATATATGTTCTGCTCAACTATGAAGAAATGAAATCATTTGTACTATGAGTGATTCTATTACTTATTCTATAATTTATGTTATAGTAAGTAAACTTATTTTATTTATAGGTTATATGATAATCATATCAAGAAATAGCTTTCACAAATTACAGCAGCTGCTCTTGAAGAACATTGGGAAAAAAATTCTTGATGGTTTCAAAAACTGGTAACATAAATTATTTATGGTTTAACATATCAACTCAGTTTATTATTTATTATATTGATAATTGTTTTAAAAAATTTCAAGTATCTCAACATGCTAATAAAATTGATAAGTGACTGTGTATATTGAGTAACCCACCATCCAAAATGGTTAAATATTATAAAGCATATGTGGTGAATGGTTTTCTATTTCATACACGTGCATATGGGGAATCAAAAAAAACAATAAATAGTGAAGTTTTCTTGATATTATCGCATCATATAGAAACTGAAATTGAATTTTATGGCATGCTGGATGAAATTATTAAATTGTGTTATCTAGGGAAATATTACATAACGATGTTTAAATGTAGGTGGTTGGATACTGAGAGAGGCTTACATGTTCATATGATTCATGGAATCTTCGATATTAAATATAAAAGTCTTCTTGTAGTAAATGAACTATTTTTACTGGCACAACAGGCACATAAAATATATTACGCAAAGTACTGTGCTACTTCAATAGAATTGAGTGATTGGTGGAGCATAATAAAAATGAAATCTCAGGAAAATTAGTTTACTCAAACTGAATGTAGTTTCGATGAAGTAAAAGGAATTGAAATTTTTCAAGAGACTACTCAAAATCCATCTTTTTCACAGAGACATGAATATCGATGATGAAACCCCACAATTAAGGATTGATGGTGACGATGATGTTAATGATGTTAAAAATGAATTTGAAATGGAAAGAGATGATGAAATTGAAACTCATATGGATATTTATGATGATGATGATGAATATTAAGACATTGACATCGTCAGATATGAAGATGATGATGAAGGTGAACATTGACATAGTTAAATGCTAGTTATAATCATAACTAATATATATATCTATATGTAATAGTTATTTTAAACTATCTGCTAACAACTATAATTTTGTGTTTCATATGGACCCCGATCTACTTCATGAGTTATAGGAGGTTGATCTACCTTTGGATGAGGAGGATTTGAGATCATTTGACCCTCAGCCTACTAGTAGTTGAGAGGGTACGTGGAGGGGGCGTGGTCTTGCGTGACTGATGATTCCTGACCCTATCCCCGAGCGACGTCCACATCTTGGCTTCGATTCATGCATGCGAAGGTATGGTAACCTGTGTAATTTAGTTATCTTTCATTAATTTATTTATATACTAATTTTTTGATTATTTATTCTTTTTT
Source organism: Viscum album (assembly GCA_963277665.1). Lineage (NCBI taxonomy): Eukaryota > Viridiplantae > Streptophyta > Magnoliopsida > Santalales > Viscaceae > Viscum > Viscum album. The sequence goes on along the minus strand of OY728131.1, from coordinate 1,993,248,557 downwards.
CATAGTTTTACGCATTTAGTTGTTGGATAGGGGAGCGCTATCTTGTGCAATTATTTTTCTCAGGCATGGATCACATGGGAACATATTCCCTTTGATGTGAAACTCATAATGTTCAATCATTGGATGGTACATAAATAAATAATATTTATTTTGAAATTTATTTCATTAATCACTTGATATTATAAATTATTTTTAGGGTTTATGGTATCCCATCGATGATAGCATGCGTGATGCTATCCACACAGCATGGAAAGTATCTATGCATGAGTGTTTCCATCAGTTTTTGTACAATTTGAGAAGGGCGACCATTAAGAAAGCAGGAGTGGTGGTATTTGATGAGTCGTGTAGAGACCATCGACCAGAGTACATTTCATCTCACGTTTGGGATGGATTATGTTCACACTAGTTGAGTGGTGGATTTCATAGGAGATATTCATTGGTTCGACAGAACTAGGGGAGACAAGATGTGACACATCAAGCTGGTAGCCGTACATTCAGTATGCTTAGAGAGCATCTGGTAAGTATCTTTTTTAAATATTTTATATAACATTAAATATAAACAGATTATTTTATATTTATATAGGCAGTTGAGAATTATGATATTATGGAGTACGACGTTTATTAGAGGATGTAAAATGATCTAGCCACTGGAGAGATTAGAGGTGATCACCAATGTCAGATTGTGGTCAGTATTATTTCTTTTTTAGTTTGAAAATTAACTGCATATAATATTTTCACTATTTTAATTTCAAATTGGAACTGAATGAGTCCTATGAGGCCATGACCTCTCGGATACATGTTGAGATTCAGGCTGAGATAGCTGATCAGACTAATGACCACCATTTCAATGAGGTGGAATGGATGTAGCCAACCCGGTATGCCTTCGAGAAGGGCCGAGTAGTTGGTATCAGCTCTCATTTGACTCTTTGGACTTATTATGGTATTGTTTCGATGTCGGCGTCCAGCTCGAGTGGAGTTCATGGAGAGGCATTATCTTATGGCTCACAATATTAGGAGCAGTTGTGAGCTCAGACTGAGCTTATAGAGATTTTGTAGAAGCAACAGGAAGAGACGTGTCAGTAGCAGTAAAAGTAGTACGAGAAGAATATGCATCGATGGCAGTAGCAGTAGTAGTAGTATGAGAAGGAGAGGTGTCGATGGAAGCAACAACATCACGACTAGATGAAGTACATGCACCGTCTAACTCGTAGTTTAGGTATGAAGTTTCCTCCACCATCTCCTCCAACTCCTCCAACTCCTCAAGCTCTTCCAAAAGACTATCCACCCAATGATTTTTTTGTTATGTTAAAAACATTTGAATTCAACATTTTTTGTAATATAAACTATTTACAGTTTTTGTCTTATATTGGTGTGAATATTGCATAATTTTTTTTTAATATTTTATTATTTTATTATTTATTATTAGTATTATATTTTTTAATGTTTGTTTATTTTACTAATAATAATAATAATAATAATATTTTATGATTTTTTTATATTTTTTTAAGAATATTGAGAATTTTAATATTTTTTATTTTTTTATTATTTTAATAATATTAATATTATTTTTCCATTAATCATAATTTTATTAAACATTTTTTTATTTTATTCAATATTTGTGATGGGGCCTTTTGTGATGCGACCCCGTCACAAATAGATTATATATATATTTTTTAAAACTTATTTGTGATGGTAAAAGGGCCCATCACAAATAAGTTTTTGCAATGGGTCCATCACAAAATGTTTAGGTATATAGAACATATATAAATGGAGAACTATTTTCGATGGGACAATGGGGCCAGTGCGATGGGTTTTTATATATATAATGTATTTAATCAGAGATCTATTTATGATAAGACGACTTTCCATCGCAAATAGTACTTTTTTGCGACGGGCCCATCACAAAAAATACTAGTTGCGATGCCATTTTCTGAAAAGGGGTATTTGTGATAGGATATCATCACAAAAGACCCCGTCACAAATAGATTATATATATATATATATATATTAAAACTTATTTGCGACAGTAAAAGGGCCCGTCGCAAATAAGTTTTTTCGACGGGCCTTTCACAAAAGGTTTAGGTATATATAACATATATAAACAGAGAACTATTTACGACAGGACAATGGTCCCATCATAAATACTTTTTTCGATGGGCCCATTGTAACATGTTTTTATATATATAATGTATTTAATCAGAGATCTATTTGTGACAGGACGAATTCCCATTGCAAATAGTACTTTTTTGCGACGGGCCCATCACAAAAAATACTAGTTGTGACACCGTTTTCTAGAATGATCTATTTGTGATAGGACCTCGTCACAAATATCCTATTAAAAATAGCCCAAATTCTAGTAGTGGCTCTATTGGAGGGTATACTCAGAAAGCATCGAGGAATCCACTGCCTAGCTCTATTGGAGGGTCTACTTAGAAAGCATTGAGGAATCCACTACCGAGTATCTACTGGAGGGTCTACTTGGAAAGCGTCGAGAAATCCACTACCTAACTCTACTGGAGGCCCTACTCAGGAAGCATCAAGGACTCTACTTGAGAAGAGTCAAAGACCCTTCTTCCCAGTCTCTATTGGAGGGTATACTCAGGAAGTGTTAAAGAATCCACTGCATTGTCTCTACTGGAGGGTCCACTCGGAAATTTTTTAGGACTTCACTGGCCAACTCTACTTGAGGGTCTACTCAGAAAGCATCGAGGACTCCACTGCCTAGCTCTATTGAAGGGTACAACTCATTAGTCATTGAGGACTCTACTACCCAGTTATACTGAAGGATACTACTCGAAAAGTCTCTGGTAACCCTGCGTGATCACTGTCATCATCTAGCATCTCCTAACCAAGCATCATGCCTGAAACATTCTATATCATATCTCAAAATCCACAATGGAGGGCACCATCGTGCTCTACATGGAAAACCACTAAGGATAGGCTGCTCATGGGACAAAATATGAGTTCAAATAAAGGAGATAAAAATGTTTGAAGTTTCCTAAAAATGAACAAAGTAGTACATGGTGTGTCAGGGACCCACAAGATGTGTGGTCCTGCTCTGCTGCCTGGTTGTATCCTTTCCAGCATATAGCTTGCGGCCATGTAGTACTACACAGTGTGTAAGGGTACTACATGATGTGTCTCGACCAAAATCTTGGCGAGCACATAAGGATCGTCAATGATCTGAGGGAAAAACATAATTCCACTTATATACCTATGAAAATGGCCCCAAATGGCCAAACATATCACACCTTTGCGATCCTCATAGAAAAACACTTGGGATAGGCTATTCACTTTTCCAAATCGGATACCCAGTGATAAAGTCACATTTCACCATTTAAAGCTCAAAGGGTGATTCATGGGCCTATGCCATGAACACAAATTAAATATCCTATATTGATCTCAAAACGACCGCCTCAATATCAGGGTCGCAACGTCATAGACGGTTCATCATTCTAACACCATATGAAGAATATATGTCAGATAAAAGATTCCACAACAACAAAAACAACAATAATAATAATATTGAGAGTTTCATAGACTCAAGTCACGAGTCGTAAAAAGGTATTCATCAGTGATCTTGAAATTTCCGTCTCAAATTTTAGGTCATGTTACTACTGACGGTTCATCAATACGACACCATATAAAGAAGTTACAACCATATTAAAGGTTTGACAACCAAAATAATAATAATATTATTTTATTATTATTATATTTTTTTAATTCAAAATCAAATTGAGAGGCACTCACTAGGCTCTCTCCCCTTGAATGTACACGCCTCTAGGCAACTATTCATCCTCCTTTAATTCCTTTAACAAGTACCCAACCTGTGAATTTTCATGACATAATTAATTAATTAGAAATTCAAATACAGACACTCATAATTTAAATTTTAGATTCTTGAAATATGGAAAGATAAATAAAGGCTATAATAAATAATAGTTTATACTTAAAATAAAACTGAATTACAATTAAATAGTTGAACATATGAATTGAAATTTGATAGGTTTATTCAATTTTTCTTTTCATTCTGTACTAATGTTCACTGAATTTCTTTTTAAGATCATCTAAATTTGAACCGTCACTATTTCATAAAATAGTGTCTTCATCTCCTCTATCAAATATTTCTTGATCAAATTAATGTTTTAATTGTCTCTTCAAATAATATGTTAAGTAAATTGTGAGACAAAGTTCAGAAACTAAATGAAGATAAAGTTAGAATATTTTTAAATTATTTAGTCATATCCATCAATAAAATACATAATTTAATGTCGTTTTAATTTAAAAGTACAAATATTCAACTTGCATTTCAGTATATTTCAAAATTTAGACATTTGAAAGGGGAGAGTAGAGAAAAAAATCCATATTCCAATGTTTAGTGTATGATGGGCGTGAAATAAAACCATCTCCAGGCCTGATTGTGCTTTGTTTCATAATACCATATCTAGGACTATCTGTTATTTGTTTCATAATACCATATTCAGGCCTACCAAGTAATTAATCATATGATTTCCTGAGTTAATATTCCAATGTATCAGTTGATGCATGATCTCCTCCTCCATGACATAATACTCTTTTAGTTCTAGATTCATTCACTACCACAAAACTAGGCAAGGCATGCGCCTGCCTTTATCAGCGCTAACGGAAAAGCGCTGATAAAGGGTCGGACCTTTATCAGCGCTAACAAAAGCACTGATAAAGGTGACCTTTATCAGCGCTTTTTTAGCACTGATAAAGGCCTTCCACTGTATCAGCGCTAGAAAAGCACTGATAAAGGGTACCCCTTTATCAGCGCTAACAAAAGCGCTGATAAAGGGGTACCCTTTATCAGTGCTTTTCTAGCGCTGATAAAGGCTGTATTTATCAGCGCTTTTCATTTTAGCGCTGATAAATACACCCTTTATCAGCGCTTTTTACTAGCGCTGATAAAGGGTCCCGCGGATTTATTAAAAACCTGCGGGTCCTCTTCCTCCTCCCCGCACACAATCAAGCTCTCGCGGAAGCCCTCGTCTGCGCCACTGCCGCCGCTGCCGCCACTGCTGCCGCTGCCGCCGCCTCCTTCTCCTCAACCGCGGCCGCCGAAACCCCTCCCCCTTCTCTCCTTCTCTCTCCCTGTGGCCCCCCTCCTCTGCGTAGCAGCCCAGCCGAAGCGCTCCCCCTCCGGCGCACTGCCCCTCCGGCGCGCTCCCCCTCCGGCGCCGCTCCCCCTGTGGCGCCGCTCCCTCGCGCGACCTCCTCCGGACCCCGCTGCTCCCGCATCCCCTTCACCGCGCCGTCGGTCCCTGCGCAGCTCCCTCGGCGATCATGGTGCCCTTTGTCGCTCCCCGGCCCAGCAGACGCCCTCCGAGCTTGTTCCCTCCATCGCGCGACACCGCCTCCGTCGCTGCCCTCCCACCGGATTCCGGCTGCCGCACCTTCACATCAGGTTATCAATATATTTTACAAGTATTTATATTAAGATCATTGTGTAATATGTTTCTAGGATGGTCATGATCTAGGTCCCAAATTCCTATTTTCCAAATGCAAGAACCCTATCACCAACATCGTGATGATGAAGATGCTATGATTAAAGTGGGAGGACATGAGGTTGAAATGTATCTCTATATATATATTTTCTTCTTTGGTTCCCTATAATAGAATTAATAAATGTCTATAGATCCTATTTCTAATTTCATATACCTATGAAATTGTTTAATTTCTATATATTCTTCTTTAGGGTGTGATAACCATTCATTCAGAGAGGATAATTGTGTTAGGAATTGGGCATCAAGAAAATGCTTCTATATTTCTCATGCCAGTCCATGATGTTGTCATATATTCAACACATAATAGAATGATGAGTCTATAATTGGACGTCATAGAATAATTTATTCTCTTTCTTCATCTTAGGATATGAAATTTTCTTATTATAATCAAAAAAGGCATCCTCTTCTTATCACCTAACTTATATTAGGTGCCCCATATAAAGCATAATATACCCATCACCTATGGAAGGATGGGTTTTGAGCCATTGGTATAGTGGGGAATCTAACTCTCATCACATATTCTATTATATTATCATCATGTAAAAGATATAAAATTTTAGAGTCTAATGAGGATACTCATTGTTTAAATTCATATGTTGAGGCCCACTGTTTAGAGTCTTGTGTGTGAACTATATGTATAAGGATTCATAGGTAGGATCCATCAGAAACGGTGTACTCCTCCTCCACCGATGCCTCCTCCTCCTCCGCCGGTGCCGCCAGTGGCTCCACGTCTCCTCCTCCTCCGCGCGCTGCGGTCACGCCGCGGTCACGCCGCGGTCACGCCGCGGTCACGCCGCGGTCACGCCGCGGTCACGCCGTGGTCACGCCGCGGTCACGCCGGTGCCTCCGTGGCTGCCGCCTCCTCCTATTACGCCGCGGCCGCCTCCTCCTCCTCTGCTCCTGCTCCTCCTCCTCCTCCTCCACCGGCCTCATCCTCCTCCTCCTCCGCTGCCTCCGCTGCCTCCGCCCTGCCTCCGCCCTGCCTCTATGCTGCCGCCGGTGCCTCCTCCTCCACCGCGGCCTCCTCCTCCTCCGCCGATGCCTCCTCCTCCTCCGTCGGTGCCGCCGGTGCCTCCGTGGCCGCCTCCTCCTCTGCGGTCACGCCGCAGTCACGCCGCGGTCACGCTGCGGTCACGCCGCGGTCACACCGCGGTCACGCCGGTGCCTCTGCGGCCGCCTCCTCCTCCTCTGCTCCTGCTCCTCCTCCCCTCCACCGGTCTCATCCTCCTCCTCCTCCACTGCCTTCGATGCCTCCGCCCTGCCTCCGCCCTGCCTCTGCGCTGCCGCCGGTGCCTCCGGTGATTCCTCCTCCACCGCGGCCTCCTCCTCCTCCGCCGATGCCTCCTCCTCCTCCGCCTACTCCTCCTCCTCCTCCGCCGATGCCTCCTCCTCCTCCTCCTCCACCGCGGCCTCCTCCTCCTCCTTCGCTGCCTCCGCTGCCTCCTCCTCCGCCACGGCCGCCGCCTCCTCCTCTGCTCCTGCTCCTCCTCCTCCTCCTCCACCGGCCTCATCCTCCTCCTCCTCCGCTGCCTCCGCTGCCTCCGCCCTGCCTCCGCCCTGCCTCTGCGCTGCCGTCGGTGCCTCCTCCTCCACCGCGGCCTCCTCCTCCTCCACCGATGCCTCCTCCTCCTCCGCCAGTGCCGCCGGTGCCTCCGCGGCCGCCTCCTCCTCTGCGGTCATGCAGCGGTCACGCCGCGGTCACGCCGGTGCCTCTGCGACCGCCTCCTCCTTCTCTACTCCTGCTCCTCCTCCCCTCCACCGGCCTCATCCTCCTCCTCCTCCGCTGCCTTCGCTGCCTCCGCCCTACCTCCGCGCAGCCGCCGGTGCCTCCAGTGCTTCCTCCTCCACCGCGGCCTCCTCCTCCTCCGCCGATGCCTCCTCCTTCTCCGCCGGTGCCGCCAGTGCCTCCACGTCTCCTCCTCCTCCGCGCGCTGTGGTTACGCCGCGGTCACGCCGCGGTCACGCCGCGGTCACGCCGCGGTCACGCCGCGGTCATGCCGGTGCCTCCTCCTCCACCGCGGCCTCCTCCTCCTCCTCCATCGCGGCCTCCTCCTCCTCCACCGCGGCCGCCGCCTCCTCCTCTGCTCCTGCTCCTCCTCCTCCACCACCACCGGCCTCATCCTCCTCCTCCTTCGCTGCCTCCGCTGCCTCCGCCCTGCCTCCGCCCTGCCTCTGCGCTGCCGCCAGTGCCTCCTCCTCCACCGCGTCCTCATCCTCCTCCGCCGATGCCTCCTCCTCCTCCGACGGTGCCGCCGGTGCCTCCGCGGACGCCTCCTCCTCTGCGGTCACGCAGCGGTCACGCCGCGGTCACGCCGGTGCCTCTGCGGCCGCCTCTTCCTCCTCTGATCCTGCTCCTCCTCCCCTCCACCGGCCTCATCCTCCTCCTCTTCCGCTGCCTTCGCTGCCTCCGCCCTGCCTCCGCGCTGCCGCCGGTGCCTCCGGTGCTTCCTCCTCCACCGCGGCCTCCTCCTCCTCCATCGATGCCTCCTCCTCCTCCGTCGGTGCCGCCAGTGCCTCCACGTCTCCTCCTCCTCCGCGCGCTGTGGTCACGCCGCGGTCACGCCGCGGTCATGCCGCGGTCACACCGCGGTCACGCCGCGGTCACGCCGCGGTCACACCGGTGCCTCCTCCTCCACCGCGGCCTCCTCCTCCTCCATTGCGGCCTTCCTCCTCCTCCTTCGCTGCCTCCGCTGCCTCCTCCTCCGCCGCGGTCGCTGCCTCCTCCTCTGCTCTTGCTCCTCCTCCCCTCCACCGGCCTCATCCTCCTCCTCCTCCGCTGCCTCCACCTCCTCCTCCTCCTCTGCTCCTCCTCCTCCTCCTCCTCCTCCTCCTTCTCCTCCACCACAGCCTCGTCCTCCTCCTCCTCCACCGGCGCTTCCTCCTCCTCCTCCTAGTCCGCTACCTCATCCTCCTCCTCCACTAGCGCACTGTGGTATCATATTGATGTGAGGCTTGGGGATTATAGTGGTTCCCAATATATTTTTTATTTTGGTATTTATTTATTCCTTTATTTCCTTGAAGTATCTTGTTTTTTATCTAAATTATACTCATATTCCTTCTCCTTTAACCTATATACTTATCCTATGGATTTTAAATAGGATGAATATAAATAAATAATGGATGAATGCCAATCGGTTGACAAAAGAGTATGAAGAAGGCGTGAAAGAATTTATCAAGTTTGCAATAGATCATGCATGTGACTCTTCTCAAATCCTTTGTCCGTGTTTACGCTGTTGTTATTCAAAACAAATTAGTCCAGATGAGTTGGAAGAACACTTGATCTGTCATGGAATAGATCAAAGTTATACATGTTGGAATAAACACGGGGAAACAACGAATGTAGGTAGTGACTGGGGTGAAACTGTGTTTTATGGATCATCTGATATGATTACAAACATGAACAATGAAGATGACCGTATGGAGGATGTGATTACAGATGTGAATGATGATGAAGATCGTATTGAGAAAATAACAAGGACCTTCGAAGATGAACTTCGTGATTGCCCAAAATTGTTTGAGAAGTTAAAAAGTTGTGCAAAGACGCCATTGTATGCTGGTTGCACTAAATATACAGCATTGTCAGCCGTACTGAAGCTGTATAATTTGAAAGCAGATAACGGGTGGAGTGACGACAGTTTTACGAAACTACTTGCCCTCTTGAATGACATGCTCCCAGAAGACAATGAGCTCCCGAGCCGAACATACGATGCCAAACGAATGCTACGCTCTATGGGTATGATCTCTGAAAGAATACACGCCTTCCCGAATGACTGTATACTGTTTCTCAAGGACCACAAATCACTTAAAGAATGCCCAAAGTGTGGTGCTTCTAGATACAAGAAAGATGAATCCAGTCCTACTAAAGTTGTATGGTACTTTCCAATCATTCCAAGGTTTAGACGCCTATATGGAAGTGAGGAGACTGCAGAACAATTAACATGGCATGCAGATACAAGAATTAAAGATGGGATACTACGTCACCCGTCAGACTCTCCTCAGTGGAAGAGAATCGATCATGAGTATCCTGAATTTGGAAACGAGTCGAGAAACCTTCGTCTTGCGTTATCTACAGATGGAGTGAATCCTTTTGGTTTTCAAAGCAGCAGTCACAGTACATGGCCGGTTATGTTGATAAATTATAACTTACCACCGTGGTTATGCATGAAACGAAAATACATCATGTTATCTATGCTTATATCAGGACCAAAACAACCGGGTAATGATATTGATGTTTATTTAGCTCCATTGATCGAAGATTTGAAATTATTGTGGGATTCAAGTGTTACATTGTATGATGATTACAGAAAGGAAGATTTCACTTTGAGAGTCATGTTGTATGGGACGATAAATGACTTCCCAGCGTATGGAAATTTGTCAGGATATAGCATTAAAGGAACTCAAGGCTGTCCCGTTTGCGAAGAAGGTACACAATCAATTAGGTTGAAACATTCATTGAAAACCGTGTTTCTAGGACATCGCAGATTTCTACCGCGACGACATAAGTACCGTTCTTGGAAGACATCATTCGATGGAAGTTCAGAAGAACGTACAACACCGTCTCCACTAATAGGCGATCAATTGTTTGAGAAAGTTAAAAATTTGGACACTACTTTTGGTAAACCGGCTTCGAAAAACCTTACGAAAATCGGTTGGAAAAAGAGATCAATTTTTTTTGAATTACAATACTGGAATTGTCTGTATATAAGATATTTTATTGATGTTATGCATGTAGAAAAAAATGTATTTGACAGTGTTATTGGCACGTTGCTAAATACATCTGGAAAAACAAAAGATGGAATTAAGGCTAGGTTGGACATGGTTGAGATGGGAATATGAGAAGAGTTGGCACCAGTAAAGGGTGAAAAACGAACATTTCTTCATCCTGCTGCTTACACTCTTTCCAAGCAGGAGAGATATCAGTTTTGAAACTTCTTGAATGACGTAAAAGTTCCAGAGGGGTATTCGTCAAATATCAGTAACCTTGTGTCAATGAGCGACTTGAAGTTAAAAGGTCTGAAATCACATGACTGTCATGTTTTGATGCAAAATCTCATTCCAATTGTTTTACGTTGCATTTTGCCCAAGAATGTCTACCATACATTAACGAAACTGTGTTTCTTCTTCAAATCTATATGCAGCAAAGTTATAGACCCGACGAAATTGCCAACTATGGAAAAAGAAATTGCCGTCATATTATGTGAATTAGAAATGTTCTTCCCGCCTTCATTTTTTTATATGATGGTTCATTTGATGGTCCACTTGGTGAGAGAGATTCGACTATGTGGTCCTGTACATTACAGTTGGATGTACCCCATTGAACGGTATATGAAGATTTTGAAAGGGTATGTCAAAAATCGAAGTCGGCCAGAGGGTTGTATTGCAGAGCGATATATTGTTGAGGAAGCCGTTGAATTCTGTACCGAATACTTGTCTGGTGTGGAGAGCATTGGCTTACCGAAATCTCGTCACACTGGGCGGTTAGAGGGTGAAGGAATTTCTGGAAGAAAGGTTTTCACAATCAATATTACAGATCGGGAGCAGGCCCACCTTTATGTTTTGCATAACAGTTTGGACGTTGACCCATATGTTGAAATCCACAAAGAAATTCTTAGGCAATTGAATCCATCAAGGGCTGAAAAATGGATATCAAATACACATAATCGACAGTTTATAGGATGGTTTCGAGATCATATTTTTAAGAAGTCAGATGAAAATCTAAAGTCTATTTCGGAACGACTTCGATGGCTAGCCGGAGGACCAAGTGTGTATGCATTATCTTACAATGCTTATGTAGTTAATGGTTATACATTTTATACTAATGAACATGATGAAGACAGTACCATGCAGAATAGTGGGGTTACACTTGTGGCTGAAGCGATGCATGTTTCCAGTGCTAAGGACAGAAATCCAATTTATGCGAATATGTCATACTTTGGCATCATCAAACAAATATGGGAGTTGGATTATACGGAATTTCAAGTTCCGATATTTCAATGCAAGTGGGTTGATAACAGGAGTGCTGTTAAAATAGATGATTTGGGATTTGTGAAAGTTGATTTTAGTAAGGAATGGGAGAAAGACGAACCATTTATAATGGCATCACAGACAGTGCAAGTATTTTATGTTCCCGATCCCGCAAACTGAAACTGGTCAATTGTTCTGTTATCGACCAAAACAGCTGAAGGGTCAGATGAAAATTCAACGGAAGATGATCCTTTCATTGGGATTTCGCAATCATTTCGCAGTGGTCTCAATGTAGACGACGTTTTGTATGTCAGAGGAGACCACAATGAAGGGATATGGATAGTTGATAGAGGGGTCAAATCCCTTCAGCCTTTTAAAAAAAAGGGAGTTCAATAATCAGGTTATTGATTTTTATTGTAATATAGATTGTGTTACATTATGTTATTATCTGTTCGCTGCTGCTTTTATGTGATCTAACTTAAATTTTAAACCAGTTCTGCAAATAATGACTTCTTCACCTGCTGATGCACCCAATCCTGAGACACAACACGTCTCTCAACCTGTTGCAGCTGGTCCCATTGCTGAGAGACAACAGGTCTCTCAACCTGTTGCAGCTGGTCCCACTGCTGACGTACAACAGGTCTCTCAACCTGTTGCAGCTGGTCCCACTGCTGAGAGACAACAGGTCTCTCAACCTGTTGCAGCTGGTCCCACTACTGACGTACAACAGGTCTCTCAACCTGTTGCAGCTGGTGTCAGTGCCGAAGCTAGTGTTTCGGAGAAACATAATGATGATGCAGAAACTGAGGAAATGGTAGGCGATGAAACCCTAGCAACACAAAAAAAAACAGGTGCGCCGTAGTTTGACAGTTTTAGCAAAAATCCTTAAGGCAAAAGCAAAAGGCATCAAATTTGAGGTGGGATTGAATAAGCTAGGCCAGCATGTAAACCCCAACAAAGCCATGTTTAGTAGCTACATTGTAATCGTCACTCGACAACGCGTGCCGATTGACGTAGAGTCGTGGCACCATGTTGTCAGCGGGTTGAAAACATTAATGTGGGAAGAGATTACGGTAACATTATGATATCATCTATTTCATTTATTAAAATAAAATAAAATATTGAAATATTGACTAACCCTTCATCATCTCTTGCAGAGTGCATTTATAGTAGATGTTTCGCACAAAGAATATGTTTTCAGACTGGCAGGAAGGATTCATATAGGCTTTCGCACCATTTTAACGAAAAATCATCTGAAAGATGCCGAAGGGAAAATCAAGCCGCACCCGCCTCCTCCTTATGCACACTTGATATCCCAAGGAACGTGGGATGCGTTTTGCAACCGTCGTGCGGAAAAGAATTTTCAGGTACATTGTGTTTGGTTACACTTTGTGTAACGTTGCTTGTATTCATCACATTGATTGATAGGTTTTTATTTATGAAACAACAACTGAGTGCTGGAAATAAAGAACGGGCAGCAAAACCAGCGTACCCCTACCGTAAAGAAAGGTTGGGGTACGCTTCAATTGAAAAACAATTGGTATGTATTTTAAAAGTACTGTAATAATTTTATGTGACATAAAACAACACTGTAACCATGTTTCTCTGCTTATAAGCAGATTGATGAAGAAAAATCTCAAGTCACTTCCATTCCACGCCATGTGCTATGGAAGGAGGCTCGTGTTAATAAAGAGGGGAAACTGATAGATGAAAACACACAAAAAGTGTGGGAAACATGTGTAAGTATGACATAATATAAACTTGTTTTGCTTTAAATTACTATTACATAACGATGCATACTTATTTTTTCATATTTTCTATTTGACATAGTCACAGGAAACATCAACACCCGCACCGGATGCAGACATACTTTCAACGGCCTTGAAACAGCCAGAACAGTATGGCCGCGTCAGAGGTGTGGGTTTTGGGGTGTCACCCAAGACATATTTTAAGAAAAAAAAATAAGAGGATGAAGAAACTAAAGAATTGCATGTAATGAGAGATAGAGTAGCTACCCTTGAAGAACTAATCCAAACTCAGGGAGAGATGCTAAAGAGTTTGATGGAGGAGAGGCGAAGAGAACAAACAACTCAAGAACAACCCCCGCGAGAAGATCCACCCCTCACCAGCTTTGAGTCGAGCCATTCCCCTCAAAGACCTGACTTAACCGAGGTAATCAATGTTATAATATTCATTTTTGTGAGATGTGAATCACATAGACACTGATACCTTTCATTTAATGATATTCTGCAGGGTGAAAATGACTGTGATTTATATCTGTCAACTCCCACCCATCACCTTGTAGTGAGGGCTACAGTGTTCAATATGCAGAATGACACGCTACACTCCAGACCAATTCCAACCGGTCATGTCAAAGTGTTGATTAACGTAGCTAATGAGCCGAGCGCCGAGCTACCCGTGCCAAATGACGATGACGACATTCATACGGTGGAAAAATCTATTGGAACATTCGTTGCATGGCCGTCGAATCTTGTAAAAAAACACGTCGAGCAGGAGGTATTCATTTCCAGTTCATTTTTCAAGCAGAACCTTTAACATTAAATTAGAAAATGGCTGAACCGATGAATGTTATTACAGAAGGATAAAATAGAGAAGCTAAAACGAAAGAGCGGCTCCAAGATTGGATCAACCAACCGATCAAAACGATCTACTGAGAGCACGTTCACCCCGCCCGTTCTATATCCACATTTAATATCATTGCAAGCTCATGTGGATATGAAAATGAAAGACGGAAAGAATCATACAATTGTTTGTGAAAAAGATATGTACGGAGAGGAAACAATGGATTTCGTTAGTGCAGACGCTGTTTCTGAGATCATCACATACGACTGGCTAGGCGCCTTAGTTATAAATGTATACATGAGGTATGTTTTCATGATTTGATTTTACAGAAGCTGATATACTTTGATAATTATGGATAAATACATCTCATATTTTTCACAGGCGTATATATGAAAAATAGTTGAAGGGATTTTCCCATGAATACAAATTTGGACTCGTTAGTCCTCACACCATTTCTACACAACGAACAGAAATAGATTCTAATTTTCAGGCTGAATTGATGTCAAATCTGCTCAGAACGTTTCAAAGAAGAATTACGACTGACATGCTTTTTTTAATACCAACGATGCAAGGGTAAAACTCTACATTTTAATAATATCAATTATATTTTCATTTCTATCAGTACTTATTTCTTTTTGTGTTTTTAGGGAACATTGGATGCTCATTGCAGTCAATTTGGATACTCCAAAGATTTATTTTCTGAATTCACTACATGGATATCCAACTAACCAGCCACACATGATGGTGATTTTCAATTTGTAATACACTAGATCCAACATTTTAGAACTAAATATATATTTATATAATTTATATTATCTTTTAATGAGGATTTTGTTATGATAGGGCGGTGTATGAATATCGTCTAAAGGCTGGAATGAATCCAGGGCGTAAGGACGACAATGCCCACAAGATCTACAAATGGAGAAGTATCTGGGTATATATAATTATATTTCACTATCCAAATACATATCAAAACAAATTACTTATTTTTCTCGATGTTTCTGCAGTGTCCGAAACAAACAAATGACAAGGACTGCGGTTATTATGTTTGTAAATTTATGAAAGAGATCGTATTTCATGGACAAACTAGCATCCCTGAAGAGGTATTTTTGAAAATAATTACTACTTTATTTAAAATAATTATTAATCCCTTGTGTATTTATATTTTTTCAGTACTACTATGACTGTCGCAAAAACTCCTATTTAGAAGATGATATAAATGTCTTTAGAAACGAATGGGCAGCGTACCTGATCGAAGAATGTAAACAAATAGGACAATGAAGGTGAATTCCTAATACTTATGTTATCTTTATATGGTCATTGATATCTCCCTTTACACTTATTGAGCATCTATGATCTCCCTTTCTTATGTTTCATATCCTTAGATTAGTGAATTCCTACTACTTAGTTTGAAAATGAGATAAACTTTGGAAAACAACACCAATGACATACGCCAAACTGAGCAAACGCATTCGGATTGTTTTGATACTTTAGGGCAACGATCCACGAGTCATTTTTGATGCGTACGAATCGACCGCACCTCAATCCGACGCACGGTGTGACCGGTATGGCTAAAATTGTCTGATATCAGTTTGAAAATGACATGAAACTTTGGAAAACAACACCAATGATATACGCCAAACCGAGCAAACGCCTTCGTATTGTTTTGATACTTTAGGAAAACGATCCACGAGTCATTTGTGATGCGTACGAATTGACCGCACCTCAATCCGACGCACGGCGTGACCGGTATGGCTAAAATTGTCTGATATCAGTTTGAAAATGACATGAACTTTGGAAAACAACACCAATGACATACGCCAAAATGAGCAAACACGTTCGGATTGTTTTGATACTTTAGGACAACGATCCATGAGTCATTTTTGACTCGTATGAATCGACCGCACCTCAATCCGACGCACGGTGTGACCGGTATGGCTAAAAGTGTCTGATATCAGTTTGAAAATGAGATGAACTTTGGAAAACAACACCAATGACATACGCCAAACCGAGAAAATGCATTCAGATTGTTTTGATACTTTAGGAAAACGATCCACGGGTCATTTGTGACATGTACGAATCGAATGCACCTCAATCCGACGCACGGTGTGATCGGTATGGCTAAAAGTGTCTGATATCAGTTTCAAATTGAGATAAACTTTGGAAAACAACACCAATGACAAACGCCAAAACCGAGCAAACGCCTTCGGATTGTTTTGATACTTTAGGAAAACAATCCACGAGTCATTTGTGACGCGTACGAATTGACCTCACCTCAATCCGACGCACGGTGTGACCGGTATGGCTAAAATTGTCTGATATCAGTTTGAAAATGACATGAACTTTGGAAAACAACACCAATGACATACGCCAAACCGAGAAAACGCGTTCGGATTGTTTTGATACTTTAGTACAACGATCCACGAGTCATTTGTGACGCGTACGAATCGACCGCACTTCAATCCAACGCACGGTGTGACCGATATGGCTAAAATTGTCTGATATCAGTTTGAAAATGACATGAACTTTGGAAAACAACACCGATGACATACTCCAAACTGAGAAAACGCGTTCGGATTGTTTTTATACTTTAGTAAAACGATCCAAGAGTCATTTGTGACACGTATGAATTGACTGCACCTCAATCCGACGCACGGTGTGACCGGTATGGCTAAAAGTGTCTGATATCAGTTTGAAAATGAGATAAACTTTGGAAAACAACACCAATGACATACGCCAAATCGAGCAAACGCATTCGGATTGTTTTGATACTTTAGGACAATGATCCACGAGTCATTTGTGATGCGTACGAATCGACCGCACCTCAATCCGACGCACAGTGTGACCGTTATGGCTAAAATTGTCTGATATCAGTTTGAAAATGACATGAAACTTTGGAAAACAACACCAATGACATACGCCAAACCAATAAAACGCCTTCGGATTGTTTTGATACTTTAGGAAAACGATCCACGAGTCATTTTTGATGCATACGAATCGACCGCACCTCAATCCGACGCACGGTGTGACCGGTATGGCTAAAATTGTCTGATATCAGTTTGAAAATGACATGAACTTTGGAAAACAACACCAATGACATACGCCAAACCGAGAAAACGCGTTCGGATTGTTTTGATACTTTAGGAAAACGATCCACAAGTCATTTGTGATGCGTAAGAATCGACCGCACCTCAATCCGATGCACGGTGTGACCGGTATGGCTAAAAGTGTCTGATATCAGTTTGAAAATGAGATAAACTTTGGAAAACAACACCAATGACATACGCCAAACCGAGAAAACGCCTTCAGATTGTTTTGATACTTTAGGACAACGATCCACGAGTCAGTTGTGACGTGTACGAATTGACCGCACCTCAATCCGACGCACGGTGTGACCGGTATGGCTAAAAGTGTCTGATATCAGTTTGAAAATGACATGAACTTTGGAAAACAACACCAATGACATACGCCAAACCGAGCAAACGAGTTCGGATTGTTTTGATAATTTAGGACAATGATCCACGAGTCATTTTTGACACGTACGAAACGACCGCACCTCAATCTGACGCACGGTGTGACTGGTATGGCTAAAAGTGTCTGATATCAGTTTCAAATTGAGATAAACTTTGGAAAACAACACCAATGACATACGCCAAACCAAGAAAATGCGTTCGGATTGTTTTGATACTTTAGGAAAATGATCCACGAGTTATTTGTGACGCGTACGAATCGACCGCACCTCAATCCGACGCACGGTGTGACCGGTATGGCTAAAAGTGTCTGATATCAGTTTCAAATTGAGATAAACTTTGGAAAACAACACCAATGACATACGCCAAACCGAGCAAACGCCTTCGGATTGTTTTGATACTTTAGGACAATGATCCACGAGTCATTTGTGACGCGTACGAATCGACTTCACCTCAATCCGACGCACGGTGTGACCAGTATGGCTAAAATTGTCTGATATCAGTTTGAAAATGACATGAACTTTGGAAAACAACACCAATGACATACGCCAAACAGAGCAAACGCGTTCGGATTGTTTTGATACTTTAGGACAATGATCCACGAGTCATTTGTGACGCGTACGAATCGACCGCACCTCAATCCGACGCACGGTGTGACCGGTATGGCTAAAATTGTCTGATATCAGTTTGAAAATGACATGAACTTTGGAAAACAACACCAATGACATACGCCAAACCGAGCAAACACGTTCGGATTGTTTTTATACTTTAGGAAAACGATCCAAGAGTCATTTGTGACGCGTACGAATTGACCACACCTCAATCCGACGCACGGTGTGACCGGTATGGCTAAAAGTGTCTGATATCAGTTTGTAAATGAGATAAACTTTGGAAAACAACACCAATGACATACGCCAAATCGAGCAAACGCATTCGGATTGTTTTTATACTTTAGGACAACGATCCAAGAGTCATTTTTGATGCGTACGAATCGACCGCACCTCAATCCGACTTACGGTGTGACCGTTATGGCTAAAATTGTCTGATATTAGTTTGAAAATGACATGAAACTTTGGAAAACAACACCAATGACATACGCCAAACCGAGAAAATGCCTTCGGATTGTTTTGATACTTTAGGACAACGATCCACGAGTCATTTGTGACGCATAAGAATTGACCGCACCTCAATCCGACGCACGGTGTGACCGATATGGCTAAAATTGTCTGATATCAGTTTGAAAATGACATGAACTTTGGAAAACAACACCAATGACATACGCCAAACCGAGAAAACGCGTTCGGATTGTTTTGATACTTTAGGAAAACGATCCACAAGTCATTTTTGACGCGTAAGAATCGACCGCACCTCAATCCGACGCACGGTGTGACCGGTATGGCTAAAAGTGTCTGATATCAGTTTGAAAATGAGATAAACTTTGGAAAACAACACTAATGACATACGCCAAACTGAGAAAACGCCTTCAGATTGTTTTGATACTTTAGGAAAACGATGCAAGAGTCATTTGTGACGCGTACGAATTGACCGCACCTCAATCCGACGCAAGGTGTGACCGGTATGGCTAAAAGTGTCTGATATCAGTTTGAAAATGACATGAACTTTGGAAAACAACACCAATGACATACGCCAAACTGAGCAAACGCGTTCGGATTGTTTTGATACTTTAGGACAACGATCCACGAGTCATTTTTGACACGTACGAATCGACCGCACCTCAATCCGACGCACGGTGTGACTGGTATGGCTAAAAGTGTCTAATATCAGTTTCAAATTGAGATAAACTTTGGAAAACAACACCAATGACATACGCCAAACCAAGAAAACGCGTTCGGATTGTTTTGATACTTTAGGAAAACGATCCACGAGTCATTTGTGACGCGTACAAATCGACCGCACCTCAATCCGACGCACGGTGTGACCGGTATGGCTAAAAGTGTCTGATATCAGTTTCAAATTGAGATAAACTTTGGAAAACAACACCAATGACATACGCCAAACCGAGCAAACGCCTTCGGATTGTTTTAATACTTTGGGAAAACGATCCACGAGTCATTTGTGACGCGTAAGAATTGACCGCACCTCAATCCGACGCACGGTGTGACCGGTATGGCTAAAATTTTCTGATATCAGTTTGAAAATGACATGAACTTTGGAAAACAACACCAATGACATACGCCAAACCGAGCAAACGCGTTCGGATTGTTTTGATACTTTAGGACAACGATCCACGAGTCATTTGTGACGCGTACGAATCGACTGCACCTCAATCCGACGCACGGTGTGACCGGTATGGCTAAAATTGTCTGATATCAGTTTGAAAATGACATGAACTTTGGAAAACAACACCAATGACATACGCCAAACCGAGCAAACGCGTTCGGATTGTTTTGATACTTTAGGAAAATGATCCAAGAGTCATTTGTGACGCGTACGAATTGACCGCACCTCATTCCGACGCACGGTGTGACCGGTATGGCTAAAAGTGTCTGATATCAGTTTGAAAATGAGATAAACTTTGGAAAACAACACCAATGACATACGCCAAACCGAGCAAACGCCTTCAGATTGTTTTGATACTTTAGGACAACGATCCACGAGTCATTTGTGATGCGTACGAATCGACCGCACCTCAATCCGACGCACGGTGTGACCGGTAAAGCTTTTCATTAGATAAAGAATCAGTATTTATTAAATTAGATAAATCAATCAAAAACATATTGATTTTACATTATTCCCTTTCATTGTTATGAAAATGAAAACTTTTGAGTTTAAAATTTAATATTTTAGTTTCAAATTTCCATATTAATGTATTCTTTCATATTCTATTTTAATTTCTTTCATTATTGCATTACTAACATAATATTTATTTTCTTATATAGGTGATTTTTTTTTGAGTTTGGATGCTTTGTTCGGCAACAAATACCATTGAGAGCGGATCACAGATATCAAAGGATGAAACATGAATGTTTATAACTGTTGTTTAATAATTGTAAATGTAACCATGTAAAACAATTTTTGAAATGTATATAGCAATGCATTTTTTTTTGTATTCATGATGTTAAGTAAATGTATATACCGTTGTCAGTCAAAATATTGGGTGTGGGTGATATGGTGTGCAGGTGTGCATGTGCTACTTTGTGCAGGTATTCTGGTGTGCAGGTGTGCAGGTACTGTTTTTTAGGTGCAGGCGTTGGGCCCTTTATCAGCGCTTTTTTAGCGCTGATAAAGGAAACCTTTAACAGCGCTAAAGGGGCGCTGATAAAGGAACCTGTATCAGCGCTCCAAGAAGCGCTGATATATGGGACCTTTATCAGCGCTAATTTAGCGTTGATAAAGGTCCCCTATATCAGCGGTTCTCGGAGCGCTGATAAAGGGGACCCCCCCTTTATCTACGCCAGAATTAACAGCGCTTTTCTAGCACTGTTAATGATGGTTTTTAGCGCTGATAAAGGCGCAGGTTGTAGTAGTGATTTAATCATCTACAACTACCTTTGTGGCCTGGAATATACACTCATGATGTGATTCAATATTTCTTAGGTGGTAAAAGCAGTTTTTTCTTAGGCACATGTTGATTAATTTGACATAGACTATCTTAATAGAGTGATGAACTCAATTTCATTGAGATTAAATATATTTTGTCAGAGACAAATCCAAAAGTATTCTGTGTTATTCCATGTCTTATCTAAAAATCTCCACCTCTTGTACTATCCAAAAATTCACCTAACAAACTTTCTTTCATTTATGATCAATAATAAGCACAATACTTATGTATTTTGGTTCCATAATTCATCTATTTGGTCCAACAAACACAACCAATGATATCCTTGGTTCCAACATGTAACTACTAACTTTTCCAAGCTTAAATAGTATTTACACTGTGTTATTTTCTTTGGTTAGGGAGTGATTAACCCACCCACATTGGAAATTCAGAATGATTTTCAGGGCAAATTGGTCTCGCCCAAATTTACCCAAGATTTAAGTTTAAGCGGTCACTTGTAGTTTAGCTTGGGTTGTCAAATCCTTATAGACTTAAGAAGTAACCTAAAAATACATACATCATATGTATTGTTTTTTTATATGAAGTGGCCAAATTGGGTTGAATTTAGATGGGTTTAAATAAAATCTAAGATACTTAAGTGAATTCAAATTAAAATAATGAGTTGATCCTAGGTTATTACATGGGAGTGGATTGGATGAAATTCTATTATTAACGGTTTCAACTTCTTATATCTGAGATAGGTTTATTCAAGAAGATCAAACAACTTCATCACTTACTAGTTTAATACCAACAAACCATAATAATAATCACCTATACACTTGGTAGATATAATTTAGGATCACTCCAAGGTAAAGGTTCGTATTAGCACTTTAAGTATGTGGCCTTAAAATTCAACAAAGATGAAGAAGTTTCAAAATCATCAAATAAAAATCTCAATTAAAAGAGGTGATTAGAAATTAATGGAGTGATAAATAACATCCAATACAGCCCCTTTCTACTCCCTTGTATCAACCAATAAGTGGGTTATCCCTCCATTGATTCTATGGTTTCAATGGAAGCCGAAAGTAGACTCATGAGGGAGGAAATAGAGAAGTAAAACAACAATGAAATAACGATCACTCCACCGTTGTGTGATAATTTCACAAGGTTTGCTGTGAATAAATTCACACCTTGAACCAACGGTATCAAAGTGATATGAAGAACAAAAGAATAAGAGGATAATAATAACTTTTATTATGAAACTAAAGTAAATTGAACAACTTACATGTGAAAGACAAACTTGAGACAACAAAATCGCAGCATAACATTACAATGAAAGAAAACTCAAAAGATGAATAAATCCTCCAAAAACACTGAATTAAATAGGTATTTTAGGAGCCTTGGGTTGATCATCCAATATTGAAAGTAATACCACTTGAGTATGGTAGGACTAGGGTGGTGGAAAGCTTGTGGAACTTAGACTTTTCCACCCTTGACCCGAAGTGGAAGGTATCTTGTATCCATCGAACATATGCGTATAAATTACCTTCTAGATGGCTGAATTATAGTGGCAAATATAACAAGAAAATTTATCTCCAGATGTCTCCTAACCACCTATAAAATTTCATCCCAAATTAAATTTTGGTTTGTGAGATATTATTGAAATGGTGGGTTGTTTTTATGGGCCGCAGAATCTGGCCCAGAATTTTATCTCCAACTTGGGCCACCTGGAACTCCATTAAAAAATCAGAATTAGCTTTGTTAATTTTTTAATTAAAGGTTCCCCATGATGTCTTCTATCTTAAGTTAAATTTTAATAATTATTGGGCAGGGATATTGGCCTCTACAGTAGTTTTATTGGGATGTCATCCAGTTCACTTCACCCAGAATGTTGTTTGTTCAAGGCCAACTTTGGTGGTCTTATAATATGAATCTTCAACTACTCCAAAATTATGAATTGTTACCAATTTAATTAGAAACATGAAAATTAAATATGAAAATAAAATCAAGATTGTTGGTTACTTTAAATGATGCTAAAAAAATGTACCATGTAATAGTGCATTTTAAGAAGGAATTACAATTATAATATGAAATAATGTTCAAAATGTAAAATGCACTAAAATGGTGTTTATAAATAATAAAGCACATGAATATTATATATATTAACAATTAATATTATCCTCATTCATTGGCTAATCACACCCCCAACTTGAGTTTTTCTAGTTCCGAGCAAAATATATCTCAAAAATGTGAAATTCAAATTCTCTTTTTCAAAAATATTTTAATAAACAATGATCACCAAAAACCCTTATATCAAACAACTGTGAAACCCATAAAAATATTTTAATACAATATAGTTTCATAAGCATATACCAATCCCAATCTCATTCCTTTGTTCAAATTCATCACCATATTTGATCCAATATCAATTAAGTATGAGGATGTGTTGTATATCACAATAGACATGGGGGTTCATATTTATTCAAGGAGGAAATTATGGAAGCGCTGGGTGGAATAACATTTCAATATTAAGATGAGTATTCAATTTTTTTTATAATATTTCCATGGTAATTGAAATTTCACTCAAAAGATTCAACCCATGTAGCGAGACTTTGCCGATGACTCCCAGGTTCAAAGACTTTAGGGCACCATGTGAAGCCCACATACTCAGGAATTATCTCAAGTTAACTTAGTAAAAAAAGTCAAATGATCACAAATAGAGATAAAATTAATAACTCTAGTCCATAAAACTATGGATTCATGATCCTCAAGTTCCGAAAGCCACGCATTAGGTCATTTCATTTCTCTACGTGCAAATTTAATATTATTTTTATTTTTTTATTGAATACTCATATTAAAACTAAAATGATCACCAAACCTTTGATATTTTTTGGGGGGACCCCATGAACTCAAACTAATACCCCACTATCCAAAGAACGTGTGTTGTGATTCTTTTTTTTATTTATATGAAAATATAAACAATAAAATATCACATTAGACAGCCACACTTTCCAAAATCTATGATAATGAAATATACATGGATTAAAATCAGAATTGGGGAATGCTAAATTATTTGATATTAAGTTTCAAAGTTTTCAATGTGTATTATCATGTTCAAAGTTAAAGGAATTTTTCCTTCCATTTACACACATTTTTTTCAAATCACTTTTTTTCACACAGAAGTAATTTTTTTTACACAAAATAAATTTTTTTATTTCATCTCTTCCCAACTTAAAATAACACTATCCCCAGTGTTTGAAGAAAAGAAAATTTATAAGGGGTAGAAGCAGATAAGGGGAGTTCAAAAAGGAAATTGAAAATGAGGATCATGGAATAAAGTCACCTGGTGGTTCAAGTTGAATTTCATGCTACTCCAATTTATTTTTTTGATATCCATGTTACTCGCAGAGTTCCATAGTGGAAAAAGGAAAAAAACAAACAAAATAAAACAATATATATATATATATATTTATAATAATAATAATAAAAGTAAAATATAAGTATATATATAAAAATTATAGAATAAGGAAGCACTATAAGTTGTAGTTTAGTGGTAAGTGTGCACCTTTGTCTCCCTTCGGTCTCAAGTTCGAGTCCCCGTGGTTTCATCGGTTGTGACAGGGTTTTCCCCATGACCTACGATGTGTCCTTTTATTTTTTTTGTATTTTTATTTTAACCTAAAAACACATAAAAATAAAATGAACTGATGATACATTGTCTTATTTTTAAATTTCTGGGTATGGTATTACTTAAGGATCACACCACGTGATACGGATGAATAAGGCGCTCCCCTTTCATACCCATCCATACTCATAATAGAATAAAAAGTCAATAGTCTATTTTTTTATTTTTTTTAAATATCAAAATGATTCATTAATCCTATTTAAAAAATAAAGATGATTCAAAAATATTGGAAATATGAAAACCACGGGTTGCCTCCCATGCAACAATTTTTTTTAATGTCGTTATCCTGACATGGATCCTAAATCTATCAATTTTTTTCTAGTTCATAGGTTGGATCAGTAAACTCAACCTCTATTTCCTATTTATTGAATGATTCAATGAATGGTTTTAACCTATAACCATTAACCTTAAAAATGTGACCACTTGTGGGATCCAGAATCTCTACTGCCCCATGGGGGTACATATGATGAACTATGAAAGGACCTGACCATCTAGACCTTAACTTTCCCACGTGTAAATGAAGTTTTAAACTATACAAGAGCACAAATTTTCCCGGTTCAAAATTTTTGACTTTGATATTCCTAGATTGGTAGGCTTTAACTCTAGGTTTATTTATCCTTGATTTTTCATAAGCCTCTATCCTAAGTTCCTCAAGTTCATTAATATCTAATTTCCTATTTTCTTTGGCCAAAGAAATGTCAAAATTCATTTTTTTGATTGCCCAAAATGTCTTATGCTCAATTTCAATAGGTAAATGGCATGATTTTCTATAAACCAACCTATATGGTGACATTACTATGATGGTTTTGAATACTGTATGATATGCCCAAAGGTCATCCATGAGTTTCTTGGACCAATCTTTCCTAGAGGGATTGACAGTTTTTTCAAGAATTTGCTTAATCTCCATATTCACTAACACATCTTGACCATTGGTTTGAGGATGGTATGCAATAGAAAATTTATGAGAAATCCCATAATTATACATGAGTGAAGAGAATGTGTGGTTGCATAAATGGGTTCCTTGATCACTGATTATATCCCTAGGAATTCCAAATCAAGAAAATATGCGCTCTTTTAAAAATTGGATCACAACATGATGGTCATTGGACTTGGTGGGAATGGACTCTACCCATTTCGAGACATAATAAACATCTAAGAGGATGTATAGGTATCCCCTAGAGTTTGGGAAGGTTATCATGAAATCAATTCCCCGACAATCAAATATTTCAATGATAAGAATGGGAGTGAGGGGAATTTGATTCCTTTTGGTAATGGATCCTAATTGTTGATATTGAGGAAAAATTTGGAAGAATTGGTAGGAATACTTAGTGAGTTTAGGACAATAGAAACCACTTTGGAGGACCTTTTTAATGGTTTTATTTGTGGAAAAGTGGCCTCCACATGCCTCTGCATGACAAAATCTTAGAATGGGCTCTTTATCGGACTCAAGAACACATATCCTAATGATTTTATTAGGATAGAACTTGAAGAGGTAAGGATCATAAAATACATAGTGTTTGACATCAGAAAGGAATTTCCTCTTAACTTGAGTCCTGATAAATTTTTGAATGTCACTCGTAACCAAGTGGTTTTTTATGTCAGCATACCATGGGAAATCACTCACTAAATAGAGGTTCTCATCGAGAAATGAATCAAACAAAGAAAGGTGATGTGAGTTGTCTTTGAATTCTATCCTATATAGGTAATCAACTATAACATTTTCAACACCCTTTTTATCCTTATTGGTTAAATTGAACTCTTGAAGAAGAAGGTCCCACCTAATCAATCTAGCCTTGGCATCTTGTTTTTGTAAAAGGTATTTTAGGGATAAATGGTCGGTGAAGACAATGATGGGTGATCCTAAGAGATAAGACCTGAATTTATCCAAGGCAAAGACAACAACAAGAAACTCTTTAATAGTGGCGGTGTAGTTGATTTGTGCATCATTTAAATTTTTTATTGCATAATCAATTACACATGGAGTTTTCTCACACTGTTGACCTAATACTGCTCCAACAATGAAGTTACTCACATCACACATGAGTTCAAATGGAAGTTTCCAATTTGGAGCTTTCATGATAGGTGGAGATATAAGAGATGACTTGAGTGTAGAGAATGATTCCTCATAGATTTCTGTCCATAAAAATGGATCATCTTTCACTAATAGAGCACAAAGTGGTCGAGAAATAGAGCTGAAATTCTTAATGAACCTTCTATATAAACCAGAATGTCCTAAGAAGGGCCTCACTACCTTAATAGTTTTAGGAGAGGGAAGGTGGTGAATGATGTCAACCTTAGCTTTATCAACTTCAATCCCTCTACCAGATACTAGATTCCCTAGAACAAGTCCTTCCTTTACTATGAAATGGCATTTTTTCCAAATTAGGATAACATTATTATCCTCACATCTTGACAAAACCCTTTCAACATTTATAAAGCATCCCTAAAAAGTATCCCCAAATATGGAGAAGTCATCCATGAAGACCTCTAAACAATCCCCTACCATGTCCGATAAGATTCCCATCATGCACCGCTAGAAGGTACCAGGATCATTACATAACCCAAAGGGCATGTACTTGAAGGAAAAAGTGTATAATGTACAATTAAAGGTTGTTTTTACTTGATACTCTAAGGATACCTCAATTTTATTATACCATGGGAATCCATCTAGGAATCAATAGAATTGATGACCCACCACTTGCTCAAGGACTTGATCAATAAAGGGAAAGGGGAAATGGTATTTCTTGGTACAAGAGTTGAGATTCTTATAGTTAATATAAACTCTCCATCCACTACTAAACCTTGTAGGGAGAAGGTCACCATCCTCATTGTTGATCACAGTAATTCCATCTTTCTTTAGGACAACTTGAATTGGGATTACCCACTCACTCTTAGCTATGGGGTAGATGATACCCACTTTTAATAACTTAAGAAGTTATTTCCTTACCACATCCATAAGATTTTTATTGAGTCTCCGCTGAGGTTGAAGACATAGTTTAGATTCAGATTCAAGAACAATCCTATGAGTTCCAATGAGTGGGATAATCCTAGGAATATCAAAAAGGGTCCATCCAATTGATTTCTTATGCTTTCTTAGGACATCCAAAAGCATCATCTCTTGATTGTATTCAATAGAGGAAAAAATGACAACAATAAAGGCTCGATTTTCCCCTAAGAATTCATACTTGAGTGGTGAAGTTAAGACCTTAAATTCGAGATCAGATTGGTTATCAATTTCCAAGAAAGGATGAGACTTTGTATTGAACTTAGTTTCTCTGTTCAGATTTCTTGACAGAATTGGTTCCTTGTGAACATAATTTTCATTCACTAAATTTTCCAGAGCAGTTTCATGAATGGGTATGGACTCAATGTTATTGATTTCACTCATGGTATCATTGATTGGTGATTATAGAAAATCATCAATAGAGCTATATAAAATTGATTCAAGCCAAGGAGACAAATTTCCCTCATGTGAACAAATAAAATCAATCTCTTCTTGACTTAAACATCCTTCAGTAATTCCTTGATGTTCCTTGAGTTCACTATCAACACTTCCAATCCAATTAACCTCATGTATCTATTCATCATCCCCAATTTGAGAGTTTACATTATAGATGTTCAATTCTAGACTTAGGTTTCCAAAGGTGATGGTTATGTTCCCATTTCAGACTTGGATAACAAAGTTGATTATTGTAAATAAGGGACGAACAAGGATGATTGGGGTTTTCTCCCTAGGACCTAAGCTTGGGTGATTGTCAAGGACAATGAAGTTAGCAAGATAAATGAAATTTTCAACTTTAACCAAAACATCCTTTAAGATCTCCTTTGGAACTCGAACACTACGATCATCAAGTTGAAGAGTGACAGATGTGGGTTGGAGTTCTTCGAGCCCTAATTGACAATACATGGCATAAGGAATGAGATTCACACTAGCTCATAGATCACAAAGGGATTTGAAAAATTTCTACTCTCCTAACTCAATATTGATGTATGGACATCCTGGATCTTTCAAATTTAGAGGAATGGTCCCTTGAATGGTGGTACTCACATTAGCATCCAAAAGGACTTGGTTTTTATGTGAAAATTTCCTTTTAAAAGTGTAAAAGTCTTTAAGGTAATTTGAGTAGGTAGGAATAGTTTGGATTGAATCGAGAAGTGGAATGTTCAACTTAACCTGATAAAAGATTTCCCTCAAAGTTTCATTCGGTTCCGGTTTATATTTTCCTCTCATGCATTGAGGTAAGGGAGCAGGTTGTTTGATTTTTTGGTGTGGTTGTAGTTCCTTCACATTCTCATTGGATTTTTCAGAATCTATGGGTGGTTCTTCATCATTTTCATGCATTGTTGAAGTTTTTAATGGTTCTGGTATGGCCTGTTTGGGTTTCTTAATGGATTTCCCACTTCTTAAAATAGTTACTGCTTTGAGTTATTCATGAGAGGTTTTTGTGTAACTGGATTCTACCATTAAAGTTGAGGATGGTACCGCCTAAGTAGGCATGGATGACTTCTTGGTTTTAATGGTTTTTAGTTCATGTTTAAGGTATGAAACTTCTAAGTTAATTTTCTCCATTTGTTTACACAAATTATCAAGGATTGGAAGAGGTACAGATTGAGTAGGGGATTGTGCTGGTTGGTTTATCCTAAGAGGATACTTTGGTTGTTAGATTGGTTGTTGCATAGGTTTCTGGATGGGTTGTTGGTATTAGATAGGAGTATGTTGGTATTGGACTGGTTGTGGTTAGAACTGGTTATGGTTTTGAAAATTTTTTGGAGGGTAGGGGCTTGGTCCTTATGGCTGGCTAGGTTATTGGTTGGGTTGTTGGTTATCTTTCCAACGAAATCCTGGATGGTCATTATACCTTGGATTTAAAGTGTTTTGGTATAGTGGCTTCTAAAATTTCAGAGCATTGACCTTCTCTGGTGGTCCTCCTATAATAATATCTTTAATGTAAGGGATGGTTGGACAGTTGTCAGTCTTGTGGTCATGTTTGTCACAAATTGTACAAACAGGGTCAACAGTTTGAATTTCATGGACCTTCCTAAGATCAATCTCCTCAACCTTCCTAATGAGTGCAGCAAGTTTCTCCCTAAGGATTTACTCATCCCTAAGTGTGTGAATTACACTATATTTGGGTGTATTATCATATTAAGGTGATGTTCCCCATGTTTTATTTTGTTCAGCAAGGCTTTCTAGATACTCGTAAGCATTATTTGGGGCTTTGTTTTTGAAAGTTTCATTACACATCATGTCAATGAATTATTTGTTCCCCAGAACCAACCCCTCATAGAAAATTCTCACTTATTTAGGAATAGAAAAACCATGTTGTGGAACCATGTTTATAGTGTATTTGAACCTCTCCCATTTTTCTTAGAATGACTCTCCCTCTTTTTCAAAAAAGTTTTGGATGCTCTTTTTAAGTGAAATTGTTTTGTGGTGGGGAAAATATTTTTTGTAGAATTCTCTTTGTAGTTGGTCCCAAGAGTTGATGGATGATGGTATCAAATTTTTTATCCAATTTTTATCTCTATCCTTTAAATAAAAAGTAAATAGCCTCATCTTATATGACTCTAGTTGATGTGGGGGACACATAGTTTCTACAATGTCATTGAACTCCTTAACGTGAAGGTAGGGCACCTCGGACTCCATTCCATGGAATGTGGGAAGGTGGTTTAGGACATGGGGTTTAAATATATAGTTGAAATATCCTAGGGAATTGTGTCTAATTCATGAGGTTTCATTGGTCTAGGCAGGTTTGAGGTAGTCATTCATGGTTTGATCGACTGCATTCCCTAAGTTTGGGGCTGCCTCATTAAGATTCCCATTTTGGTTCCCACCCAGGTTTATGAATTGGTTTCTTTGAATACCTTTCGTTTAAATGGGGTCAATTTTTGACTCTATATTATTAGTAATATTAGGATATAATGAAAAGAGTTACCTTGGTGTACTTGACTCCCCAACCCCATGACTATCCACCCTAACTAGACGGTTTGATCACGGGTGTAGGCAGACATGTGCCAAAAAAAATGAGAAAGGAAAAGATAAGAGAATTTGGATGATAATAGAAGAAATGGGAGAGAATATAATGGGTGTTGAGATGAATTAATTGGGTCCCTAGAAATGGCACCAAAATTTCGTCTCGCCCAAATTTACCCAATATTTTAGCTTTAAGTGGTCGCTTGTAGTTTAGCTTGGGTTGTCGAATCCTCAGAGACCTAAGAAGTAACCTATAGACACGTACATCCTATGGATTGTTTTTGGATATGAAGTGGCCAAATTGGGTTGATTTTATATGGTTTTAAATGAAATATAACATACTTAATTTAATTTAAATTAAAATAATGAGTTGATCCTAGGTTATCACTTGGGGGTGGATTGGATGAAATTATTTTTTTAACAGTTTCAACTTCTTATATTCGAGATAGGTTTATTCAAGAAGATCAAAAAACTTAATCACTTACTGGTTTAATACCAATAAAACATAATACTAATCACTTATACACTTTAAGGATCAAATTTAGGATCACTCCAAGGTAAAAGTTTGTATTAGCACTTGAAGTATGTGGCCTTAAAATTCAACAAGGACGAAGAAGTTTTAAAATCATCAAATAAAAATATAAATTAAAAGATGTGATTATAAATTAATGGGGTGATAAATAACATACAATACAGCCCCTTTATACTCCCTTAGATCAACCCATAAGTGAGTTATCCCTCCATTGATTCTATGGTTTCAATGGAAGCGGGAAGTAGACTCTTGAGGGAGGAAATGGAGAAGTAAAAAAACAATGAAATAACGATCACTCCACCGTTGTGTGATAATTTCACAAGGTTTGGTGTGAATAAATTCGCATCTTGAACCAACGATATCAAATTAATATGAAGAAAAATAGAATAAGAGGAGAAAAATAACTTTTATTAAGAAACTAAAGTGAATTGAACAACTTATATGTGAAAGAAAAACCTGAGACAAAAAAATCATAGCATAACATTACAATGAAAGAAAGCACAAAAGATGAATAAATCCTCCAACACCACTACCTTAAATAGGAATTTTAGGAGACTTGGGTCGAGCATCTAATAGTTAAAGTCATCCCACTTGAGTATGGTATTTCTAGGGTGGTGGAAAGCTTGTGGAACTTAGAATTTTCCACCCTTGACCCAAAGTGGAAGGCAACTTGCATCCACCGAACAGATGCATCTAAATTACCTTATATATGGCCTAATTAGAGTGTTCCGTAGAATAATAAAATAGAGATACGAATTTATTCTAACCTCCTGTAAAATTTCAGCCCAAATGGAATTTTTTTTGAGATATTATTGAAATGGTGGGATGTTTTTCTGGGCCGCAGAATCTAGCTCAGAATTTTATCTCCAACTTGGGCCTCTTGTACTCCATTAAAACATCATAATTAGCTTTTTCACTATCTAATTAAATGTTCCCCATGAT
Source organism: Viscum album (assembly GCA_963277665.1). Lineage (NCBI taxonomy): Eukaryota > Viridiplantae > Streptophyta > Magnoliopsida > Santalales > Viscaceae > Viscum > Viscum album. Next base: position 1,993,216,383 of record OY728131.1, on the reverse strand, counting down.
TTATTCTTTATTCAGTTCAATTTTTAGAATTATTGGGCTAGGATATTGGCCGCTACATTAGTTTTATTTGGTTGTCATCCAGTTCATTTCACCCAGAATGTTGTTTGGTCAAGGCCAACTTTGGTGGTCTTCCAATATGAATCCTCAAGTACTCTAAAAGTATGAATTGTTACCAATGTAATTAGAAATATTAAAATAAAATCAAGATCATTGGGTTCTTTAAATGATGTTAAAAATGTACCATGTAATAGTGCATTTTAAGAAGGAATTACAATTATAATATGAAATAATGTTCAAAATGTAAAATGCACTAAAATGGTGTTTATAAATAATAAAGCACATGAATATTATATATTAACAATTAATATTATCCGCATTTAGTGGATAATCACAAACCCTATTATAAAATGGAGTCATGGGCGAGGGTTTCTGTCAGAATTCCAAATTGTTTTAATAGCAGTAATGTTTGATATTAGATAGTAGATAAATTCTGATATTTTTTTTGTTATATACATATATATAAACAAAAAAAATAAAAATAAAAAATTTAAATATACAAAAAATTATATTTAAAATAATTAATTTTTTTAGTTGAAAGGCGGTAGGGCCCCTACCGCCTTTCCAACACATTTTTTGAAATATTTTTTTACCTAGGCATATTTAAAAAAAATAAAAAAAACCCAAAAAACTCCCTCTTCACCACACACGATGGTCTCATCTCCAGTGAAACAACCACCATGTCTCCATCCTTTCCTCTACTCCACCAGGACTCACTCTCTCTCATCCTCAAACCACGACATTGGCATAACCCCCCTCTTCATCCTGCATTGACGGACAACGACCTCTCCTCTACTACATACCACTGGCAATGACCTCCTCCTCACACAATAACTACCCCCACCATGTCCATTACTTAGTCGCTGCTTCTTCACGCACATAGTATTCAATCTAAGTGGGTGCATGGTTGTAGGTGATTTGTGTGTTGCATGTGACATCGATGTGCGTAGTGGATTCACATTGATTTTGGCGATCAGTGTTGCACGATGAGAGCGAACACAGATCCGATCATTTTTTTAGTAACACAGTTTTGATTTCCATGCTTTATCATTTTATTATCGCATGTATTTTTTGGGTAATGCACTTGATGGTAATTTCATGTCTTTGTTTTATTTTTATTTTTTATTGTCAGTAATTTTATATTATTTGGATGTGTATTTAGTTAATTATAATTTTTTTTGCATTAATTTTTACTGGATCTTCACACATGATTTGGTGTCGTTCATGTGATACCTAATAATTAATCACGGGTGGGAGATCATCAGATAATTTATTTGTTTGAAACTTGGGCGTTCTTGTGAGAGAATCGTAAATCACACCCGAGTGAATTACGCATGAATAAATATATTAATTGAAAAATTAATATTTTGTGTACATTTTTTATTCAAACTTGCATGAGTTACACCTAATAAGTGATATAATGTGAGTGAACCCAACATAGATAAATATTCAACTTTTTGAGAAATATGTCATTGCATTTCACTAAGTAATTCTATGCTAATAAAGACACACAAATTATTCATCAAATTAGTTAATAAAATGATTATTTGTGTAAAAAATTAGAATATTGTTTAACAATAAAGAGCAAGACCTAATAGTATTTTGATTAAATTCAGAATTGGTGATAATTTAATGAATAAATATTTATATGTGAGAATTAAATAATTAGTGTTGCATACACCTGAATGGATATCACAACTCTGATACTTCCATCTCCACCTGTTTCCTCCATAGATTAATTTAATTCACTTATATAGTTTTAGTTAATTTTAAATAATCATTTTCAAATAGTTGTTTAGTATTTATAATTTTTAGTTGTTAATCAAATTTAAAACTCATATGCCTGAACATTATTCCAAGAGGATATTCTTAGTGTCTACGCACATTCTCTATGACGTCCCGGCCCAGATGCCACTTAAATGGTGCCCCAAGCCGGTGGGTCACATGGCCTCAAGCACACCTCCCCGTGCATCATAGGCTGCTGAATAGCAGCAAGGCCCTAGGGTGTGTCTGTGGGGAGACTATGCCCTCAGTTTAGAGTATAACATTGGTGAAATAGTTAGATAAACAATTGAAGCGTATATAAACAGATGGCACAACAGAAACAAACACTATAACGAATAGACTAGTAACCCACCTTAGCAGAAGCATAAATAATCATCCAAGCACTAAATAATAATCAAAAGTAGTAAAATGATAAAATAAAATAGATATTGAGTTTATGTCTCTACAAAAGAGGAAAAACATGTATACATGGTAGCAGGTAGTTAATACACCACATGCTATACACAAGGCACAAAATGGAAAAAAGTTTATCCAAGCATCCCGAGCTCCAGACTGGTCATTTACTACCAAGATCCCATCCTAATTCATGAATGCATCCACACATCCATAAGTGGATACTTCCCCTTATCTACACCTGCAAACATATTTTCTGCCTGGGTACCATCATCAGCCCAAATACGGTGTGAGATAAATTCAGTAGACCACCACCAACGACATCTATAAATATCAAGCTGTGAATATAACATGGTAGTGTGCAGATATAATAATAAAAAGAAGTAATAATAATTTTAAATGGGTCTTCTCTGGTTCTTGATGAAGAACCGAGCTGACTCTACCTACTTTTGTCCATGCCGAAATATATTTGAAAGAATCAAGGGTCGCAATGCCCAATATCACAGTATAAGGGACGCCATTCCCAGAATCACAGTATAAAGGAATCCATGCCCTGTATCATAGTACAAGGGACTTTATTCCTAGTATCATAATATAAGAAGGGTCACCATACCCATATCACAGTATAAGGTACACCATTCCCAATATCACAGTATAAGGGATTCTATGCTTGTATCATAGTATAGGGATGCCATGTCCAATATCACATTAATAAGAAGGCATACCAAGTCTGTATCAAGGTATAGGGACATCATGCCCATATATATATAACATTCATAAGGGTCTTAATTTTCATTTAGATATAATAAGGATCACCATGCCTATTAAATTTAACAAGGGTTATCATGCCCATACATCAACAGTGATAAACATCAATGACTTTGATACGATCCAATGGGTAAGTCATAACTCATTAGAATTTAATAATAATAAGGGTTTGAACATTTTTCCATTTAATCAGGTGATGTGGTCATGCCACTATCATAAATTTCAACTCATTATAATTGATAAGGGCACTGGCCAAGCTGTGCCACTATATTCATCTGCTATCAATATGATCTTTCATTTGAAAGTAAATCCAAACACACCGATAGGTGTTTTTGATTTATAACCATGAAATACAATTAAGAATGTAAGAGGGAACACCCAAAGTAATGGATCAGTCTGAGGTTTTATGACCTCTAGTATCTCAAGGGTTCTAATAAGGTCAATGGGTTCCAAAATAGACAACCAATTTAAGATAGATGAAAATTATGGGCAATGCATAGTGAAACAGTGTGCGACACACATCACATGTTATAAAACATCAATAATTTAAGGTATAGTTACTAGACCACCTACCTCAATCTTATAGAGGAGTACTCATATAGTATCGTCTGTTGGTTTGGTCTAGATCGGGAGAAAACGACAAAATGGATGAACAACCTGAAAATAAGGCATAAGATCCTACACCCAGATAACTCCATTGAGGAGAAGAGAAATTAAGAAAGCTGAAATATGAATAGAGATATTACCAGTGTGAATCCAAAAAGACAGATAGTGAAAGAATCAGATTCTGGATGATGAAGAAATCTAATAACCTAGCTTAGGAATCCAAGGGGCTCAAATGAGAGAACATCATGTGTGTGAGAGATAATGAAAGAAAGAAGGGGTGAGGAAAAAGAAAAGGGGTCTTCCCATTTAAAAAAATTTCATGACATTTACATGGAATGTAAATGATTTAATCATCATGTAATTCTTGAGCTCACCTCTCTAGGAAAGTCTATTACATGTCATGAATAGGCCTTCCCAGGCTATTACACGTCGTGTATTGAATACATGCCATGTATTCCAAATACATGTCATGTATTTGGCCTGCAAGTAGCCTTAAACCCCTACTTCCTTCTTTATAAACCACCCAACTGACTAATGGGATCAAATTTAGGTTCTTATCCAAAAATAAAACTTAAACAAGAGTTTAACTAAAAAATAAAAAGGATTTGTACCTCATATAAAAATCAAGTTCTTATAGTATTCCCCCCTTAAAGCAACTCATCTTCAAGTTCACATTCTAAGGGAAGCGAAATTATATTTGAGAACAACTCTAACCACTAAGCGCATATGTTGGCCTCTCACTCCCAAGTCTCATCCTATACCCAACAATTATACCATAGAATCCATTCTAAAGGGACAAACTCATCTCAGGGAACATTCGTACTCCATTCAATGATGTGTATGGGATTCCCCTCAAAAGAAGAATCAATATCTAACTCAATATCCTTAGGATCAAATGCATGAGACAAGTCTACATGATATGAATAAAGCTATGAAATGTGGAAGACGTGGTGCATGGAACGGTACCTAGGAGGTAATAGCAGATGATGTGCTACTAGATCGACTCTCTCCTGAATCTCAAATAGACTTAAAAAAGCATGGGTACAACTTCCCTTGCCTCTATATCTGTCTATTCCCAAGTCTGGGTGATACCCGTAAGAAAACATGATCCTTGACCTCAAATTACAGATTTCATCGATGAAGATAAACATAATATTTCTAGATAAAGTAATAAATATACACCCACTTACCAATCATCTAAACCTACTTTGAAGTCTCCTGAAGGAGAAGAGGACCTAGTAGCCCTGCCTCTCCTATCTATTACTAGCACAAGGATGATCAGCACGACCTACCATATAAGGCATTATTGGGAGTCATCTAAATTATCACCTAAAAACTATTATTGTAGGAGTACTCAATGAGAGGGATATGATTTTCCCAAGAACAAATGCAATTAAGGACGCATGTTCAGAGTGTGTCCTTTAACACTTGTATAGTCTGTTTCAACTGGCCATCGGTTTGAGGGAGAAATTCTATGCTCAAAAGCACATATGTAACCATAGCTTTCTGTAACACCTACCATAACCTTGATGTGAAATGAGCATACCTATCTGAAATGATGATACAAGGGACTTCGTGTAGCCATATAATTGTCACGACCCGACCCAAGATGGATTTCAAGCTGCAACTACCCCAAGACCCCCTCCATAGGCTAGGGTTGACGACCAGTTCCAAAGTAATATATAACATGGGGAGGACTTTTACTAAGTACCTATACATACACATACTACCATCTCAATGTAGAACTGCAGAGGGAAATAGTAAAGGATGTAATACAACTAGAAAGTAAACCAAGCATGCATAACCTCTAGCGTGTACAAAAGTATGACAATGCAAACTAAAAAGTAAAAGGGAAAAATAAACTCTCAACTAGAAATATGTCTCAACCTGAAAAATATGGAAAATTAAACTACTAAGAGAGACCAACTCCTAAATCCCAAGTTGTGACCATCGTACGTGGTCCAAAGTACCAGGTATCCCTAAGATCCTCTGAAGTCATCGCCGACTTGTCCATCATCTGCATAAGATATGGCACGTGTGGGAAAATCCCATGCAGGGGTGAGTATATACACACCCATTAGGAAGCCCCTAAAGATTAAGGGGGAGCATTAAGAGATACAATAGGAATAGAAAGATTGTAGATAGTAAATGGGAAAGAGAATATCTCAACTCAAACCAAGAGTGAAAGTGACCCCGTCCAAACACAAGGGTGTCAACAAAGTGAGTAGATGAACTACATATCAAGTTTTCATCACCTATAGTAGGATAGTAGAATCATCCAACCATGAGAATATAAACATGGAAATAAAGTGACATACCCTGCCCATCTTCACCTCTCATGGAAAGAGAGTAATAAGATCCAAGGGTAAGGATATAGAGTAATATGTGTGTGTGTGTGTGTGTGCTCAGTCAAATAATCCCAAACTAGAGAGTAAGGGGATCTCTATCACATGGATTAACCCAGGAAGAAGAGTATCCAATATTTAAAAAAGTCCAACAATGATGCCCAGTATCTCATGTGCTTTCCTAGAAGTAATCGTCCAAGTCAAACCACACCTCGTCTTTGTGTCGCACAGTTGATAGGTCACGAACTTGAAGTAAAGGACTCGTGCCCCAATACGTCAGGGGGATACACTCTGTAAATATCTATAGAGGACTCGTTACCATGTTGATGGGGGGGGGGGGGTCCACTCAGATGTCATCGGGGACTCCACTACCCATCTCCACTAGAGGGTACCATTTGGTAGTCATCATGGACTCCACTGCCTAGCTCTACTGGAGGGCATACTCAGAAAGCTTTGAGGACTCCACTGCCCAGCTCTTTTGGAGGGTATACTTGGAAATCATCAAGGACTCCACTAATTTTCTCTATTGGAGGGTCTACTCAGAAAGTGTTGACAACTCCACTTCCCAACTCTACTGGAGGCCCTACTCGGAAAGCATTGAGGACTCTACTCAGGAAGCATCAAAAACTCCACTACCCAGACTCTATTGGAGGGTATACTCAGAAAGTGTTGAAGACTCCACTGCCTAGTCTTTAATAGAGGGTCTACTCAGAAATTTTTGAGGACTCCACTACCCAACTCTACTAGAGGGTTTACTCAGAAAGCGTCGAGGACTCCACTGCCAAGCTCTATTGGAGGGTACAACTCATTAGTCATTGAGAACTCTACTACCCAACTATATTGGAGGATACCACTCAATAAGTCTCTAGTGACCCTTCGTGATCACTGTCATCATTGAGCATCACCCAACAAAGCGTCGTGCCCAAAACATTCCATATCATATCTCAAAATCCACAACTGAGGGAACCATCGTGTTATATATGGAAAAACACTAAGGATATGCTACTCATGGGACAAAATATGAGTTCAAATGAAGAAGATACAGATGATTTAAGTTTCCTAAAAATGAACCAAGTAATACATGGTGTGTCAGGGACCCACATGACATGTGATCCTTCTCTACTGCCTGGTCGTATCCTTTTTAGCACATAGCTTTTTGGACATGTAGTATTACACAGTGTGTAAGGGTAATACATGACGTGTCTCAGCCAAAATCTTAGAGAACACATAAGGATCATCACTAATCTAAGGAAAAAAACATAATTCCACTAATATACCTATGAAAATGGCCCAAAATGGCCAAACAGATCACACCTTTACGATCCTCACAGAAAAACACTTGGGATAGGCTATTCACTTGTCCAAATTGGATACCCGGTGATAAATTCACATTTCACCATTTACTGCCCAAAGGGTGATTCATGGGCCTGTGCCACAAACAAAAATTAAATATCCCATATTGATCTCAAAACAACCACCTCAATATTAGTGTCGCAGCGTCATAGACGGTTCGTCATTCTGACACCATATGAAGAATATATGTCAGATACAAGATTGCATAATAATAATAATAATAATATTGAGAGTTTTATGGACCCAATTCACAAGTCATAAAAATTTATTCATCAGTGGTCTTGAAATGTCCATCTCAAATTTAGGGTCATGTTATTACTGACGGTTCGTCAATCCGAAATCGTATAAAGAAGTTACAACCAGATTAAAGGTTTGACTACCAAAATAATAATAATATTTTATTATTATTATTATGTTTTTTTAATTCACAATCAAATTGAGAGGAACTCACTAGTCTCTCTTCCCTTGAATGTACATTCCTCCTTGCAATTATTCATCCTCCTTTAATTCCTTTAACTAGTACCTAACCCGTGAATTTTCATGACATAATTTATTAATTAAAAATTCAAATACAGACACTCATAATTTAAAGTTTAGATTATTTAAATATGGAAAGAAAAATAAATGCTAGAATAAATAATTCTTGATACTTAAAACAAAACTGAATTACAATTAAACAGTTGAACATAGGAATTGAAATTTGATAGGTTTATTCAATTTTTCTTTTCATTATGTATTGATGTTAACTGAAATTCTATTTAAGATCATCTAAAGTAAAACCATCTCTATTGCATACAATGGTGTCTTCATATCCTCTATCAAATATTTCTTGATTGAATTCATGTTATAATTGTCTCTTAAAATAATATGTTAAGTAAAATGTGAGAAAAAGTTCAAAAACTAAATGAATATAAATTTATAATAGTTTTAAATTCATTATTCATATTCATCAATCAAATACATTATTTAATGTCATTTTAATTTAAAAGTACAAAAATTCAACTTGTATTTAAGTATATTTCAAAATTAATACATTTTAAAGGGGAGAGTATAGAAACAAATCCATATTACAATGTTCAGTATATGATGGGTGTGAAATAAAACCATCATTAGGCATGATTGTTCTTTGTTTCATAATACCATATCTAGGACTATCTATTATTATTTTCATAATACAATATCCATGCCTACCAAGTAATTAATCATATGCATTCCTAAGTTAATATTCCAACGTATCGGTTGATGCATGATCTCCTCCTCCATGACATAACACTATTTTAGTTCTAGATTCATTTAATCATTTATAACTACTATTGTGTCCTGGAATATACACTCATGATGTGATTCAATATTTTATAGCTGTTAAAAGTAGTTTTTTCTTATGAAAATGTTGATTAATTTGACATAGACTATTTTAATGGTGTGATGAACTCAATTACATTGATATTCAATCTATTTTGGTAGATAAAACTCCAAAAGTATTCTGTGTTCTTCTATGTCTTCTCTAAGAATCTCCACCTCTTGTGCTATCCCAAAATTCACCTAACAAACTTTCCTTCATTTATGATCAATAATAAACACAACACTTCTATATTTTGGTTCTATAATTCCTCTATTTGGTCCAACAAACAAAACCAATGATATCCTTGGTCCAACTTGTAACAACTATCTTTTACAAGCTTAAATATTATTTACACTGTGTTATTTTCCTTGTTTAGGGAGTGATTAAACCACCCACGTTAATTAGTGGAACTTCCCTTATATCACATTGAATCTTAAAAAAATCTCTTAAATATTTTTCTTTATTGAAATAGATCCAGAATCATCAGCATCATCAACATCTTCCAAAAGTCATCATTAACAAATGAAACACAACATAAATGAAGTATCAAGATAAACATAAAACTATTCATAAAAATTTCATATAAATATGAAAAAATTAATTAAAAATAATGATAGTAGTATCTTTTATTCTGAAGAACACAATTTATTATAATAACACATAAAATAAAATAAAACTCTCATTAAATACTTTGAAGTACTTAAATGTTATAAGTTATTGCGAACTGTAAGAAAATACCAGCTTGAAGTAAATAATTAGTTTTTTCGCATTGAGTAACTTTCAATACAAATAAAACCTATGTAACTAACTCTAAATCTATAAGAATAAAATATAGAAATTTAGAGTACCAATCATCTTACATATACATGGATTAAAAAAATTCAAAGAGTAGAATCAATAGAATTGTCAACAATGGTTATGGAAAATTTTACTTCTAAATCCAATATAGATATTTGTCTAAAAGAAACCATAATTTAAAAAATAGTTTTGAACAATTTAAAACAATATGTTTTTTCATCTGAATAAAATAGGAGAAAAAATCATGCAACATCCATTTGAAAGTAGGAGAATTCGGTTTGAGGTGCATCATAATTGTGAAATTCTCACAGTAGTTGAACCTGGTAAAAAAAATTAAAAATGTTGTTATTAGATAAAACATAATATGGTTATACATTTCATGATGAAAAATAAAATAATCTAACTCAAATTTTATCTTATGGAAAGGTAAATTTAAGCACAATACTAGTCTAAATTGTAAGAAAAAAAATTATGAAAATTTTATGATGTAAAATTTTTTCCTCATGGGCAGCTTGAAATGGGTTAATAAATAAAACTGTACGAAAAAAACATGAAAATGGGTATTGAAAAATTGCATACTATTTACTAAAATATGTAAAAAAATGACACTAGATATGTGTTACTTCCATTATATAATGATAAGTAGGGTTTTTTTGTAACTGGGGTTCAATATAATTGAACAAAAAAAGAATAATATTCAGGAGATGAACTAATCTAATCAATTCATTAAAAATATGAAACTATTTAATGATTTTGTACATAAAATAAATTAAAAAATGTATGAATATGTACATTAAAACATGATACTCTATTTTCCCATAGTAGTGATGCACATTATGTTAATTTCTGAACATAATTTGCACCTTCCACTCCACATTATGTTAACTGCTTAACATAACATTGAGTGGTTGTATTGAAATTATGTTATCGAGAGTGGGAAAGAATGTTAGGGTTCATAAAATTTCTTCTTCATTTAATAGAGAAAGAAACACATTGATTTAACAAAGAATGCATATCTGATACCATTTATGGTTTTTATGGGTTCATCATATGAACAAAGGCAATGAAATAAATCCCATATATATGCTCGACCTATCCTTTATAGAATTATGAATAATAGGAATGAATAAAATAAATAATTCATACCTAAAGTGATGTGTGATCCATCCTTGACTCTTCACTGTATGCCTAATAAAGACCGCCTTAGATTCAAATGAAAGTCTCCTACATGCAGCTAAATTCATGCATAACTGGAAGATTCATGTACTTATCCTAAAATGTTGTTTTCAATGTATTCTATAATATGAATCTATACACATGTTTTTATTTCATAAAAAACAATATATAGTGGTTTCAATATTCTAATAGTGAATAAAAATTACTAACAATGAATGGAAACATATATATAGTTAAAACAGATATACAGTGGATTCAACATACTAACAGTGAGTGGAAACACTTATGTAGTAGAAACAAAACATGTTAACAATGAACATACTAATAGTGAATACAATATAATGAAAGTAAATAGAAACACATATATAGTGGGTTCAATATGTAGTGAACGCAACATATTAATAGTGAATACAACATAGTAATAATAGACACAACATGCCAACCATAAACAAATAGTGAACATAACATACTATCTTGAAACATGTATACAGTGAATTCAATATATTAATAGTGCAAAACATACTAATAGTGAATGGAAACAAATATACAATGAAAAAAATCATATTATAGTGAACAAAATACATTAGAAACACATAAATAATGATGATAAATAATGATAAAACCCCCATAAACATGTGCATGAAATGCCTGATACGTAAACGATGATATAAATAATGTTAAAATAGAAATGTTACAAAGAATTTAAGATATATAAACATGTTATTAGATTGATTTATCAATAAACTCTCAGGTTTCTTTGTGTTGTGATTTAACACCATGAAACTTGGATAAATGGAAAAGGAGATTGTAAAAATTAGAAAATAAATAGACAAGGAAGGCATCTAAAAAGATAAAGGAAACATGAGAAGTGTAAGGGGAGGTGTTATCTATATATCACAATAGATTTAATCCATGTCAGGTGATAAGAAATTCCTTTACAACACCGAAATATACATATCTCATTGGGAAACCTGAAGGCAACCTCTACGGGAAAATATAATAGAAGTTTTATAAAGAAAATGAAATTGCTAATATTTATTCTTATTAGTATTCCATTAGGAAATTTGGATAAAACCTTGAAAGGTTGCCTATGAAACTGAAGTGACCCAATAGGTTCATGAGGTTTATATCAACCCATCATCGAGCAATGAAGAGAAAAATAAAATTTTGGTCGATGGAATGTCATGGAGTTAAGGAAAAATATTACTCATATCAGAAAAAAGGGGGTAAATTAGGGAAATGTTAATGATATGAAACTAAGAGGTGGATGGGGGGTTAAAAAATGATTATAAAATCATAAAGGAGTTGGATAACAATATGAAGATAGGGGAAGATATCAAGGTGGGGGGTGGAAGGTGAGGTAGAGGTAACTATGTGCACGTTAATTACCCAATATGTTTTGCTACATTCTAACAAAAAAACCATTAATAAATCATAGAACATAAAAATTAACACACAATAAACTATTTGGTAGATAAAAGTGGAAAATAAATAATATTTTGAATTCACAATATGAAATATATGATGTAATTTTATTATGAAAGTGAAAATAATGGTAGATTAATCTAGATGAATTACCTGGATAGAAAATAGAGTCATTCTATCTTCTCATACTTCATTTTACTTGAAATGGAAGAAGGTTCTACTTTAAATTGAACATCATCATTTTGTGAGCTCTGACAATCCAAATTTGTTCCATCACCTCCTCTTCTAGGCTCGTCTAAATATTCAGAATCTTTGATCATAATCTTCTGAACATATATTGTGTATTAGTTTTAGGGAGTGGATTTACAATATGTGTGATAATATATATTTTGGTGTGCAAATAAAGTCATCATACATGCCAAATATAGTGAATTTTTAGAAACTTGATATTTGAATATATATTAGAATATTGTACCGAAGTTACAACATTGGAGGGATACATGTCAAAATTTTTATCTTGTTGATTACCAATCCTTGAAAAATCAACATGGTCTGCATCCTGCATAAAAATATTGAAAGAATATACTCGGTGAATATTAATTTTTTTAGTTCATTTAAATATTGCATCAATACAAGTGTAAAACATTTATTCTATAAAATTTATATTTTCATATGATTTTTTAATCTATAAAATTTTAACATTGTTATTTGAAATGAACAAAAATTTTAATTACTATAAATAAAAGTGGAATTCATACCTCATTTTCTTATGAAACACTATTGTGAAGTTCGATCTTGTTTACATAAGACATTATCAATAACATTCCCCTATAATTTAAATCTCTTCATTCATCAATGCATCAAAAAATATATATTTCTCTAAATATTTAGTTACGCCAACCTAGATAGATGCATAGAAAAGGATGTCTCTATTAGGCTAAAGTGGAAAAAATTTAAATAAGGTACCTTTTTCTCATCCTCCTTTCACTCATCAGTGAATACTTCAAGTATTACCTCAGTCAATGGCATTCTGAGTCAATCAAGTTCACAAAATAATTTTTAATGATTGAAATTAATTTATAAAAAATTAAAGTAATAAAAATGACATACTATTAATTCTTGAGAATTCAGAACCATAAAATGTAGAACAATCACCTCTCATTTCCCTTGTGAATTTGATTGAAAATGAAAATAAATAGTATAATATATCTCTACTACATGAAATTTTGAACTTTATTAAAAATGAAAGCCAGTGAGAAAGCTAATATTCTGTCTTTCACTCTATCAAGTATAGTTATTCAAATCAGAAAAATTAAATATTTCACACGCCCTAAAAAATGTTTCATTTTTTTAATATAATATTAAAATCAAACAAATATAGTTGATTAAAATTATTTTTAATTATAACACAAACATCTATATCATGTATATCTGCATACTAAAAATACATCCTAGTACTTTTGATTATGTCAAACCCTACCCATTCCCTTATCTAACTCATCATCATCACATTTTGTATTCAACAAACTTATAATTTCTCGATGTAAAATCAAAATATACACCCAAAACCATATAATAATAACCATTTCTATTAAAATAAATTAATCATGATGTATTACCAATTTTTTAATTAGTTATTATAGATTTATTCCAATAATCATTTTTACAATAGTTATCTTTCATGCAACATTCATGGCCTCAACCTAAAAACATAAATAATGGAAAGAGATAATTAGAGATAAACCATGCATGATGAAAGGCATAAATCTTATTTAATAGTTGATTTGGTAAAAATTTATCATCATTGAAAGCAATATTAAAGTGATGTAAAATGATGCATAAAAAAATCACGAGTAATTGATTTATACTTATCCAGTCATCAGCTAGTGTTCATTTCTTGAATTTTTGTTTCTTGGAAAAGGTCATGTAAGATAATTACTCAAGTAATAATTTTAAAACATTTTGGAACAACATAAGAAAAAATAATAAAATTAATTTTGGAGGTATTTGTTGATTCATATCTCAATTTTAAAGAATATCATCTTAAAATTTAAGAGTATAATTTTTGTTAACAAAATGAGACATGGGATGGTTACCCAGCACATACCTCTGCAAAGTTTATTAAATAAAACAAAATTTTCAAATAATACATGAGGTGTAATGAGATTACACCAATAGATATTTTAAGTGGTTACACATAGACTTAAAAACATACACCAAGAAGTGAATGAGAAATGGATCAGTTCAACCTCAAAGAAATAGTCCTGCATTTAGAGATCCAAAATTTGAAGGTCAGTAAAAATCTGATGCCATCTCCATAAGTCTGTCCACCAGATCATGAAAGTGAATGTTACAGGGACATCATGTCTCATTAGTACCAACTAGATCAATTCATCAAACAATATTTCATCATGTTAGTAAATATAAACAAAAATAAATAGCAACCTCTACTCTTAACAGTCCCAAAAATAATGTACTATCAAACCATCTTCAAATTGCTTCATAATTCACAAAATCAGATAACTTTTCTTCAAAGGTAGTGAAATTCCATTCCAATCAAAAGAACTGGTATATGAAGTAGGAAAATCAAACATAAATAAAACAAAAATATGTCCCCCAAAAAGAACAAAAATGGGGTTTGGAGTCCTCAATCCAAACACCAAAAATCAAGAATTCAAAATAATTTTTGGATCCCTCCATATGTTGTCTAAGAATTTTGAAGACTTAGTGAACCACATGCGAAAAAATTTAACCTACATCTTCAAATTCCATCATAATCAATGGTTATGTCATTAAGTTTAGTAAAACACCATGCCATTTTTGAAAAAATTATATTAAATAATGAAATAAAAATTAATGATCTAGTATATAGAGGAATATTACAATACTTATTTAAATATTACAAAGTAGTAATTATTATAACATGTTTTCATTCCTAAATGAGAGTTATAATTTTATACCAGGAGTAGGTTATGGAAATTTTCTTTGTAAATGATGTCATTTGTGCATGTGGATTGTATTAATCCAATTTATGTTGTATTTTTTCTACAAATATAATGAAAATAAACAATATATGTTGTAGTTTTCCAATATGTGTTGTAGTTTTTATAAACATTTAGAAATAATAATGTATATATCTTATGTACCATGTGGAGTGTCTTGTTATAAGTAACTGAAAATCCTTGGTGAAAACCCATCTCTAATATCTCCTTGACTATTGAAGGAGTTGCATTTATAGAAATTTTCTTCGACATTTTTATCTCTGTGTTCTTCTTTAAAGCTCTTAATGCCTTAGACTCAATAAAATTTCCTCATAAACCATCATAAATTTTTCATCATTGATCGAATCTATTAAATCACTATAGCCTGAAACTACTCTCTGGTGGTAATGCATTCTCTTCTAACTATGTATCTTGATTCAAAGAATATGTATTCAATGCCTTAATACACCACAGTGATGGTAGTTCATTTTCATATGTATTAGGCATTAGATTCAAATAAAATAGATTAATATACTCTATAGGCCCCTATATTTTTCATGAAACCTCCATAATATTTTTCATTAGATTTATAGGAGTGTGTGTTTAATTCCTTATAGGCCTCATTGTAGATGATGCATTCACATCAGCCTCTGCCTCGGGCTTTTGAGCAATCTCATTATGAAGGTAAATTTAAACATGGGCAGTACAATGAATGTTCTAATGACCATTCATTTTACTACCCATCTGATCCCATCTTAACTGAAAAATTAAACATAACAAAATACCAATTTCAATCTTAAAAAAGTTAGTTGAAGATCAATGAATAGAATTTATGGAAGAGAAGCATAGAAGACATAAATAATTTTTATTTCATTGACCAGATGTCATAATTTAAGACTTAAAATTAGCTCCATATTCAACTATTTAAGAGAAGAAAAAATAGATAGAAAATAATTAACCATATATGGTATTGAAAATTCCAAGATATGGTTCCTTTAGGTCCCTACCTCATACAACTTTCAAGTCCCTTCCTGATTATGCTTTAATTTATCACAATATAATAACCTACAATAGAAAAACATATAAATGAAAGACATAAAAGCCATAAATAATTTTAATTGATTCGACCAGATTGCATAATCTAAAACTTGAAATAAGTTCCAACATAAACTATTTAAGAGAGGATAAAAAATATTTAAATAGTAATGAATATTAATATGAAAGTGAATCATAAAAGTCACAAATAATTTTAATTGCTTCGAGAAGATGACATAATCCAAGAATTTAAATAATCTCCAACTTCGACGAATCAGCTTTAGATCCATCTTTGAAGTTTTGAAACACATGATTAAATAAAGAAAAGTAAATAAAAATAGATAGAAAAGAAAAACATATATAATGTTTTTTTCCTTTAAGGCCCTCACTCAGACAAGTTTTAGGGCTCTTCTTGATTATGATTTCATTCAGCACAACCTAATAACCTAAAAGATAACTAAAATTCAAGATCATAAATATACAAATATATGAACAATGATTATGTATTTTATAAATATAATTTGTTTTTACAGTATAAATGAATCTAAATAATATGAATAATCAATTATATGATCATTGGTTACACATAATTTATACATACAGATTGTACAGAATAAATCACCGGGATTTGGATGTTTCAACAAATGGAATGCCATAATTTAACATCAATTTCATCCCATATAGGCTTGTAGTAATAATTGCAGAATCTGTAATATATTATTTAAAAAATATATAGTTTAATAAATAATAATTTTTTTTATATTAGTGATTATAAATGGAACATTGATATTTTCAATAACATACTACTCAGTCCTTTTTCACGAACCGGTTGCATCATTGTAGTGTTTTATGGTGAGTTTCATTCAAGATATAGATCATTTGTTTAGTGAAAGCATCCTAGAGTATGTAGTTTATTGTTACACCTCTGAAAAAGTTTTAGTTTTTTCATTCCCAATAACAAAAAAATAACAAACCTATTCATATAAATAATGACCAAATATGAACAAATATGAACTTGTTCATACAATAACAAAAAAATATTAACATGTATAAAAAATATATATAATAATGAAAAAATATAAGCATGTATATTTTAATGAAACATATTAGTTTTTTAATGGATATGAAGCTGTGTGAAAAAAATATGAATAAATATGAAAAAGTTTTAAGAAAATATAAACCTGTATGAAAAGATTAGATTAAATATAGAAAAAAATGGGGTAAAAATATATAAAAAATTAGAAAAATATGAACTTTTCTATTGAATTGGAATCAATTATAAAAAAACATATGAACTAATCTTAAAAAAATAAAAAATAATTACCTGTATGAACAAAAAAATTAGGTACCGATATGGGAAAAAAGATGCACCTATATGAAAAAAAAATATAAAAAAATTGATCAAAAATATGAACTTGTAAAGAAATATGAACCTTTATAGGATCTATCTCCCTAATAAAACATCCAAAAAACCCTATAGAGCTTCTTAAAACCAATCCAATCCCGCTTATAATAAAATAATACATAATAAAATAATGAAATACCTTAAACATGGGGTGTTTTCTCACTCACCTATTGATGATATGTTTAATACCAAATCCTCGGATTCATATTTTAACATTAATTATAAAATATATATTATGTTAAAATAGTATAAAACACACTGAATGTAAATAGAATATGAATATTTTTCATTGAAGATACCTGGAGGGAGTTGAAAAAAAATCAAAGATGAAACACATAAATGATGTTTAGTAGTTACAGCTAATAAACCCAATTTATAAATTAAAGAGGAAAATGAAAGATCTAAATCTAAATCATAAGGTATTTAGTATATAAAAACATCAAAGGTGATCAATGCAGTGATGAATAAAATGTAATAATGATGGGGGAAAATAAATAATAAGGATCTTATTTTTTTCAGAAGCCCATGCCTTCAAGATGGTGGTCGTGGTGTCTGGATACTTGGAGTTAGTAGGTATTTGGTAGAGGGTAGTATGCCTATCTAAAAAAATATGTCCATTTTCTAGATAAAATTTAACCAGCTAGAAATGGATGATAGTGAAAGGTGGGAGAATGAATTTTCATGAGGTTTCAGTGGTAATATTGGAATGAAAGAAAATATGAAACACAATATGGAGTAAAAATATACTTACCAAAGGTTATGTGTTGTTGTACATGGTAGAAGATCTGAATGGATGAAGAATCCATGTACACACGATGACAGATCGATAATATGAAATAGACTTTTTTTAGTGAACAAAAGTTAGTTAGAATCATGGGAAACCTAGTCAATGAATAAATCAATGAAAACTTAGTTTTAACTAATAAAGTATATGATCAATGTTATTAGTTAAATATAAGTTTTAGTATATCACATGCATTTCACTAATAAATTATTCATGTTGTAATTTATTTAATTGGTCAAAAATATAAAATAATGAAAAATTTCAGAATTATAAATGTGTAAAATTACCTAAATACACAAATTACAACATTAATAATCACCTAAATATTCTGCTTCCTGATGAACAATTGATGAGCAATTTAATTAGACCATAATAGTGTCCAAATCACTCTATAGATCTGTTTCACAAAAAAAATACATGAATAGTGAAGAAAAATAGGATTAGAAATATGAAAAATTACCTAGATATATTAATTACAATAGAAATAACCCTATTAGAAATTTATGAGCAAAGAATGATGTTTCCAACATCAGAGCTCTAGGTTACTATCAATTAATTATGGGGGTGAGTAATGGAGGTAGTGAAGTGGGGATACGTGGAGAAGGAGGAGGCGGTGAGGTGGGGATTTGTGGTGGAGGTGGGGATACTTGGTGGTGAGATAGAGAGGTGATATGGAAGAGGTGGAGGTGGAGATGGAGATTCATTGAGGTGAGGATAATTAGTGGAGGTGGGAATGTGTGGTAGTGAGAAGAAGGCAGAGGTAGAGGTGGAAATAGTGAGGTGGAGAAGGGGAGGCAGAAGAATCTATGTTGTGTGACCGCATAAACTCAATCGTGAGGAAGGATATAAAGGAGTATCAGTAGGAATCATGTTTTATTTGGTTGAGGTGGAGGTGGAGAGGCCAAAGCGGAGAGTGAGGGGGATTTGGATGTGGATTTGGATAGGCAGAGGCAGAGGAGGAGACCGAGACAGAGGAGGTGAACACTGATGGTTTTGGAGGACTTTGAGAGCCAGAAGAAAAGGTAGAGGAAAAGGTGGGAAGTAGGATGGTACTGAGGGAAGAAGGCGAGAGGGATAGGGAGGAGGCATAGGTCGAGAGAATATTGGATTGGGGGGAGGAGAGTTGGAGGTTGGGGAATGAATCATGGAGGAGGTTATAACAGAGAGTGAGAGAAAAATTAAGGGGAGGTAGAAACATACCCGAGAACTATTATGGATGAGCCACGTGTATATGTAGGCACATACTATAGTATATACTAGTACCCAACCCATGCATTTGCACAACATAATCTTAATTAACATGCTCATAATTTTATATTACTAAAACCTTTAGAAAGATGCAATATAGGAAGATAAAGAAACATAAAAGTAAATAATAATTTATACATAAACCAATGAATCCCAAATCAATAATTGAACATAGTAATTAATTTTTTTCTTTTATTATGATGGATTGAGGAAGGATTTAATTTATATTTCATAATATACATAAATAGTATTTAAATTAAATTCATTTATTTTTATGGTTTTTATTAATTTTGAAAGTATGGTAAAAATATATTTTTAAATGATTTGTAAAATAAATAAACCAATTTACTTAAAATATTTTTTTTTGGAAAATTTGAAAAAAAAAATTATAAAAGGAAAAAAATCAGGAAAATGGCAGTGGAACCATCTTAGTGAATACTCAATCAATATTCAATATATCTCAATCAATTTATTACTTAGTTTACTTTGTTTAATAAAATCCTTTTGATATTATTAAAATGTTTCCTCATAGAAATATTTCTCATCATTTAGAGGAAGAAAAAAAATAACTTCCCTCCGAGCGATGAGCTATTAAATTTACATTTCAATATTGGGAAGGGATTGAGTTTTATAACCTAGGAAAAATCTTTTGGTATTAAAGTGTGATATTAGAACCTAATAGGTAAAGTTTTGGTTTAATAGAATAAATAAAATATTTTGATTCATCTAAACACTTGAGACTTTGAAAGTGATATTTTTTCACCTAAATGTTTCAAGGACTATTTTTGATGTTGTAAAAGATCCATTGGAAGTGCAATTTTTATGATGGACTTGCCCATGAGAGATTTCTATAGTTTTTCAACCTACAGTACGATCCCAATAAACTAAAGTCAGGGAAGGGTCAACAATTCATAAATCTTCAGTGGGGTAATATATCATTGATGGAATATGAATGTTATTTGAAGTTTTTTATTCAAAAAATATCTCTATAGAGGAAAACTATAGGGAATATAAAATATTATAAAAAATGAAAGGATGGAGTTCTACAAATATCAAGAAACAAAATATCTTTAATCGACTCTAGGATAGACCCCCCCCCCAATGGCATGAAGGATTCCTTTTTTATTTTATTATAGATAATCCCCCTTTTAAGGGTTGAAGGGGAACTCGTACATGACTCGTAGGCCCAAGGCACAAGGCCCGACATGACCCGTAATACATGACCCGAAGGCCCAGGGAATACCATGCCCAGTACATGACCCATAGGCCCAGTCCACTAGAACTACCCCTCTCCAGCTTCTGCATCATTGGTTGCCTTTAGCTCCCCACCTGCATTGTTGATCGGCTAGAATTGCCCCGTACAAAGCTGAACGGTGCCTAGTCCCAATGGAGATTTCGATACCCTCTCATTCTTCCAATCCGATTAGCTCTGTTTCTGGTGACTGCTACTGGTGCTCTGATCCTCATCTGGGGCATGCTCTGTGTGAACTGGGCTACTTCATGGTCTTCAATGGCCCGAAGTCCCTATGGCCCGAAGGCCTTTGATGGCCCAAAGGCCTTTGTGAGCCTCTAATAAGAGGAAATATTCAAATTGGTGACATTTAAAATGAACTATGAATTCATATCGATCCATAATTTTCTCTAATGATTAAATATGGAAATTCGACTTTCTAGGATCACTCCCTCTATCTCAACTTCATATGCAATGGTGATCCCACAATCCTTAGAGAAGTGGGAGAGAGTTACTCATTTACAATCCTTGGAGATACTAGAACAACTTATAGGTCCACATTTCAAGTTTTTTTTGTTTTCTAAAGAAAAAAATTAAATAGCATAGGTTATTTTTTTTTAAATATGTCACAAAGGCATCGGTGATGCCACCTTTGCCTAAACTCCCTATAAAAGGGAATCCCCCCCCCCCTCTCCTCACTTGATTTCCCCCCCATCTCTTCTAAATCCACTCCTATCTCTAAAAAAATCATTTTCCATGCATTTTTTTGTGAAGCATAATTTAGAGGTATTTTTATTTATTTAATTGAATTATTTTTAGTTTTAAATATTTCATTTTTAAGCGGTTTAGTTAATTATAAATATTTTGTTTATTAGGTTGTGTAATTATTTATATATAGTTTGAAATAATTATTATTATTAGTATATATTAAGTATAGATTAACTTAGGAATAAGTATTGTGAAATTTTGGTAGCATAAAGATTATGTAGTTATCTAAGCAATCAAATCCCTATCTGGATACAAACAAGTGAATGTGGCTATGAAAAAGATGTACCTAGTAGTGAAAACTCTAACAAGGAGTTTTGGGCATGACCCGAGGTATCTTGGTACACGACAACGGGGCTTATTGCACTCCTGGTTTGACACTCCCAAGGGATATGTTTAAGATGATTCATATTTTATTTATAAAATAATAAAATATCTAAGAAAAGAAAAATCAAATTAGTATATTTATCAATGATAAAATGATAATTATGATGTTATATAATGAAATAAGGACAAAATCATTAACTAATGAAAGTTATTATTAGAAATTAAAGATGTTATGTATTTATTAGTTTAATTAGTTATATATAGTTTAGAAATAATACTTATTATTAGTAATGAATAATTATAGATTAAATAATGATAAATTAGGATTAAAAATGAATACATATGATTAGTTTATTGTAATTAACTAATGAATATAATATGATTAATGTTTAAAGAATAAATAATCAAAGAAGAACTTAATAATGATTAACTAGTGATTAATGAATGATTGATTAGCTAAAAAAGTTATTATTAGTAATTAAAGATGTTATGTATTAAGTAGTTTAATTAGTTATATATAGTTTAGAAATAATACTTATAATTAGTAATGATTAATTATAGATTAATTAATGATAACTTAGGATTAAAAATGAATACATATGATTAGTTAATTGTTATTAATTAATGAATATAATATGATTAATGATTAAAAAATAAATAATTAAAGAAGAACTTAATAATGATTAACTAGTGATTAATGAATGATTGATTAGTTAAAAAAGTTATTATTAGTAATTAAAGATGTTACATGTTAAGTAGTTTAATTAGTTATATATAGTTTAGAAATAATATTTATTATTAGTAATGATTAATTATATATTAGTTAATGATAACTTAGGATTAAAAATGCATACATATGATTAGTTAATTGTAATTAAATAATGAATATAGTATGATTAATTATTAAAGAATAGATAATTAAATAATAACTTAATAATTATTAACTAGTGATTAATGAATGATTGATTAGTTAAAAACTGGACTAAGAAAATCAGTTGATAAAATGACAATTATGATTTTATAAAATTAAATGGATAATAAAATGTTTTAAAATGTTAGTATCATAAAGATTATATAGTTTATAAATAATTGTTATTATTAACAATGATTAATTATAGAATAATTGATAAATAAAATAGGATTAAAACATGAATTCATATAATGATTAGCATATTTTAGGGTATAAAAAGGCATCCAAAAATTTCATTCTAATAAATATTATATGGTCAACCATCATTGTTAATATTTGTTACACTATCATAATTTTGATGAAAGAAACATTTTTGACGTAGAGAGTCATGTTTGCATGTGTGTACTACTATGGGGAGGTTATTCAAACTAAGAAAGGATCTTCATATAGTACACAACCAATAACAGTGGTTAGTACAGCTGATTATGTAACCATAAGTGACCTTCAAGAGAGAATTCATGGTTCCTTAAATCTGGGACCCGATCAAGAGATCAAGTTTATGAGCTATAGACATTTTCAATTCCCGAAAAAACTGTGAAATCTTGCTTGTCCATTGGTTTCTGATGCGTAGTGGGTCCAAGAAATTAATTTATTTTCTCAATGTTCAGATGGTACCATGATGGAGTTATATGTTGATGTTTCTACTGTACAACAACAACGTCCAGTTGTACAAAGACATAGAATTAAAAGAGTGGTTGAAGGCAGTTCACCCCATGAAATTGAGCCTATTCCAAATGATGCAGAAGAGGAAAATCTAGATGATCTCTTGGATATAAATTTCAATCCAACTTCCGATGAGGAGTTTAATAATGATAGATCAGATGGTGACAAAAGTGTTGATGAGGAGAGATCAGTGAAAGTTAGGAATGAGGTTTCGAGAAATACATTAGTTGTACATCAACCTCAACCTATAATAAATCATCCTCCACTCCTTGAATCTTGGTCAAAAGTAATGATATATGTGCCTGAATTCGACAATAATGTTCTCACACCGACAATTGAGTTTCCCAAAGTTGTACTAGATAGGTTTAGTGAGTTGGAAAAAACCTTATATGTTGGAAGTAATTTTCCAAGTAAAGATGCATTAAAAAGCACGCTAAAGAGATTTCAAATTGAGAGGAACTTCATCTATATAGTTCACAAATAATGTATTAGTAAATATGGAATACAGTGTGATAATTATGGGGATGATTGTAGATTTTTCTTGAGGGAAATTCCAGACATTACATTTGGAGGTTGGAGAATCTCGAAGATTGAGGCAGCTCATACTCACGTTCAGCCAAGACTAACACAAGATCATACTTCATTGTATGTATAATTTGTGTCATATATTATTGTTGAGATGATTGGGACATGTTAAGATGTTCTGATGTCCCTTGTTTAAGAGCAGATACAACAGACACTCAGTTACAAGATTTCCTATAATAAGGCATGGATGGTGAAACAGAAGGCAATTTTAAAGGTCTATGGTGATTGGGATGACTCATGTTGGGTGCTTATAAAATTTATGGCCATACTGAGGTATCATAACCAAGTTTTCTTCCATCTTGATACAAATAAACATGTGTCTCATGATAATCAACTCGATTCATCTCGTGTTCAATTTCATCGGTTGTTCTGGGCATTCCTGCCCTATATCTCCGCATTTTGTTTCAGAAAATAGTTCATTCATATTGATGGAACGTTCCTATATAGAAAATAAAAGGGCATATTATTGATTGTGGCAACCCAAGTGGAAATTATTCACCTCTTCCACTTGCCTTTTCCATTATAGATAAAGAAAACTATGAATCGTGGAGTTGGTTTATGGCATGTATCAGCAACCATTTAACCAATATTGGGGGTGTTTTTTTGATATCTGATTGCCATCGGTAAATTAATGAGGCAATCAATACAAATATCGATACATGGAGATACCCAAATGAACATCATCAGTTTTTCATTAGACGCATTGCTAGCAATGTGCATAAAAAATTCCACAACGAACTGATGAATAAGGAAATCACGAGGCTTGGTACACATTGTATTTGTTATTTTTTTAAAATTTCATCATAAAGATAAAATCAAATTATGTGAAATATCATTTATTCTGTGTAGCATATGAGTCAGATCAACAGCAGTTTGAAGAACGTTTTGAACAAATCTGCCAGGCTAATCAAGAATTTTATGATTATATGATGCAGATTCCAAAAGAAAAATGGACATTGGCATATGACGAGGGGAAGATGTATGGACACATGACCACAAACATTGTGGAGTGAATCAATGGTGTCTTCAAAGCACTTAGAAATCTACCTATAACCTCCCTAGTTTAGGAGAAATTATATTAATGCATAAAGTGCTTTTTTGATAGAAAAAAAACTTGCATCAGATGGAATGCAGTAGGGGATAAGGTACGAAAGACACTTTCAGTGAGAGATTGAAAATAATATTGAAGAAGCTTATGGTTATCATGACTACTTTTTTCGATGAGAAGACTCTCAATTTGAATTTTAAGAGCGTTTAGACCCCATCACAAATCACATCGGTGAAAAAATAGTGGTATTATTGGAAATGATGCAATATCAATGTGGAAACTTTCAGGCCTTACGGTTTCCATGAACACACGGAATCATAGCATGTGCCTCTGTGAACATATCATGGGAAGAATATGTTGATCCAGTGTACTGGATGAATACCATTGCTAACTATTATGATACACCATGGACACTTATTGGGGAGTATCGTTATTTCCCAATGCCCAAAGGCTAGCTATAGTGATACCTGACATCAATCGGTTGCGTCCTCATGGGAGACCAAAGTCCAGTAGAATGCATAATGAGATGGATTGGCCTCATGAACAAGGTTAGAGATTGAGATGCACCATATGTCATAAATAAGGTCATAACCGGAAACGATTCCCTAACATTGTTGGGTAGAGTTCACACTCTTAGCCAGAATGATGTATTTTCTTCATTGTGACATTCTCATATTAAAAACTATATGTTGTTATCTCTTCTTTTTTTCTCAGTTTTCTAAATCCCAAAACCCAGAAGCAGAACACTTAACCTAAAAACATCTTTCTTAAACCTTAATATCAAAATTCTAAACCCTAAACCTTAAAACATAAACCCTAAACCCAAATTCATAAATCTAAACCCTAAAACCTTACAAAAAATCCAAAAACATAGACCCAAAACTCAATATCTAAAACCCTAATCTCTAAATCCTAAAACCTAAAAGATGAATTGTAAACCCAAAAATATCTTCCGTTTACCATGGTTTTTTATAACATTATGTGTCTGATATTTTGATAAACTTTTATATAACGAAATAATAGTATCATAATGATTAGCATAAGTTATTCAATATAGATAAATAGATAAATTTCTAAAACATCATTAGTAATTCCCATGGTTTATCTTAATCCATTCCATAATTAGTTAATCATAAAACTTCTCCAAAATATTTCTAACCAAATTCAAGACCCAATAATTTAGAAATATCGTCTCTACAATTCTAAAAATCAGTATTCCATTATTCCAAAAATGTATATCTTAGTGACACATACCTAATATCTAAATACCATATTAATATTAAATCATTAATAAAAACATGCATGCTTTCAAGAATTAACTTTCTCCTTATTCCTTAAAGAGAATATTAGATTATAGAATTTATATCATAAATCCAAAAGCAGAACACTTAACCCATATTGTAAATTATATGTTGTTATCTCTTATTTTTTTCTCGGTTTTATAAACCCCAAAACCCAAAAGTAGAGCACTAAACCCAAAAACATCTTTCATAAACCTTAAACAACTATTTTACAACAGATCTACATAGTCTCAAAAAAATATTCATATCTACCACCCTTCTTAGACATATCAGACTTCATAACATGGGGAAAGAAAATACAATAAAGGGTTAAATTAGATGCTAAGTAAGGGTAAACAAGGGATATATTATTTGTTCGATTTTATTAAAATTAGGCACATATTTAGGGTCATATTACACAAATAATGTGTTTTAAAAGAGTTTAAAATTTTTACTAAATCAAATTTCTTGTTCATTGGTGCCATTCAACATATTCTCTCAAATACATTAAGAAATGGTATTATAATACAAACCTTATACAGTACATTATTCTTAAAAAGATAATTTCATTAATAAAATTCTTTCACAATATATTTCTTGTAACAAAATACACAATAATATCAATCATTCCACTTAAAGAGTATTAATAACATATTCTTTACATTAGTGTGTTGGATTCTTCTAAGATATATTCCCTTAAAGCATGTATTTATGTTTTTACTTACAAAATTATCATATTTAGAGAAATTATTAAATGTTGTTTTTATTATTATTTATTTTTTCTCTTCTTTCCTCTTGTTATATTTTTTTATTCAAAACCAAAATACATGGAGAATTATATTTCTTTTGGTACAAATAATTTCATAAAACAATGTGAATAAACATGGAATGTCTTGCATTCTAAAAGTCATAATATTATGATGACCATAACATTATATTTAAATTTTACACTTACGACTCATTTAATTTGTTTATATGAAGATGGATGATACCATACTACTCACTCAGTAGTGTACCCATATTTCCCAGGTTGTGTTAGAGGGTGGTGCGGATCGATCGATCAGGGTGTGTCGAGCGCACCATTTTCATCACAGGGAGTCTCTGTATGCCATTAGACCATACTTGCATCGTGTTGGATTCTATGGACTTGCCCTATCAGCTTTCACATTTTTAGACCATCACCTACTTGTTGCCCTCATTGAGAGGTAGAGACTAGAGACACACATATTTCACCTGCCTGAGGGAGAGATGACCATCACCCTCCAAGATGTGGCAGTGCTTCTTGGTCTTTCTATCCAGGGGAGACCCATTATTGGACTCACTCTTGTAGCTTGGACAGACCTTGCTCAATTCTTGTTAGGCGTTGAAATTTTTCCCGACCATAGGGCTACATATGGAGCATCCATATCTATGCCTTGGTTAGAGGTGCAGATTCCACATTTACATGATGATGATGATGATGAGCATACTGTCATGTTTTATGCCCATGAATATATATTACGGATCATTGGTGGGACCATGTGTACTGATCACTCGAGGATTCACATGCACATGATGTATCTACCCCTAATAGAGGACTTTGATCGGATCGGGATATACAGCTGGGGATCGGCCTGCTTGGCATACACATATAGAGAATCATATAGGCTATCCCGCAAGGAACGCACATGTCTCGGGGTATAAATCATCCTTATTCAGATGTGGGCATGGGAGTGCATCCCTATATTCCGCCCTGATCTTGCTGGTCTGCTGATCGAAATGGAGGTGTTTCATGATGCTTCACATGGATGCTAGTATGATCAGTCATTTTTATTGGTTTCTGATGCTACTATGAGTTATTGACTTTAATTTATCATTATTTATTACTATCGATGATGTATTTTACAGGTGGTGTTAGTGACATAATTTTGACGCGGTTTTGAGACAACATTTGGGCGTATATAGGCTTCAGTTGGACGTTCTCTTACCTGATCAGGTATGTATATAAAATCTATCATTGTCTAAAAATTTTAATAATAGCATCAATTTTTATTTTTAGTTAAGCGCTTTTTTAACAAATTCACATGTCATTTAAGATTTCATGGCTTCCATACTAGAGTATTATGAACCAGTTTCTAGGATACTGCACTGTTGGGCTTGAGGATTCTATGGTTGTAGTGCCCCTCATTCACTTCCATATTTTTGAGTAGTAGCATCCTGACAGAGTCATGCACCAGTTTTTATCTACTCAGCTGATTCCATTATCATTGAGATATATAAAGGAGCTTCATGGGATGAAGCTAACAGGGAGGCAGAATGAGGACTGGCCCTGAGTACATGCCCACTTTATCGATTGCTGGTATGGACATGAAAAGTTTTGTATTCAGGGTGTTCCTACGAATCGATTCTCTCTTTAGAAGTAGGTTGAGTATGATCCATGGTATAGACTGAAGTCTATACTTTATCTTACCTAACACGACATAGAGATTCAGAGGATGGTAAGTCAATAAATTTTCATTAGTTTGTATAGTGGAATATTTTCTAATTCAATTTGAATCTCTTTAAAGGGAAGTCACACAGAGCAGCTTGTTCGCATGAGTGATGAAGATGAGGAGGGGGTATTTAGCTGAGCAGTCGTCTATGTTGTTGTGTTGGAGGCAAGGGCATCTTTTCATGCACTTTCTGAGAGCATCTTCGAGAATCCAACCCGAAGAGAGGAGGTTCCTTCCCCAGAGGAACATCCTGTAGCTGCTGCTGGTGATGAGGAACCATGACCACGGCGATATAGACAGTGTCGTGCTACATGTGAGGCCTCACCTATTTCATAGGCAGAGTTCGGCCCTCTAGTAGTCCAGGATCATCCGATTCAGGATGTACCTCAGGTAGTATGGGATCCATCTTTCCTGACATGATATTCACAGTTCTCTCCATATTGGGGTCCAGATCCATCACATCCTCGGGGTTTAGATCCATCGTAGCCTTGGGTTTTAGATCCATCGCAGTCTTGGGGTATATCTCCATCATAGGCTTGGTTCCCCACTGCGATGATGGCAGGTCCTTCTACCACCCTAGTGGGAGAAGGATCTAGAGGTAAGTACGAGATGCAGTTGACAACTCTTCCCACTGAAACACAGATAGAGGATGCACCAGTCAATGTTATAGTGCCTGAGGATCATCCCTCTCCATGTCATCAGACTCCACTGCGCACTCTACGCAGACGTCCTATTCGCAGACCACCATGTGGGACAGAATCTCCATGACATAGACATAGACATTGATTATACATGTTTATTTACATGTTTTATTTCTAATGAAATGAAAACACTATTATTACTATTATACCTTCTTATATGTTTATCTATTATTTCAGTTTTCATTTATATTTTAGGCACATTTTATATTTGACAGCTTTTAAAGTCAACTACTTGAAACATAGAAATAATTTTTAATTTTCAAGTAAATAACTTTAAAAGATTAAAAAATATAAATTATAAATACAATGTAAATAAAATTTAAAATATAGCCTAATAATTCAAAAATTTGTTGAAAATAAAGAGTTTCATAAATAAAATAAATAAATGATAATGAAAGGAATGTAAGAAAAGAAACTTAGAAGTGATAGTGAAAAGAATGAATGTCGAGGAGGATCTTAATCCACCTACTTAACTTTTAAAGCCTATAAAATATAAACTATAAGACCCATATAAATAAAAATAAAAAATTAAACTACTTTTTATATGTTTAATCAATGTTTAAAATTTCATTCATATCGGTTGTATAGTTTATATTATATAGGCTAGCAAAGACACGTACTTGAAACATTTTTAAGATTCAAGTAGGTGGATTCGAAAGCTTATAAATTATTTTTCATCAACATTTTTTAAGAAATTATTTTTATTTTAAACTACTTATTATATGTTTAATAAATTTTTAAAATTTCATTCATATCGGTCTTATAGTTTATATTATATAGTCTAGCAAAGTCACGTACTTGAAACATTTTTAAGTTTCAAGTAGGTGGATTAGAAAGCTTATAAATTATTTTTCATCAACATTTTTTAAGAAATTATTTTTATTTTCAACTAATTTTTATATGTTTAACCAAGTTTTAAAATTTTATTCACATAGGTCTTATAGTTTATATTATATAGGCTAGAAAAGGCACGTGCTTGAAACATTTTTAAGTTTCAAGTAGGTGGATTTGAAAGCTTATAAATTATTTTTCATCAATATTTTTTAATAATTTTTTTTTATTTTCAACTATTTATTATATGTTTAACCAATGTTTAAAATTTCATTCATATGAGTCTTATAGTTTATATTATATAGGCTAGAAAATTCACATACTTGAAACATTTTTAAGTTTCAAGTAGGTGGATTAGAAAGTTTATAAATTATTTTTCATCAAAAAATTTTAAGAAATTATTTTAATTTTTGACTACTTGTTATATGTTTACTTAATTTTTAAAATTTAATTCATATCAGTCTTATAGTTTATATTATATAGGCTAGTAAAGTCACGTACTTGAAACATTTTTAAGTTTCAAGTTGTTGGATTAGAAATCTTATAAATTATTTTTTATCAACATTTTTTAAGAAATTATTTTTATTTTAGACTACTTATTGTATGTTTAATAAATCTTTAAAATTTCAATCATATTAGTATTATAGTTTATATTTTATAGGTTAGAAAAGTCACATACTTGAATAAAAGATAAATTATGTTGAAACATTAAGTTTCATTTATATATATATATATAACCATAACAACATAATAATAAAACATTAAAATTTTAAATATATAAAAACATAATTAAAATAGAAAAAAAAATATTGTTTTAGGGAAAAGGTGGCATCGCCGATGCCGCCTTTAAGGTGTATTTTAAAAAAAATAACTTAGGCCCTTTAAAAAAAATCGGAAAGCATATAAAAAAAATCCTCCGCATTTACCTTGGAAGAAACATCCATGTTGATCTTGATCCAACCTAGATAGGGTGGTTTACAAGCATAAAATATGAAGCCATTATAATTCTTAAACTAACCTTGAATTCCCAATCTATCATAAATAGTGAGCTCCCAGATCGAGTTACCAACAAAGTTAGTATTCAAATATGTATCCACCTTGATAACAGCAAAAAGGTTTTTCATGTATGATTTAATGTCAATGTAATGGTTGCCATACCTTCTTTCATTCCTATTCCACCATATGATACACGAGGCCTCAATAATAGCTATCTAAAATAAATTTTTGAATTCGGCATATCCCTCCTCGGTGTAACGAAAATCAAGAATAGTACTGGTATTGACTATGTTAATATATTACACTTCAAATAGAGATGTCACTATGCTCTATGTATATTATTAACCTAAAACTACATGTACATATTTATATGGGCATACAACACATGAATTAATCAATGTGTTGCTACCATTAAATCAAAGTTCATTCATTGCATTCTAAAAAAAGTAAATATGATATGAAAGGGAGAAGTATTTTCCAAATCTGTTTATAGAAATAATTAAACAAAACATATCCTACAATATTTTCTAGATCATTTTGTATGGGTAGCTCAAATTTTAAAAAAAATATCAAATAAAATTCCAAGAATATCATGAAAAACAACATTAAAAAATTAAATGGTAGGTAGATTAGCTATCATTATAACATAGTGAAATATCAATGAAATATCCATTATATCATCATCACATACAAGTTTATTATGCCTAATATACCCAAGAAAAATCAAACATGAAGGATGTATGAAATCCCTTTCAGGAAAATCGTCCATTATGGTGTATATTTAGGTGAATACTGAGTAAAAATTTTCACTACACATACAGTAAATGTTTAAATGTTATATATATATATATATATTAGTTTTTATATTATAATGTTAGATTTATTATTATATTTTATTAATATTTAAAATGTATACATATATAAAATGTGTATCTTTTATAACACATAATGTAGAAATTTATGTTACCTTCGGTAATATAAATTACCATTTATTAAATTCACAGAAAAAGTAAAAGGCATACACGACTCCTACTTACTTTTCCTGATGTTGATTTAGGATCTTCAAATATTCTTCATCCACCTCACCACTTCAACACACACACAAAAATAGAAAAAAAATTAATCAGGATACACCATTCCCTCATGAAAATTCAGGAATTTTCTATGCTAAAAGTATATTCAAGAAATGAAAGTTTTTCTCAAGGCTGCATTTGGACTTTTATGCACCCATGTTAAGATGTCATTCCCTACTAAAATACATAAATGAAAAAAATCATATGTTATAAGATCTTAAAAATGGTTATATTGATCCTGGGATTTCCTATCTAGAGTAACAGAGTGACATCATAGGTAGTATTATGGTTAAAACTTTATGTGTAGTAAAACAACATTTTCATAGTAATCTTTCATTTGAAAATAAAAACTACAATTCAAATAATAAACATTAAAAGAAGTTATAAATTAAGAGAATCATTAAAATAAATAAGTAAAATGAAAACCTTCAGTATCAAAATAAATTTTTTCATTATAGGATAAGTAGTAGGAAAATATCTACTCCTTGCATGAAATACTAATTCCTTTTAATTTCAAAAATATGTACAGAAGGAAAACCTTATAAATTTCATTGATTAATTTATTCCCAATTTGGGATGTTACTATCATCTAAGAATCCTGAAAATCCATACAATTATGAATAAAATTATTAATTAACAGATAAGTTTATAGGATAGGGGGAAACCTAGAAATTCTATAAACCAAGAAAATGACCAAAAAGTAAATAGTATAGTGGTAAATGCAAGAAAAAAATATAGATAATGAATATATGATTGTAAAACATATAGTGCATGTATTTTAGTGATCTGATAAAAATTCAATAAAATGAAATAGTAGCCATATAAGAAGGCAGTGAACCATTTATCACAACTTCTAACAATGGAAATCATGATGTAGTACGCATGTTGTTGTGAATATTAGGCATTGAGTAAAATTGAAAATAATTTTCTATTTGGTTTTCTACATTCTTTAAACTGTGGTGAATAGGAGAACAAGAAATAAAGTAGTAACCATATAAAAATATTTTTATATATTTGAAACACTGTTATTTTATATTTTAGTTAATTTGTATCATTTATTTGAAGTGAGAAAAGATGTAAGGTCGGATCTATGATAATGTTGACTTTATTTTTCATTCTTAGGATCATTTGTTGCCTAGATTACTTACATAATTCTTTTTGATTTGCAATCATTTGTGACATCTTTATCATGGTGTGTGTTGAATTGTTCAAAAAAATCTCAATAATTAATGTCATGGGAATATTGGACCACAAAAATTTTTAAATGCATATCACATGTGTTTGATTAACAAAATAAAAACTAAAATAGGAAATTAATGCTCATTGAGAAATGAGTAAATGAAAAAGTGAACTTATGTTGATAAAGTTTTATGTTGAATATCTAGTTATGAATAATAGTTATACATTAAAGGTATTAATATTAAATCATAATAAGATAAAATCATTGAAAAAAACTAACCTTTAAGAGAGTAGAGTAGTTATAAAAAATCTATTGTCAAATATTATTTTAGTTAATGGTGACCCTTGATGTCATGGACAATGAGTTTGTTTGAAGTATGAAGATTTTTATTATTGTAAAATCTATGATAGAATGGAATTTTACAGATTAGATAAAATAATATATTTTATATAAATAAATATACAATAAAAAAACTTTACAATTAAAAATATGCATTAGGATTCATATTATAGTGTTAATACCTAGCAACAATCAAAACTCATCAAACTATGGTGAATCGAAAAACCCAAAATAAAGGAGTAACCATATAAAAATATTTTTATATATTTAAAACACTCTTATTTTATACTATAGTTAATTTTTATTATTTATTTGAAGTGAGAAAATACGTAAGGCCAAACCTATGACAATGTTGACTTTATTTTTCATTTTTAGAATCATTTATTTTCTAGATTCCTTACATGATGCTTTTTGATTTGTAGTCATTTTTAATATCTTTGTCATAGTGTGTGATGATTTTTTCAAAAAAATCACAATAATTGATGTCAAGGTAATATTAAACCACGAAAAAATTTAAATGTATACCACATGTGTTTGATTAACAAAAGACCAACTAAAATAGAAAATTAATGCTCACTGAGAAATAAGTAAATGAAAATCGGTAACTTATGTTAATAAAGTTATATGTTTAATAGATAATTATGAATAATAGGTTTGTATTAAAGGGATTAATATTAAATCAAAATAAGATAAAATCATGGAAAAAAATCAAACCTTCAAGAGAGTACAGTAGTTATGAAAAATCTATTGTCAAGTATTCTTTTCATTCATGGTGACCCTTGATGTTACGTATGATGGTTTTATTTGAAGTAGGAAGATATCGATTATTGTACAGTCAACAATAGAGTGTAATTTTACAGATCAGATAAAATAATATATTGTATATAAATAAATATACAATAAAAAACATTTCCAATTAAAAATATTCATTAGGCTTTATATTATAGTGTTAATACCTAGTAATAGTCAAAACTAATCAACTTATTATGGTTAGAGACATCGATTTTATATTCAAAGCTCAAAACCAAGTTATTTCCTTATAAGAATAGATATCATGAAAAAATGTAAAGTGTATACTAATGCAATGTATAAAAGAGAAAGGTGTATGAAAATAAGTTGAAACAATATATATAAAAGTTAGCTTTTAGGATGTTACGTCCTAGTTTTCAGTGGCAACCTTGACATTTGAAAAGGGAAAATAATTTCTCTTGTGATCTATGAAAGCACGAAAGTCAAATTTAGTCAAAAGAAAAAGGCAGATGAAATCAAATATAGGAAATAAATTAAATAAAATGGATGGAAAACATATGAAAAATCTAAGATGCAGAATATATATATATATATGTGTGTGTGTGTGTGTGAGTGTGGAAAATAATAATGATATGAATGCTAATATAAACATGCATGATATGTAGGTAAAAGCAGTGAAAAAATGAAATAAGAAAATTTGAATGACGTTGAAAAGTTGTTCATTGAAATAATATAAAAGGATAATTATTTTTGTTCATCAATGCAATAGTAAAAAAAGATATAGGGTTTTACATCATGGAGGTCATTGTGATTAAATAAGCATTATCCTTAATAGCCTCAATCCACTTTATAGTATTGATGTATCCAATTGAAATCATGAAATAAATTAAGAAAATACATTTAGTGAATGTATATATAATTTACTAAACTAAATGTAAGTTTTATAAATTCTAAAAAATAAAATTGATAAAAATTAATTTTTATGTTCCCATAATGGAACTCAAAATACAAGTAAATTTTAAAAATATAAAACCTATTATTCATATTGTATGTGTTCTGTACATATAGTGGATATACCTTTATACATGTAGTAGACACAGCACACACTGTAATTGAAGACAAAATGATTCGAGGACATTCAGGTGAGGTGTGGGAGTATGAAACTTTACACTACATACAATTTAATATATTTGTTTACCTTTATGTAATTTCAAAGAACATATTCATATTTTATAGAAACATATTTATATAATTAAAAAATTGTATACATACCATTTTCTTACTATATTCATAATGAAGCATATAGTGCTCTGGTTTATAGTGGATTTTCCAACTCTAATTATTTTCATACAATATGCATATAGGGGCATTCATACTAATATTATTTAAAAACTATCATGGTATGAATGTAGTATGAATACAAGTGTATCACATAGGGTGTTAATGTAAATACAAGTATGAATACAAGTGTAACATAGATAAAATGAAGAAAAGTGACATGGTTTATATTTGTAAGGTATTATAGTAGTCTTGGTATGTTTTCAACTAGAAACTAATGAAAATATATATTTACTTAATAACATAAATAAAGAGTGAAACTATTTTTTTTCAATGTGTTTTAAATATAAAAGTTAATTTTAGAGTAAAGAAAATAATATGTACCATTGGGTAAACAAATGATAATGATCCACTCCTCAAGTTAATTGTACAATAAATTTCATCAGAAGAAACAACCTGTAAGAAAATAAACTATAAAGAAGTGGGATAATATGACTTACATATTTTGGAACATTTTATATGTGGATTTCAAGTAAAATTTAGAGTCTATGCTATCTAAAATAGGTAGAGGTTATACTCTGATTTGGTTTGTGGAATTGTTGAATGATGGAAACAGATCGTATGTCATATTATCTATCAATCTATATTTTTTATATTTAGTCAAAAAGTGTAGATAAAACATGTCCACTGACATACTAAAGAATAAGGGAATCCTAGAAGAATGAGAATGAAACTAATAAGAAGGAATAATATGGAGAATTTTTTTGTAAGTCATACATATTAAAAAATTCTAGAAGATGATAGTTGATGTTGAGAAATAGAAGGGAAAGAGAATATTGATGAAAAGGCATGACCAAAAGATGTGTAAAATTTGTAATGATGAAGGTGGAAATTAATGAAGAAACATATATCAAATAAAAATGGTGGATGATATATAAGATATAATAAACTAATATTTATAAAGAAGAAGAAAAAATAACCAGAAATTACTTATAATATTTGAATACAATGAATCAAAATATATTTCTTATTAATTTCATGGAAGATGAGAAAGTATTGGTTTGATATTATATTACATCCTGTAAATAAAATTTGAATAGAAATGAATGAATGAGAAAGAAGCATGAAATTTTAAATTTATGAGATGGAGTGAAAAATGAAATAATTAATTTCATTTTCAAGAACCAGTGTTTTAAAAATACATCTAAAATATAAACCTCAAAATTCATCAGAATACACCATAGAAAAATTATAAAATATACATTGAATAGAGAGATAAATAATTCTTAATTGGATCTTTGTACACTAATAAACACATATCAGATTAGTTTAATGTTTTCACATATCCAATAACATCTATATGGACATTGTATTTCATGATAGGGGAATTAACAATTATAACTATATAATAGACAAATGCAAACTATATTAAGTACAATATAAGAAATTGAGGTTTTTTAGGATTATTATAAACCTAAAATGACAAATAAATTAAATATTATTCCATATGAAATCCAAAAATATAGTGCAAAAATATATTTCACAACATATGGGGAAATACCCAATTTATTGATGGATGAAAGCATACAGTCCATTCACACAGTATAGGGTTCATTATGAAATCTGACTTGCAATCCTGAAGAAGAATGAAATCATACTTGAAATCCTGTGGTTATTCCCAAATTAGAGAATAACCAAAGTACCATGGATTTTTTGTCTATCAATAACAATTAAGGGAAACAATATAGAAATATAAAAGTTGTTAACATACAAACTATCATGAATATGTATCATCCAAAATTGGAGGTATATATAGATAGCCACCAATGGTTATCTCACAATGACCATGCATAACCCCCTTCATATTTCATCTGTATTAAGAAAAAATCAAACTATTTATCCTAAATGCATGAAAGTATAAAAATGTAGTAACTGAAAAAATTAACACCACCCACTTGATAAAAGGCCATGTTATTTTGTGGTGAAAGGCCATGTTATTCTATAAAAACTATAAATAAATTAAATAATTAAAATAAATACATGAATTATGTAGTGAGATGTTGAATTTGAAGAACATGATCTAATACAAACACTTAAAATCTAATTAAGGGAATTTATGAATAAATAATTTTAGAAATGTATATTATAAGAGTTTTTATGTATATAAATTTAAATTTCAATAGATCAGATATTTACAACCATATATACTCTTATCAGTATATGTCATTATGTCCATTTCAATATAAGATGGTTGTTTGAATGCGAATAACTGGAGTCAATACACTCACTTGGAATTTAATTAATGAAATTAATGAAAAAATAGTGAATATAATTGTATTATTTTCATACATGTAATAATATTACAATATTAAATGTCCTAGAAATCCCTATACAAATTAAAATCCATCCAGTGATTAGAAAAATCGTTTAACTTTTTAGGAAAATTTGATGGAAAGGGGTAACCTGTGAAGGATATGAAAAACCTATGAAGTAAAAAGGGGAAGAGGGAAGAGGGAAGAGGGAAGAGGTAAATTGAACCTATAATCCTTTGTAAGAGGGAGATCAAAGATGTGAGACTAGGGGTAATCACCATAATATAGATACAGATTAAAGAGGATTATAGATAAATAAGTAAATAGATGCAGATTATAGAGGATTATAGATAAATAAGTAAATAGATATAGATTATAGAGTAACACATTATAGAGAGTATTTACTCGAATCAATATAGATGAAAATTACAGAGTATTAAATAGAGTATTAAAAAGATATAGAGGATTAAATGTGTACCATTTAGAGGATTAAATAAATGCATATTCTAGAGGATCAAATTTTTACCTAAGATAGTAAGAATAATATACAGTATAATGTAACATACTATGGAGAAATAAGTAAATATAAATTTAAATCACAAATATTGTAATGTTTGAAAAAATGGAATAATCAATGAAAATGAAAATTTTGGTATTGATACATTTATTTTAATAAATATGAAGAGTTGATAAAATCAATACACAGTCATTATTGTAAATATAATATATATACATAATTTTATATAATCAATACATATAAAAATCACGTATACATATCATTCATACAAATCAATATACTTCATATAAAATCACATATCGGGATCAAGAAATTGTCCAATGGAGTCTGACACTGCAATAGAAAATACAGTGAATAATTAATGCTCTACACTACATTAGAAAGTAGGGAAACAGTTTAATGAGACTTTGGATATTGAAAATCACAAATCATAACACAATGAATAAATTATAGAAAAAACAATAGAAATTATAAATAAATTATTAACTTTAAAATATAAAATCAGAAATTACAATTTTAGAAATTTTGAATTGTAACATACAGAAGGAATACTGTGAAACATGAATTCAAACATTGTACTATAATGTACAAAAGTAATTTCATACCTTATCATCGAAACAAGAATCTTAACATTAGGTAATTAAAAAATATGATAATTTTTACCTGATATATAAATAATAATATACATTATATTATAACGCACTATAGAGAAATAATTAAATAAAAATGTAAATAAAAAACATTATAATATATGAAAAAAATGGAATAATCAATGTAAATGAAAATTTTGGCATTGATACATTAACTTTAATAAATATGGAGAGTTGATAAATTCAATACATATCCATTTCTATCAATATAATATATATGCATAATTTTATATAATCAATATATATAAATATAACATATAATTAGAATGAATAAAAAGAAATATACTTTTCATTAAATCACATACCGGGGTCAAGAAATCATCTAACAGAGTTTGTCACTAAAATATAAAATATAGTGAACAATTAATGTTCTACACTAAATTAGAAATTAGGAAACCAATTTAATGAGACTTTGGTTATTGGGAATCACAAATCAGAACACATTGAATAAATTATAAAAAAAACATTATAAATTATAAATAAATTAGTAACTTTATAATATAAAATCACAAATTACAGTTGCAGAAATTTTGAACCATAACATATGGAAGGAATGCTATGTAATAGGAATTTGAACACTGTACTATAACGTATAAAAGGAATTTCATACCTTATCATGGAAATAGGAGTCCTAAAAATAATTTATTTTATATCTTCAAGAATGACTCCAAGGAAAAAACATATATCAAAATTATTATAACACTTATCATCTATGAGAAATACTTTTAAATAATTTCCTAATCATTATGTTTCACACACAGTGATTCTAGATTATACATAGATTATTTTACATAGGGTTATGAGAGTCTATTATAATATATTTAATTCAAATTTTAATTAGAGACAATAAATGGAATAAAATAAATTATAAAAAATCACTTAAATAGTGGAAATTGTAAAAATATTAACATGGAGGGAAATAATAAAATAAACTAGTAATATAAATTTAATAGACTAAATTAAAATAGAATAAATGAAAATAAAATTGAAACATGTTAAAAGGGGGAAATGTGAGTTTAATATGTGAAGGTGGTAGAAGATGAATTGAAACCGAAGGAGATTGGAAGTCTGATGATGGAGTGAGACCAAAATATATCAATATTAACAATAAAATGCACCTTATAGGATCATAATTAGTAATTAGAGGGATCTGATATAAATTAATGAAGCACACAAAATGAATTATGATAAATAAAAAGGTATAGGAAAAACATTCGGATTAGTAAACTCATCATCCATCTAAAAATAAATTGGAAATCAAAACAATATCAATATTTCCAAAAAATGAATTAATTAAGAACATGAAAGGAAATAGAACTGTGATATATTAATCAAATGTGATTAATAGATTATGGGGTATATGATAAAAAATGATATGATTAACCAAACTTGACTATCAGTTTTCTTAAATGGATGCATGTAATGCAAGAAGACATAATTGGTTATAAAATTTCTTTGATCGTAACCCATGAGATGCAATGGGAAAGAATTTGGGGATGGAACAATGAAATTTGAGAATTTAAGTAAAGATATATAATGAGTAAATGAAATTAGGGAATTTAAAAAAATTAAAGATAAACTAACATGATTATTCTTATAACCTAAAAGGGTGAGGAAGAGACAATATTTGGAGAGGATTCCATGTGGATCCACTTATTTTGACCAACAAAATGTGACCATGATGGGATTAATCAATCACCAGGATGAAGCAAGATGCAATGAAATGGAGTGGAGGAAGGTGGAAGTGATCTAAGAAATTAGAATTGGGTTGAAA
Organism: Viscum album; assembly: GCA_963277665.1. Taxonomy (NCBI): domain Eukaryota; kingdom Viridiplantae; phylum Streptophyta; class Magnoliopsida; order Santalales; family Viscaceae; genus Viscum; species Viscum album. The sequence goes on along the minus strand of OY728131.1, from coordinate 1,993,175,141 downwards.
TAAGTTAGGGTTTGGATGTATAATAGAGAAGGGGGTTAGGAATTATGAAATAGTGTGGTGGATGGTGGAATTAGGACTGTATTGTGGGAGAAGGAGAGGCGGAGGTGTAGGTAGAGGAGGAGGAGGAGGTGAGGGAGGAGGAAGAGGCAGAAGAGGATATGAGGTAGAGGTGGAGGTAGAGGTGAAGTCAAAGGCAGAGGTGGAGGTTGATGCGGAGGAGGAGGCATAGGCAGTGGTTAATGCAGAGGAGGAGGCATAGGTTGATGTGGAGGAGGAGGTGGAGGTGGATACCCAGGAGGAGGAGATGTATTCGAAGCCATAACTGGAGGCAGAGGCATAAAGAAGGATGGTATGGGGGAGGAGGTGGAGGTGGAGACCCAGGCATAGGAGATGTAGTCAGAGCCATAACCAGAGGTGGAGGTATAAAGAAGTATGGTATGGGGAAGGAGGTGGAGGTGGGGAGAAGATGGGGTTGGGGGAGGAAATTTGGGGTGGGGGGGGAATCAGGTAGAGGGTGTAGTGAAGAGGGGGAGTAGAAATGAAGGGGAGGCAGACACATATGTGGAAAACAATGTGGAGGAGCCACATGTTGAGGTAAGGACGTACTATAATATATATAATAGATAATAGATTTTATTAACTTTCTTATGTCATTATAATTATAATTATTATTTTATACGATAATAATGGTTTTAAATAATGGAAATCACCCTTATCACATCTAGGTAATGTGCCCCATCCCTCCTCTATTCAAACCTTTTTTACTTTATCATTTTAATTAAAAAAATAATTTAACTAACCAAACACATTTTTTAATGTTATTATTATAATTAAAAAATAATAATAACACCCACTGCATTTACCAAATCCGACCACCTCATCAGAGATCCAAATCTAGTTAATGTCGCATCCATGCCAAGCAACCTCTTCCATAATACTTCATGCATGACATCTACTTGGAACCAATCCTATCACACCACAAGTTATTACCACATGCCAAGTGGTAAAAATAGGGATCTCCAATCCAATTTTGAACCACCTATGATAAAAAACTTGAACCCATAGTACTAAACTGATTTGTTCGCGAAACACCATCCTGTTCATTTATCAATCTATCCTCAAAATACTGATCCATGTGTCATTCATGATACCGCCATGAATTCAAGGGTTCAACTGTGCTTGAACCCTCCCCCGGTAAAGTCGAATCATGACCCCATGTTCTAACGATGAAGAACACAAAGAACGGTGGGGGGAAAACCAATAACAAAGGTGATAAACATAGTTGACCAAGTGTTCCTAGACAATGATTTCATAGGAGGAAAACTGGGGTGAGAAACATGGCATGAACAAGAAATAAATTGAAAGAATAATTTATTTCAATACATGGGCTCATGCAAAGGATCATTTAAATGCAGATCAAATAAAATAGATTTGATCATGATCAATCTTTTAATAAAAAGGGGTGGAAACCATAATTTAAAATTCATACCTAAATTATGGATTGATCATTAGTGAAGAACGAATCCTCTAGTAATGAAGGTGATTCGTTGTGTCTGTTTCCTATCAATTCACCTCAATCTGATCATCGGTTGTCGTTTGGTCTCAATCCGCCAATGAAGGATGCTCTCCTCATCCTCTTAGATCTAAAAGGGTTTATGCAGCTCACTCTTGAAATTTTTTAATAAGAGGGTATTTATAGAGGATTTAATTAGGCAGTTTAATATAACAAATAAATAAATGATTTATTTATTTTAATTAAACATACCTGCCAACAACTGCCTCATTTGAACTTCCCACACCGATCAAATTTAGGTCACACCTAAGGTAAAAACCACATTCTAAACACCATGTTCTAGATTCAATAGTGGTGTCATATTTCCAATCAAATAATTAATTTAAGAGATATTCCACTTTTTCAGAAAACCATGCATACGTAATATAAATTATATTTAATATTTTTATAAAATTAATTCTGGGTTCACTGATCCTCAAAATCTCACATCGTCTTAGTGACCGACTCTGAATATATTCATAGAAATATTCTAAAAGTATTACATGAAAAAACAAGAGTCTATACATTATTCCCTTCTTCAAATATTTTCATCCCCGAAAAGCATAAACTATGGGAAACGGTTGGGATACTGAGCCATCATCTGGTTATTCCATACATCTTCTATAAACTAGGATGTACAACCAAATGAGAAGTGTGAAACTCCATCATCACCTCCTCCCATAACGTGACCAGAATCACCATTTATCCTTGAAAAAGGATGGCGTGATTCCCTTATTCATAAAATACATCAGGTGAAAATCCTGAGGATATATGTTCATGCAAGATATCTTAGTCAATATCCCCAATTTGTGCCTCCCTAACTCATTGGAGAGGTAAAAACCATCAACTGAAGGTATGTTACACAATCCTCACCCACAAGAGTTAACTGAAAAGAGGTCAATTTCTCTGTCACCGTACTCAAAAATAGTGGAAGGAAAACCTCATTGTGAGCATATATGGCCATGAACATTCCATGGGTGGCCAACAAGCTCACGCTGCCTCAAATTCTATAGGGTACACTTTCATTCCCATGTCTAAGAAGAAATATCCGAAGAAGTGGACCTATGAGTTTATAACTCATTCCATGAGAGCTACTATACTACTAGCACTCCCGGAGTATGTTTAGAACCATCCTCTTATGTCTCACATGCTCCAACCCTGATTTTGAGGACATGAGGGTACCATCACAAAATACTACCTTGAACCGACCCATGAAAGGTTAAGGATCTTGCTCACAATTCTTACAAACTCTATTGTGGCATTCAACAAGCCAAAGGGTAGCACCAAGAACTCAAAGCAACTACAGTGGATCTAGGAAGCCACACTCAGTACATCCACCTCTCAAACCACGAGCTGGTGATAACCCATCCTAAGGTCAACCTATGAGATTCGATTTGCCCCAAACCACTGGTCAAAGAACACAATGATTCTTGAGGGTGGATACTCTTCCCTGTATCACCTAGATCGGGTGACGCAAACCCACACCCAACCTCAAGATATTATATACCTCTCAAGTAAACAACACATGGGTTCCAGGGTAAATACATTGATTCTTAAGAATCCCCACCTATATATACCCTCCAACTAAACCAATAGCTCTCGTAGCCCCACAGGGTCATCTGATGTGCTAGATAAAACACTGGTTCATCCCTAGTGAAAGTATAAATAGAGTTTCATCTCACGATGGGGAGGTAAACCTGACATGTCCTCAGGAATGATTTCATCAACCCCCACCATCGTTATAGGAAGCTAAGACCTCACAAAATCTACTACTCTAATGGTAATACTATCCATATAATAAATAAGAAGTTGTAGACTACTAGGAATGATATCATCTTGCTACGTCCAGGGATTACTCCTCATCAAGAAGTAAAACTTTTTCCAACAACCCAAAATCACTACCATACTCACTGGTAGAAATAATATGAGCATGTAAAGTCAACGACTAATCCATACTAAGGAATACATCATAGGGTCTCACTACCACTACAGAAATATTTGGTGTGAGGATATCTCCCCATACAGAGTAAGTTCATCCCATCGGTAGTGTGCGACCACTGATCCTCTCTATAGGGCCTCCAACACAAGAGTTGAGTAAAATGGACTCATCTAGTATTTTAAGGTCTCAAAAAGGGGTTACACACATGTAAATGTGGATTTTGACTCTGTTCTAATAGCTTCAGCTGAAGTAGTAGTGACATGGTTCATACCCCAAACCATACTTGAGCCTCTGGGACAGAAGCTCCATCTGTCGATAACTCATCCTTTCCCTTGTATTCATGCTCTCCTCAACTAGGGCCTCCTCCAACACCCCATCACATCGGCACATCCCGAATAGGCAAGTTAAAGGAACTCCTCCACCACACCTCGATACTATCTACTTTGGGATAGAAATGAATCACTCGAACAGTTTTGAATCATATCACAAGGATGTGTCTCAGTGGGAGAAGTATCCATCTTCCTTACATGTCCAATGCCACACTAAAAAATATCCATCATAGGACTCTACCGATGCCCAGTAGCATACTAGATAAGTCTCACCATGAGGATCACCATAGAAATAGATCCTAACTGAGTGAGTTATCCAAACCACATGATTGGTCCTGACCTCAACCACCTAAGAAGGGAGTTTGGATAGACACAAAACTTGGGTGATCTCTATTTTTGAAACCTGCTATGCACACTCAGCATGGGTGAATCATCTGCTAGTACCATCAGAACCAACTGCTACTCTATGAAGAGCATTGGCTGTGAGTTAAACCAACTTATCAATCAAGATCCATAAAAACTTGAAAACTCAGAACAATGAATCCAACTGATCCTCCACTACCTGGGGATCTAACTAATTGTGGAACCTCATCAGCATCTAGTGTTAAAACTTTCAGGGTGTGCTAATCTTGTTTGCATCCTCAACCTACTATATTGGTATCAACTACTGCTCAATGGACAGGGGCACTTCAACCTACCCTCCTATAGTAAAGAACTTGTGGTATGGACCCTAAACTGAGACCCCATTGCTCATCGGGTCTTCGTTATGATTCGGAAGTTGATAACTTGGATGGATATCTTTGTGGATTCATCACAAAGTGATCAAGACGTACCACTATCAAATGAGTGTATATATATATAATAATAATAATGGTAATTTGATTAAATAAGTATATTCAAAGACACAATCTTATATGATGCATGTACCATTTATCTCTACAACCAATGTCTGGGTATGCCGAGTCAAAAAACAGGTATTCAAGGTCCTGGTGAATAGATACGTCGACCGCCTGTACCATCACCAGATTCCCTGGTATGAGAGCTTCACTCGAGAAACTTTGAAACTATTACACTAATCCCAACCAAATCCTTGTAAGGGTACTACTCTCATCAACATCCCAAGGAATGAACTCCCCTAATTCCAATCTGTCATGACCCAACCAAAGTTGGGGATCAAGACATAACTACCCCAATCCCACCACTATAGGACAAGGGGTGGAGACTAGCACTAAATAAATATCTTACATGTGGAGGCATTTTCCTAAGTACTTTTATGCACACACATAGGCTAAAAAGTAAATCAAACATGCATAACCTCTAGGGTGTACAAGAGTATGACAGTGCAAACTAAAAATTAAAGGAAAAAATACACGATCAACCAAAAATATGTCCTTACCTAACAAAACTAGAAAAGTAAACTGATGAGAGAGTTCAACTTCCGAATCCAGATCTATGGCCACCATACATGGTCCAAAGTACCACATATCCCAAAGTTCCTTAGAAGTCATCGTCGACCTGTTCGTTATCTATATAAGACATGACATGTGAGATCAAAGATCATGCAGGGGTGAGTATATACATACCCAATATGATGCCCCTAAATCTGAAGGGGGAGCATTAAGAGATACAATAGGAATAGAAATACTGTAGATAGTAAACAAGAAAGAGAAAAACTCAACCCAAACCAAGAGTGAAAGTAACCTCATCCAAACACAAGGGTATCAACATGGTGAGTAGATAAATTACACATAAATTATTCACCACCTATATCAAGAAATAATACTCATCCAACCATGGTAAACTAAACACAGAAAGCACATGGAATACCCCATACATCTTCACCTCTCATTGAAATAGAGTAACCAAATCCAAGGGTATGGATACAGAAGAATATATATATATATATGCTCAGTCAAATAATCCCAAATGAGAGAGTAAGGGGATATCCATCTCATAGATCAAACCAGGAAGAAGAGTAACCAACAGTTCCAAAAGTCCAACAATGATGCCCAACATCTCACGCATCTTCCTAGAAGTAATTTTCTAAGTCAAACCAAGCCTTATCTTTATACCGCATAATAGATGGGTCATAAACTCAAAGTAGAGGATTCATGACCTAGTAAGTCAGGGGGGTTCCACTCTGTAAGTATCCATAGAGGACCTGCACCCATGCTGATGGGGGGTTCCACTAAGAAGTCGTTGATAACTTCAATACCTAGCTCTACTGAAGGGTATCATGTCGTAGTCTTTGAGGACTCCACTACCCATCTCTACTAGAGGGTCTTATCAGAAATCACTAAGAACTCCACTGCTCATCTCTACTAAAGGGTCTACTTGGAAATAATCGAGGACTCCACTATCCAGTATCTACTAGAGGGTCTACTTGAAAAAAATTGAGGACTCCACTACTCAGTCTCTGTTGGAGGGTCTACTCGAAAAGCGTCGATGACACCACTTCCCAGCTCTATTGTAGGGTCTACTCGGGAAGCATCAAGGAATCTAATCAAGAAGCGTCAAGGAATCTACTGCCCAATCTCTACTGGGGGGTCTACTAGGAAAACATCTATGACTCCACTACCCAAATCTATTAGAGGGTATACTCAGAAAGAATCAAGGAATCTACTACCCATCTCTACTAGAGGGTAAAACTCGATAGTTATCAAGGACTCCACTACCTAGCTCTACTGAAGGGTACCACTCAGTAAGTCTCTAGTGATCCTATGTAATAAATTTCATCATCGAGCATCGCCTAACCAAGCATCATTCCCAGAATATTCCATATCATATCTCAAAATCCACAACTGAGGGAATTATCGCATTATATGCAAAAAAACACTCAAGATAGGCTACTCGTGGACAAAATCTGGGTTCAAATGAAGAAGATACAAATGATTTATGTTTACTAAAAATGAAACAAGTAGTAAAAAATGTTTCAAGGACCCACACGATGTGTGGTATTTCTCTACTACCCGGTTTTGTCCTTGTCACACAACTTTTTGTCCATGTAGTACTATATGGCATGTAAGGGTGCTACACGACGTGTCTAGGACAAAATCCTGAAAAATGCATGAGGCTCATCATCAGTTCAAGGGAAAAATCATAATTCCATTGATATACCTATGAAAATGGCCCTAGATGGCCAAACAGATCACACCGTTGTGATCCTCATGGAAAAAAATTCAGGATAGACTATTCACTTGTCCAAATCGGACACCCAGTGAGAAAGTCACATTACACAATTTAACACTTAAAATGTGCTTCATAGGCCCACACCATGAACACAAATTAAATATCTAATATTGGACTCAAAACGACTACCTCAATATCATGGTCACAACATCATATACGGTTCGCTATTCTGACACCGTATGAAGAAGATACGCCATATACAAGATTCCAAAATATTATTATTATTATTATTGTTATTGTTATTATTGGGAATTTTGTGGACCCGAGTCATGAGTCAAAAAAGGTATTTATCACTGGTCTTGAAATTACCATCTCAAATTTAGGGTTATGCTACCATTGATGGTTCATCAATCTGACACCGTATGAAGAAGTTAGGTTCATATTAAAGGTTTGGAAACCAAAATAATAATTTTTTTTTATTTTTTAATTAATAATCAAATTGAGAGGCATGAACTAGGCTCACTTCTACTACTTCAGGAGCCTATTCATCCTCCTTTAACTACTTTAATTTTATTAACTTTATCATGAAATAATTGTCGTTATTATTATTTTATATAATAATAATAATAGTTTTAAATAAGGGAAACCACCATTATCACATCTAGGTCATGCACCACACCCCTCCTCTATTCAAACCATTTTTTCCTTTATCATTTTAATTAAAACCATTTAATTTAACTAACCACCCACATTTTTTAATGTTATTATTATTATTAGAAATAATAATGACACTCACCACATTTACCACGTATGACCACCTCATCAAAGATCCAAGTTTGGTCACCACCACACCCATATTGAGTGTCCTTCACCATGAAACTTTGTACATGACCTCCACTTTGAACAAATCACATCACACCGCACGTTATCACCATGCACCAACCAGGAAAAAGGGGATCATAGATCTAATCCCAAACCACTCTGATCACAAAACATCACCCACAGTACTGAACTGATCCATTCACAAAACATCATCCCACTAGTTTATCAATCTATCCTCAAACCTCCAATCTTCATGTTGTTCATGTTACTTCCATGAATCTGGGGTTTTACCATGCTCGAACATTCCCTAGAAAAGTTGAATTGTGACCTCATGGTCCAATGATGAATAATGTAAAGAACATTGGGGGAAAAGTACTAATGAAAAAAGTGATAAACATTGTTGGAGAAGCATTCGTATCCAACAATTTCATAGTGGGAAAACTAGGGTGAGAAACATGACATGAACAAGAAATAAATTGAAAGAATAATTTATTTCAATACATGGGATCATGCAAAGGTTCATTTAAATGCAGATCAAAGAAAATAGATTTGATCATTCTTGATCTTTTAATCAAATGCAGTGAAAACCACAATTGAAAAGCCCTGCCTCAATTATGGATCGATTGTTGGTGAAGAACGCATCTGCTAGCGATAAAGGTGATCTTCTGTGTCCGCTTCCTATTGATTCACCTCAATATGATCACCAGTCATAATTCGGTCTCAATACGCCAATGAAGGGCGCTCTCCTCCTCCTCTTAGATCCAAAAAGGGTTATGCATCAAACCCTTGGAAGATTTTCATAAGAGGGTATTTATAGAGGATTTAATTAGTTCATTTAATATAACAAATAAATAATTTATTTATTTATTTTAATTAAACATACCTGCTAAAAGATACCTCATCTGAACATCCCACGCCGACCAACTTTAGGTTACGCTTAGGGTAAAAACTACATTCTGAACTCAATGGTGGTATCAGATTTCTCATATGAGTATCTATATGTGAGTTATTTGGGTTAGGGTTATTAAATAAATAAATTTAATTAATTAATTAATCTAATTCACTCACCAACAACTGCCCCATTTGAACGTCCTGCATCAACCAACTTTAGGTCATGCTTATGGTAAAATCCATGTTCCGGATTCAACTGTGGTCTCATATTTCTGATCAGAGACTCTATTAAAGAGATATTCCAATTTTTCAGGAAAATCATGCACACATAATATAAAATATTTTTAATATTTTTTTAAAATTAATTATGAGCTCATAGGCCTTGGAATCATGTGCAGTCTTAGCACCTGGTTTTGAAAATATTCATAGGAATATTCCAAAAACTTTCATGGGAATACTAAAGTCTCTACATTATTCCATTATTCAAAGCTTTTCATCCTTGAAAACACAAACTAAGGAAAATGTGGGGATACTGATCCAATATCTAAATCTTCCATACATCTTCCCTAAATTGGGATATACAGGAAAATGAGAAGTGTGAAAATCCCTCATCACCTTCTCTCATAACATGACTGAAATCGCCATTTGTCCCTAAAAAAATATGATGTGATTACCTTCTTAAGAAAATAAATCATGTGAAACTCCTAAGGATATATAGTCATGCAAGATCTCTAATTCAATATCCCCAGGTTATGCCTCCCTAACTCAGCGAGGAAGCGAAGAGGTAATATCCATAGACTAGAGGTATGTTGCACCATCCTCACCCGCAAGGGTTAACTAAAAAGTGGTCAATTTCTATGTCACCTCACTCTCAAACAGTGGATGAAAAACCTTATTGTAAGAATCTAATACCATGACCATGCCCTGGGTGGCCCTAAATCTCACACTTCCTCAAACTCTGTAGGTTCCACTATCACTCCCATGTCTAAGAAGACATATCCCAAGAAGTGGACCTTTGAATCTAGAACTAACTCCACAAGAGATACCATATGACTAGAACTCTCGAAGCATGTCCAACACCATCCTCCTATGTCTCACATGCTCCAACTCTGACATCAAGGAAAATAGGGTACCATCACAAAATACTACCATAAACCTACCCAAGAAACATTAAGGATATAATTCATAAGTCTTGTGTACTTTGATGTGGCATTTAACACACCCAAAGGTTTCACCAAGAAATCAAAGAAACCGCAACATCTCTAGAAAGACATGTTGAGTACATCCACCTCTCAAACTAGGATCTAGTGATAAACCATCCTAAATTCAACCTATGAGATCCACTTCACCCCAAACCACTGGTCGAATAACTCAATGATTCTTGGGTGTGGATACTCTTCCTTGCATGGATCTGGTGGTGCCAACCCACACCTAACCTCAAGATCTTATCTACATCTTAGGCAAAAAACATAGGGGTGCTTGGGTGGACACATTGGGTCTTACAAATACCTACCTATATAGACCCTCCAAACACAACAATAGATCTCATAGCCCCATGGGTTCATCCGATTTTCTAGCACAAACATCAATTCGTCGCTAGTGAAATTCTAAACAGAGATCCATCTCACAGTGGGGAGATAAAACCAAAACATCCTCAGGAATGACATCATAAACCCCCACCATCATTGCAGGAAGTTGAGAGCTCGTGAAATCCACTACTCCAATGGTAATACTATCTATCTAATAAAGAAGCAGTTATAACCTCCTGCGAATGCGCTCATCCTAGTACATTTGGGGATTACTCCTCATCAAGGAGGAAAACTTCATGTCACAACTTAGAAGCACTATTATACTCACTGGTAGAAATCATTTGAGCACAGAAGGCCGATGACTAATCCATACTGAGGAAGACATCATAGGGTCTCACTATCACTATAAAAATATTTGGTGTGAGGCTCTCTCCCCTCACAAAGTAAGTTCATCCCATCAACAAGAATGTGCAACCACTAAACCTCTCTACAGAGCCTCCAACACAAGGTTAGAGAAAAAGGTACTTATATGGTATTTTTAGGTCCCAAAAAAGGTTTAAAAATATGTAAATGTGGATTTCAACTCTATTCTAACAATTGAAATTGAAGAAATAGTGACATGGGTTGTAACCTGAACCACACTTGAACCTTTATGCCAAAATATCAATCTGTCGATGACACATCCTTTCCCTTGTATGTCCTCTCTCCTCAACCAAGTCCTTCTCTAACACCCCATCACATTTACACATCCTAAACATGAAAGTAAAAGAAAATACTCCACCACACCTCGATACTATTCACTTTGGGATGACACTAACTCACCCAAATAGTTTTGAATCGCATCACAAAGACGTGTCTCAGTGGGGGAAGTTTCCCTATTCTTTTGATGTCTGATGTCATGCTAAAACATCTCCATAAAAAGAATCTACCAATGACTAGAGTTTCCCCAGAGATGTCTCACCATGAGTATCACCATAAAAAGGGATCCTACCAGAGTGGGATATCCAAACCACAGGATCGGGCCTAACCTCAACCACCTGATAAGGGAGTCTGGCTCAACATGAAACCTTGTTGATCCCTATTTTTGGAACCTTCTATGTGAAATCAGCATGGGTATATAATATTTTGGTACCACTGGATCCAACTAGTTCTCTATGAAGAGCACTGATTGCGACTGTAACCATCTGATCGGTTGAGATCTATACAAACCTGAAAACTCATATCACCAACTCTATCCAATCATCCACTTCTTGAGTATATGGCCCATCAAAGAACCTCAGTGGCCTCTAGCACTGGAACCAATGGTGTGATTTAAGACTAAGTTCATCCTCAGCCTTCTATAATGGTATCAATTACTACTTGATAGGAGAGGGTGCTGTTACATGCCCACATTGAGGAAAGACCTCATGGGATGGACCCTAAATTGAGGCCTCATCACTCATCGGGTTATCACCATGATATAAGTCAATAACCTGGATGGCTATATTCATGGATTCATCTCAAAGTTATTAATACATACCATAATAAAATGAGCATATATATATATATATATATAATAATGGGGTATAACTCAAGAAGGAAATTCAAAGATGCAATCTTATATGATGCATTTACCATTGATCCCTACAACCAATATCTCGGTATGCCGAGTCAATAAGAAGGTAGTCAAGGTCCTTGTGAATGGATACATCAGCCGCCCATACCATCACTAGATTCTTTGGTCTTAGAGACACACTCAAGACACTTTGAAATAATTTTACTAATCCCAACCAAAACCTCATATGAGGATTACTCCGAACAACATCCCAAGTAATGAACTCTTATAATACCAATATTTCATGACCCGAACCAAGCTAGGGATCACACTCCAACTACCCCAATCCCGCCTCCATGTTCCAAAGGCATATCTAATACGGGGAGGCCTTTGCCTAAGTACCTATATGCACACACACATCCATCTCAATACAGAAGTGGAGAGGGAATGAGTGAAAGATGCAACACAACTAGAAAGTAAACCAAGCATGCATACCCTCTAGGGTGTACAAGAGTACGATAATAAAAACTAAAAAGTAAAGAGGAAAATTACACATTCAACCAGAAATATGTCCCAACTTGAAAAAACTATAAAATTAATCTACTGAAAGAGACCAAATATGAAATCCCAAGTTGTGACCACCGTACGCGGTCCAAATTACTAGGTATCCCTAAGCACCTCTGAAGTCACTGTAGACCTATCCATCATCTACACAAGACACAAAAAATGTGGGGAAAATCCAATGTAGGGGTGAGTATATATTCCATTTCTCTCTCTCTTGGGTTTTTTTAAGCATATATGATGATTGGGTTTCATTACCCTCTTACTTTATAGGTTGGGTTGGATATCATTTATTATTATTGCTTCCCCTTTTTTGTTTTTGGGGAATCTTGTTAGTTATGTATATAATCACTCCAGAATGGAATTTTTCCATGTATATTGTGTATTATACAGTCAATATATAGATCAAAAATGATTTTGGTAGACCTGGTATTAGTGTAGCTTAGAATCACATAACGGTTTTGGCCATGTTTAGTGTTTGGACTCTAGGATCTTGAGTTGGCCACTCCCCTATTTTACCTATTTATAGTTGTTTTCAGTTTAGGCTTCCCCCTATACTTATGGTTGTGCATTTATTTTTTCCCTTACACTTTTGTATAGCTTATTTCACTCTGATATATATCCTAGAGGTTGTTACATGAATTGTTTACTCTTTAGTAACTTATGCTTTCTTATATCTTTTCATTGTTGGATGGATTTGGTTGTGTACATGTGTACAAGTAATTTAGGATAAGGCTTCCCATTTTAGTGTTGTTCCTAATAAGTTCTTGTAACCAACCACTAGCCTATTAAAATCAATCTTGCGGTGTCACATTTGGCTTACTGCTATCCAAGCGAGCCCTAGTGGGTCATATCATGGCATATATTTACAACACTTTTTAAAATATACATTCAGTATCACAAACCTGTCAACATCAAAGAATTAATTTCCATATCATCCATAACTGATATAGAAATTCAATAAATTTTCACAAAATTATTTAGGTATATATCTTGGATAATCCAATCATATTGAATTAGTACCATTACTTCCTAACAACACTTGGTTTTAATGAACTTGATTAGCTTCTTAAAGAAACATTGTTGAACTTTTCAACCAACTTGTCTTCATCTGGTTTGAACTTTTACCAACTTGTATTGTCTATACACCACTTTATAACCTATAAATAATATTTTAGTTCATATATATTCCTAAAAATTTGAGAATATCATGTAAACATTCTTTAAATTCAAACATATTGTTGGGACATTTTAATAGATGATAATAGGATAAATTCCCTAATTAGAACAAGCCATTTTAGTACTGCCTTAAAGAATGTAATATAATTAAAAAAATAATAAAATATGTGTATTAAAAACACCCATAAAATTTCATTTAATCAACCATTATTTACATGCTCTTCTCAAGATATAGATGAGATAAAATACACATCTTATAATAATTTTATCTAAGCTTAAAGCATCTGAGTTATCAATGTAGAAACTCCTTTTCTCCATTACTTGAAAGTAACCTTAAAGATCCAATTATTTATTAACTTATAAAATTCTATGTATTTAAAACACTTTTAAAATAATACAGTTGATATCATATATCTATTAAAATAATAGAATTTATTTCTATAACTAATAAAGATTTAAGGAAACCTTTAGTCTCACCGAGTCATCAACATATTCAATCATATTGAATATCATTTGACATACCCAATCATATTGATTATATGAGACTAAAATTACTTAAATAATTGACTTACCCAATCGAATTGAGTATATGAGACTTAAATCATCAATGTACACAATCATATTGAGCGTGTGAGTTAAGAATAAAATTACTTTGGTCATTTTTCACCTAATGCTTTTGAAACCTTAAATGAATCACTCTATGCTTCCATAAGTATCTAGATTCATGTGTTGAACAAATTCAACACTTGGTTACTAAGGAAGGAACTCTTCTAACACATTTAATTTTTTTTAATAAATTTTGTTAAATCACTAGTCTTAGGAGTAACATTAAGCTTATCCTTATTAATGATTCATCACAAAGTTTATCTTGATGATGATGATGATATTATCTATAACAGAAGATTTTTTGAAATGAGTATCATGTATTATGACCATTCAATAAGGAATTTTATTAAATGGGATCCCACTAAAATGATTACCACTATTAAAATTCATCATATCCATCAGTGGACCAAGATCCATATTTCACTAATCTTCATGCCACTTTAGTGTTTCTCCCAATGTTTAGTTATTTAGGTAGGGAATCATCCCAATCATAACATATATGAATCTTGGATAGTTGAGAGGAAAAGTATTTTTCCAATCCATCACATGGATAAACTTAACTCTATTCCTTTGATTACCTAATCTTATTAGGGTCTCTCGACTAGTGTAACCCAAAACAAGCATTGAAAATAGGCTAACAAAGGACAATCCAAGGGTACCCAGCTTTGGCATGACCTACCCAAGGATGTTCCAGTGTCACCTATATTTTCTTTCCTTACACAAGATAATCTATGGGAACCAAACTTTGGCATGACCTACTCAATTGGATGATCGAGATCGTGACAATTTATCCTTTGAAAAGAATCTCACACTTAGTATTTGAAGGGGATTTTATCTCATGATATTATTTCATGCTATTCCCTTTCATGTATGCATGATTTAAGTAATTTAGTTTTGGAATCCTATCCCCTTGACCAAATCAATATGTTCAAACCATATTGATGTGTATCTCTTTATACAACCCACAAGTCTGTGTTACTCATACAAAATCAGAAGTCAAGTATATTCATACATATCTGAATGCATCATATGCATAAGATAAATGAACACTTCATGTAACGGCATAGAGTTAAAATTGTAGCTAAACCTTGATCACATCAATCATAAAAAAAATATGGCTTAAATAATACCCAAATATATCCCCCTTTTATTTTAAACAATTTAATATAATTAATTATGAACAATTCATAATTTAAATATAATTTTTTTCTATTTTTTGGCCTTATTTCATAATTTATAACCCTTTATAAATTATTTCTTATTATTTATAACTAAACGCTTTTATTTCTAGATCATAAGTATTACCATATAATTTGGGTAAAAAGGTATTTCAAATATTAATATTTAATATTTGGGAATAAAATGTTTCATAAACATTTATTTAATTATAAAAAAATTTATAATTAATCAATCTATAAATATTTTAGAAATTAAAATATACAAATGATTTATAAACCATCTAAATCATTTTCTATGTTAAAAACATTTTTAAAAAAAAATTAAATCAATTTTAATTACCCTTACACGGAATCCTTATTCTACATAAGGGTAACCTCCTTCTACCCTTATGTAGACTATCTATGTAAGGGTAGATACCCATGACCCTTACATAGTAGATGTTGTGTAAGGGTACATCAGGTCTTACCTTTATGTGACTTTAGGAAAAAACCCGATTACCCTTATATATCAATATTTCGCGTAATGGTAAACAATATCATACCCTTACGTAGCCATTTACACGTAATGTTAAGATCATGTAACCCTTACATAGACTGATCAATGTAAGGGTAATGTGATATGACCCATACATGGACCACTCTGCATAAGGGTAAATCCTCGGTTACCTTTACACAGCCCAACAGCATAAGGGTAAACTGTTTTTCCAAATTTTTATAAAACCTGAAAAATAATGCTATGTTTTTTTATTATTCTTCATTTCAACACTATATTTCATAAATCTAAATCATGGGTTCCCTTTGATACCAAGTTTAGGTTTTATTAGAGTCTAATAACAATTATTAGATCAAGTATAAGTGATTAAAACACTTGTCTAAGGATCTCTCATGCAAGATAAATGAAACATGCAATAAAACTAAAATGAATAATTGTTGTAAATGTGTATACCTTACACAAAATAGACATTAAAACATTTTTTATCATCATATGAGAGTTTTATAAAATCAAAAAAGTGGGAAACAAAAGCATCCCACCTCTGTAGGTATCCAGAGGCCGATTTGGATCATCTAGTGTTTAGATAGGATTTATCCTTTCTCTAAACCCTGTAAGAGCCTATAATGAAAAAAAGAAGAATAAAGAGACCAACAAGTCAATGAATATTGACTAAGAATGAGGATCTAAATCCACACCCTAATGCCATCATATGGGAATAGGGTTTATATAGAATTTGTGGATGATCATGAGTGGTGTATGTATTAACTCATGCGTTAAAATGCATATATAAATGTCATGGTTAGATTATGTATTGTATGAATTTACTCCCTATATGTATCATATAAATATAAAATTATTTCATTTAATGATAGATTACATGGGTGAAACACAAACTCATAACTATTTATCATTTTTTGTAGTCACATATTGCATAAAATAATACTCGTATGTGCATAAAAATCATAATTTTCATGCAATATATATATATATATATGTATAAGGCATTATGGAATATCTCTATCAATCATACGGGAAGACACATCCTATATTGGTTAATCAAATCCCCCTGCTTGATTGTTGTCATACTCAATTACCTACTATTTGGCCAATTTCTCAAATGGATTTAGATAAGTATCAAAGTACAGAACCTCATAAGTAGAGAACCTATTTGAAAATCTCAAGTTGAAGGATCTATAACCAATGTTCACTTAAGTAACACCAATAACACTACAAAAAAAATTGAAATTTGCGGCAGTTTTGAAAACCGTTTTTAAATATTTCGTCAACATTTTTTTAGCAACTGTTTTTTAAAAATCACTACTAAATATGATTTTTTATTTTTTATTTTTTTTAGTAATATTTTTTCAAAAACCACTGTTAAATATTATTTTTTTAAAAAAATAAAATAAAATTACTATTTTTAATTATTATTTATTATTTATAGTCATTTATCATTTATTATTTGCAATTTTATTTAATTATCATGTGTTAATTATTAATTATTTATAATAATTAGATAGTGATTGTTTGAGACTTAAATTAATTCTACAGTAAGTTGAAAATCAAACTTCATCATCAAATGACCATAACTTTTGATTTAGGTGCCCATTTTAGCTTCACAACTAGTTAAATTGAAACTTGTGTAATGAACTACAAAAAAATTAGATGATAATATGGTAGTGATTAATAGAATAAAATTTATTAGTGTTTTAAGAGAAGTTGAAAATCAAACTTCAACTTCAAACGACCATAACTTTTGATCCAAGTGTCCGTTTGGGCTATACCACATATCAAATTGAATTCTGCGAAGAGATCTACACCATGTTGAGTGGGTGTACCTTGATAATTGTTTTTTTAATCATAAAAGGCCCAAAATTCCTCAAAAATTGAGTTTTTTGTTTAGATACCATAATGTTTGAGCATTCAATGTGATTTTAACTTCATTTAAGAGTGTCCTCATATGCCTGTTGGGTTGTCTATGATTTTATTCCATGGATTTAGATTCTAATTGATTTAATGGTGTTGCATTTGTTGTGGTTTCCCCTCTTTTGGTGATTTATTATCTATTATATATATATATTACTGTACATTTATCTATATTTGTTTGTAATATATATATTTATAGATATTTATTTAAAATCATATATAATTCCATCCATTCATAAATATTTATATGTATTTATGAATATTAGTATATATTTATATATATGATATCAGTATATATTTATATGTATTTTGTTGGTTGGTGTGTGTGTGTGTGTCTTATTGCTTGTATTTATATACATTTATGTTAAATTATTTATATTTTTATATTTTTATACTATATATATAACTATACTTAAATAAATTTAAATGTAATTATATATATTTATTTAATATTTACTATTTATTATTATCTACTTATTATTTCTTATTTCTTATTTCTTATTTCTTATTTCTTATTTCTTATTTCTTCTTTATTATATATTCATTTATCATTTTTATTAATTCATTATTAGTTTATTATTAATTTATTATTTATTATTTATTATTTATTATTTATTATTTATTAATCATTTTCTTATTATTTATTATTTGTTTATTATTTATTTATTTTTTATTTTTTATTTATTTGTTATGTATTATTTGTTTTTTATTATTTATTATTTATTATTATTATTATTAAATATTATTATTTATATATATGTATTTATATGTATTTATATATATATAATTGTATTAAATTTTATTTACTCACCATAGGAAGAGCTTACGAGTGTTTTAGGGAGTACGTTGCCCTAGTTTCGGTGGATATAGGCCCTCCAGGTGGGGATGATCTTGCACTGATTTATGTCACGGTGTTAATGTCAACAGCATAAGTAGGGTGTCGAGGACACGGGTGGCTGGATCAAGTGGGATATGATCGTGTTGGAGGCAAGTTTTAGATCTTTGGGTAGATACGTGTTACAGGTGGTTTTAGGGGGTTTCCTAGGAATTCTTTTGCTACTTTGGGTGGTCAGACATTGTGCGGTCGAAGACAAAGAGTCTTTGGTGGGGGGGAGAGACTTGTAGTGATTCTCGGGTTCATGGATAATGATCATTAGTGGAGTGATGGTGGAGGTTGGCCACAGGTGGTGATGGAGCACGGTTGACAATGGGTATTGTTATGGAGTGGTGATACCTGTTCATCGGCAGCCATATTGGAAGGAGTCGGTTAGGGTTTCTAAAATTGTGTTTTTTGACAAAGGACTTTGAATCATTCTTTTAGACTTAATCCATTGGTAATTTGGGTCATTTGCATTTTGATGGACCTTTGGGGCATGTTGTTTTGTCTTCAGGTCACATGGCCTCCAGGCCATCATCAGTGAAAGTCCCTCGGGCCACAGGACCTTCGGGTCAGCACTAGTGGCCAGAAGGCAACGCAGTAGGGACTGGGTGAATGGTTTAGTGAAACAAGAAGGCAGTGCAGGTAGACACTATAACATCCCGTTACTATTTTTAGGTATTCCTAAACACTCCTTTTAACTGAGATTTGGTTGGGTTTTTTTGGGGTTGTTTCAGGTTGAAAATTTGAGAATCTTAAAAATTATGGGATAGTGTGCAGTTTGCACATGGTTGGCACACAGTTTTCCAAACTGTGCGCCTAGCTACAGGAAAATGGAAAGTTTTGGATAGAGAGCTCTGTATGTCTTGTACATGATTAGTCAATCCATGTGTCCCCTTAGGAGAAACTGTGTGACCCATTTATAATAGGCGCATGGCCTGAGCACGGTTTTTCCAAACCATGCACCATTTCCCAGGTAATATGTAAATGAGATTTTAAGAGATTTAAAATTTTATTAAAAATTCACAAACCCCTGTTTTAGGTCCTAGACAGGCCTCCTTTGACCCAAACTATTTTCTCTCGACCTTGGAGCTTCTAAGAAGGATTTTTAGCCACTTAGACCCCTCTCAGATGTGATCTGAAGCTAAGGGAATGTTAGTTGATCCTCCTCTGGTTAGTTTCATACTCCCATTCTTGATCTCCCACAGTTTCTCTCTTTCTCCTATGGTTTTATGGATATTCATTTTTTGTTGGAGGATCTAATACCACTGTTATGGATCTAAACCTAGGTTTGAATCTTGTTTCTCCCAGATCTCATTGTTGTCATCCTTCTTTGATAAATCTCAGCTAGGGTTTGGTGATTCAAGATTAATTTATCCCAAGGTAGGTGGTTCCATTATGATCCCTTATTTTTATTAACCCTAAATTACTTCATTTAATTTCAACTATTTTTAATTAAATGCAATTTTTGAATTCTGATAAAAGGATTTTAATTGTTTTGTTGAAAAAACCCAATTCCGATGAATTGGGATTTTTAAGAAAAATGGATTTTTAGCGTGGGATTGGAAATTGATAAGATTTAAATTTTTTAATTTAAATTTAGGTTTTTATAGAAATTTAATTAATTAAATTGTTGAATTTATTTGAAGAAAAATGTTTTGATGGAAATTTTGTGAAAAACACCAATTCTAGTGAATTGGGGGTTTGTGATGAAATTGATGGAATTGTTTGAAAATTAAATTATGGTATTTAATTGTGTAATAGACTGTGAAATTACATGAATTGGTTTCAAATCCTTGTTTATAAAAAATGGATTAAAAATGTTTTTGATGGAAACCTAGTGGTTTCATTATTTTTTTGAAAAAGGCATGTTTTTTATTAAAAACTCGTTATGGTTTTTAAAGGAAAAATTAGAATATTGAAATGGAGTATGGGATTTAATTGTATTTTAAGCAGTCTTAAAATAAGTTTCTCATCGTTGTTTTGTACTACAGCACATGAAATCCTTAGGTAATTAGTGTGTTATATTGGACAACACTTCATGACTTACAATGTTCCAAAACATCATATAAGTGCATCCCATTCCTTACACGATGGTGATGAATCCTTTTGTACTTGGTTCAAGAGATGTATGTACATACTTTTCCATATTCACAGTGTTGGTTCCCTATAGCCTAGAACTATCATACCTATTTGGCACATGACCATATTTCATGCTTGTTTGTATTTTAAATGTAAATGCCATTGTAATAAACTATTTTACATGCCTTGATAATTTATATAAACTATTTTATATAAAAGTGTGTATTTAATTCATTTTGTGAAAAGTGTCATTTATGTAAATTATCCTTTGATTAAAGGTTAATTCCATATTTTGAAATTTTTTTACATCATTTGAAATGTAAATCATGATTTACTAAATATATTTCCATATTTTAAATTATAAAGCATGATTTTTTTAAATATGTTTTTATAAATTCAAAACTTGTTTATTTTAAAATTGAAAATATGTTATTGGTTAATTTGATATTGGAATCTTGTTATGGAATATTTGGTGCAATCGTACTGGGTTTTGGCTCACACCCTACTTGTGCCTTCGGGTGTTTATAGATTATCTCCTTCCAGGTTTGAGCAAGGGGAAAGGATCTCTTAAAGGTGGATCCAGATGTTGAACCTTGGACTTGGTGAGTTGTTTCCTTAGAGAATTGGCCCATTTTCCCTATTAGAGTGAGATAAATATCACACGCCATGTGGTTGATCCCACACATCATGTGACGCTACTTGGGTAACAAGTCATTTTCTAAAGGCCCATGCCTAATACCCGATGTAAGTATACACACCATGTACCCGAAGGGACATGTAGTGTATATGTACATGGTTAGATGAGTCGTGTACCTTGTTCACACACCAATAGTACATGGGCACGACCAGAGTACACGGGAATTCCTAGAGTACATGGGAACGGGCCGAAAGACATGGGGATACCTTAGGCTTCAAAGACACATTGTGTACTCCACGTACATGCCATGTAGATACAAATGATTGGATAATCCATGTCTAGGGGAGGATATGACCATGTTTCCAAGAAAGGAAATATTCCATGTGACCCTATGTACACATCGTGTACTTTTTAGGAGATTTATACCTTGTGTATCTCTATCTCCGAGACTCAGATTTGGGCCAGTGAGCAGCCCATCCTGAGTAGTTTTTTACATAGAACGTGTTATAGTGGCCTTTTTTAGAAATAAAGAAACTATGTGAGGTGGTAGTAGTGGTATGATTATCTCAATGATGCTTAACCGGTGGCAATGATCAGGTTTGATCATCAGAGTGTTACCAGGGTCAGTAGTCCCCTATCTCTCTCTAGGTGGTGAGTCCCCCATATTCTTTATACAAGTAGAGATAATTCTCCCCCACATTACAAAGGACATAGTTCCCCTATCTCTAAAGTGGACTCCCTTTCATTGAGATCTGGTGATGGGCGAGTCCTCCATTGGAGTAGTGATCCCTCAATTGTACTATGTAGAGATGAGGTGTGGGATGTATATATTCGTGATGGGTTGCAAGAGATGCATGGGTAGGTGATAATGATTCCTCAACTTTGACACACGGTAGTGAGTATCAAACCTTCCACCCAATATCTTATGTGGTTACGTGGGTTGTTTTGGCATCAATGATGGGACCTTTGGATATGCAGGAAGACTCTTCATTCTTAGTAGGTTTTGGTGATGAAGATCCAATTTCTCTCTCACTTGGGTTTATTTTTAGAATATATGATGATTGGTTTTCATTACCCTCTTACTTTATAGGTTGGGTTGGCTATCATTTATTGTTATTTCTTCCCCTTCTTGGTTTACAGGGCATTATGCTAGGTATGTATATACTCACTCCAGCATGGGATTTTTCCATGCATATTGTGTATTATATAGTTAATATATATATCAGCAATGATTTTGGTAGACCTGGTATTAGTGTAGCTTAAAATCACATAGTAGTTTTGGTTGTGTTTGGTGGTTGGACTCTAGGATCTTGAGTTGGTCACTCCCCTGCTTTACCTATTTATAGTTTTTGTCAGTTTGGGTTTCCCCCTTTACTTCTGGTTGGGCATGTATTTTTTCCATTACACCTTTTTATAGATTATTGCACTTTGATACATATCCTAGAGTTTGTTACATGAATTTTTTACTCTTTAGTAACTTATGCTTTCTTATATCTTTGAATTGTTTCATGGAGTTGGTTGTGTACATGCGTAGAGGTACTTTAGGCTAAGGCTTCCCATTTTAGTGTTATTCCTACTCAGTGTTTGTCACCAACCACTAACCTATTAAAGGAAATCTTGTGGTGTCACATTTGTCTTACCGCTAGCTAGGCGAGCCCCAGTGGGTCGGATCATGACATATATATTTACAACACTTTTTAAAATATACATTCAGTGTCACTGCCTTTCAAAATCAAAGAATTAATTTCTATAACATCCATAACTGAAATGGAAATTCCATATATTTTCACAAAAAACATTAGGTATATATCTTGGATAATCCAATTATATTGAATTACTACTATTCCTTCCTGAAAAACCTTGGTTTCAATGAACTTGATTGGCTTCTTAAAGAAATATTGTTAAACTTTTCAACCAACTTTTTTTCTTTCAGTTTGAACTTTTACCAGCTTGTATTGTCTATGCAGCACTTTATAACCTATAAATCATATTATAGTTCATATATATTCCCAAAACTTTGAGAATATCATGTAAACATTCTTTAAATTCAAACATATTTTTGGAACATTTCCATAGATGATAATAGGATAAATTCACAAACTAGAACAAGCCATTTTAGTACTCCATTAAAGCATGTTATATAATTAAACTAATCATAAACTATGTGTATTAAAAATACGCATATCATTTCAATTAAACAACCATTATTTATAGGCTCTTCTCAAGAGATATATGAGATAAAATACACATCTTATGAAAATTTTATCCAAGCTTGAAGCATTTAAGTTATCAATGTAGAAAACCCCTTTGCTCTATTACTTGAAAGTAACCATCAATCTCTAATTATTTCTTAAATTATAACATTCTATATATTCACAACACTCTGAAAATCATACAGTTGATATCATATATCTGTCAAAATAATAGAATTTATTTCTATAACCAATAAAGATTTAAGGAAACATTTAGTCTCACTGATTCATAGACATATTCAATCATATTGAATATCATTTGACATACCCAATCATATTGAGTATATGAGACTAAAATTCCTTAAATAATTGATGTACTTAATCAAATTGAGTATATGAGACTTAAATCATCAATGTACCCAATCATATTGAGCATGTGAGTGAAGACTAAAATTCCTTTGGTCATTTTGCATCTAATGTTTTTGAAAACTTAAATTAATCACTCTATGCTTCCATAAGTATCTAGATTCATGTGTTGAACAACTTCAACACTTGGTTACTGAGGAAAGAACTCTTCTAACAAATTGATTTTTTTTAAGACATTTTCTTAAATCACTAGTCTTAGGAGTAACATTAAGCTTCTCCTTATCAATGATTCATCTCAAAGTTTAGATTGATGATGATGATGATATTATATATAACAGAAGCTTTTTTTAGATGAGTATCATGTATTATGACCATTCAATAAGGAGTTTTATTAAATGGGATCCCACTAAAATGATGACCCCATTTAAAATTCATCATATCCATTAGTGGACTAAGATTCATATTTCACTAATATTCAGGTCACTTTAGTGTTTCTCCCATTGTTTAGTTATTTAGGTAGGGCATCATCTTGATCATATCATACATGAAACTTGGGTAGTTGAGTGGAAAACTATTTTTACAATCCATAATATGGATAAAATAAACTATATTCATTTGATAACCTAAACATATTAGGGTCTTACATCTAGTGTAACCCAAAAATAAACATAAAAAATAGTCTAACAAAGGATAATTTAGGGGTACCTAGCTTTGGCATGACCTACCCAAGGATGTTCAAGTGTCACATATCTTTTCTTTCCTTACACAAGATAATCTATGGGAACCCAACTTTGGAATGACCTAATCAATTGGATTATTGATATCATTACAAGTTATCCTTTGAAAAGAATCTCACACTTAGTATTTGAAGGGGATTTTATCTCACCGTCTCATTTAAAGTTATTCACTTTCATTTATGCATACTTTAAGTAATTTAGTTTTGGAATCATATTATCTTCACCAAATCAACATGTTTAAATTATATTGATGTGTATCTCTTTATACAACCCACAAGTTTGTGTTACTCATACAAAATTAGAAGTCCAATATATTCACACATATCTGAATGCATCATATGCATATGGTAAATGAACACTTCATGTAAAGGCATAGAGTTAAAATTGCAGCTAAACCTTGATCATATCAATCATCAAAAAATTATGTGGCTTAAATAATATCCAAATAAATCCCCCTTTTATTTTGAACCATTCAAAATAATTAATTATGAATAATTCATAATTTAAATATAAACATTTACTATTTTTTTGGTCTTAGTTCATAATTTATAACCCGTTATAAATTATTTATTATTATTTATAACTAAACACTTTTATTGTTAGATCATAAGTCATCCCATATAATTTGGGTAAAAAGGTATTCAAATATTAACATTTAACATTTGGGAATAAAATGTTTCATAAACATTTATTTAATTATAAAAAAATTATAATTAATAAATATATAAATATTTTATAAATTAAAATATCCAAAAATACCTTTCATGATGATTTATAAACATTTTATAAACCATCTAAATCATTTTATACCTTAAAAACATTTTTAACAATTTTTAAAGAAATTTTGATTACCCTTACGAGAAATCCCTATTCTACATAAGGGTAACCTCCTTCTACACTTATGTAGACTATCTATATAAGGGCAGATACCCATAACCCTTACATAGTAGACGTTGTGTAAGGGTACATCAGGTCTTACCTTTACGTGACTTTAGGAAAAACCTGATTACCCTTATGTATCATCATTTCACGTAATGGTAAACAATATCATACCCTTACATAAACATTTACACATAAGGGTAAGATCATGTGACCCTTACATAGACTGGTCAATGTAAGGGTAATGTGATATGACCCTTACATGGACCACTCTGCATAAGGGTAAATCCTTGCTTACCTTTACACAACCCAGTTGCATAAGGGTAAACCGTTTTTTCAAATTTTCATAAAACTTGAAAAATGATTCTCTGTTTTTTTATTCTTCTTCATTTAGACACTATATTACATAAATCTAAATCATGGGTTCCCTTTGATACCACTATTAGGTTTTATTAGAGTCTAATAACAATTATTAGATCAAGCAGAAGTGATTAAAACACTTGTATGAGGATCTCTCATGCAAGATAAATGAAACATGCAATAAAACTAAAATGAAGAATTGTTGTACATGTGTATACCTTACACCAAAGAGCCATTGAAACATTTTTTATCATCATATGATAGTTTGATAAAGATCACCAAAGTGGAAAACAAAAGCATCCCACCTCTATAGGTATCCATAGGCCTATCTAAATCATCTGATGTTTAGATAGGATTTATCCATTCTCCACACCCTACTAGAGCCTTAAATGAAAAATAGAAGAATAAAGAGGCCAATAAGCCAGTGAGTATCGACTAAGAATGAGGATCTTAATCCACACCCAAATGTCATCATATGGCAATAGGGTTTATATAGAATTCGTGGACGCTCATGGGTGGTGTGTGTATTAACTCATGCATTAAAATGCATGTATAAATGTCATGTTTAGATCATGTATTGTATGCATTTACTCCCTATATATATCATATAAAATATGAAATAATTTAATTTAATGATAGATTACATGGGTGAAACACAAACTGATAACTATTTATCATTTTGTTACAGTCACATATTGCATAAAATAATACTCTTATGTGCATGAAAATCATAATTTTCATTCAATATATATATGTACAAGGCTTAGGGAGTATCTCCATCAATCCTATGGGAAGACACATCCTATATTGGTTAATCAAATCCCCTACTTTATTGTTATCATACTCAATTACCTACTATTTAACCAAATTCTCAAATAGATCTCGATAAGTATCAAAGTATGAAACCTCATAGGTAGAGAAGCTATTTGACAATCTCAAGTTGAAGGATCTATAACCAATGCTTACTTAAGTAACGCCAATGAAACTACAGGAAAAATTGAAATTTGTGGCGGTTTTGAAAATCACTGCAAAATATTTTGTCAATGTTTTTTTAGCAGTGGTTTTTTAAAAATCGCCGCTAAATATGATTTTTTATTTATTTTTATTTTTTTAGTAGTCGTTTTTCAAAAACCACTGTTAAATCTTATTTTTTAAAAAAATTAAAAAATATATATATTATTTTTAATTATTATTTATTATTTATAATCATTTATCATTTATTATTTGAAATTTTATTTAATTATTATGTGTTAATTATTATTTATTTTTAATTATTAGATAGTAATTGTTTAAGACTGTTTCTTCTGGAAATGGGGATGACCTTGTTTGTTTAAGGTTCAAACTTTCCAATCGGTTTCTAACGGGTTTATTCATAGAAACGAAAACATCCAATGATTCTATATCCATTTGGACCTACTTTCCAAAGGTAGGTGCTCATTAGTTGTGGACCGATGAGCCTTAAGAATTTGCATTGGTCGAGAGGATGGGAGGTCAGACTCATCACACCTTTTTGAGGGGAATTATTACCTACTCCGGGACTCTCTTATAGATTTAAGCTATGTTCACGAATCCTTATTAATTCACCAAGTATGAAAATGAGTTTTCCTTTAGATTTGGCAATCAATGATTGATATGTATGAGATTTAGAGAATCTTTTATATGTATTTGAGGTTCTTCATCGATGGAGAATCATCCGTATGTATTGGAGATTCTTAGTCAATGCTATCCTTCAATACGTTATATAGAAATCTCTTGGTCATTATGATGACTATACTGGTTTTAAAGCCACTCAGTGGGGCACTTTAAGTTTGTTGTCATTCAGAAAGACAAGGATTATTTCAGAGTTGGGACCGTACCCGCAGATGGGCTACCTATGTATCCTTGTTAAAAAGAAAGAAATCAAAACCCACGCAGTTTGATAGGAAGGATATAGTTTAACGTCATATGGGACGGAAAAGAATTAATGAAAGATGAGCTTGAACCTTATAAAGGCTTCCTACGTACTCTACTTTAAAGGCAGAGATCAAAGTCCACGTAGTTCGGGGAAGAAGTATTATGTTTATGCATGATTAATGGCCCAAAGAGAGATGTCATAATTACTTTTACCACTACGTGAAAAAGGGCTTTTTGCGACGGGAATAAATCTCGTCGCAAAAGGTCCGTCCAAGAGGTTATTTGCGACGGGGGTAACGACCCGTCGCAAATAACCAACTATTTGCGACGGGATTTCGTCTCTCGTCGCAAATAGTTTGGCGCGGATAGCGCGTCAAACCGCATGAAGGTTATTTGCGACGGTGAGATCTCATCGTCGCAAATAGTTAAGTATTTGCGACGGGGTCCGTCACAAATAACCGGCGGCGATTTATAGCTTTTTGGGACGGGACACTTTTTGCGACGCGGCCTGTCGCAAATAATCAGCGGCGGTTTATAGCCTTTTGCGACGTCATGTCGTCCCATCGCAAAAGGTGTGTCGACATGGACTATTGGCGACGGGTCTCGTCGCAGATAACTTTTTAACCAACGACAGTAATTAATGCGAGCGTAGGTATTTGCGACTGGTCCCGTCGCAAAAGATACTTTTTGCAACGGGTATCCCGTCGCAAATAATTTAACCTATATATACCCCCATCCGTTTTTCCTCTCATTCCTCTCAAATTTTAGATTATGTTGCTCTCTAAACTCGGATTTTAGAGAGAAAATTTTTCTAAGTAAATTTTTTTGTTCACGAAGAAGTTGTGAAGCTGTTTACATCAATAGCAAACTAGTCTTAAAGGTATTTATGTTTTTTTAATTTATTATTTATTTCATTTTTTATGTTAATTTTTTTATTGTTGATTAGTTGTAATTAAATTTAATTTAAATTGTTTTGTCATTAGTACTTATTTGTACTAATAAATTGAATTTTTTAGTATCAATTTTTAATAATTAGTAGTAATTATTAATTATTAACGATAATTAGTAATGTATATAATTAATTTGTAGTAATTAATAATAATTGGTAATAAATAGTAATTAATAGTAATTAATAGGAATAATTAGTAATAATTAGGAATAATTAGTAATAATTAGGAATAATTAGGAATAAATATTAATAATTAGTAATAATTAGTAATAATTAGAAATAATTAGCAATAATTAGGAATAATTAGCAATAATTAGTAATAATTAGAATTAATTAGTAATAAATAGCAATAAATAGCAATAATTAATAATAATTAGTAATAAATTGTAATAATTAGTAATAAATTGTAATAATTAGTAATAAATACTAATAAATACTAATAATTACTAATAAATATTAATAATTAGGAGTAAATACTAATAATTAGGAATAATTGGCAATAATTAGAAATAATTAGCAATAATTAGAAATAAATAGCAATAATTAGAAATAATTAGGAATAATTAGCAATAATTAGGAATAATTAGCAATAATTAACAATAATTAGTGATAATTAGGAATAATTAGCAATAATTAGCAATAATTAGCAATAAATAGCAATAATTAGTAATAAATATGAATAATTAGTAATAATTAGGAATAAATACTAATAATTAGTAATATTTACTAATAATTAGGAATAAATACTAATAATTAGTAATATTTAGCAATAATTAGTAATATTTAGTAATAATTAGGAATAATTAGTAATAATTAGGAATAATTAGCAATAATTAGTAATAATTAGATATAATTAGTAATAATTACTAATAAATACTAATAATTAGTAATAATTAATAATAAATACTAATAATTAGGAAAAAATAGAAATAATTAGCAATAATTAGGAATAATTAGCAATAATTAGCAATAATTAGAAATAATTAGCAATAAATAGGAATAAATTGTAATAATTAGCAATAATTAGGAATAATTAGGAATAATTAGAACTAATTAGCAATAATTAGAAATAAATAGCAATAAATAGCAATAATTAGGAATAATTAGCAATAATTAGGAATAATTGGCAATAATTAGGAATAATTAGTAATAAATAAGAATAAATTGTAATAATTAGTAATAAATTGTAATAATTAGTAATAATTAGTAATAAATAGTAATAAATAATAATAAATAGTAATAAATAGTAATAAATATTAATAAATAGTAATACTTAGTAATAAATAGTCACAGTTAGTAATAAATAGTAATAGTTAGTAATAAATAGTAATAATTAGGAATAAATACTAATAATTAGGAATAAATACTAATACTTAGTAATATTTAGCAATAATTAGTAATAATTAGCAATAATTAGTAATAATTAGCAATAATTAGGAATAATTAGCAATAATTAGTAATAATTAGCTATAATTAGTAATAATTACTATTAAATACTAATAATTAGTAATAATTATTAATAAATATTAATAATTAGGAATAATTAGAAATAATTAGGAATAATTAGGAATAATTAGCAATAATTAGCAATAATTAGTAATAATTAGTAATAAATAGGAATAAATAGGAATAATTAGTAATAATTAGGAATAATTATGAATAATTAGAACTAATTAGCAATAATTAGAAATAAATAGCAATAATTAGCAATAATTATGAATAATTAGAAATAATTAGGAATAATTAGCAATAATTAGGAATAATTAGTAATATATAGGAATAAATTGTAATAATTAGTAATAAATTATAATAATTATTAATAATTAGTAATAAATAGTAATAAATAGTAATAAATATTAATAAATAGTAATACTTAGTAATAAATAGTAATAGTTAGTAATAAATAGTAATAGTTAGTAATAAATAGTAATAATTAGTTATAAATAAGAATAATTAGTAATAATTAGGAATAAATACTAATAATTAGGGATAAATACTAATAATTAGTAATATTTAGCAATAATTAGTAATATTTAGCAATAATTAGTAATAATTAGCAACAATTAAGAATAATTTGCAATAATTAGGAATAATTAGTAATAATTAGAAATAATTACTAATAAATACTAATAATTAACAATAATTAGAAATAAATAGTAATAATTAGATATAATTAGATATAATTAGATATAATTAGTAATAATTAGTAATAATTAGTAATAATTAGTAATAATTAGTAATAATTAGATATAATTAGATATAATTAGTAATAATTAGTAATAATTAGTAATAATTAGATATAATTAGTAATAATTGGTAATAATTTGTAATAATTTGTAATAATTTGTAATAATTTGTAATAATTTGTAATAATTTGTAATAATTTGTAATAATTAGTGATAATTAGTGATAATTAGTGATAATTAGTAATAATTAGTAATAATTAGTAATAATTAGTAATAATTAGATAAAATTAGTAATAATTAGTTATAATTAGTAATAATTAGATATAATTAGTAATAATTAGTAATAATTAGATATAATTAGTAATAATTAGATATAATTAGATATAATTAGTAATAATTCGATATAATTAGTAATAATTAGATATAATTAGATATAATTAGTAATAATTAGTAATAATTAATAATAATTAGTAATAATTATTCATAATTAGTCATAATTAGTCATAATTAGTAATATTTCGTAATAATTAGTCATAATTAGTAATAATTAGATATAATTAGATACAATTGTCCTTGCTTGGTTGATCACCTTACAAGTAGCATTGCAATAGGACAACCAAGTCATGCCCTTCTCATCTATAAGAATTATCTCACATGACCCTTTACATAGACCATTATTCCTTGAAAATTTAAGGGAAAGATACTGATGTCCCCTCAAATTTTTAAGGATGAATGATCTATGTAAAGGGAGTAAGATGATTCTTAGAGACGAGAACGACATTACTTTGGTCATCCTATTGCAACACTACTTGCGAGATGATCAACCATGCAAGGAAAATTCTAGAGTTTACATTGGACATGGCTAACACAAACTTTTTATTGCGCATGACCTGAAAATTGGCGACCCTTTGATATTTGAACATGTTAAGAATATAGAAAATCCTGTTGAAAATATTGATAATTTTAATATTTTATAAATTTTTTATTATTTTAATAATATTAATATTTTTTTTCATAAATATTGATAATATAATTTTTTTATTAGTAATAATTAGATATAATTATAATTAGTAAATGAAAACTTTTTGGATAATGAAGGGAAAATTTGTAATCATTTCCATAACGATGATTTCCAAATTTCCTTTTATTATTCAAGCAGTTTTCATTTTGCTAAGTATTACTAAGTATTGCTAAATTAGTAATAAATAGTAATAAATAGTAATAAATAGTAATAATTAGTTAGGAACACTTAGAAATAAATTTTAATAAATTTTAATAAATTCCAAGAACCTGGCACAATTTCCAGTGGATTGACGACACTCATTTTTCTCGATGACTTTTCTCCTTTCAACTCTCACCGACTCAAAACAATATGAAAAATGTGCTGCTACATAGGCATATTCAATCTTGTATACACGATATTGGATATACATTCGTAGGATCGTATTTTTTATAATGTTCTCAGGCGATGACAGTTGGAAGAAGATGATTCATCGACGAAAAGGGGACTCTTTTGTCCGACTGCTCATTTACTTGCATCTTTCTCACACTGAAATCACAATGAAGAATCTGGTTGGAGGTACGCATATTCATTCTCTTGCAGATTCTTCATTGTGATTTCAGTGTGAGAAAGATGCAAGTAAATGAGCCATCAGACAAAAGAGTAATCGTCAATTCACTGGAAATTATGTCACCTTTAATTAATGGTAATTATTAATATGTAGTAGTAATTATTTATCTTCTTTTTTCAGATAGTATTTTTATAATTTCAAATTATTCAAAAACTGTGATGATTTTATATTTTGTAGAAAAATATGGAACAAGGAAGTCGACATCAGTCATTATTAGATGATCGTGCTTGGATAAATCAGTGCAAAAATCCAAATGGTTCTGGTTTAAATCCTGTATATATTGAGGGTGTTGAATCTTTCTTAGCATTTTCATCATCAAAACCAGAATATGTTTCAGAAGACACAATTAAGTGTCCTTGTAAAAAATGTGCTCTGAGAACGTTTGACACATTTGACAAGGTTGTGGGACATCTCTTGCGTTTTGGTTTTTAACCAGATTATGTTTTTTGTTATCAACATAGTGAACGCAGTTCCAGAGAAGATACTAATAACTTGATTCTGGATCCATCACAGTTCCAAAATTTAGTACACGATGTTTCAGGTCCATCTGTTCAACAAACTGAAACTCACGATGATATTGATTTAACTCCTGAGTTGTCACCATCCAAATTTTATGAGTTGTTGAGGTCTTTTGAGGATGTATTATATCCTGGTTGTAAAATTTATGGCTATTAAATCAGATAATGCAATTTCAAACAACTGTTTTGATCAGATATTTTCTTTGGTTAAAACATTGTTACCTGAAGGAAATGTGTTGCCTGTAAATTAATATGAGAGTAAGAGGTTGGTTCATAATATAGGCCTTAGTTATTGGAAGATTCATGCATGTGCAAATGATTTCATCTTATATTCTGGTAAAAATGAGACATCGGATAGTTGTCCAACATGTGGACAATTGAGGTATAAAGAAGCTCAACCAAGGAAGTCTGGATTGATTCCTGTAAAACAGTTAAGATATTTCCCCCTTACACCCATGCTGCAATGTTTATTTGTGTCTCATAACAAAGTGTCAATGATGTCATGGCACAAAATTAATATTTCAACTGGTAAAAGCTTGAATCATCCATCTGATGGTGATTCATGGAAACATTTTGATCGTCTGCATCTGTCTTTTGCTTTAGAATCCCGAAATGTGCGATTGAGTCTTTCTACTAACGGTTTCTATCTGTTTGGTTCTTATAGTAGTCAGTATTCATGTTGGCCTATCTTTATAAATCTGTACAATCTGCCCCCATAGATGTTGATGAAGGATCCCTATATCTTTTTGACCTTATTAATCCCAGGACATCTGAAAAAGAATATTGATGTTTATTTGAAACCATTGATTAATGAGTTAAATGTATTGTGGAGTAATGGTGCTAGTATATATGATGTTGTTGAGAAACAAAATTTCACATTAAAAGCTGCATTGATGTGGATTATTAGTGACTTTACAGCATATGGCATGTTATCTGGCTGGAGTACATATGGTCTGAAATCATGTCCTTACTGTATGAAAGACAACAAATCTTTTATACTCGTCAATAGAAAAAAAACCTTTCTATTTTGACTGTCATCGCAGATTTCTTCCAATCGATCATCCTTTTCTAAGGAACAAATATCATTTCAAAAAAGGCACAATTGAAAGGGATGAACCTCCAAAAATGATCATAGGTACAGAGTTAAAATCAGTTTTAGTTTCTTTACCTCCCATCACATTTGGGCCAATAGTAAACCAACAGAAAATTCATGGCTTTGGAAAAGAACATAATTGGATAAAACGAAGCATTTTTTGGGATCTCCCATATTGATCTGATTTGTTGGTCCACCACATGTTGGATGTCATGCACATTGATAAGAACTATTTTGATAATTTATTTCATATAGTTTTGGATACACCAGGTAAGACCAAAGATACTGTAAAAGCATGATTAGATCTTGCCCAAATTTGCAAGCGACCGGAACTTGAACTATTTGAAAATGTTATATCACAAAGGTTAATAAAGCCAAAAGTAGCTTATACACTGTCCAAAGAGTTTTATTTATTATTTTGTCAGTGGATTGTAGATTTGAGACTTCCAGATGGCTATGCTTCCAATTTGGGCAGATGTGTTAAGAATGGTCATATTACCAAATTAAAAAGTCATGATTTTTATGTTATAATGGAAACACTTATGCCGATTGGATTTAGAGTTTTGTTGAATTCTATGATTTGGGATTCGATAACAGACATATCATATTTTTTTAGAGACATTTGTGTAGTGACAACTAACTACGATGCGCTAAGCAAACTGGAAGAAGATGTTGTTTTAATTATATGTAAACTGGAAAAAATATTTCCACCTGCTTTCTTTGAATCAATGGAACATCTGATATTACATTTTATACATGAATCTAAATATGGAGGTCCAATACAGTTTCGATGAATGTACCCATTCGAGAGATGCATGCAGAAATTGAAGAAAAAAGTACGTAACAAAGCATCAGTTGAAGGCTCAATTGCTGAAGCTTATTTGTAAGAGGAAATTTCTTTTTTATGCTCTCACTATTTTTAATCTAAATATACCTCAAAACAAAACTTCATGGGATGTAACGAGTGAAATGTTAATGATGAAATGGACAATCATTTATCAGTTTTTAATCAGGAAAATCTTGGCTTCGGTGGAGTTCAAGAATGATGGATTTCAGACGATGAAAATCACAGAGCTCATACATATGTTCTGCTCAACTGTCAAGAAATGACAACATTTATACTATGAGTGCTTCTATCACTTATTCTATAATTTTTGTTATAGTATGTAAACTTATTTTATTTGTAGGTTATATGATAATCATATCAAGAAACAAGTTCCACAAATTACAGCAGCTGCTCTTGAAGAACGCAGACAAAAAAAATTATCAATGGTTTCAAAAGATGGTAACATAAATTGTTGATGGTTTAATATCAATTCAGTTTACTATTTATTATATTGATAATTGTTTTATAAATTTTCAGGTGTCTCAACATGCTGATAAAATTGATAAGTGACAGTGTATATTGAGTAACCCACTATCCAAAATGGTTAAATCTTATAATGCATATGTGGTGAATGGTTTTTGATTTCATACACGTTCATATGGGGAATAAAAAAACAATTAATAGTGGAGTTTTTTTGAGAGGATCACATCATAGAGAAACTGAATTTGACTTTTACAGCATTCTGGATGAAATTATTGAGCTATGTTGTCTTGGAAAAAATTACATAACGATGTTTAAATGTCAGTGATTGGATACTAAAAGAGGCTTACGTGTTCATCCGACTCATGGAATAATCGATATTAAATATAAAAGTCTTCTTGTGGTAAATGAACCATTTTTACTGGCTTAACAGGTACATCCAATTTATTACGTAAAGTACTGTGCTACTTCAAGAGACCTGGGTGATTGGTGGAGCATAATAAAAATGAAATCTCGGGAAAATCAATTTACTCAAACTGAATGTGGTTCCGCTGAAGTGGAAGAAATTGAAAATTTTCAAGAGACTACTCAAAATCCATCTTTTTCACAAAGAAACGTGAATATTGATGAGGACACCCCACAATTAAGGGTCCATGGTGATGAAGATGTTAATGATGCTACAAATGAAATTGAAATGACAAGGGATGATGGAAGTGAAACTCGTATGGATATTGATGATGCTGAGGAGGAATATGAAGACATTTACATCATTAGATATGAAGAAGATGATGAAGTTGAACATTGGAATGGTTAAATGCTAGTTATTATCATAACTGATATATATATATATAAAATAGTTATTTTCAACTATCTGCTAATAACAATTATTTTGTGTTTCAGATGGACTCTGATCTATTGCGTGAGTTAGAGGAGGCTGATCTACCTTTGGATGAGGGGGATGTTGGATTATTTGACCCTCAACCTACTGGTGGTTCAAGAGGTACGCGTAGGGGTGCGGTCTTGTGTGACTGATGATTCCTGACCCTATCTTCAAGTGACGTCCATGTCTTGGCTTCGATCCACACACACTGAGGTATGGTAACCTATATATTTTAGTTATATTTCATTAGTTTATTTATATATATACTAATTGTTTGATTATTTATTCTTTTTTCACATTTTTGTGCATGTAGTTGTTGGACAGGGGAGCATTATCTTGCACAATTATTTTTCTCAGTCATGGACCACATGGGAATAGATTCCCGTTGATGTGTAGCTTGGCATGTACAATCATTGGCTGGTACGTAAATAAATAATATTTATTTTATTAATAACTTAATATTATAAATTATTTGTAGGGTTTATGGTATCTCATCGATGATAGCATGCGTGACAATATCCATGTAGCATGGGAGGTGGCTATACATGAGCGTTTGCGTCAGTTTTTGTACAGTTTGAGAAAGATGACCATTAAGAAAGCAGGAGTGGCAGTATTTGATGAGTCATGTAGAGCCCACTGACCAGAGTACATTTCATCTCAGGATTGGGATGGATTATGTACACACTGGTTGGGTGGTGGATTTCAGAGGAGGTCTTCATTGGGTCGGTAGAACCGGGGGAGACAGGAGGTGACACATCAAGATGGTAGTCGTACATTCAGTACACATAGAGAGCATCTGGTAAGTATTTTTTTTTAAATATTTTATATAACTTAAAATATAAACAGTTTATTTTATATTCATATAGGTATTAGAGCATCCCGATATTATAGAGTACAATGTTTATTGGAGGATGTACAGTGATCCAGCCACCAGAGAGATTAGAGGTGATCACCTGCGTTAGATTGTGGTTAGTCTTATTTTTTTTCAGTTTGACAATTAACTGCATATAATATTTTCATAATTTTAATTTCAAATTGGAATTGAAGGAGTCATATGAGGCTGCGACTTCTCAGATACAGGGTGAGGGTTAGGACGAGGCGACTGATCAGACCAGTGCCCACCATTTCGACGAGACGACATGGATACAGGCGACTCAGTATGACTTTGAGAAGGGCCGAGTAGTTGATATCGACTCTCATATGACTCCTGGTACTTATAATGGTATTGTTTCGATGTCGGCGTCTAGCTCGAGAGGATCTCGTGGAGAGGC
The DNA here is from genome assembly GCA_963277665.1 of Viscum album. NCBI lineage: Eukaryota > Viridiplantae > Streptophyta > Magnoliopsida > Santalales > Viscaceae > Viscum > Viscum album. The sequence continues at coordinate 1,993,137,616 of OY728131.1, read as the reverse complement.
ATCATCTTCTGGCCCACAGTATCAGGAGCAGTTCCGAGCTCAGAATGACCTTATAGAGAGTTTGTAGAAGCAGCAAGAAGAGATACATCAGTAGCAGCAGCACGAGGAGGAGATGCGTCGATGGCAGCAGTAGTAGCAGCAGCACGAGGAGGAGATGCATCGATGGTAGCAGCAGTATCACGAGCAAATGAAGTACATGCGTCGTCTGACTTGTAGTTTAGGGATGAAGTTTCCTCCACCAGCTCCTTCAGCTCCTCCACCTCCTCCAGAAGATGACCCCCCCAGTGATTTTTTATGTCAAAAACATTTGAATTTAAATTTGTTGTAATATAAACTATTTCCAGTTTCTGTCTTTTATATTAGTGCGATTATTACATAATTTAATTTTTAATATTTTATGATTTGTTTTTGTGAATATTGAGAATTTTAATATTTTTTATTTTTTTATTATTTTAATAATATTAATATTATTGTTTCATTAATCATAATTTTATTAAATATATTTTTTTAGTATTATATTTTTTAATATTTGTTTATTTTACTAATAATAATAATAATAATAATAATAATAATAATTTATGATTTTTTTTTAATATTGAGAATTTTTATATTTTTTATATTTTTTTTATTATTTTAATAATATTAAAATTAATTTTTCAATAATCATAATAATATTTTATGATTTTTTTATATTTTTTTGTGAATATTGAGAATTTTAATATTTTTTATTTTTTTATTATTTTAATAACATTAAAATTAATTTTTCAATAATCATAATAATATTTTATGATTTTTTTTATATTTTTTTTATGAATATTGAGAATTTTAATATTTTTTATTTTTATATTATTTTAATAATATTAAAATTAATTTTTCAATAATCATAATTTTTTTAAATTTATTTTTTAAAAAATTTATTTATTATTTGCGACGGGATCTGTTATGACGGGATCCCGTCGCAAATAGTATAAATAATTTTTTCTTAAAAAATGTATTTACGACGGGATTACGAGCCCGTCGCAAATAGTATTTGCGACGGGCCCATTGTAAAAAATTATTTTTAAAACGCATTTGTGACGGGATTATTGGCCCGTCGCAAAAAAGTATTTGTGACGGGCCCATTGCAAAAGAGCTTATATATATATAAATTATATAATCGGAGTCTTATTTGCGACGACGAAGTTTCCTATTCCAAAAAAATATTATTTGTGACGGGCCCGTCGCAAATAATATTTTTTGCGACGACGTTTTTTGCAACGGGCTATTTGTGACGGGGCCCCATCGCTAAAGATTGTTTGCGACGGGATCCCATCGCAAATAACCCATCACAAATACCTTGAATTCTAGTAGTGTACACTCTAAGCTCACATGAGTCGTGCTCGGTGTGAGAAACAAGAGGTATCAGTAAAACTGAAAATTGTGCCACGAAAGATGCAATCATAAGAAATGATGTGGGGCTTACGTATGTATGATTGCCCAAGAGCAGGGTCCATAAAGGTATTTGTACTTTATGGAGATTTGGGATTTTAACCCGGGACTTACTTCTAAAAAGGAATCCCAAGTCAAAAGAAATTAAGACTGGGGCTTACTCCCAAGAAGGAGACCCAATTAAGAAGGATGCCCAAATTAAAGGGGACTTATAACTTGGGGCTTAATCCTGAGAAGGGGGACCAATGTTAAAGGAACTTATGATTTGGGTCTTAATCCTGAGATGGAGGCCCAAATTAAGGGTACTTATGATTGGGGCTTAATCCTGAGAAGGAGGCCCAATTTAAATTCCTCTCAGATAAGGAAGCCAACAAAGGAACCATGCCATAAATGGATTTAAAGAGGGTTTTGAAGGCCATATCTTGAAAAAGAGAGGTGGATTTAAGGGAAGGAGGTGACTAGGAAGGAGGCACGCAAGTATTGTTCTGGTGCGCAAGTATACTTTCACGACATGAGTCACCTTGGGCGACGAATAATCTGTAAGGTAATACTTGGGTGACTTTTAACTCAAGCCCTTAGTATCATCCCTAGAGGCTTCTAAAAGGTTGGCGCGCAAGTTACCTTGAGAGGGAAAGGCGACGCGCAAGTGTCTTCACTTCCCTTAAGGGTTGGACACTTAGGCACGCAAGTATTGATGAGTTATAATACTTAGGCTTTATTCTTCCTCTTTAGAGCTTCCATTCTAGGTAAATAATTGCCTTATAAGTGTTTAGAAGACGTCAGAAAAAGACTTGGGTGACCAGAGATTGAATCTGAGTTTTGGAAAATTCCTCCTCAAAATGGGGGGCCCACAGGGGCTATTTATAGGCCATTGGGCACCTTCAGTAAAAAAAGGAATAGGGTTTGCAAGTGACTTGCGCGACCCATATGTGGCGCGCAAGTGACTTGCGCGACCAGAAGGAAACTTGTGCGACCTCTTCTTAAAGTGTTCCTTGTTCATGCCTTGTCAATTTTTTATTTTCTTCAAAGGATGACTCTTCTTATGCTTAAGGTATTCCCATTTTACATTCGTTAGACTCTGTGATGGAAAAGAGCGTCAACAAAAGTCCCCCCTCAGAGTTGGATCCGAAAAAGGAAAGAGGATTTGACTCTGAGGAAAATGAGAAATAAGAGTTTAGCGGTGCGCAGGTGGTAGGCGCGCAGGTTCTGGCACGCAGGTCCCAGAACGTAGGGTTGCGTTATTGCCTATATATATGGGTGTTACTTCTCGCTTCTCATCCTACCTTTTGAGCTTTTGAGCTCTCATCGCACAAGTTTCTGCATCTTCTTCGGTCGCTCGCTTTTTTCCTATGTCGCGCTTCTCCAGTAAGATTTTGACTTGCGTGACAGTAATTGCGTGACCACACTTGCGCGACCACACTTGCGCGACCATACTTGCGCGCCTTAATTCCTTAGCCATTTTTTTGTTTTCTTCACAAGTATTTCATAAAAAATAGACTTACTTAAAAGTTAACTGTTTGATCCTTGTGCAGATTCAATGGCCCCCAGAAGAATTGGATCAGCTGATGAGTTGGATAGCAAGAGAATTGATGATATAATGAACATCGTTGGCCATGACTATTATGATATCTGCGATAGTATTCTCTTAGATTTGGCCAAGTACTTGAAGAAATATCATGTCAATTTCCCACAGAGTATTTACTTGCTTTTATATGTCTGTGGTCATCTACAAGGAGTCAACGTTCCAAAGGCAAAGAATTACATTCCTCATTCCTGGTTTCAGACTTACACCAATTTCGCTTCAGCAAATGTCTCAGTTGTAAGATTATTTTTCAATGAAGGAACAATGGAGAAGGCATACATAATGCATCATATCCCATGTACTCTAGATCTGAAACCTCACAAGCCTGAGCTGCAACCGCATTTCTATCCCTCCATTTTCTGAAATTCTCAAATGGATCAATCCAAGGGATGGAAAAAGAGTTGGGATTTTCGTCTTAGAGGAGGTGTGAAGCCGACTTGGATGTGGGAATATTGGGTGCGACAAAACTGTGCAGAGTTTGTCAAGGATCTGAAGGGAGCTGCAATATATGAATCCATTTGGGCTGGGCAGACATATGTCTACAGGAATGATAATTTTGTGCCGGAGCTAATCAGCCGCTAGAGCCCAGAAACCAATTCTTTCTATCTGACTCATAGAGAAGTAGGCATCAGATTGTGGGATGTCTACAAGATCTCAGGGGATCCAATTTTGGGAGATATGTATGATGAATTTATTCCCCCCAAGGTGACCTGGAATGATTCGGAGAAGACTCCGGCTTTGGCTCGAGAGTTATTGAAAATTTTCCACAATCTCAAGAATTCAAAGTCCACCAAAACTCATTCTAGAAAGGATATTCATCTAGAGGAGTGGATGGATATATTTCTCATCAAGAAGAAGGAGAAGGGGCCCACCTGTACTCATACTACCAGTTGTCCCAAAACAGAGAAGAGAGGTGGTCTTGGCACATTCTGGCCAACTCTGGAAGCAGGAGAGTTTGAAAAGTGGGGATATGAAGTGGATCAAATAATCCCAGATAAGACCCATCTGGCGGGCTTTTTATCTTTTTGGATTAGTGTTTATCTTCTGCCAGTTAGGGATTCAAAGGGATTCATCAGGCCAGGGACCTTTGTTGTTGCAGCCAAGTTGGCTGAGAGAAAAATGGTTGGGTTGGCCACCCCGATTTTGGTGAAGATTCACAGGAGCTTACTCCATGTCTATATGGATAAGTCTCCTTTGAGAATAGTGGGACCATTCCAAGTTTTGTGGGGATGGATCGCCACTCACTTCAGGACTTATGCTGTACAGAGCGGAGTACAGGTTCCTAGAAGTTCTTTTAGGCCATCGGTGCAGGCCTTTTCTGGAATGTCTCCATTGTCCCTCAATTCCTATGATATGAAGGTGAGGTTGAGCATGTTCAAGGAATTTCATTTCTTTCCTTATAGAAACCCACCAACCGGGCAGTTTGTTGATGACGGAACAGATAGCTTGGAATTGAGGTCATATATGCTGGCTTGTAGAGATGGTGTATTGGCCACTAGAATTGACAGAGAGATTATATGTGAGGCCTATGATCCATATAGATTTGCATTCCAATTCAAGTGTCTGTAGCAGATTGTTGTATCCCCTCCTATGCATGTCAGGTCAGAGTAGCATCCAATGGTTTCCCGACAACTATGGTTGTTGACAGCTATGGAGAAAACCGGGGCAATGTTTGATCTACCAGTTGCTGGAGCGGCGAGTCAATTGACTACATGGTATGCCGAGAACTGGGTAGCATCATACCCTGAAGGGGTATTGAATCATCCAGTCCCTTGGGTGGGGACAAAAAAGAGAACTGTCGGGAAAGAAACCCTTATTCTGGAAGGTGACTCTTCCTCACCTGGATCTGATTCACCGGGTTCCTCACCCGGGGCTGATTCGTCGGATTCCTAGGATGGGGATGATGAGGCACGACATGCTTCAAAGCAGCCTCGTGTCATATATAATCCTCCTGCCAGAGTCAAGATACCTACTCCATCGACTCCTGGTGAGTTGTATCATTGAGTAAATTTTAGTCGCCTATTATTTTATAAAGCAACAAGTTTCAAGTTTCATTTTCTTATCCTTTATCTGTGATTGTAGGAACCAGGAATAAGTTGAAGTCCCAGATTGTAGGACCCTCCTCACAACCTTCTAGTGAAAATTCTGAATATTTACGACCAGAGGCTATCCAGACATGGTGGAGTCTATATTGTGATGCTGAAACCACCTGGATGGACTTATGAGAAGGGCTACATATCCCTGGAGTGGAGAATATCCGGGCTTCTACTGATATCTGCTTCGAGGATAACCTTGATGAAGTGTGGGCTTGCATGAGAGAGCTGTAAATGCTCATATATTCCACTGATGATTCTATTCCTATTACCAAGCGGGTGAAGGAAATGATAAATCGTGACACCACTGAGGGGATTAGTGATTCAGTAGATGAGGAGTGACACGATTACGTGGCTCCTGAAGATGTAAGTTTCTTTTCTTGTTTTCTTTGCAACTTGATTTCAGTCAAAGATTTGTTATTCAAGGAAATTACTTTCTTCATCCTGCAGCTTGTTAAGAAAGGATCTACTGAGGTTCTTTCACCGCAGTACAGCCCTGGTGCCACCGCTCTTGGAGCTGCTGAATCTCCACGTGAGCCGGGAGAGGTATCTCTAGGCTGGAAATCCATGGATGAGGAGTTAGAAAGGACTTTTCACTCTCCAATACCTGTATTTGGTGGTGATGACATCAACACACCCAAAAAGTCAAAGAAGCAAAGGCATCAAAGGAATAAGTCCACAGTTAAATGCTTCATCAGTAGTGGTAAGTCCTTCAGATAGTCATGAATTCTAACTCATGAAAAGATTGCTCATATTTCTTGGGATTTCAAGGGATTCCTCATTTTCTCCTCTAAGGGAGAGGACTGAGCCTCCTCTGAGGACAACAGAGGGTACTGGTGAACAGTCGCAAATTCATGCTAACATGGCTACTCCTGAAGAAATAGTGAGAGAAGAAGAGCCAATGTTTGTTCCCAGTACTGCTCATGTTGCTGCTACAAGGGGAGAAGAGCATGATTCTAGTAAATTAACAATATTTCATAGAACATTAAATGAAAACATAAACTAACTTCCATTATGTGATGCTTTAAGTTCAAAACTTGCACCAGAACATTTGGAGACCACTACAACTGACTCCGTAATTTTCTCTAAGAAAGTTGTTTAGGGTCGAAGGTTGAAGTAGGAGGGTCGCCAAGAATACACATCAAATGCTCTCACTGGTGAGACTAAACAGGAATCTAAGATATCACAGGATGAAATGATGAAACTTGGTGTATCTTTTGAAGAAATTTTAGATCATGTTAAATTACCATGTAATTTAGAAGATTTTGGATGTGAGTGTTATCCTTCATACTATTAAAAATTTCTTATTACATCTCTGACCATGATTGGTTGAAATGTGCAGTTCTGTCTGATCAATCTGCTGATCTGTCGATGCCTGAAGAGGGTAAAAACAACCCTATCATTGCAGAGACGCTAGCTCAAGTGGAGCTTAACCTGGCCGAGCTTCCTGAAATTTGTCCTGAAAATCCTGTTAAAGCTAGGATAGATGGGGAGGAGCCTTCTCATGTTACTGATCTATTTTTGGGTAAAAGATGATAATATTTTTGGTTGTACTTAAATTGTAAAACAGTTAAACAACTTTTGTTATCCTTTGGAACTAACTAAAGCTTTCAATTGACTATGCAGGGCCGTCAATTTCAGTGGCTAAATCCGGAGGTGAATCCTTAGCCTCCACCCCAACAGGAGTAGAAAGTGAATTACCAAGGTTCAGGGGGGAAGGAGCAGAATAGGGCACTTATTTAAGTGCATTAATCCCGGACTATATTCCCCCCTGTGATAGTGATGTTGAGTCAGACCCAGAGGTGAAGAAGGCACTCCAATTATCACGTCGCAAGGCATGGTAGAATATATAGAATATCATATCTAAAGTTCCTCTTGAAGAGTTGTCATACAATATATACGTTTAGAGAGCTGGGACTCGACTTTTGTTTAGAGTTCCTTTTATAAGTTCCCAATTTAATGAGTACCCTGTATTTTGTTGGCAGTTTAAAGTCATGAATGTTAGACAGAAAAAGGCTAATGTTTAAGGTCGAATAGCTTTGACTGAATGGATTAAAAATTGACTCAATTCCTTGATAATTTGTTTGAAAACATATTACCACATTCAAGTATGGGGGAAACATGTAAACTGTGACCTAATAAATTTTGAATCTGAGGGATGATATGAAAAAAGGTCTAAAATGCATTATAGGAAGTATTTCCTAAGAATGAAGTTACCACTATTTGAAAAACCCGTTAGGGGGTTGAATTATGTAGGGCCACTTAAGGGCATTGGATGCATAGTCAAATAATAGAATCTTTTGGCTGACAGGTCCATTATGTAGACTACTTATGCAAGGCCACCTAGAGGCACGTGCTGCATAGTCAGGCAAAAGAACTCTCAGAAATTTTACTTTTCTATTGCTAAAAAACCAATGGAAGTTTATGGAGATTCAAATTTTCAAAAGCATAGAGTCTGTTGTATGGAGAGAGGTACTTGAATATGGAGAGGATATTACTAATCAAGATTTTCAAAGAATTGGATGAATGTCACTCATGTGAAGGTCTGACCCAAACGTAGGGAAGGGAAATATAAACCATAGACTTGAATACTTTCAGATCATGAAAAAGAGTATGGGACAAATATGTTAAGGGTGGCTATTTTTGCAGATCCCTACATATCTTCGTTAAGACCAATAAGGACAAAAAAGTCTTTCTCCCAAATAATGAAGTTACCACTATTTGACAAACCCATTAGGGGGTTCGAATTATGCAAGGCCACTTAAGGGCATTGGCTTCATATTCAAATAATAGCATCTTTTGGCTAATAGTTCCATTATGTAGACTACTTATGAAAGGCCTCCTAAGGGCACATGCTGCATGTTCAGGAAAAATAATTCCTGGGTATCAGACATTTTGTGACCAGAAGTCAAGAAAAGGGTTATGGAGATCTGGAAGTATTTAAGGTTAGGAGTATGACACATAAAAATGGGTATTGTCTAATGCATGAAGGAGATACATAGACCAATGCTGACCATAATCATGTTGTGGCTGGGTCCTGAATTGAGATGTTGGACTTCACTACATATCTCATTAAGATGAGAATCAAGCCATATGTAGTTCTTGAAATACAGTTTAACGTCATGTGGGATGAAAATGTAGGAGATCTTAGTTTAGGATCGTAGAGTTCAGACCATAATGAGGGAGACACCTTGTGTGTTTGTTATAAAACTGATGTGAATAAAAACCAGGGTTTTCATACCACATTCATGTGCTCACAGGGGGACTTCTCAGCCAAGGTACTGGCAGTGGAGTTTGGGGTTAGGCCCAAAGACTTGGGGCTGGGTTCGAGGGATGCTCAAATGTTCCTATGTATCTCATAAGGATGGGAATCAAGCCATACATAGTTCTTGAAATACCCTTTATATAGATTTAGTTCGTACATGTGAAGGGTGAAAGGGGGAATTTAGTGCAATGATGGTTGGATCCAAGATTAAAGGTTCAGGCATTGCCATGTATGCATGTAGTCTTTGGAATATAACATGATTGGAGATCAATGTCAATAATGATTCCCTATCAGGTGAGGGTGTTAAAGAATGTTGTATTTTAATTTCTTGCAGCGAGGACAATGGGGTACTATATAGTTTAACATCATATAGCAAGGATGATGATGAACTAATGTGAATATATTGGTTTCGGGGGGGGGGGCTTCATGGATCAACATCGTATGAGATGGAGGTGAACTGATATGAAGATATTGGTTGTGGGCTTGAACCTCGGGAGGTTGCCTACGTACCCAGCCTAAAAGGAAAGGATCAAAGTCTGTGTAGTTTGATTGAGAATGAATTGGTGATTGAGTTGTACTTGAGGACAACCCGAAGATGGTGTTGGGACTTACGCGTAGTTAGTGGCCCAAAGAGGGTGTTATAGTTGAAGCTTACTCTAAGCTCATGTGAGTCATGCTCGGTGTGAGAAACAAGAGGTAACAAAAACCCTAACGATGCACAGTTTAACGTCATGTGGGACAAAAGGGTTTTGTACAGTTTAGCGTCATGCAGCTAGGACGTATTGTAGTTTAACGTCTTGCAGGACATGTGCACAGTTTAATGTCATGTAGGACGTATTAAGGGACGTTTTCATAGTTTAAACATCATGTAGGATGAACATGTACAGTTTAACGTCATGCAGGACAATGAAGGGAACACAGTTTAATGTCATGTTGGATAATAGAGGGGCTATATAATTTAATGTCCTACAACAAGGATACTAGGGACCATGAAGTATAAATTCTTGCAGTAAAGACTAAATGGACCATGCTGTTTAAAGTCTTCCAGTAAGGACTAAATGGACCATGCAGTTTAAAGTCTCGTAGTAAGGACTAAATGGAACATGCAGTTTAAAGTCTTGTAGTAAGGACTAAATGGACCATGCAGTTTAAAGTCTTGCAGTAAGGACTAAATGGACCATGCAGTTTAAAGTCTTACAGTAAGGACTGAATGGGCCATGCAGTTTAAATTCTTACAGTAAGGACTAAATGGAACATGCAGTTTAAAGTCTTGTAGTAAGGACTAGAAGGTGTATTTGTATTACACAAAATACTTCTTCAAGAATCTTTCATTGTTTAGAGTTGTAATGAGTTCTCCATCCATTGATATTAAAGAATAAGCTCCATTGGAGTAGACCTTATATATTGAATAAGGTCCTTCCCACTTTGGATCAAGATTGGGAGGTTTCTTTCCTGGTATCATTGGAGTTTTGAGGACCAATACCAATTCTCCTTGAATAAATTAATGAAGATGAACTTTTTTATTGAAAGCTCGTGCTATTCGATTCTGATAGACTTCCAAGTGGTGCAGGGTGCACAATCTTTTTTCATCTAATCGTTCCAATTCATCAAATCGCTTATGAGATTGTTCATCTGTGGATGAATGATCACAAATGGCTACTCTGAGTGAAGGTAATTGAACCTCAATGGGAAAGACTACTTCTGTTCCATATACCAATGAGTATGGATTTGACCGTGTAGCAGTGCAGGTGGTGGTCTGATAAGCCCATAAAGCATGAAAAAGTTTATCAGGTCATGATTTCTTATCTTTATCCACCATCTTTTGCAGTATGTTTGAAAGAGTCTTATTTAAATCTTCTATTTGTCTATTGGCTTCTGCATGATACCGAGATGAATGGTTGGATTTGATGTTGTATTCTTGATACAACTTTCTCACCTAGGATGAACAAAAGTTGGTTCCATTGTCTGTCAATATGGTATAAGGGATACCAAATCTGGTAATGATGTTAGACTTGACAAAGCTAATAATTCCTTTAGAACTAACTTCTTTGAGAGGTATTTCCTCTGCCTATTTGGAAAATAATTCAGTAGCAGTAAGAATATACTTAAACTGCTTGGATGTAGCCAGAGGATAAGGTCCTACTATATCCATTCCCCATGCGGCAAATGGCCATGAGTATTTAGCTGTATAAAGCAACTCTGGGGGTTGATTAATGAAGTTGGCACATACTTGGCAAGAATGACACTTCTTAGTGAAATCAACACAATCTTACATCATTGAAAGCTAGAAGTATCCAAGCCATTGAATTTTACCAGAAAGTCTATGTCTAGACTAGTGGGCACCACAAACTCCTGCATGTACTTCATTCACGATAGCCATTGTCTCTTCACTATCAATACATATGAAGAGAATTCCATAAAAACCTCACTTGTAGAGAATTTTTTGGTGATCTGGGCTATCATAAAGATTAAAATTGACCACACGTCACTGGACATGTTCTTTCCTGGCTCTATCAGGTGGGAGTGTTCCATTTTGAAGGTATTCCCTGATAGGTGTCATTCATCCTGTAGTATGAGCATATGGTTCAGAAATGGTACTGATTTCATTGATTTCCTCTATTTTGATTTGAAAAAAAGGTGAAACTACACGACGGTGGGCAATACTGATGATTATTTCGTCCCGATTTAGATCTTCCAGGGCTATGGATACATTAGCCAGTGCATTATCTTGGGCATTTTGTGATCGTGGGACATAAGAAAATTTCATTTCCGAGGGAAATTCCGCCATTAACTCTCTAACGTAATCACACAAAGGGATTAACTCTTCTTTTCTAATGGCATAATCCCCATTGATTTGTTTGGTTACCAAATCTGAATCACCTTTTACCCTCAAGTGATTCACCTGTGCCTGAAGTGCCAATTCCAAGCCTACGATGAGAGCTTGATATTCTGCTTCATTATTTGTACCGCCTTCCAACAATAAAAAAATAGGGTAGCACTTCCTTTTCTGGGGGGAATAAGCACGATTCCTAACCCAACTTTGTTGAATTTAGGATCTTCTATTTTCTTCCCTGTTGGACTTCTGGAGGCATCATCAAAGTACATTTCCCATGTTTGAGGATTATCTTGAATAGAGAAGACTTCCTCATCAGGAAGTTCAATATTTAAAGATGTATCTTCTACAGATGGGTGTTCAGCAAGGAAATCGACAAGAGTTTGGCCCTTTATTGACTTTTGAGACACATATTGGATATCAAATTGCTGCAAAATAAATTCCCAACTTGTCAGACGTCTTGTAAGTATTGGACGACTAAGGATAAATTTGAGCGGGTTATTACGGGATACTAATTAGACCTCATGATGTTGCAGGTAGTGTATTAATTTCTAAACTGTAAAGATTAATGCTAGGTAGCACTTTTCAATACTTGAATATCAAGTTTCTGCTTCAAGCATAGTCTGACTAAGATAATAAAGGTTGTTCTCATTCCCAGCATCATTATTTTGGGCAAGGAAGGCACCCAATAATCGCTCTAAAGCTATCACATAGAGGATAAGTGGTATTCCTTCAACAGGTGTCATTAATACCGGTGGACTCAAGATATATTTCTTGATAATATCAAATTCCTCTTGAAATTATTCAGTCCACTGGTAAGTGACTCCCTTCTTCATTAATTTGGTGAAGGGTAAACATTTGTCTGCCAGATTGGTGATGAAACGCCGAATATAGGCCAAGTGTCCTTGAAGTCATCTTAATTCTTTCAAATTTCGAGGATGTGACATACCAAGGATTGATTTTTTCTTCTCAAGATCAACTTCGATATCACGATGGCATACAACAAAGCTAAGAAATTTTCTTAAGGTTACCCTGAAAGCACATTTCAAGGGGTTCATCTTCAAATTATGTTGTTGAAGTTTGTGGAATATGATTTTCAGATCGGCCAAGTGATTAGAACGTTGTATGATTTTAACCACCAAATCATCCACATAACATTCAACAAATTTCCCTAAAAAGGGTTTGAAGATATGGTGCATGGCACGTTGATACGTTGCACCTGCATTTTTCAGGCCAAAGGGCATTACCAAATAGAAAAACACACCTTGAGGGGCATGAAAATTCGTATACTCCTCATCCTCTGGGGCCATTAGTATTTGATTGTACCCAGAATAACCATCCATGAAGGAAAGAGATTTATAGCCATCTGTTGCATCAATTAAGAGTTCTGTGATCAGAACTAGAAAATCATCCTTGGGACAATGCCGATTCAGATCTCTAAAGTCAATGAAAACTCTAATTTGTTCATTCTTCTTTTTCACAGGGACAATATTATCCATCCATTTGGGATATTGAAATTCTATAACGAAGTTATCTTTGATAAGCTTATCAACTTCAGCTTCAATTTTGGAGGCATAAGTTGGGTGTGTTCTTCTTGCGGCTTGTCTGAATCCTCGATGTTCTTCTGGCAAAACCAAATGATGAGTGACAACATTGGGATCAAGACCTGACATTTATGTATAATTACAAGAAAATACATCTCGATTTTTCTTTAGAAATGAAATGTACATTTATTTCTCTTCAAGAGTCATGGCCGCACTAATTAAAGTGGGGTGTGGATCTTCTTTTGTACCCAGATTTATTTCTCTGAGTTCATCCATAGTGGTAGAGATACCCTCTTCAAATGCTGAAGGAGAATCCCTGAGATCTTCATCATCTTCTTCAATATGTATTACTTCTTCTGCTTCTACTTGCATAGTAGATGACGAAGCAGAACTTCTATGATCAAGGGAGAAGTTAAAATTTGAACATTTTGAAGAAGAGGCTTCCATTTTTGACCCTATTGATGATGAAGGGTCTTCCTGGGTTTATAGAGAGGAGATGATGGATTGAGAATCGACATCATTATTTTCCTCTGGTATTGCTATAACTTCTTCTGGCCTGCTTGATGAAGTATAGAATTGCTGGATTTCATCGGAAGAAATGAAGACATCTCCATTTAAGCTTTCATCATTTCTTGGCCAATCAACAATTTCTCCTATATTATATGGCTCGATTGCCATAATTGACATTATGGAAGTTTCTATAAGAGTGTTTGGATTTGGGTCTATCCCATCAATTTGACTGATAGGCAACACATAATCTGTACTCACATGTATGAATGGGTTTGCTAGAATATTTTCCAAACCATGTGGAGCATTAATTTTGATGACCTTCTTCACTGTGGATTTTTTCTTTCCTTCCATGTGATAAAACTCTGCCTCAATGCATTGAGATTCACATGTTTTGAATGGGGATTTTTCACCATACAATGTCCCAATTTGACCATTGAAACAATATTTTAGACATTGATGGTATGACGAAGGTACGGCCGCATATTGATGTAACCAAGGTCTTCCAAGCAAAATGTTGAAAGCTGTGTCCTGACGAACAACCATGAAATCTGAATTAGAAACAAGGTCTCCAAACTGAATTCTAAGTGTAATTTTTCCCAGAGGTTCTTCTTCATTCTTATTGTATCCTTGTAACATCAAAGTAGAAGGAGATAAATCAGATTCAGAAAGGCCCAATCGACAGAGTGTACAAATAGGAATGAGATTGACTCCTAATCCATTATCAATGAAAGCTCGTCAGATGTCTATATCATTGACTTTTCCTAATAGATATAAAGGTCTGATATGTACATGTACAACATCATCTTCATCTTCATCTGTAAAAGATATCATTGCATGGAATTCTGCAGGATCATTCTCTATATGGTAGACCTCAGCCACAACAATTTCATTTTTAAATTCCTGAGGACTTGACAAAGCTTCAATAAGCGCCTCCCGAATATCTTTTGATAGATTCAAGGCATCCATAATTGATAACTTGGCTGGTAATTGGGCTAAATGTTTCAAGACATCATACTTTTGATCTGAAGTTCTGTGTTTCCCAACAGGAAAATGTGGTTTTGTAGGTGCCTTGGACGTTGATGCTTTGGAAGTAGATGCATCCCATATCGGGGTAGGAGTTAGAAATACTCCTGGATTTGGTAGATTAGACCGACTAGGTCTATTTATATGCTGAGAGTAAGAAGGTATAACCTCTAACTAATCCTCCAAAATAACTCTGCCAGGGCCGAATCTTCCATGTGTGGAAGAACTTTCTTGTTCCTGTTGAGCTCTCTGAAGGGCTTTTCCATGAGTTTCTATCGCATATACAGTTCTAGTAGGGGTAGGATTGAAATAGTGACTTCTGGAATATCCATGTCTTCCCCTATATCCTAGACCTTCATCTCTTCCTCTAATTCCTCTATTTGATACAGGGGACTTAGGCTCATCATAATCAAAACTATCATTGGCATAGGGATCTGTTAAATGAATCATGTTAACATAACCAAAGATTAATTCTTCATATGATGAAGATTCTTCCTGATTAGCCAGTTCAGGCTGTGCCGTTTGGTGGGGCGATGCCCGTGATTTTTAAGCAGATGGCATAAAATATGCCAGAGTCAAAGACAACTTAGGCTTTGACACGAGCTCATCTTCTTTTGACTGCTCTTCTTTCTTAAAATTATATCGTATCTTTGAGGATTTTCCTTCTGATGAAGGAGGTTTTGTTGTGTCATTCATAGTAGAAGACACAATTGGTTGATTTAATTGTGTTCGTAAAATGGTATGAATTTGGTTGATTGTTTTCCTGACCATCCAATCATCATATTTCTGTGCATTTTTACTTTTGACTTCATGCCACTCGCCTTTTTCCTCTGGATCAGTAGTAGTAACACATGATACCTAGGATGAAGAACCTTTCAGTTTTACCTGTACAGAGTCCACCATCTTTTGCAAGAGGTATTTGAAGACAAAACACTCCTGAATGGGATGCCCCAACATCTGATGAAATGGGAAATAGTTGGGGAGGTCTTCATCTCCTTCCTTGTTCAGCCTTTTGGGCCTTGGAAACTGAACCAAATTGTTTTCCAGAGCCGAGATGAAGTAGCCAGGAACTTTTTCATTCCGGAAAGAATAAACTTTGTTCCTCAAATCTTCAAACTGTTTCTGCCTTTGATATCTTTGATCATCTTGACGAGGAGGTCGTTGTTGTTGATGCTCAGGAGGTGGAGCCCTTCGATATGATGAAGGTTTTGAAGTGGAAGCAGGTACAGGTGGTTGTTTAAGTGTAACTGTAGTAGTCTTTGATTTCCCTATTCTCCTTCCTAAAACTGATGGAATTACATGAGTTTTAGACTTAGTCTTTGTAAGAGAGTCTTCGATCTGCTGATCGATTGAAGTATGGTCTTGAAACCCTCCTATGTATTTCACAGGGATCAACGGTGTGCGTAATTCATCGTGCAAATTTTCCACACAGATTGACAATAATTCTTCTTGAGGGAGTGCTAAGATTAAGGAATATTTTAATCCCTTCCAACGAGTATTGAAATCTGAAACTCTTTCATTATCCCTTTACTTACAATTGGTAAGATCGAAAACTGTCATCTTTGGCAATGTTGAGCTGAATTGAAGAAGGAACCTTTGACGGAGATCTTCCTACCCAGTAATTGACCGGGATTGCAAGCTTGTATACCAGACAAAATTAGTCCCTTGTAATGACTGTACAAAACACCTGAGCTTAACTACTTCTTGTTGTTGAGGAGTTCCTATCATAGGATCACAACGAGAAACAAAATGTGTTAAGTGTTATTTTGGATCTCCCGAACCATTAAAAATTGGGAATGTGGTACTCGCAAAATTTGATGGGGGAGGAATTGCATCCAAACATTCAGTGTAAGCTCTCTTTTCTAGTTTAATTTTTGCACGCTTTCCTTCCATAGATTCCAACCGAGCTGTTAATGACTCAATGGTAGTCATTAATTTTTGAGAAACATATGGTTGAGCTTGGACCTGAGCAGGTGAAATAACTGAAGTTTGGATGAGTGTGGTGACCAGGACTACCACTAATGGTAGTATTGCCAGTTTTTGTTGTGTATGACCCATAGGATTGGACCTGTGAGGGTGTAATTGTAAAGGGGGATATTCTTGATCCACCCCAGTAGCTGCAAAAAATTCCTTTGAATAAATAACTCCAGTACACTTAGGAGTAAGACTACCTTGAAGTAGTTCTACATTTAACCTCCTTAACTCCTTCATTTCTTCTTCCTGTTGTACGAACATTTCCTCTAATGAGAGTTATTGGCCTTCTCCAGAGGTAGGGTGGGGTGTAGCCTGACTTTTACCATTTTCCTTAGTATGTGATTTTCTGGAGTATGGAAGGGCATTACCCGAAGAAATTTCTTTCCCCTAGACAACCCTCTGTCTTCTAGTATGCACACCTCCTTCATTCGTTTCTATGTGCACATCCTCTTGAACAAGAACTTCTTCATCTGATCCCTCTAAGTGAGCCTCATGTTCTGGGGGATCGGTGACAACGACATTGATGACATTTATCGATGCATAACACATTGGAGTCCTTTTGTCAGCATTTCTGCGATATTGTCTTCTTCTATGTTCTTTATGAGACATTTCACTTGGTTTAGTTGATCCCTCAGGAAATTCTTGATGAACCGTAATTTGGAGGTAATCTCCTGATAATTCGTCTCTACGTTCCTCTTGTGGTTTCTTCCCTAATCGAGAAAAGACTGACTTTCACTGAGGAAGAGATTGAGAACTTGAAAAAGTCCCCAGTTCGGTGGATTGGGGTTGTTTCTATTTTTCCTGCTAAACTCCTCGAATCATATCTATTGATCTCGAGGGTTGGATTAAAATATTCCCCAGTCTGGAAAGTTGTGGTGTCTCTTGAGCTGCTACATCTGAAACTTTCTTAAAAGCTCTCCTGATTTTGCAGACTTTAGTCTGAAAATTAGCCGGATGCATCATCTGACATCCACTCAAATCACCTGGCTTAGATGACTGTTGGATTATTTCTAACACTTCTGTCACCTGATGATGTGTATGCTCTAAATGAGAATCATGTTCTATATTTTCATTTACTTGATGCAAGAGTAATTCAAAAACTTGTTCTTTATATGCCTCACTCTGGGAATAACTAGTTGAGGCCTGTTCTTGGGAAAACCTTTGATTACACACAAAACCATCTAGATGTGGCCATCCATGGGAAATAACATTGCATGATACCACTTTTGGCGGGCTTTTTTGACTAGAGAGTATAGTGAAATGTAGTGCTCCATGAACACCCCATCCCCTAATATGAATATCAGATGGGGAATTAATAATTAACTGGCACAACCTTTTTAACGTTCCAAGGCATGAACGTTAAAGGGATCTATACTGCTTCTCAACCTTTGGATGTTGGGAAACTGAGAGAGATGCCAAATCAATTTGGCGTTGTAACCCTTCTATTATCTTGACATGATTTTCATATTCATCATAAGATAATATTTTCTCTTTTAAGTGACAAAGAGTTTTCCATATGTTGATATGAATATCGTGAATACATTTATCAGTCAAAATTTATGGAATATCATACTGAGAGTCATCCAAAGACCAAAACATGACTGGTACTTCACCTTTCTCCAGTTGTTTTCACATATTCAGCACTTTGTATTTGTCATTTAATGAATATTATTCTACCTGATTAAACCAAAGTTGGTGCTTCTTTGTTTCTTCATCAGATTCAACAATATTGGTAGAGAATTCATTTTTCAAATTAGAAGATTAATGACCTAGGGGTGGTTTGGAGAATGACCTACACCCTGAGCTATCTTCTGATTGAGAAAGTATTTCACCTGTTAGTGGTAAGGCATCATACATGACTGGCTTCACATTTGCATGTGCCTCAAGATAAGAGGGATTTCTCATTACTACATTGTCCATTGAATAATTTTCCAGGCAATGCGAATTATTACTATAGAGAGGACTTTTGTAGCTAAATTCATCATCATGGGGAGGACCACCATGGTGGGTTACAACAAAAGATGAAACATCATGCTCCTTGGTCTTCTGGCCATGCAGAGGGTTATTGTGGCTCTCATTTGAGGATGATACTTCGAGATCGACTGAATTATCATGAAGAAAGCCTTTATGATGAAATGTTTGATGAAGACCTTTGGAATTATTATTGTTACTTCTGGAATCTAGAAATGAGAGAGTAGAATCTTGAGTTGCAACAGACAATTGTCTGAGCGCATCAAGAACTCCAGCATCGAGCAAGGCCTTATTGTAGATTGGCTCTTGATTTCTCGACTGTGTTGGATGGTTCTTTTTCTTAGATGCCTTCTTACTGACTTTGGAAACCACTTGTTGAAGAAACTAGTTATTATGGGCAGGTGTATGTGCCTTTTCAGGACAAATGGTCAGGTTAGGATGATTATCTCCATTTAAATTGGGTGTATGTACCCGACTTGATTATTCGTATGACATGGGGGAGTATGCCTCACGACCCTCCTGGACTAGAATAGTGGTACGTATCTACTCGGGAGTGATATGTTGATGAGTCACTCCACCGATAAGGATAGATTTACATTTCTTTCCCTGTGATGTCGTTGAAGTTATTATAATATTCTGATAGGTATCCAGAATATGGGTAGGGATTTGCTTCTTCTCTTTCACCATTTTTAGAATGTGCTTAGTGACTTCAGCTTCCGGAACAGGAATATACGTCCATTACATGTCTGGAGTAAGTGTATGTGCCTGCTCATGTCCTCTTTTTCTTGTCAACGAATTCTGACAGTACTTATGTATAGGGGCAGAGAGTTGAGTATGCTCCAAATTTGTCGTCGGAGATTTCTGACTGACTTCTTTGGGTGCTACCAAATGATACTATTGGCAGGATTGATGAACATTGGCAGGTGTATGTGTCTTCTGTGTATTCTCCATCAAGTATGGTTGATGGGTTTCCTTCAATACTGGAAAACAAGACTGCTGACAGAATTGGTGATTATAAACAGGTGTATGTGTCTGCCTATAGTACTCTGCCGGAATTGCCTGGCGGGATTTGTGTGTTACTGTCAGACGAGTCTGCTGGGCAGTGAAATTAGGACGGACGGGTGTATATGCCCACTTGTTGCTTTCCATCAAGTTAGGTTGATGGACTTCTTCAGAGGGGAAAGAGGTAAGAACCTGCTCCCTATTGGACGAATTTCGCCTCTGACGATTCGTCTTACGTGCTCGGGTCTGAGGGACCTGAGCCTAACATCTAGAGGTGATACCCTCATCATTTTGAGAGTACTCCACCGCACGATTCTGGCAGCGATTGTTGGTGGGATTCCTCAGGAAGGGCTCCTATCTTCTTGACTTGAGGCCTTGAGTGACCTCTTCATTCACTTCCCTATAATATGGGAGGGACTGGTTGTTGAGTTCTAGGGATAACGACTCGAAATGGTTGGAAATGGTGGCTGGCACCACCTGCTTCTTGACCACTGGTCGTTGCTGTCTGGAAAACCAGGGTGAATTGTTAACTTGGAGGGCTTGTCAAGCAGCCTCCAGAGTTGGGATAGTACCATGTTGACGGTATTCCCTCACCAATGCTTCGGTACCCAGCGTTGAAGACGCTGAGTAGGTGATATCATCCTCAGAGCGGACAAGAATCCAGCAGGAGTAGCGGACGAGGCATTCACAGGTGTGAATTTTAAATAATCCATTTCCTATTGCAAAGAGATCTTGAAAAAGAGTGCATGTTTGATATAGCAGACATAATCAAGATGAGTTTGGCTAGACTACATCTTTTGGATGAGCATATATGTTATTGATTGCTTTGTTGGCCCTCATATTGAGTTTAATAGGGGTGTAACAAATAAGTAAAACATCATTTTAACTTGGTTAAGGATTCACGTCGGGTTCACCATTTTTTTTCTTCTGGAAATGGGGATGACCTTGTTTGTTTAAGGTTCAAACTTTCCAATCAGTTTTTAACGAGTTTATTCGTAGAACCAGAAACATCCAATGATTCTATATCCATTTGGACCTACTTTCCAAAGGTAGGTTCTCATTAGTTGTGGACCAATGATGCTTAAAAATTTTCATTGGTTGAGAGGATGGGAGGTCAGGCTCATCACACCTTTTTTAGGGAAATTATTACCTACTCTGGGACTCTCTTATAGATTTAAGTTATGTTCACAAATCCTTATTAATTCACCAAGTATGAAAATGAGTTTTCCTTTAGATTTGGTAATCAATGATTGATATGTATGAGATTTAGAGAATCTTTTATATGTATTTGAGGTTCTTCATCGATGGAGAATCATCTGTATGTATTGGAAATTCTTAATCAATGGTATCCTTCAATACATTATATAGAAATCTCTTGGTCATTATGATGACTATACTGGTTTTAAAGTCACTCAGTGGGGCACTTGAAGTTTATTTTCATTCAGAAAGACAAGGATTATTTCAGAGTTGGGATTGTACCCGCAGATGGGCTACCTACATATCCTTGTTAAAAAGAAAGGAATCAGAACCCACATAGTTCGATAGGAAGGATATAGTTTAACATCATATGGGATGAAAAAGAATTAATGAAATATGGGCTTGAACCTTATAAAGGCTTCCTAAGTACTCTACTTTAAAGGTAGAGATCAAAGTCCATGTAGTTCGGGGAAGAAGTATGATGTTTATGCATGATTAATGTCCCAAAGAGAGATGTCATAATTACTTTTACACTCTAAGCTCACGTGATTCATGCTCGATGTGAGAAATAAGAGGTATCAGTAAAACTGACGATTGTGCCATAAAATATGCAATCATAAGAAATGATGTGGGGCTTACGTATGTATGATTTCCCAAGAGCAGGGTCCATAAAGGTATTTGTACTTTATGGAGGTTTGGGATTTTAACCCGGGACTTACTCTTGAAAAGGAATCCCAAGTCAAAATAAATTAAGACTGGAGCTTACTCCTAAGAAGGAGGCCCAATTAAAGAGGAGGCCCAAATTAAAGGGGACTTATAACTTGGGGCTTAATCCTGATAAGGGGGCCCAATGTTAAAGGAACTTATGATTTGGGGCTTAATCCTGAGGAGGAGGCCCAAATTAAAAGGGACTTATGATTGAGGCTTAATCCTAAGAAGGAGGCCCAATTTAAATTCCTCTCAGATAAGGAAGCAAACAAAGGAACCATGCCATAAATGGATTTGAAGAGGGTTTTAAAGGCCATATCTTGAAGAAGAGAGGTGGATTTGAGGAAAGGAGGTGACTAGGAAGGATGTGCGCAAGTATTGTTCTGGCGCGCAAGTTCTGGTCGTGCAAGTATACTTTCACAACATGAGTCACCTTGGGCGACGAATAATCTGTAAGGTAATACTTGGATGACTTTGAACTCAAGCCCTTAGTATCATCCCTAGAGGCTTCCAAAAGGTTGGCGTGCAAGTTCCCTTGAGAGGGAAAGGTGATGCGCAAGTGTCTTCACTTCCCTTAAGGGATGGACACTTAGGCACACAAGTATTGATGAGTTATAATACTTAGGTCTTATTCTTCCTCTTTAGAGCTTTCATTCTAGGTAAAGAATTACCTTAGAAGTGTTCGGAAGACGTCAGAAAAAGACTTGGGTGACCAGAGCATGAATCTGAGTTTTGGAAAATTCGTCCTCGAAATGGGGGGCCCACAGGGGCTATTTATAGGCCATTGGTAACCTTGGGTGAAAAAAGGAATAGGGCGTGCAAGTGACTTGTGCGACCCATATGTGGCGCGCAAGTGACTTGCGCGACTATAAGGAAACTTGTGTGACCTCTTCTTAAAGGGTTCCTTGTTCATGTCTTCGTCAATTTTTGATGTTCTTCAAAGGATAACTCTTCTTATGCTTAAGGTATTCCCCTTTTCCATTTGTTAGATTACGTGACAGAAAGGAGCGTCAACAGAGACTTAAATTAATTCTAAGATAAGTTGAAAATAAGACTCCATCATCAAATGACCATAACTTTTGATTCGGGTGTCCATTTTAGCTTCACAACTAGTTAAATTGAAATTTATGTAATGAAATACAAAAAAATAGATAATAATATGGTAGTGATTAATAGAATAAAATTTATTATTGTTTTAAGAGAAGTTGAAAATCGAACTTCAACTTCAAACGACCATAACTTTTGATTCGGGTGTCCGGTTGGGCTATACCACATATCAAATTGAAGTTTGCAAAAAAATATACGCCATGTTGAGTGTTTGTACCTTGATAATTGTTTTTTAGATCATAAAAGGACCAAAAGGTCTCCAAGATAGAGTTTTTTATTCAGATATCATGATTTTTTAGCATTCTATGTGATTTCAACTTCATTTAAGAGTGTCCTCATGTGATTGTTGGGTCGTTTGTGATTTTATTCTGTGTATTTAGATTCCTATTGATTTAATGGTGTTTAATTTTTTGTGGTTTCCCCTCTTTTGTCGATTTATTATCTATTATATATATATACATATTACTATGCATTTATGTATATTTATTTGAAATGTATATATATATATATATTACTATACATTTATGTATATTTATTTGTAATATATATATTTATTAATATTTATTTAAAAATAATATATAATTCCATCCATGTGTAAATATTTATATGTATTTATGCATATTAGTATATATTTATATATATGATATTGGTATATATATTTATGTGTATTCTATTGGTTGTTGTGTGTGTGTGTGTCTTCTTGCTTGTATTTATATACATTTATGTAAAATTATTTATATTTTTATATTTTTATACGATATATATAACTATATTTAAATAAATTCAAATTTAATTATATATATTTATTTAATATTTACTATTTATCGTTACTAAATTATTAATTATTATTTCTTATTTCTTATTTCTTATTTCTTATTTCTTATTTCTTATTTCTTATTTCTTATTTCTTATTTCTTCTTTATTATATATTCATTTATTATTTATTATTAATTCATTATTAGTTTATTAATTGTTTATTATTTATTATTTATTATTTATTATTTATTATTTATTATTTATTAATAATTTTCTTATTAATTATTAATTATTAATTATTTATTATTTATTTTGTATTTATTTGTTATGTATTATTTATTATTTATTTTTTTATTATTTATTATTTATTATTTATTATTATTATTATTCAATATTATTATTTATGTATATGTATTTATATATATTTTTAGTATATATATAAGTGTATTAAATTTTATTTACTCACCACATGAAGAGATTATGGGTGCTTTAGGGAGTACGTTGCGCTGGTTTTGACGGATGGAGGTCATCCAGGTGGGGATCAGCTTGCGCTGATTTTTGTTGCGGTGTCAGTGTTAATGGAGTAGGTGGGGCATCGAGGACACGAGAGACTGGATCTAGTGGGTGCTGATCATGTTGGAGGCAAGTTGCAGATCTTCGAGGAGATACATGTTACATATGGTTTCAAGGGGTTTCCTAGGAATTATTTTGCTACTTTGGGCGGTCAGACCTAGATGGATAATGATCGTTGGTGGAGTTATGGTGGAGGTCTGCCATAGTGGTGACAAAGCACGATTGACAACGGGCGTTGCTATGAAGTGGTGGTTCCTGTTCATCGGGAGCCAGATTGGCAGGAGTCAGTTAGGGTTTCTGAAATTAGGCTTTTTGACATGGGCCTTTGAATCATTATTTTAGACTTAATCCACTAGGAATTTGGTTCATGTACGTTTTGAAGGACCTTTGGGGCATGTTGTTTTATATTCGGGTCACATGGCCTCCATGCCATCATCAGTGAAAGGCCCTCGGGCCACAGGACCTTCGGGTCAGCACTAGTGGCCAGATGGCAGCGCGATAGGGGCTAGGTGAATGGTTCAGTGCAAAAGGAAGGTAGTGCAGGTAGACACTGTAACATCCCCTTAGTATTTTCAGGTATTCCTAAACTCTTCTTTTAAATGAGCTTTTGTTGGGTTTTGTTTGGAGTTGAAAATTTAAGAATCTTGAAAATTATGGGCTAGCGGTTTGCGCACGGCTAGCGCACAATTTTCCAAATTGTGCACCCTACTATAGAAAAATGGAAAAGTTTTGGATAGAGAGCTCTACACGGCTTGTGCACAATTGGTTAAGTAGTATGACCCCTTAGGAGAAACCATACGACCCATTTATAATGGGTGCACGGCTTGCAAACGGTTTGTCCAAATCGTGTGCTATTTCCCATGTAACCATGCAGATGAGATTTTAAGAGATCCAAAATTTTATTAAAAATTTAAAAACCCCTATTTTAGGTCCCAGATAAACCTCCTTCGACCCAAACTGATTTCTATCGACCTTGGATCTCCTAAGAAGGATTCTTGGCCCCTCAGACCCCTCCCGAATGCGATCTGAAGCTAGGAGAATGTCAGTCGATCCTCCTCCGGTTAGTTTCCTCCTCCCATTATTGGTCTCCCATGGTCTCTATCTTTCTCCTAGAGTTTTATAGATCTTTGTTTGTTGTTGGGTGATCTAATACCCCTGTTATGGATCTAAACCTAGGTTTGAATCTTGTTTCTACCATATCTCATTATTGTCGTCCTTCTTTGATGAATCTCATCTAGGGTTTAGTGATCTGAGATCCATTAATCCCGAGGTAGGTGGTTCCATTACGATGCTTGATTTTTATTAACCCTAAACTTCTTCATTTAATTTCAACTGTTTTAAATTAAATGCAATTGTTGAATTATGATAAAAAGGCTTTCAATTATTTTGTTGGAAAACCCCAATTTTGGTGAATTGGGGTTTTTAAGAAAAATGGGTTTTTGGCGTGGGATTGGAAATTGATGATATTTAAATTATTTAATTTAAATTTAGGTTTTTATGGAAATTGAATTAATTAAATTGATGAATTTAATTGAAGAAAAATGTTTTTATGGAAATTTTGTGAAAACCCCCAATTCTATTGAATTGGGGGTTTGTGAAGAAATTGGTGGAATAGTTTGAAAATTAAATTGTTGTATTTAATTGTGTAATGGATTGTAAAATTTCATGAATTGGTTTCAAATCCTTCTTTATAAAAATTTCTTAAAACAATTTTGATGGAAACCCAGTGGTTTCATTGTTTTTTTGAAAAAGGCATGTTTTTTATTAAAAACTCGTTACAGTTTTTGAAGGGAAAATTGGTATATTGAAATAGAGTATGGGATTTAATTGTATTTTAATAAGTCTTAAAATAAATTTCTCATCATGCACATGAAAGCCTTAGGTAGTTATTGTGCTATATTGGACAACACTTCATGACTTACAATGTTCCAAAACATCATATCAACGCATCTCATTCCTTAGTTATGGTGATGAATCCTCTTGGCCTTGGTTCAAGGGATGTATGTTCATAATTTTCCGTATTCGTAGTGTTGGGTCCCTATAACCTGGAACTATCATACCTACTTGGAACATGACTATGTTGCTTTCTTTTTTGTATTTCAAATGTATATGCCATTGTTATAAACTGTTTTACATGACTTGAGAATTTATATAAACTATTTTATATAAAAGTTTTTATTTAATCCATTTTGTGAAAAGTGGAATTTATGCAAAGTATCCTTTGATTAATGATGAATTCCATATTTTGAAATGTTTTCCCATCATTTTAAATGAAAATCATGATTTACTAAATGTATTTCCATCTTTTAAATTATAAAGCATGATTTGTTTAAATATGATTTTATAAATTCTAAACTTCTTTTCTTTAAAATTGAAATCACATTATTTGTTAATTTGATATTATAATCTTGTTATGGAATATTTTTTGTAATACTACTAGTCTTTGGCTCACACCCGACTTGTGTCTTCGGGTGTTTATAGATCATCTCCTTCCAAATTCGATTAAGGGTAAAGGATCTCTTAAAGGTGGATCCAGCTATTTAACCTTAGACTTGGTGAGTTGTTTCCTTAGGTACTTGGTCTATTTTCCTGGTTTGGTACCTGGGTTACAGTAATTTAGACTTTGTGTGCTTGTTTTTCTTCTAGTACATTACTTTTAATGGTGTTTTCCTTTAATATGCATAATGTCTTGTTTCTTTTTACTTTTTCAACATTTGTGAAAAAATCATTCCCAATTTTAGTTTTTCTAATTTCAGGTGCTAGTCATCAACCCGTGGGGATCAATAATTTACTTTGAGCTCTGTGAAGACCAGCTTGATTATCGGGTTACTAGGGTACCCATGTTGGTTTGTGAAAAAGTGGTATCAGAGCTCCAAGTTGAGCTTTTATCTTGAAGTGAGTATGCATTTTTTGAAATCTTGTCGTGACTTAGGTGGTAGTTATGATTGATTGTCTTGCCATATCTCACTGTAATGAACTTTAAGTTGTCAGGGATGTTTAGGGAAAGACGACTTGTGTATTATTTATATTATTTTCCTTGTTTTGATTTTGATAGGTTGAAATCCAAATACGATCATTCTATCTGTTGGGATTAATTTCTCAGTTGATCTATTTGAGTGTTAATATGTTTTCTTCCTTGTTGTCTACTGATGTTGTGTAGCATCATACCTCTGATAAGATGTGCGAATTAGATCCAGGAGGAAGTTTTTTCTGAACCTCAGTGAGAGAATCCTCCTGTAGACCTAAACCTAGTTGAGATGATTATGCACACTGTCCAAGCATTGGGATAGGCACCACCTCCAGTTCTCATTTAGGATCGGTCTGTGGAACGTCATATAGAAATTATAAAAATTTGTTCTCAAGAATTCTTTCACCGAAATCCATAACCATTCAGGGCTCAAATGATCCTCAAGAGGTTGAGGAGTGGTTGAGCAAAATGGAGTGCTTGTTTAGGTTTTTGGACACACTCGATGAAATTAAAGTGAAGTGTTCCACCTTCGTGCTAGAAGGACCAAACATTAGATGGTGGGACATGATGACAATGATGAAGAAACATGAGGGTGTAGAGTGGAAATACGTCAAGGTTCTTTTCACCGACTAGTTCTATCCAGAGTCGATGTTGTTAGCTAAGTTCACTGAGTTCTTCATACTCGAGAAGGATGATAGGACCATGACAGAGTATGAAAACTGTTTTGTTGAGCTTGTACACTTAGAACCTAAGATAGTATCAAATAAGAGGATGAAGTATCAAAGGTTCGAATTGGGATGTTGTTGGGATATTCATTATTAGGTTTTCTTGCTGAAGCAGCCTTCTTATGCTGATGTACCGGATAGAGCACTTGTGGTTGAAATAGACCTGGATGGAAATTCAGGCTTATCAGGAGTTTCTTTCTATCCTAGTGGTAGTGTGAGTTCCTTTAAAGTAAAGAAGAATTGTGATGATTCTCGCAGTAGTTCTCGGTAGCAAGTTCATTCCAAACCTCCTATAGTACCTGGCATAGGTCCCTTGGTTTGCTACCAATGTGGCAAGGCAGAACATTCAAAGAGGGTTTGCACTGAGTCACCCAAGAACTTTGGATCCTACGAATGTTTAGGGAATTTTTAGCGATTATGCCATATTTTTTTCACTTCTTATAGTGGAACAGGATCATTAGATCCTCCTAAAACTATGAGGCAATCAGATGATTCACATGCAAAAGGGTTACATCCATAAGCATCCAGAACGAATCTTCTTCACACAATTGAAGAGTCTCCAGAGGAAGTGGATATGGGTCCAATGACTGTGAGAGGTACCATTACTATAGTTTCATCATTATTGGCTGCTCTATTTGATATTGGTGCATCTCATTCATTTATTTCAATCTGTTGTGTTAATCTTTTAAATATTCCTATGAAGTTTTTGTCTTGTGAAATGGATATTATTACACCCCTTGGTATGAAGAGAGAGAAGGGTCTTTGTAGTCCTGCTTGTGTTTTCTCTCTATCATATATTGATCTTGCTTGGAGTTTTCTAGTTCTCAACATGAAATCTCTTGACGTCATTTTTAGGATGGATTGGTTAATTTTCAATAAATCATGGATTGATTGTTACCTTTGATAGGTCTCCTTCACTACACCTAGTGGTGTGTGCCATGTCTTTCAAAAAGAATGAGACCCAAGATTGAGTAGATCTGAACCTTGTTATCTAGAGTTGGGGAAAGTGATATTTGTGTTTTACTTTGATCTGGAGTGGGAATCTTTAAGCAGTGATCTACCTCCAGTTGTCATCGAGTTTCCTAATGTTTTTCCTTCTGACTTATTTGGTTTTCCACTAGTAAGGGAGGTTGAGCTTTTTATTAAATTAATGTCTGGTACTCAACTAGTTTCTATTCCATATTACTACATAGCACCAGCTAAACTAAAAGAACTGAAGTCCCAGTTGGATGATCTTTTAGAGAAAGGCTTTATTCAACTGAGTGTGTCACCTTGGGTGGTTCATGTTCTCTTTGTGAAGAAGGTTGATGGTTCCCTTCGCTTATGCATTGATTATCAAAATCTCAATCGAGTGACCATAAAGAACATATATCCATTGTCACAGATTGATGATCTGTTTGATTATTTGAAGGGGATGCAGTGGTTCTCAAAGATCGAATTTAGATCTGGTTTCCATCAGTTAAGGATAAAAGGGTTTGACATTCAAAAAACTGCCTTTCGGAGCAAGTATGGACATTATGAGTACCTTTTCATGCCCTTTGGTCTAACCAATATGCCTACAGTTTTCATGGTATTAATGAATAGGATTTTCCATGAGTGTCCTAATACTTTCATGGTAGTATTTTTCGACGACATCCTTATATACTCTAAGTTCTAGGAGGATCATTTGCATCATCTCGGAATAGTTCTGAGTTTGCTAAGAAATCACCGACTTTATTCCAAGCTTTCTAAATACAATTTCTAGATTTTGGAAGTGAAATTCTTGGGACACATGGTGTCATAATAAAGAATATCATTTGATCCTAAAAAGGTAAAGGTTGTTATGACTTGGGAGCAACCACAAAATGTCTTCGAGATTCGGAGCTTCTTGGGCTTAGCTGGATAATATCGCTGGTTTGTTAAGGACTTTTCAAAGTTGGATTCTCCGATGATTGCGCTAACTCAAAAGGGAGTAAAGTTCGCTTGGGATGAGAAATGTTAGATTTATTTTTTTGGGCTAAAACATCTTTTGAGTATTGTGCTGGTGTTCACTATTCTAGAGGTCGGACAAGGCTACGTGTTCTTCTATGATGCATCGGGTCCAGGCTTGGGTTGTGTTCTTATACAAGGTAACCATGTCATTACCTATGGATCTCATCATCTTAGGACACACAAGAAGAATTATCCAACCCATGACCTTGAACTTGTAGTTGTGATGCTCAAGCTTAGGATTTGGAGACATTACCTTTACAGATAAATGTTTACCATGTTTTCAGACCACAAGAGCTTGAGTTATATCTTCTCTCAAAAAGATTTGAATATCCACCAGAGGCATTGGGTGGAATACCTACAGTCTTTCAACTTTTTCATTGCCTATACCCTGGGGAAAGGGAGCATCGTTGCGGGTGATTTGAGCAAGAAGCTTCCATCCCAAGAAGTAAAAGAATCATAAGAAGAGTGGAACTTAATGGCTCTCTTTGCACAGTTGCATATTAGAGTTCAGAATAAAGGGGTTGAGGTTTCTTTGGCCAGTCTTCAGTTGACATCTGCTCTTATCAAATTGATTATATAGGAACAATAGCTCGATGATGAGTTTCATAGCATTATAGACTCTCTTTATGGTAGGGAGGTAGTTTCCCAATGGTCATTCTCCAAAAGGGCATTTTATGCTATCAAAATCATTTTGTGGTACCCTCTTTGGTAAGGAAATCTGTTATGGGGTATTTCCATAGTTCCCAGTGGGAAGTGTGCCCAAGAACCATAAAAATGTTCTATGAAATGCAATGACAGTTTTGGTGGCCAGGTATGAGATAGGGCATTACTCAGTTTGTTTCTCGTTGTTATACATGCTAGTAGGTTAAGGCCGAGCACCAGAAACCTTCAGGTTTACTTCAGCCACTTTTAGTCCCTACTTGAAAGTGGCATGAGATATCTATGGACTTTGTGGTTGAGTTTCCACGTACCCAGAGAAAGAAGAATGTGATATGGGTTGTGATTGATAGGCTGATGAAAACGGATCACTTCTTACCCATTCATGATACATCCAAAGTTGAGTAGTTTAGAAATCTCTATGTGAAAGAGATTGTTCATTTGTATGGAGTTCCATTTACTATAGTTTCTAATAGGGATCTTTGATTCAATTATCTCTTTTGGAGGGGCCTTTAGCTGTGATATCATGTCCGTTTGAGTACAGTATACCATCCGCTATCAAATAGATAAATAGAAAAAGTTATACAAATTCTTGAGGACATGCTCTGTGCTTGTGTTCTTGACTTTGGTGGAGCATGGGATGATCATTTGGGGCTGGTTGAGTTTTATTATAATAATAGTTACCATTCCATGATCAGGATGACTCCTTTTGAGGCCTTGTATGGTCGGCCTTGTAAATTTTTGTTGTGTTGGTCAGAGATTGGTGAGAGTTCCTTCAAATAGATGACAACAAAGATTCACTTGATTCATCATAGAATATTTACGACACAAAGTTAGTATAAATATTATGTTGATCTTCATCGTAGACCTTTGGCGTTATCATTTGGTGACCAGGTGTTCTTAAAGGTTTCACCACGATTGGGTCATCGACGGCTTGGGAGGTAAGGGAAGCTTGCTCCTTGTTTTGTTGGACCTTTTGAGGTTGTTGAGAAAGTGAGGAAAGTTGCGCATAATTTTTCACTACCACCACAGCTGATGTTGATACATAATGTGTTTAATGTATCTCAGCTTCAAAAGTATTTATCTGATCCATCTCATATTTTGAGTTAGCGTGGTCTTGAAGTTGAACATGATTTACCTATTATTGAACAACCAGTTAGGATTGTTGATTCTAAGACCAAGGTACTTCGTGGGAGTAAGATACCTTTGGTTCGTGTGCTATGGCAGCACAGTTCTGATTCTTATGATAGGTGGGAGAGGGAGGCACTGATGAGAGAGCAGTGGCCTCATCTTTTTTATGTAGAGGCTTCTTCGTAGGCTTTTTGGGGACAGAAAGTTTCGATGGTGGGGCGGTTGTAACATCCCATTACTATTTTCAAGTATTCCTAAACCCTCATTTTAATTGAACTTTGGTTGGGTTTCGTTTGGGATTGTTTTGGGATGAAAATTTAAGAATCTTGAAAATTCTGGGCTAGTGCACGATTTTTCAAACTGTGCGCCCTGCTACAAGAAAATGACAAGTTTTGGATAGAGGGATCTGCATGGCTTGCACATGGTTAGTCAACTCGTGTGTCCCCTTAGGAGAAATCGTATGACCCATTTATAATGGGCGCATGGCCTACACACAGTTTGTCCAAACCGTGCGTTATTTCCCAGGAAACCGTGCAAACAGGATTTTAAGATATTTGAAATTTTATTAAAAATTCTTGAACCCCTGTTTTAGGTCTCAGACTAACCTCCTTTGACCCAAACTGATTTCTATTGACCTTGGAGCTCCTAAGAAAAATTCTTGTCCCCTCAGACCCTCTTATATGCGATCTGAAGCTTGGAGAATGTCGGTTGATCCTCCATCAGTTAGTTTTCTCCTCCTATTCTTGATCTCCCGCAATCTCTCTCGTTCTCCTAGGGTTTTATAGATATTTGTTTATTGTTGGAGGATCTAATACCCCTATTATGGATCTAAACTTGGGTTTGAATTTTATTTCTCCTGGATCCCATTGTTGTCATCCTTCTTTGACGAATCCTGGCTAGGGTTTGGTGATTCGAGATCCATTGATCCCAAGGTATGTGGTTCCGTTATGATGCCTAGTTTTTATTAACCCTGAATTGCTTCATTTAATTTCTAATGTTTTCAATTAAATGCAATTGTTGAATTCTGATAAAAAATATTTTAATTGTTTTGTTGGAAAAACCCAATTTCGGTGAATTGGGGTTTTAGAAAAAATAGGTTTTTGGCGTGGGATTGGAAATTGATGAGATTTAAATTGTTTAGTTTAAATTCAGGTTTTAATGGAAATTTAATCAATTAAACTATTTAATTTTATTGAAGAAAAATGTTTTGATGGGAAATTTGTAAAAAAAATCCAATTCCAGTGAATTGGGGGTTTGTGATGAAATCGATGGAATTGTTTGAAAAATAAATTGTTGTATTTAATTGTGTAATGGATTGTGAAATTGCATGAATTGGTTTCAAATCCTTATTTATGAAAAAATGTATTAAAAATGGTTTTGATGGAAATACAATGGTTTCATTGTTGTTTTTTTGAAAAATATGTGTTTTTGGTTAGAAACCCGTTCTGGTTTTAAAGGGAAAATTGACATATTGAAATGGAGAATGAGATTTAATTGTATTTTAAGCAGTCTTAAGATAAATTGTTCATCATTGTTTTGTACGATAGCACATGCAAACCTTAGGTAGTTAGTGTGTTATACTGGACAACACTTAGTGACTTACAATGTTCTAAAACATCATATCAGCACATCTCATTCCTTAGGCGATGATGATGAATCCTCTTAGCCTTGGTTCAAGGGATGTATGTACATACTTTGTCATATTCACAGTGCTGGGTTCCTATAACCTGGAACTATCGTACCTACTTGGCACATGACCATGCTGCTTGCTTGTTTGTATTTCAAATGTACATGTCATTGTTATAAATTGTTTTACATGCCTTGAGAATTTATATAAATTGTTTTATATAAAAGTGTTTATTTAATCCATTTTGCAAAAAAGTGTCATTTATGTAAAGTATCCTTTGATTAAAGGTGAATTCCAACTTTCGAAATGTTTTTCAATCATTTGAAATGTGAAGCATGATTTGAAAAATATATTTCCATATTTTAAATTATAAAGCATGATTTGTTTAAATATGCTTTTGTAAATGCCAAACCTGTTTGTTTTAAAATTGAAAGCACATTATTGGTTAATTTGATATTGGCATCTTGTTATGAAACATTTGGTGTAATCATATAGGGCTTTGGCTCGCACCCTACTTGTGCATTCGAGTGTTTGTAGATTATCTCCTTCCAGGTTCGAGTAAGGGTAAATGATCTCTTGGAGGTGGATCAAGTTGTTGAACCTTGGACTTGGTGAGTTGTTTCCTTAGGAACTTGGGTCGTTTTCCCCGTTTGGTACTTGGGTTGTAGTACTTTGTGCTTAGAGTGCCTATTTGACTTCTGACACATTACTTCCAGTGGTGTTTTCCTTTGATATACATATTATCTTGTTTCTTTTTACTTTCACAACGTTTGTGGTAAAACCGTTCCTACTTTTAGTTTGTATGATGTCAGGTGCTAGTCGTCGATATGTGTGGGCAGCCTGGATAAGAGGGATAGGTGTGCAGATGCTTATCATCCAATCTTTCGTACGACTGCAGACAGGTGATGCAAGTGAGGGTCACGCAGGCATCATCGAGTGAGCGGCTCGAAAGAAAGATTGGTGCGGCGACACCTATCATCTGACCTTGCCCCCACCCCGTAGATGGAGAGATGCTTTGCCACGATGCATAAAGCCAACATGATGCACTGGTTCATGGCAGGGGGACAATGCAACTTTCAAACTAGGATCATGGTGTGATGATTACTAACGGGGGGGCAACATGACGTAAGACTGTCGACATGTCATGATGCAGACTGCTCACTCAGGGCATTCAAGTCATATATGGACCCTCAGGCTGCTAAGACTTCAGGTCATGTGGTAGTGGGCCTATGAGCCACTAAGCCTTTGGGCAATGTAAGAGTTATCTCTCAACCCAATTAAAAAGAGGGTTTTATTTTCTAATAAAAAAGTGGTCTTGACCCCATCCTGTTAAAAAAATAAATTAACAATGAATTAAATAATAAACAATAAATAAAATATAAATAAACAATGAATAAACAATATACAAAGAAATAATAAAAAATAAATCAATATATAATAAATATGCAGTAAATAAATAAATAATATTAAAATATTTAAAAGTTTTAAAAAATAATATAAAAAAATAAAAACTATCGATAAATCATTTCATGTCGCTTTTTGAAAATCGTCGCGAAATGTTTAGCGATGCAACTTTTAGCAGTGGTTTTTCAAAACCACCGTGAAACGGTTTAGCGACGGTTTAAAATGCCACCGAATACTATTTTTCCTAGTGTGACATGTGTATGACAATCCATGTGATATACTTTAAGTAGTACAATATGAATACAAGTTAATTGACTTATATTCCATGAGTGATGGATCATGTCTCCGTACAAGTGATCTCAACATATCATCACAACCCAATGTGATGATCACAAGTGAATGATAACCTGATAATACATATATTTTAGGGGTTATCACATCATCTTTCATGTCCCACACAAAAAACTAAATGAATGATAAAGTAATGTTATTAATATACATTGCATGCTACAAAATGTCTAAAAAACATCACTTGACTTTTTGACACAAACATTAACATCGGTTGAACAATGTCTATGATCAATTAATTGTCAAATTTGGCAAATCACCTTGATTGTCTACATATTTGAATACTTCGGGTCACTGTTTTCCACCTTCTAGAATTGTATGTACAAAAGAGGAGTAAAAAAGTTGGATTTAAATGCAAACTACCCACATCCACTTCGCCTTTGTGCTAAGTGAACATAACAGCTATATGCAGTGGACTATTACTCTATACAGTGAAAAATCACACTCCGTAATCTAAACACATTTTTCCGGATCAACACACGCCCCGTCAACAGTTGATGTACCATCCATGTGACGACTGAACAGTTTGGAGGGTATTATTTCCTATAGATCACAATTGTCCCATCAATTTTTAAATTGAAGTCAATCATCTATTTAAATAAAAAATGACCATAGGGGCTTGACGGAATGATGGGACGATGAAGTTCCCTCCACAAATGGAGAAATCACGGGTCTACTTATATTCCTTGTTTTCTTTTTAGAGAAGGTAGAAGAAAACAAGGAAGCACTGAATGCTTTTTATTGAATTCTACATTGAGTGTGAGCTTGTTTATGCATCACCTTGGCCTTGTTTGTGTCTATTGTCACCTGAAAGAGTATGAGATCTATTGCAGAACTCATAAACTGATAAGTATTGAGTCAAATCTACAGGGACACAAGAACTCGAGTTATGATTTGTAGAATATTGGCATCAAAATCCATCCCTTAAAGTGAAGCCAGTTCTTTTATTTATAGATGAGTACGAGAATAACAAATGGAACATTCCCCGATGTTGGAATCCAATCAAATAATAAAAAACATGCTTAACCCACAAACCCAAATGATATAGTGAACCAACCCACCGACTAATAAACCACTCTCTAACACCCCCATCAAGCTGGGAGATAAATATCAATCATGCCCAACTTGTTACATAAGAGCTATATTCAAGGTCCTGGAATTCCTTTTGTGAGAATGTCACCTTGTTAGTATGCAATTAGGATGTGGTTGAAAGTGATCCTTTTCTTCGCAAAGCTTCCACAAATGAAACAACAACCCACTTTTAAGTGCTTTGTTTGCTCGTGAAAGATTGGATTGATGACAATTTTGTCAGCAACTTGGTTTTTGCACTATATATGGGTCGACTCGTTGACTAGATAACTAATTTCTTTGTGAAGCTATTGAGCTCAAAAAATTTGTGCACTTATGTGTGCCTTTGCTCTGTATTCAGACTCTGCGCTCAATTTGAATATAATGTCGGCTTCTTTCTATGTTAGGAAATAAGATTTCCACCCATGAAAACAACAAATCTCAAGGTAGATCTTCCAGATGACAAACATCCCGCGTGATATGCTTTGCAAAATGCTTCAATTTTTGTATGTCCATGATTGGAGGAAAGCGGGCCTAGACTAGGTTTTTTTTTCAGCACAACGAACTATACGACGAATTACTTCCCAATGAAGTTGTTTTGGTGACTATGAATTGCATCACATACTATGTTAGGTTGGGTTATTTTCAAATAATTGAGATTGCTTACGAGCTGTCGGTACCTGTCAGGTGATGTGAACGCTTTACTGTTAATATGGAGAGATTTCTCCTTTGTTCCAACGGCGTATCAATAGAGTTGGCACAGATCATCCGTTTCCCGAAGAATATCCAGAACATATTTCTTTTGAGAGAGAAATATACCTTTAACACAACGAGTCACCTCAATGCTTAAAAAATATCGTAGTGGCCCAAATCCCTTTTAAGTTCTGATGAAGAAATGATTTAAGCATATTGATCCCTGTCGAGTCACTTCCATTTATGACAATACCATCAACATAAACGACTAGAAGAATTTTTCAAACAACTGATCGATGATGAAATATGGAGGAATCCTCTACGCTCCAAGAGATCCCAAAGCTAGTAACTAAAGAGAAACATTTTTGACATCAAATTGGTGAAGCGACCATTGTTGAGTCTCAGTAAGTGAGATAAATAATTGAAATAATTTTAGCCACTAAAGAGAAAGTATCGAAATAGACAATGCTTTGTGCATAGTCTTTGGCCATGAGCCGAGCCTTTAAGTAGGCCATTTGCATTGACACAAACAGTATATATCCATTTAGAGCCAACGATTTTCTTGTCTGATAAGAGATTGACAAGGTTCCATGTATGATTGGTGATAGAGGATATGTGCAGACAATCGAGAAGGGGGGTGGATCATGTGTTGCTATTCCTTTACCAAATTCCACTCCCTCTTTTAATCTTTTTACCCCCTTTAGTCTTTGAACCTCTGATGCCGGTTAAGACAAATGGATCTACTAACTTTAACCAATAAGCAACCCACACATGTAATGAAAAATATAAGTAGACAACAACACAATGTTTTTACAAGGTTCGACCCCTCTCAGGAAACCTACTCCTTGATGTGATTGGGGTTTTCGAGGCACAGATTCACCACTAATAATCTTATCATAAATTATAAGTGGGTTTGGACAATTATTGTATTGAACCCATTTTCACCGTATTACACAGGTGAGTGTTCATCATATTGCACAAATGATAGATTGTCGCTCTCGCGGATTCTTTATACCGGCTCCCGCCAGTTCTCCACAATTTGCTTCAACCTCTTGAAGTAGATCTTTACTCAGCACAGGATGTCACTGTATCAACAAATTAGATCTCCCTCTCTGACACAGAGGTCTTTTAATGCCTTCGGATCTTCATGAATTGAAGCATGCAACTTGGTCTCTGCTTTTGACCTTGCTCCCGATTCTTATTCATAAATTGCTCGCTGACTTCTCATTCTCACTTTTGTGATGGTGGGTAGCGCAATAACCGATATGCGAACTTGTTTCTTCTTTTTCTTTCTTATTTTCCCTTTGATACAATGAATGATCTTTCTAATACAATGAATGATCTTTCTCATCAGAACTGGATATGGGTCTTCTTTGTTAGGTCGGAATATATAAAGTAATACACAAGAGGGGGGTGAATTGCATCTTTCCAAATTATTCCACAATTCTGGCTTTTGACACCCTTTGTAATTTATGCGGATATGCGGTGTTTTTCTTTTGTATGAAAATATGCAGCGGAAAAACAAAAATAAAGAACATAACTTTTTATAGTGGTTTGGGGCGCAAAGATCCCCTAGTCCACTCTACCAGTCACTCTCTGTGAGTTCGGTAAATTCAACTAGTATGATCCTCTTATCACAAGATCAAGAATCCATAACTGAGTGCAGATAGTTGACACCTTTACACAACTAAATACAAAGGCTTGTGGTTCTATAACAAAGAAGAAATTATCCACAGCTTAGATCAAGAAGTTGATATCCACCACAATTAAGTACGAGCAATTGAAACTCAAATAAATCAAAAGAGATTGATTTATCGAAATATGTTAAATTTCACAATTGCAGCACACAATTGATAGTAGATGGATCTTCTTCTTCATAAATAATAGTCTTCAAGAGAAAACGAGTCTGAAGTGATTCAGGTTGCACATAGATCTTCAATTTAAAAGCAGCAACAAAGCAGAGCAGTCGCAAACTTACAGTAGAACAAGATATAACATATATCTAAAAAATGTAGTCCTTTAGCAGAGTAGTTTGTTTGATGTAGCACTATAAAAATATTTTCAATGAAGCAGACGTATATGTGAATCACTTTTCACACTTATATGAAGAGATATTCTCAAGGAATATATAGAACAAAAAAACTTTTTTAGGTATTCCAAATCCAAAATAATATTCTAATTGATCGCGAAAATTCAAATTTCAATTCACTAGGAGAGTCGTAATTTCTCTTAGAAATAGGAGATATTTTCTCCGATGAACACGGTTCTTTGAAACAATCAAAACGATTATTGAATCGGTCTTTAATTCTGAACCATTGTAGTAATCTCAGATTGAAAACGCGACTTGAAGAACTTTGCTGTGTGAGAACACAACGTAGGGTTGAGCTGCGTAGCGTAGGGTTCCTTTGCGTAGCGTATGGATGATGATCCATACATTTATCCTTGTCAGCATAAAATCCCGAATGTAGTATTGATTAACTATACGATCACCTTTCCCGAACGTAGGGTATGAACAGTAAATCTAGATTCCAACGTAGGGTTGTTGATCCATACGCCTGTCAATTTTCCGAATGTAAGGATGACGATCCAAATACAAACTCTTTAGAGTAACGTAGGGTTGATACCATACACAAACGTTTATCTTTCCAGCGCAATGTAGGGATGAAAACAATGTTTCCAGAATCATTCTCGTAACGCTAAATTTCTTTAAATAGAATATAAATTCTTGTAAACTCACTTAACAAAACTTCATTAGAAAGCAAATAGGGTTATTTGTGAACATCAAAATCATCATAATTTATAGCGTATTGTTGAGACAATACATACCCAACAATATCCCCCCTTTGATGATCATAAAACCCATAACATAATCCTTAACAAAAATTAAAGAAAATATAGGATTTGGAAAACACAAAAGTAGATATAGATTTTTTTTTGAAATTTAGATTTCACATAATTATTTCGATAAAGAAAAACTGTCAAAAAAATATTGTGGCTGCAAATATTCTCCTTATCCCTCTCAGAGATGGTTTCCATTTCATAAACTGAAATCTTCTCCCCCTTTTTGTGATATCAAAAAGATAGTTGTGAAAGAATGAAGGAAATAAACAACATTTAATATGACACAAAACTATAAATGAATAATTATGAATTCTGGTACAAGAAAAAAAATCTAAGATTGACAGTGAAGTGTTGAACTAAAATAAAAATAAATCTAAATACTAATAAATCGAATTTAAACAGACATTCAAATGTTCAAAAAATTATAGTACAATCCACAATCAACACGAGTCTTCAAAATGAATGGTTAGAGTTCAGTTTCAGCAGGGATAGAGGGTTCTTCAGGATGAGAAAGGGCATGAACAACACTGCTAAGATCAATCAACTTCTGCAACACTCTGGAAATGATTGTTGAACACTTCTGTCCAGTACTTTAGTAACTTCCTGGAATCATTTACAACCTTCAAACTTTCAATCAAATTGATCTTTACAAGCGCATTCACAACTTCTTTTGACTAAATGGAAGAGATCAATTTTTCTTTTAACTTGATTAATTACTGGTCCCAACCAGGATTCACTCGAAGTTAGTTGAATCACCAGATGTCTATGATTGTCCAACAGAGCATTCCAAGGAATGCTATCACACTGAAGAGTTGAGTTTGTCATTAAAATCGGTCAGTACAGAGGTAATTGCTTCAAACTTATTAAGCAATTTTGGTGGTGTCTCTTGAGAAGAAGTAGATACTTGATTGCTTGCTCTGAGAGACTGAAACTCTTTTTCTATCATCAACTTAAACTCATCAAACTCTGTTGTAAGGACCCGACCCCAGTTGTCTGAAGCCGATGCCTGATTTTATTACATTAGCATATAAACAAGAAATATGTATCCTGAAGGACTGAAGAGTTTAGTAGTTTTGGAAACAAGATGCATACATAAGTTCAACATTGCAACTTGAAAAGAAATACAACATAAAAGTTTTATTAGGAGCATCCACAACTCTTAAGTTTATCCCTGCAATTCATTTATAATACACCTCTTCGCATCCTGGGGAAAAATAAAACATAAGAAAATGGGTGAACACGAACCCTCAGTAAGGGTAAGCAATGCAACGAAAGATATCATAAACATAAACATTAAGCATGATGAATAACTAAAAACACATGTCTTTAAAAAATAAAATTGAACATAATATGACAGGATGATAAAACATAATCATGAGTATTATACTAGTCTAATAACCACATGAACTACCAATTACTAGTTTCATAATGAGGGAATGCATAATGCAGGACATCATAACCAGCGATGCTCCCGGCCCCCGCTTTCCAGCGGCTCTCCCAGCTCCCGACGCGCCTCCCTCTGTCCGCCTCCCTTGCTTCCAACAGTGCTGGATCCTTGCGCAGCAGCTACTGCGCCTCGTCGTCCCGATCTTCCGTCACTGGCCCCTCCCAGAATTGGCAAGCTTCAGCCACATCCAGTCGCCGGTGCATTCTGCGGCAGCTCTGCCTCCCAGCCGCTCACCAGGGGCCTCCTGATCTTGAGGTGCCTCCAGCAGCAACCCCCTCCTCCTGCGCTGCTCTTCCGGCAGTCGCCTCCCTTTCCCGACCGAACAATTTAAGCGTGCTCCCTCCAGATCTGGCACGCTCTATCGCTGTCCGCCGGCACGCCCTCGCACTTCCTTCACTGTGGTGCAGCACTTAGACAGCCTCAGTCCGGGCTCTTGGCGCCGCCAAATCCCACAACAATTATGCGGAATCCTTGCCTCTCGTCGCCGGCCTCGCAAGTGCGGTTTTCCCGGTGCTAGTATGGATTTCCCGGCGTCTCATCGACCGACCCCACTAGTGCGGCATTTCTTAGCGCTTCGTCAATCGGTCTGGTCTGAGTGGTTCATCTGTTGCGTCCGCGACATCATCCATCCATCATCCTGTGGGGGAGCTTCGATCGTGAGGGGGAGAAGCAGCCTTTGCAGCTTTATATTTTATTTCGTCTGGTTTTGTCATCAAGATGGGTATGTTCAGCTTGAGGGGGAGTGTTTTCACCTTGTTGCTTGCTTTGTTTTTTCCCTTTATGTATTAGCTTGAGGGGGAGTGTTGGAGTATGCATCCCACACCGGACTTATGGTCCGGTGTGGTCTTAATTATTCATTATAAAAGAACCCAAAAGACTCATTTAGAGAGCACACCTTGGGGGTTTAGAACTCTCTTTTATTCTCCTACATTTTTTATTAAACCAAGTTTTGAATTCTATAATCTAGTATAAGAATTTCCAGTTTTCAAATTTACAAATTTGTATGTTAAAGGTTTAGTGTTTATAAATAATTTTAGAAATACTTTTAACTAAGACAAAGTCTAATTTGTATTCATTAACCTTATAATGTTTAACAAAAGCCATGTTTAAAAAATAATAATAATAATTTCTATATAGTTATAATAAATGTATTATTTTTTCTTCTTTAAGACTTTATATTTTTGAATGTGGGATTTTATAAAAAAATAGGCCTGCTAGGGCCAACCCTTTATAGCTGGGGCGAGGGAGGCAACTCACACTAAGTGGCTGAGCCTAGCCCTCAGCTGAAGCCAAGGCCGGCCTGAGCATGGGCATAGGTTTCCCGAAGGGGGAACGGGAGCAGGAGCGCTTGAGTGCGCCACCGTGGGCATAAGGTCGCGGTGAGGCATAGGCAGGCCGAGGCCTGTGAGGGGCGGGAGACCGTGTGTAAGGCTCCCTCGTGCGTGTGATGTGATTTATGAGTTTTCATCGGAGCCTCAGGCTTATAAGGAAGCCACACGCACCTCACCAATTCGATGTGGGATGAAGATTTTCATCTGGGATTGAATCCAGGCTGTCAGATCTCACCATGTGCGATCTAGGTCGTCGATTTTGATCTGGCGCTCGAACCTCAGCAGCTGCGACTTATC
This sequence comes from Viscum album, assembly GCA_963277665.1. Taxonomy (NCBI): domain Eukaryota; kingdom Viridiplantae; phylum Streptophyta; class Magnoliopsida; order Santalales; family Viscaceae; genus Viscum; species Viscum album. Next base: position 1,993,095,542 of record OY728131.1, on the reverse strand, counting down.
TCCGCATTTTTATGCACCGTCTGATCCTACATGGATCTAATCGTAACCGTCAGAGTTTTTTTTAAAATCACCGCGTTGATCTGGGCCATCCGATCTATCTCGGATTTGATCGAGGTCGTCCATTTTTTTTAAACCCACAGACTCATCCCCACTGTCCAATCAGATCTCACCCAATTTGACCTGACCCCAGTTGCTTGGAGTCTGTGCCTTATTTGATTACGTTGGCATACATACAGGGAATAAAAATCTCGAAGGACCAAGTAGTTTAATATTATTGGAAACAAGCTACATACATAAGTTCAACTTTACATATGGAAAGGAAAAACAACACTAATTTATTCTACTAGAGTCATCACTTCTCCTAGATTATGGTTGCAAGTCATTCATAAATTACTTCTTCATGTCCTGAGAAAATGAAACATAAGAAAGTGGTGAACTCAAACGCTCAAGCAATACAACGGAAGATAATATAAACATTAGAGATGATGAATAATTGAAAACACATGCCTTTAATAATAAACTTGAACACATTATGGCAGGAATATGAGCTGAGTAAATAATGCCATAATAAAACATAATCATGAGTATTCTACTACTCGAATAACGACATGAACTTTCAACTAATAGCTTCATAATGAGGGAAGTGCATATGCTTGACATTCTGAAACATTTTGTCATGGCCTCGGTCAAGTCGTCTAGTGATTAAGGCCTCGGCCAAAATCCACATCACATTAGGAAAGGCCTCGGCCAATTCCACGTCTAGTTGTCTCATGAGACCTAACGATGTATCGAGAGGCTATAGCGGTCCCCACTCGTCACATAATAAGTCCAATGTATTCCTCATATGAGCGGGGATAAACATAAACAACAAATACATTCATATTGAAACTATCATATGAAATGTAACTATCCTTCCCCAATCATGAAACATAAAACACTAACCATTCGGAATAATATGGTGAATGGTTTTAGAATAGATCATCCACAATAGAGTTAGTCATAAACCATTAAATCAAATATGGTAGATGACTTCATAAATAATTAAACTCAATAATACCATGGAATCAACAAGAGTGTTGAATTAGATGAAAACACTCTTATAAAATCATTAAGCAATTCTAGAGATAAATACTCTTTTATTTTGAAAAGAAGAGTTCTTTTGGAAAAATCTTTGTATAAAACCAGAAGTGAAGTAAGATAGTATTTTCATAATAAAATAAGTGATTTTATAAAGATAATGGTTTCCAAAAACAGATTATAGAGTGCCTTTGAAAATATGTAAGAATTTTAGAAATTCTCTTGAATGGGGCTTGTATTTTTGAAACAATTTTGAATGTCCTTTTTAAAACGTGTAACTATCCATAAAATAAGGAAGAATTATGGTTTGTAAACATATATATGATACTCACAAATAACATATGATGAGTACATAAAAATACATAAGAATTGCGTCGAGGTAATTAGACAATGAAAGTATCCCGAATGAAAGTGGAAGTTCGGGTGGATAAACCCTTACCTTAACTCCAAACGTGTTCCTCTCTTGTACTTAAGCTCCTGGAATATGAAATTATACTTGTTAATAACTTATTTCATAACCTATTAGACATGTATTTAGTTTACCTTAATTCTGGTTAGTTTATTTATGTCGTTATTGATAAGTTATGGTATTGAATTTCGTCGTTCTGGAGTGTTCGTTTGAATTTCTGGTTTGTAAACATATATATGATCTTCACAAAGAACATATAATGAGTACATTAAAATACATAAGAATTGCATCGAGGTAATTAGACAATGAAAGTATCCCGAATGAAAGTGAAAGTTGTGGATAAACCCTTACCTTAACTCCAAACGCGTTCCGCTCTTGTACTTAAGCTTCTGGAATATGAAATTATACTTGTTAATAACTTATTTCAGAACCTATTAGACATGTATTTAGTTTATAAAAATAAAAGGGAGGGAGTAAGAATATTTATGATGGTTCTTGCATTCACATGATATAAATCCAGTATATAGATGTTGTCTTTCAGTTTTCACTTGTTGACAAACCATATATCTTGACACAAAATCAGCAATCTCTCTCTTCATGTTGTCCCTCCAAAAATGTTTCTTCAAATATCTATACATTTTAGTGCTACCGGGGTGTATAGAGAAATTGGAACTATGAGAATTATCCAACAATTCCTTTTTTTGATCAGGTATATCGGGAACACAAAGTCTCTTCCCAAATTTTAAAATTCCATCTTTATATACGAAGTCACTCAATCTCCCATTATTCACAGCTTTAATCTTCTTTTGAAACTCCTCATCATCAGCCTAAGAACTTTTTATCCTTTGTAGTAAATATGGTTTGACAACCATTTGAAAAAACATTGATGTTTCACCTTCCAAGGTTATTCCCATGTCCATCTTTACTAGATCCATGAAAATAGGATCCCTTTCAACTCTCATCTTATTCAAAACTCAATGATTTTTTCTGCTCAAGGCATCTTCCACCTTATTTGCCTTCCTTGGGTGGTAGTGTATCGTGCAATCATAATCTTTGAGTAGTTCAAGTCATCTCCTTTACCTCATGTTGAGTTATTTCTATTAGAAAATGTACTTCAAAATCTTGTGATCATTATAAATCTCACATTTTTCACCATAGAGATAATGTCTCCATATCTTCAAAGCAAAGATTACAACAGCTAATTCAAGATCATGATTAGGATAGTTTTGTTCATGAATTTTTAGCTGTCGTGATGCATAAACAATAACCCTATCATTTTGCATAAGGACACAACCAAGTCCTTTCTTTGAAGCATCACTATAAATAACAAACCCGTCATTCCCTGATGGTAGAGTTAATATAGGAGCATTGACTAATATTCTCTTGAGTTTTCGAAACGTTTTTCACAATCTTTTGTCCAAACAAATTTAACCCCTTTACATGTGAGCGTCGTTAGCGGGTTAGCCAGTTGGGAAAAATTCTGCACAAAACATCGATAATAATCTGCTAAGCCAATAAAAGTACGTACCTCATTTATGTTTGTTGGAATGGGCCAATCTTGGATTGCCTTTGTCTTCACTGGATCAACTAGGATTCCATCCTTAGAGACAATATGGACAAGAAAAGAAATCTCCTGAAGGCAGAATTCACACTTTCTAAACTTCACATATAATTCATGTCTTCTAAGAGTCTTCAGGATAATGCGCAAGTGATTTTCATGATCTTCGTAGCTTTTGGAATATACCAAGATATCATCAATAAATACCACTACAAAATCATCAAAATATTTCTTGAAAACTCTGTTCATTAGATCCATGAAGACAGAGGGTGCATTAGTCAATCCAAAAGGCATCACTGTAAACTCGTAATGCCCGTACCTGGTTCGAAATTCTGTTTTCAGAATGTCTTCCTTCTTCACACACAACTGATGATATCCAGGTCGAAGGTTAATCTTTGAAAGGTATTGAGCTCCATGAAGTTGGTCAAATAAATCATCAAGCGAGGTAGGGGATACTTGTTCTTTATTGTTATAGCATTGATCTCTCTGTAGTCGACACATAACCTCATAGATCCATCTTTATTCTTAACAAAAAGGACATTGGATCTCCCGATAGATGATATACTGCCATGACAACCTTCTCTCTTTCATTACATCCCAAAGCGAGAAATATCTTCTCAAGAGAACATATCCACTGATCTGCTACAAACAGGTTTGTAGTCTCGTTGAATGATGGAGACTGTTGTCGCATAAAGCGATCTAGCATGGTTCCTCCACGTGGTGGATCCGGATGCTCTATACGGGTAAGGTTATTATTCATTACCTGAGTAAGTTTTCCCAGTATAGTTATTAGTTTCTCAGCACCAGATCCAACATCATTATCTTGCGTCGGATGAAAATCCCTACGGGGACACGTGCATTCGTGCGATTTCAATTCCGTCCACTAGGTGCCATATCTAGATAATGACATACACTATATTAGGTTATGAATCATAATGTATAATCTTAACTTAAAAATATTCAGAAAAATTGAGACCCTACGCCTGGCTAATCTCTATATTCATAAAAATGGTTTCTTTGAGGAATATTTTACATTTCAATCTTTCTTGAAGGTTTGTAAAGAAAATGTGAATTATCCTAAGCATATCCCCCAGAAGTGTCGTAACCAAGAGTGCAGCAAGGCCTGTTGTCGTGCACCAGTTCCCGTTCAAGTCTAACTCAAAACGGTGTTTTCAGGTTTTACCCCTAGATACATCTGTGCCAGAGCCGCCTCTACCAACTCGTATCTAGATAGGGATGTGTTGCTTGAAAGATCCACATAATATATTCCTTACCAAAATACCAGGATGTTATTGTATGTATTTCCTCAAAGACTAATTTAGGGACTCTTCCTTAATTCTACGTTTTCTAAATCTAGTTTCCAAATTTTCTACTAAACTTCATCTGATACCAACTATAAGGACCCGACCTTATTACATACATAATATTGAATTTATTCAAGAAAAAACTTCCTTTTATATTGATGATCTTTTCAAGTTTAGAGCTTTAGAGAATTTGGACAATACATTCATAACATTACACATTATTATAGAGTGGATACCATAAAAACAGTACTCATTTCTTCCAAAATTTAAAACTTTTCAAATAAAACATGATTTCTTTGATAGATCTTCAAACATTTAACTTGGCTTCCTTCAAATTCTTAAACATCCTTATAACCTGTGAAAATCATTTAAAAACTTGGGATGAGCACAAAAATCTTAATAAGGGATATATAAAAAACACATTAGTCCAAGAATACTTGTAACGTATGAAAATATTTTCAAAAGACATTCTTATCACCCATATATACTTTGTGTAACACAAGATCCACACAAAACATGAGAACATAAATATAATCATAAAGGTATCTTGGGACATTACTTACATAATTTTGTAACTATTCTTGGCTACCTTGTAGTTTGTAACCCTCACGGCTACTTTACGTTGTGTAACCATCACAATTACACTTGGAGTAACCATACGTCCAACCTCCAACTTACTCATACCCAATGCATTGGAGAGAGATATAGGTCCCACCCTTCATCATAAATAATTCCCAAGAATCAAAACATAATCATACAACATGAATAATTCCATAAAAACATTTTTTTGGAATTTCGTAAAATCGAATTTAAGAAGAGGATTTTTAAAGAAAAGCCCCTTATAAATATCATACAATTGAAGACTTAATAGAGTGGATGAAGTATGTATATATACTGTAAATACACATTATAAAACATAATATAAATAGAACCCATCACACAAACAATTTAAATATCACATAAATAATGAAGTAGAAGGTTAACCCAAAGAATGAAAATCGGGTTTAGAATTCCCTTACCTCAGGTTTGTCTTACTTCCAACTTGTTTAAACCTCCTGTATAATGGTTAAAAGAGTGTTATTAATATTTTACAGAAACATGTTCATGTTTATAACATCTTATATGATCATTTCATAACATCATTCACCCTTTAATTGTTAGTATTTTCCCCTTGCACTGTTTTTGGGGGAGTTCTTTACATGATTTTCAAGATTGGTTCATGATGGATGTTCTTGTTGATTGGAAGTGAAACTCTAGAATTGGAATGGAAAGACATTTACATATTTACAGTACCATAATTTATACCTGTTGGACCCCATTTAAGTGTAAATGGGTAATTCTGAGTCCCACATCGGACTTACCCATCTTGTAATTAGATTTACTCATCTATAAAAGAGTATCCCCACCTCACATTGAGGTAAGGGGAATTCACCATCTACATGGTATCAGAGGGATCTTCCCGACCCTCCCTCCCAGCGGTTTCCCGGTTCTGACCGGCCCCGCCTCTCTCCCCCCTCTGGCTCTGCCCTACTCTCCCGGCAGCCCTCCCTCTCGGCCCTCCCTCCCTCCAGGCGGCCCTCCCTCCCGGCAGCCCTCCATCCTCTCGGCGACCCTCCTGCCTGACGCGGCTCCCGGCTCCCTAGCGTCCCGGCTCCCTGCGTCTCCCTCCTGCTAGGCGCACGATCTCCCCGACCGACGCCTTGCCCCGACGCATCACCCTGGTGCCTCACCCCGGCGCCTCGCTGCGGCGCCTCACCCCGACGCCTCGCCCTCGGCGCATCCCGCCCTCTGCGCCCCGCCCAGGCGCCTCGCCCTCGGCGAATCACCCCGGCGCCCCGCCCAGGTGCCTTGCCCTCGGCCTCGCCCCGGCGCCTCGCCCTCGGCCTCACCCCGGCGCCCTCGCCCTCGCCCCAACGCCCTCGCCATCTCCCAGCGGCTCCCCTCCCGGCGCCCTCTCCCGGCCCTGGCTTCCGGCGCCCGGCGCACCCAGGTCCAGCCCTGCCCTCGGCCCCGCGGCGCTCCTGCCCAGAACCCGCGCCCTAGAACCCGCGCCGCCCCTGCCCAGCCGCACCATCCTGAGCGCGACCCCCTGTCGCTGCTCCCTCTGGCAGCATCTCCGGGCCGCCTCCCTTCCACCGCCTGACTCCCAGCGAACGGGTCCAGCGCCCGCCCTCCATGGACGCGTCCTCCGTTCTGTCGTCCCTGATCACGGCCTCCTCCCGGCTTGCCGATGACCGGCTGGATGCCACTAATTTTTCCGTCTGGCGGAAGACGGTCTTGATGTCCCTCCGCGGCATGAGACTTCATTCTCATCTTGAGAAACCCCCACCTTAAATCACTGACTCTAAGTTCGACTCTTGGAAGCTGGCGGACAGCAAAGTCTTCGCCTTACTAGTCAACTCCATGGACCGCTCCGTGAAAGATGTCACCAGGACTGCCAACACCGTCAAAGAGATATGGGATTCTTTGATTGTCATGTTCTCCGAGACCAATAACTTGGCTCGGGTCTTTGACGTTCTCCAGCGTCTCTCCCTTATCCGCCAGTGGGATCAGACCTTCCCAACCTACTTCATGGAATGGAAGGGTCTCCGCGACGAATTACAGGAACTCTGGCCAATTCCTCAAACTTCGGTCGAAGCGCAGACTCAGCGGGACCAACTCTGCCTCTTCAATCTCCTGAATGGTCTCGCACCGGACTACGCCATGACGGCCATTGAGATGCTTGCCAGCCCGTCTACACTGGATATCCCGCAGGTCTATCATCGCCTGCAGAAGTCTCATCGGGCCCTTGCACCACCCGTCCCCCTCCCTGATCACACTGCGCTCCTCGGATGTGGCGGTGGTCGTCCTACCGGCCCTCGCGGACGCGGTCGTGGGGACGGCCGACCTTGCCCCCTCTGCCAGCACTGCAGCAAGCTCGTCCATCCGGTAGACCATTGCTGGGTCCTGCATGGTCGTCCCGAGTCGCACCCCCGTCAGGGCCAGACTGCGATCCGCGATGTGTCCTCACCTGCTGCTGCTCTTCCCCCGTCTTTGGATCTCTCCCTGGCCGAGATCCAGCTGATTCACGATTACCATACCTCGTCCATACCGGGCTCTTCATCAGCTTCTCTTGCCCATTCCGGTGGTCACACTGCTCTTGTCAGTCATCGTTCCCCTGCATGGCTGCTTGACTCGGGTGCGTCCGACCACCTCACTGGGGATGCAGGTATGCACTCCAACTACCGTCCCTATAGTGGATCCTCATCCATCACTGTTGCTGATGGGTCCACTCTCCCCATAGCCGACTTTGGCACCTGTTCCCTCACCTCCTCCCTCTACCTATCCTCGATGGCTCATGTGCCCCAGAGTCCATTTAACCTGCTTTCCATCAGCAAACTTACGAAGGATCTCCACTATAATGCTATCTTTTCCTCGTCTTCTGTTTTGTTTCAGGATCAGACGAAGAACTGGGAACTTGGTAGAGGCCTCCTTCAGGATGGGGTGTACATGTTCGTTGGCCCGACTTCCATCGCCTGCGCGTCTATCCCTGCTCATGCCGTAGACCTCCATTCTCGGTTGGGCCACCCTTCCGCCTCCGCACTTCATCAACTCTACCCCGATATTAGTCCCCGTTTATATTTTCCTTGTGAGTCGTGTCGTTTTGAGAAACATCACCGCACATCATATTCTCCTCGGGCTGACACACGGGCCGCCAAACCCTTTGATTTGGTTCATTCCGATGTATGGGGTCCCTGTTCCACCTCGAGTCAATCTGGGTATAAATATTACATTTCTTTCATTGATAATTATTCCCGGATGACATGACTTTACCTTCTTCGCGATCAGACAGAGGTTCTCTCCACCTTTCAGACTTTTTTCCATGAGATCCAGACACAGTTTTCTATCCCTGTCAAATGTCTCTGATCTGACAATGGGCGGGAATACTTATCCACTCACTTTAAACAGTTTCTGCGGGCCCACGACATCATCCACCAGACCTCCTGTCCTGATACCCCTCAGCAAAATGGGGTGGCCGAGCGGAAACACCGACATATTCTGGAAACCGCTCGTGCCCTCCTCTTCCACCGTCAGGTACCGCTTCTCTTCTGGGGGGATGCCATCCTCACTGCTACTTACCTTCTTAATCGTCTTCCCTCCTCCATCCTTCAGGGGGAGACTCCCTTTCATACCCTGTTCCCCTCCAGTCCTCCTCACTCCCTACCACTCCGCGTCTTCGGCTGTCTCTGTTATGTCCGGGACACTCGCCCCAATCTCTCCAAACTTTCTCCCAAATCCCTTCGATGTATTTTTCTCGGATATTCCCGCACTCAGCGCGGGTACCAATGCTTCTCTCCCGACCTCCGCCGGTATATCACCTCTGCCGACGTATCCTTTGTCGAGACCTCTCCTTTCACTCTCCCTTCTCCTTCTCCCGACACTACCATCGATGACTGTCTTCCGCTCTTCGTTCACCTGCCTCTGGTGTCTCTCCCGCCTGGACATCTCTTTGGACAGACCTACTCTCGTCGTCCTTCCGCTGTACCTCCCATCCCGGCCGAGGACCACCTTGCTCCTTCTTCGTCCGATGCTCCTGTCACAGCTCCCGAGGACGTGCCGATTGCGCTCCGGAAAGGTACTCGCTCGTGTCAGACTACTCCTCTCTTTGTATCTTCATACAGGGGTCTGTCCGCACTGGAGACCGTGTCGATTCCTCGGACAGTTGGTGAAGCAAAATCTCACCCCGGATGGCTCGCCACCATGAGGGATGAATTGCACGCTCTGGATACCAACCATACATGGGATCTTGTTCCACTTCCGGCGGGCAAGCAGGCGGTCGGCTGTAAATGGATTTTCATGATCCGTTTAAATCCCGATGGCTCTCTTTGCCGCCTCAAAGCACAGCTTGTCGCAAAGGGGTTTGCCCAGACCTATGCCATCGACTACTTTGAAACCTTCTCTCCAGTCGTAAAGATGGCCTCTGTCCGCCTTTTCCTCTCTCTGGCTGCTCATCATCACTGGCCGCTTCATCAACTGGATGTTAAAAATGCTTTTATCCATGGCTTTCTTGACGAAGAAGTCTACCTGCAGCAGCCTCCTGGTTTTTCTGGCTCTGGTGCCGACCGGCATGTCTTCCGTCTCCGTCGCTCCCTCTACGGCCTCAAGCAGTCTCCTCGCGCTTGGTTTGGCCGCTTCAGCACGGTCGTCACAGCCTTTGGTCTCTCTCGGAGTATGAAAGATCACACCGTCTTCTTCCGTACGACGGCGCACGGCTGTATCCTGCTTGTGGTTTATGTTGATGACATCATCATCACAGGGAGCTACTCCAGAGGAATCACCAGCCTTAAGGCGCATCTTCACCATCACTTTCACACCAAGGATCTTGGTCCCCTCACTTACTTCCTTGGTATCGAGGTCTCCCGGACTGCGAACACTATCTCTCTCTGCCAGCGCAAGTATGCTCTTGATATCTTGCAGGATGCCGGGTTGAGCACAGCCACCGTAGTGGACACACCACTTGAACCTGGGGAACACTCCCTTCATTCCGACTCAGAACCATTTCCTCATCCCGAGAGCTATCGACGCCTGGTCGGTAAACTCAACTACCTCACCATGACGCGTCCCGACATTGTTTGTGTCGTTGGAAAAGTCAGCCAGTTCATGGAGCATCCCACCAGATCTCAGTGGGATGCTGTCCTCCGCATTGCCAAATACATCAAGAGAGACCCTGCACGTGGCCTTCAATACTCACATCATGCTCACATGGATGTTGAGGCCTTCTGTGATGCGGACTATGCCGGTTGCCTCGCTACCCGCAAGTCTACTTCGGGTTTCGCCGTGTTCTTCGCCGACAATATCATCTCTTGGCGTAGAAAGAAGCAGACTGTCGTCTCCCGATCGAGTGCTGAGGCCGAATATCGAGCCATGGCCACTGTCACGACTGAGATCCTCTGGCTTCGTCATCTCCTCCATGAGCTCGGTTTCCCTACATCGACTCCTGCTCACATCTGGTGTGACAATCAGGCCGCCACGAAGATTGCCTCGAATCCCGTCTTCCTTGAACAGACAAAACATATCGAGGTGGACTGTCACTTTCTCCGCCACCATCTGGAACAACACCATATCATTTTCGTCCATATCCCGATGGCCGATTAGCTTTCCGATCTCTTCACCAAAGTTCTCCTAGGAGCTCGCCTTGAGTCTCTCACTACCAGGCTGGGAATTCACAGCCTCCATGGCCCAGCTTGAGGGGGAGTATGAGATGGTCCTATGTCTTGTCATCTTTGTTTTCTTTGTGGGACTCTATCCAATCTGGGAATGTCCATCTTGATGGGGAGTGTTGGACCCCATTTAAGTGTAAATGGGTATTTCTGAGTCCCACATCGGACTTACCCATCTTGTAATTAGATTTACTCATCTATAAAAGAGTATCCCCACATCACATTGAGGTAAGGGGAATTCACCATCTACAATACCATTTATCACTTTGATGTTTAATATGAGGATGATTCATAAGTTAAAACATTAATGACGTTCGTTTAGATTATTTTAGTGGTTCTTTGATAATAAAGACCTCATTTTGTCTTATAAATTAGAACCATGAGTACAAAAGAATTCCAGAATCATGGATGCGACATAATACATATATTATAACCTGGTTCAACCATAAAAATGGTTTCATGACCAGAAGATTTAAATTAAAAATGAAATCACAACGTCCACGATGTCGGTAATTCGACACATCATGGACAATGTTCTTAATTCCTTGAATAAGTGGGGGAGGAGAAAAATAATGATGATGAATTTTCCATGAACATGAGAGCATCCAGAATATACAAGATTCTGGAGCTTTTATGCCTCTTGGTTAAGAGGAGGTGAGGAAATAAGAAAAGAAAGGAATCTTAAAATAAAAGAAAACTTGATAAATTTCTCATGAAAATTCGGCAGTCTAACGACGTCTCTTAAAATTTCATAAAAATAGTTTGATTATTGGAATGAGATATCTCATCATTCATAAATAATATGGACAGTAAGGGGGTATATTTAATGAAATATCTCATCATAAGCCAAAGGGAATGAAAGAGAATAACATAAAATGAAAGAAAAGAAAGAAAATAAAAGAGGATGTTTACCTCTTGATTTCTTTCTCCTTGAGATCCTCCTTAAGGGATTTTGGATTTGGTCTTTTGGTGAGACCAACAGCTTTAGGACGTGGGGAAGAAGATTGAGGAGAGAATTTGGCAGAAATTAGACAATGCTCAAGGCTTGAGAGGTGTGTGAGGAAGAGGGGAGTGAGGGTGATATTTATAGTCGAGGAGGGGGTATTTTTCATTATTTTAATTATTTTTATAATATTTTTGCTCAACACTATGAATAATCTTAATTCATGTGACCCAAATAGTAATAATGACATGTGAGTTCGAACCAAGTGGGCTTACATCATCCTTGCATCACCTATGATGCAGTAAATCAAGTATTTAGCATTTATCGTATTTTATCGTGTTTTACTATTCATAAAAAAAATCTTGAATTTCAGAAAAATCCCAAAAATTTACCTTAACCATTTTTCAACGTGCAAAATTAAATAATGAAGTCCATTTTTGAAAAATAATTTTCTAAATATTATTAATTTAATTTTTAATTAAAAACATACTTAATTAAAAAATTAACAGTTCTAATTCTACAACTACTTCTTTATCACAATGAAAAATTAACCAAGATGTTATTATCTTCTAGCCTTAAGAAAATAAAATAATAATAAAATTTACTATTCATTAGGGTCATATTACTATTCATATGGGTATGTTACTATTCACAAAAAAAAGTTGGTTTCATCAGACTCCAAATAACTTACTGAACATAATTGTAGATGACAATTTCTTGAAATTCAAAACACTGTGGTAGTAAAGTTATTTTTAAAGGCTAGTTATAAATATCAACTTAAAACAAAGTTTCATTTATTTCAATTTATTTTTTAAAAAAAAACTGGGATGTTACATTATCACCACATTTCGGAAATTGCGTCCTTGCAATTTTATTTACTTATTAAATAAGTGAGGGTACCTTGATCATGGTGTCCACTTGGTCTCATCATCATCTTGCTCACGTAAATACAAGGTCCATGCATTGCAACAATGATTTAGAGATCCTTCAAAATCATTTGCTTATTTATCTAAATACACCTTGTACAACTTGGGTCATATGAGTGTTCACAGAAAAATACTTTTGGAAAATAATCATGTATGACATATAATTTAAAAATATCTGATAAAACTTGATTTTTATAAAATAGTCTAACTGAGTTTGAGTTGAAACTTTCAACCAATGTTCCTTTTAAAATACCATAAGTATGTGCTGAAAGAGTATATTGTAAAAGCAAATATAAATAGGTTGCGCAAGGGTCTCCTTCAACACCTCTTTCAAAATCACAGTATGCTTCAAAATCTCATGATCAGGTAAAATATTTGAAAATTACTTGATAATATTTACCTTCCTTGAAAATATGAGAATATTGAGAAAATAAGATTTGATTAAATACAACCCATGATCCACGATGGTATCGAGACATAACGGAGGTGTTTGATATCTCAAACAATTGCTTGCAAGTGAGTTGTTTGTTAGAAAATGTTTCAACGTCGTCTGGACATGACTTTGCAATAATTATTGCAAAACAGTCATCAGGAAGAGATAAGAATTTCATTAGTTACCGAAGGGGATGCTTCAGCCTTTGTCAGTGCCAGGGTGGAAATGAGAGAATGTATCCATGGACTTTGTGGTGTGACTACCAAAGACTTCTCGAGGTAACAATGCAATTTGGGTTATTGGTGATCGGCTGACAAAATCTGCAAATTTTCTTTCTATTCGAGATACAATGTCTTTGGATCAACTTTCTTGATTGTACCTCAAGGAGATTGTCAGGTTACATGGAGTTCCTCTTTCCATTGTATCTGATCAGGATCCCAGGTTTACTTCTAACTTTTGGAAGGGACTCCAGAAGTCGTTGGACACAGAGTTGAATTTCAGTACTACTTTTCATCCTCAATCAGATGGGCAGTTAGAATGAACGATTCAGACTTTTGAGGATATGCTTCGAGCTGATTCAATTGACTACCAGGGAAGTTGGGATCAACATCTTTCTTTAGTTGAGTTTTCTTATAATAAATGTTTCATTCCAGTATTCAGATGATACTTTTTGAGGCTTTGTATGGGAAGCGGTGTCAGACTCCAGCGTTTTGGGATGAAGTCGGTGAAATGAAGTTGATGGAGCCAGAATTAGTAGAAGAAGTGGCTGAGAAAGTGAGGATGATCCAGCAGCACATGAGGACAGCTCAGAGCAGACAGAAAAGTTATGCAGATAACAGAAGGAAAGACTTCTCTTTCGAGGTAGGTGACAATGTTTTCCTTAAAATCTCTCTTTGGAAAAGTGTGATGCGTTTTGGTAAGAAAGGGAAGCTAAGTGCATGGTTCATTGGTCCTTTTGAAATCTTTGATAAAGTTGGAGCAGTTGCATACTGCGTAGATTTTCCTCTGAGCTTGTTTCAGGTACAAAATGTTTTTCATGTTTCGATATTGAGAAAGTATGTGCCAGATTCATCACATGTCTTGAGCCCAGAAGCAGTTCAGTTGGAAGAGAACCTTTCTTATGAAGAGAAACTTTCTTATGAAGAGAAACCAGTTCAGATTCTTGATCGAAAGGAATTGATATTGTGAAATAAGGTAATCCACCAGGTAAATGTTTTGTGGAGAAACCACATAGTTGAAGAAGCAACATGGGAGTTCGAAAATGCTATGAGGGAAAGGTACCCTCACTTGTTTAATAAGTAAATGAAATTGTGAGGACGCAATTTCCAGAAGGTGGGGATAACGTAACACCCTAAGGTTTTCTAAAAATTACTATTCATAAGGGAATGTTACTATTCACAAAAAAAAGTTGGTTTCATCTGACTCCAAATAACATACTGAACACAATTGTATATGACAGTTTTTTGAAATTCAAAACACTGTGGTAGTAATGTTTTTTTTAAAGGCTAGTTATAAATATATACTTTAAACAAAGTTTCATGCATTTCAATTTATTTTTAGAAAACCTTGGGGTGTTACATTATCTCCATCTTCTGGAAATTCCGTCCTCACAATTTTATTTACTTATTAAATAAGTGAATGTACCTTTTCCTCATAGCATTTTCGAACTCCCATGTTGCTTCTTCAACCATGTGGTTTTATCCACAAAATCTTTACCTGGTAGATTACCTTATTCCGCAATACCTTTTTCTTTCGATCAAAAATATGAACTGGTTTCTCTTCATAAGAAAGGTTCTCTTCCAGCTGAACTGCTACTGGGCTCACGACATGTGATGAATCTAACACATACCTTCTCAACATCGAAACATGAAAAACATTGTGTACTTGAAACAAACTCGGAGGTAAAGCTACGTGGTATGCAACTATTCCCACGTTCCCCATGTTTTCAAAAGGACCGATGAATCGTGGACTTAGCTTTCATTTCTTACCAAAACGCATCACATTTTTCCGAGGAGAGATTTTAAGGAAAACATGGTCACCTACCTCGAAAGAGAAGTCTTTCCTTCTGTTATCTACATAACTTTTCTGCCTGCTCTGAGCTGTCCTCATTTGTTGTTGGATCATCCTCACTTTCTCAGCCACTTTTTCTAGTAATTCTGGCCCCATCAACTTTCTTTCGCCGACTTCATCCCAAAACGCTGGAGTCCGACACCGCTTCTCATACAAGGCCTCAAAAAATGTCATCTGAATTCAAAAGTGAAATCCATTTTTCAAAAATAATTTTCTAAATATTATTAATTTAATTTTTAAATAGGGTCATAGTTAATTCAAAAAATAACAATCTTGAAGTGCAATTAGTTTTATGTGACATTGAAAAATTAATTAAGATCCCATTATCATATTGCCTTAAGAAAATAAAATAATATTTTTATTTACTATTCATAAGGGTCATATTACCATTCATATTACTATTCATAAGGGTATGTTACAATTCACGAAAAATCAAGTTTGTTCAATCAGACTCCAAATGACTTACTGAACACAACTCTAGATGACCATTTTTCAAAATTCAAAACATAGAAAAGGCAAAGTTGTTATTAATGGTTAGATTATAAAATTACATTATATATTTACTTTCAAAACCTTGGGGTGTTAGATTCTCCCCTCACAAAAATTGTCCTCGAAATTCACAGAATATTACCTAAAAAGATTCAGGTATGTCTTTAACATAAGCTCCTTAGGCTCCCATGTTGCTTCCTCTATCTTATGATTCCTCCATAGAACATTTACCAGACGAGCCGTTCGATTTCTCAATACTTGTTCTCTAGTATCAAGAATCTTGATAGGTTCTTCACAATAAGATAGATCGGGCTCAAGTTCCACTTCTTCATAAGTGAGTATATGTGTTGGGTCTGACGTGTACTTTCTTAACATTGACACGTGAAACACATTGTGAACCTTGGAGAGACTTGGCGGGATTGCCAAACGGTAAGCTACGACTCCAATTCGGTCCAGAACTTCAAAAGGTCCGATGTACCTGGGACTTAATTTTCCCTTCTTACCGAATCGTATAATACCCTTCCATGGAGATACTTTTAAGAAATTGTGATCACCTTCTTGAAATTCCAAATCCTTCGGTTATCAGCATAGCTCTTTTGCCTACTTTGAGCTATTTTGATATGGTTCTGGATAATCTTCACCTTTTTCATTGTTTCTTCAACAAGTTCTGGGACCACGAGCTTTTTTTCACCAACATCATCCCAGCAAGTTTGTGTATGACATCGCCTCACATATAATTCTTCATAGGATGCCATCTGTATACTTGAATGAAAGCTATTGTTGTAGGAAAATTCTACGACAGGTAAATACTGATCCCATATGCTTTGAAAATCAAGTGAACAAGACCTCAACATGTCTTTCAATGTTTGAATAGTCTGTTCTGATTGTCCATCAGTTTGTGGGTGGTAGGCAGTGCTCAAACGAATATCAGTATCTAGGGCATTCTGAAAACTTTTCCAGAATCTTGAAGAACGAAAAGGGAGGGAGGGAAGGGGTTTTGGTCTTTTGGGAAGACCATAAGCTTCTTGGACGTGGGGAGAGACTAGGGAAGGGTAATTCGGCATAACTTTGAGGAGCTTCAAGGCTTAAAGGAGTGAAGAGAAGAGGAAGTGGTGAGGGGTTTTTATAGTGGAGATGAGTAAATTTTGAATATTTAATTCATTTTTTTATTATTTCCCTCAAGACAACCAATGGTGTGGTTTCATGCGACTCCTAATAGTAATAAGTGCATGTGAGTTCAAATCAAGTGGCCTTGCATCACTTGTGATGTCATAAATAGTGTATTTAACTGATAATTTGTATATACGGTATTTTATCGTATTTTACTATTCATCAAAAATTCAAGAATTTCAGAAAAATCTCAAAAATTCACCCCTACCATTTTTCGACGTGTAGAATTCAAAAGTGAAATCCATTTTTCAAAAATAATTTTCTAAATATTATTAATTTAATTTTTAAATAAGTTCATAGTTTATTCGACAAATAACAATTTTGAAATGCAATTAGTTTTATGTGACATTGAAAAATTAATTAAGATCTCAGTATCATATTTCCTTAAGAAAATAAAATAATATTATTATTTACTATTTATAAGGGTCATATTACTATTCATATTACTATTCATAAGGGTATGTTACTATTCACCAAAAATCAAAATTGTTCTATCCGACTCCAAATGATTTACTGAGCACAACTCTAAATGACCATTTTTCGAAATTCAAAACATAGAAGATGCAAAGTTGTGTTTAATGGTTAGATTATAAAATTACATTCTCCCCTCACAAAAAATTCGTCCTCGAAATTCATAAAATATTACCTAAAAAGATTCGGGTATGTCTTTAACATAAGTTCTGCATGCTCCAATGTTGCTTCGTCCATCTTATGGTTCCTCCATAGAACCTTTATCAGACGAGTCGTCCGATTTCTCAATACTTGTTCTCTAGTATCAATAATCTTGATAGGCTCTTCATATTAAGATAGATCGGACTCAAGTTCCACTTCTTCATAAGTGAGTACATGTGTTGGGTCTGCCATGTACTTTCTTAACATTGACACGTGGAACACATTGTGAACCTTGGAGAGACTTGGCGGCATTGCCAAACGGTAAGCTACGGTTTCAATTCGGTCCAGAAGTTCAAAAGGTCCGATGTACCTGGGACTTAATTTTCCCCTATTATCGAATGATATAATACCCTTCCATGGAGATACCTTTGAGAAAATGTGATCACCTTCTTGAAACTCCAAATCCTTCCTTCGGTTATCTGCATAGCTCTTTTGCATACTTTGAACTATTTTGATATGGTTCCGGTTAATCTTCACATTTTCCATTGTTTCTTCAACAAGTTCTGGGCCCATAAGCTTTCTTTCACCACCGCCATCCTAGCAAGTTGGTGTACGACATCGTCTCCCATATAATGCTTCATAGGGTGTCATATGTATACTTGAATGAAAGCTATTGTTGTAGGAAAATTCGATGAGAGGTTAATACTGATCCCACATGCCTTGAAAATCAAGTGAACAAGACCTCAACATGTCTTCCAATGTTTGAATAGTCCGTTCTGATTGTCCATCAGTTTGTGGGTGGTAGGCAGTGCTCAAACAAAGATCAGTATCTAGAGCCTTCTGATATTTTTTTTCAGAATCTTGATGTAAAACGTGGATCACGATCAGAAACAATCAATAGGGGTACTCCATGGAGTCTCACAACATCATTAATATATAGTCTTGCTAGACGTTCAAGTGGTAGATCTTCTCTTATAGCAAACAAAATGTGCTGACTTGGTAAGACGATCAACAATGACCTATATTGCATCGTTCCTTTTAGGAGTCTTTGATAGTTCCATGACAAAGTCCATTGTGATATTATCTCATTTCCACTCTGGTATTGGAAGTGGTTTCAATACTACTCCAGGCTATTGCCTTCTAGCTTTCACTTGTTGAAAAACCATACATCTTGACACAAAATCAACAATCTCCCTCTTCATGTTGTCCCACAAAAAATGTTCCTTCAAATATCTATACATCTTAGTGCTACCTGAGTGTATAGAGAAATTGGAACTATGAGCATCATCCAACAATTCTCTTTTTAGATCTGGTATATCGGGAACACAAAGTCTCTTCCCAAATTTCAAAATTCCATCTTCATATACAAAGTCACTCAATCTCTCATCATTCACAGCTTTAATCTTCTTTTGAAACTCCTTATCATCAGCCTGAGAACTTTTTATCTTTTCTAGTAAAGATGGTTTGACAACCATTTGAAAAAGCATTGATGTTTTACCTTCCATGGTTATTCCCATATCCATCTTTACTAGATCTATTAAATTGGATCCCTTTCAACTCTTATCTTGTTCAAAACTCCATGATCCTTTCTGCTCAAGGCATCTGCCACCTTATTTGCCTTTCCTGTGTGGTACTGTATCGTGCAATTATAATCCTTGAGTAGTTCAAGCCATCTTTTTTGTCTCATGTTGAGTTTTTTCTGTGAGAAAATATACTTCAAACTCTTATGATCAGTATAAATCTCACATTTTCACCATATAGATAATGTCTCCATATCTCTAAAGTAAAGATCACAACAACTAACTCAAGATCATGAGTAGGGTAGTTTTGCTCATGAATTTTTAGCGATCGTGATGCATAAGCAATAACCATATCATTTTGCATAAGGACACAACCAAGTCTTTTATTTGATGCATCGTTGTATATTACAAATCCATCAATTTCAGATGGAAGAGTCAAAATTGGAGTATTGACCAATATTTTTTTCAATTTACCGAAGCATTCTGTACATTCTTTTGTCCACACAAACTTAACTCCTTTACGTGTGAGCTTGGTTAGTGGGTTATCCAGTCGGGCAAAATTCTGCACGAAATGCCGATAATAACCTGCTAAGCCAATAAAACTGTGTACCTCAGTTATGTTTGTTGGCGTGGGCCAATCTTGGATTGTCTTTGTCTTCAGAGGATCAACTAGGACGCCATCCTTAGAGACAATATGGCCAAGAAAAGAAATTTCCTGAGGCCAGAATTCACACTTGCTAAACTTCCCATATAATTCATGTCTTCTAAGAGTCTTCAGGATAATGCGCATGCGATTTTCATGATCTTCATAACTTTTGGAGTATACCATGATATCATCAATAAATACCACTACAAAATCATCGAGATATTCCTTGAAAACTCTGTTCATTAGATCCATGAAGACAGAGGGTGCATTAGTAATCCAAAAGGCATCACTGTAAACTCGTAATGCTCGTACCTGGTTCAAAATGATGTGGGTGAGGAAATTAATGTTCAAATAGAGGATGTACCTATTGTGAGAGAATATGTTGATGTATTTTCAGAAGATTTACCTGGACATCCTTCAGAATGAGAAATTGAGTTTTCCATTGATTTAATTCCTGGTTCAAGGCCCATATCGAAGACCCCTTATAGAATGACCACTGTGGAATTAGTGGAACTAGAGAAACAACTAGAGAATTGAGTAATAATGGATTTATTCACCCTAGTGTTTCTCTATGGGGAGCCCCTATCCTTTTTGTTAAGAAGAAAGATGAATCTATGAGGTTATGTGTCGACTACTGCACCCTCTGTCTTAATGGATCTAATAAACAGAGTTTTCAAGGAATATCTCGATGATTTTGTAGTGGTATTTATTGATGATATCTTGGTATACTCCAAAAGCTACGAAGATCATGGAAATCACTTGCGCATTATCTTGAAGACTCTTAGAAGACATGAATTATATGAGAAGTTTAGAAAGTGTGAATTCTGGCTTCAGGAGATTTCTTTTCTTGGCCATATTGTCTCTAAGGATGGAATCCTAGTTGATCCTGCGAAGACAAAGGCAATCCAAGATTGACCCACGCCGAGAAACATAACTGAGGTACGCAGTTTTATTGGCTTAGCAGGTTATTATCGACGTTTCGTGCAGAATTTTGCCCGAATGGCTAACCCGCTAACCAAGCTCACACGTAAAAGAGTTAAGTTTATGTGGACAGAAGAATGTACAAAATGCTTCAGTGAATTGAAAAGAAGATTGGTCAATGATCCAATTTTGACTCTTTTATCTGGAAGTGTTGGATTTGTAATATACAGGGATGCATCAAAGAAAGGACTTGGTTGTGTCCTTATGAAAAATGATAGGGTTATTGTTTATGCATCACGACAGCTAAAAATTAATGAGCAAAACTATCCAATTCATGATCTTGAGTTAGCTACTGTAATCTTTGCTTTGAAGATATGAAGACATTATCTCTATGGTAAAAAAATTTGAGATTTATACTGATCACAAGAGTTTGAAGTAAATTTTTTCACCAAAAAAACTCAACATGAGGCAAAAAAGATGACTTGAACTACTGAAGTATTATGATTGCACGATACACTATCACCCAGGAAAGGCGAATAAGGTGGCAGATGCATTAAGCAGGAAAGATCATGGACTTCTGACTTAAATGAGGATTGAAAGAGATCCTATGTTCATGAATCTACTGATGATGAATATGGGAATTGTTAAGGGGAAACATCTTTCCTCTTTCAAATGATTGCTAAACTATCTTTACTAGAGAAGATAAAAATTTCTCAATCTGATGATGAGAATCTGCACAAGAAAATTAATGCAGTTAATGATGAGAGATTGGCCGACTTCGTGTATGAAGGTGTTCTGAAGTTTGGGAAGATGTTATGCGTTCTACTAGTACCTGAGCTAAAAAGGGAACTATTAGACGATGCTCATAGCTCAAATTTCTCTATACACCCTGGTAGCACAAAGATGTTCAGAGATCTAAAAGAACATTTTTTGTGGGAAAACATGAAAAGAGATATTTCTGATTACGTGTCAAGATGTTTGGTTTGTCAACAGGTGAAAGTGGGAAGACAACATCATGGAGGAGTCATGAAACCCCTTCCTATACCTATGTGGAAATGAGATAATATCACGATGGACTTTGTCATGAGACTACCAAAGACTCCTAGAAGGAACGATACAATATGAGTTATTGTTGATCGTCTTACCAAGTCAGCACATTTTATTGCTATAAGAGAAGATCTACCACTTGAATGTCTAGCAAGACTATATATTAATAAAGTTGTGAGACTTCATGGAGTACCCCTATCGATTGTTTCTGATCGTGATCCATGTTTTACATCAACATTCTGGAAAAGTTTTCAGAAGGCTCTAGATACTGCTCTTCGCTTGAGCACTACCTACCACCCACAAACTGATGGGCAATCAGAACAGACTATTCAAACATTGGAAAACATGATGAGGTCTTGTTCACTTGATTTTCAAGGCATGTGGGATCAGTACTTACCTCTCGTAGAATTTTCCTTCAACAATAACTTCCATTCAAGTATACAGATGACACCCTATGAAGCATTATATGGGAGGAGATGTCGTACACCAACTTGCTGGGATGATGTTGGTGAAAGAAAGCTGGTGGACCCAGAACTTGTTGAAGAAATAATGGAAAATGTGAAAATTATCCAGAACCATATCAAAATAGCTCAAAGTAGGCAAAGAGCTATGCTGATAACCGAAGTATTTGGAATTTCAAGAAGGTGATCACGTTTTCTTAAAGGTATCTCCATGGAAAGGTATTATACGATTCGGTAAGAAGGGAAAATTAAGTCTCAGGTACATCGGAACTTTTGAAATTTTGTACCGAATTGGAGCCGTAGCTTACCGTTTGGAAATGCCTCCAAATCTCTCCAAGGTTCACAATGTGTTTCATGTGTCAATGTTAAGAAAGTACATGTCAGACCCAACACATGTACTCACTTATGAAGAAGTGAAACTTGAGCCCGATTTATATTTCTGTGAAGAGCCTATCAAGATTCTTGATACTAGAGAACAAGTATTGAGAAATCGGACGGCTCGTCTGGTAAATGTTCTATGTAGAAATCATAAGATGGAGGAAGCAACATGGGAGCCTAAGCAACTTTTGTTAAAGACATACCCGAATCTTTTTAGGTAATATTCTATGAATTTTGAGGGCAATATTTTTGTAAGGAGGGGAGAATGTAACACCCCAAGGTTTTGAAAATAAATATAGAATGTAATTTTATAATATAACCATTAAACACAACTTTGCATCTTCTATGTTTTGAATTTTGAAAAATGGTCATTTAGAGTTGTGTTCAGTAAGTCATTTGGAGTCGGATAGAACAAACTTGATTTTTGGTGAATAGTAACATACCCTTATGAATAGTAATATGAATAGTAATATGACCCTTATGAATTGTAAATAATAATATTATTTTATTTTCTTAAGGCAATATGATACTGAGATCTTAATTAATTTTTCAATGTCACATAAAACTAATTGCATTTCAAGATTGTTATTTTTCGAATAAACAACGACCTTATTTAAAAATTAAATTAATAATATTTAGAAAATTATTTTTGAAAAATGGATTTCACTTTTGAATTCTATACGTCGAAAAATGGTAGGGGTGAATTTTTGGGATTTTTCTGAAATTTTTGAATTTTTGATGAATAATGAAATACGATAAAATACCGTATATATAAATTATTAGTTAAATACACTATTTATGACATCACAAGTGATGCAAGACCACTTGGTTTGAACTCACATGCACTTATTACTATTAGGGGTGTAATAAAACCACAATATTGGTTGTTTTGAGAGAAATAATAAAATAATGAATTAAATATTCAAAATTTACCTCTCTTCTCCATTATAAAAACCCCTCAGCACTCCCTCTTCTCTTCACTCCTCTAGGCCTTGAAGCTCTTCAAAGTTCTGCCCAATTTCCCTTCCCTAGTCTCCCCCTACGTCCAAGATGCTTCTGGTCTTCCCAAAAGACCAAAACCCCTTCCCTTAAAGGAGTTTTTCAAGGAGGTTATTTCAAGAGGTAAAACACCCTTCTTTTTTCGTTTGGTTTCATTTCAATTTATCTTCTTTTGATATCCTCTCCTCACCTCATATGTCCAAATGACCATGACAACTCCAGTAACATCTATATACTGGATTTATATCATGTGAATGGAAGAACCATCATAAATATTCTTACTCCCTCCCTTTTTAGACATGTATTTAGTTTACCCGAATCTTTTTAGGTAATATTTTGTGAATTTCGAGGATGAAATTTTTGTAAGTGGGGGAGAATGTAACACCCCTTGAAAATAAACATAGAATGCAATTTTATAATTTAGCCATTAAACACAACTTTGCCTCTTATGCTTTGAATTTCGAAAAATGGTCATCTAGAGTTGCGTTCAGTCAGTCATTTGGAGTCTGATAGAAAAAACTTGATTTTTGGTGAATAGTAACATACCCTTATTAATAGTATATGACCCTTATGAATAGTAAATATTGATATTATTTTATTTTGTTAAGGTAATAAGATGATGAGATCTTAATTAATTTTTCAATGTCACATAAAACTAATTATACCTCTAAGATTGTTATTTTTCAAATTAACTGACTTTATTTAAAAATTAAATTAACAATATTTAGAAAATAATTTTTGAAAAATGGATTTCACTTTTGAATTCTAGACGTCGAAAAATGGTAGGGGTGAATTTTTGGGATTTTTCTGAAATTCTTGAATTTTTTATGAATAGTGAAATACGGTAAAATACCGTATATACAAATTATGAGTTAAATACACTATTTATGACATCACAAGTGATGCAAGACCATTTGGTTCGAACTCACATGCACTTATTACTATTAGGGGTTAAATTTTTTGTGTGATGGGTTCTGTTTATATAATGTTTTATTATGTGTATTTACAGTATATATACATACTCCATCCACTCTATTAAGTCTCTCTTCAATTGTATGTTATTTATAAGGGGATTTTCTTTAAAAAATCCATAGGTAAAGGAAGAGAATAAAATAAAAACAAGTGGAGAATATGGACATACCTTGATACCATCAATCATTTAACATGGCTTCCTCTGATACCAACTATAAGGAACCGGCCTTATTACATACATAATCTTGAATTTAGTCAAGAAAACACTTTCTTTTACATTGAAGATCTTTTCAAGTTTAAAGTTTTAGAGAATTAGGACAATACATACATAAAATTACACATTATTACCGAGTGGATACCATAAAAACAGTTTTCATTTTTTGCAAAATATAAATCATTAAAACTTAAAACAAAACTTCTTGACAATTCTTCAACATTTAACATAGCTTCCTTCCTTATCTTACACATCCATTGACCTGTGAAAATCATTTAAAAACTTGGGATGAGCACAAAAGCTCAGTAAGGGTTGAAAAAGAAGGAAAGAGCACATTAGTCCATGAATACTCGTGGCGTATGAAAACATTTTCAAAAGACATGTTGGTCACTCATATGTACTTTGTGTAACATGAGATTTACACAAGATCCACACAAACATGAGAACATAAATATAATCATAAAGGTATCTTGGGACATTACTTACATAATATTTTAACCATTCTTGGCTACCATATAAGTTGTAACCCTCACAACTACCTTACTTTGTGTAACAATCGCAGTTACACTTGGAGTAACCATATGACCGACCTCCAACTTACTCATAACCAATGCATTGGAGGGAGATATAGGTCCCACCCTTCGTCATAAATAATTCCCAAGAACCGAAACATAATCATACAACATGAATAATTACATAAAAACATTACTTTGCAATTTCGTAAAACCGAATTTAAAAAGAGAATTTTTAAAGAAAAGCCCCTTATGAATATCATACAATTGAAGAGAGACTTAATAGAGTGGATGAAGTATGTATATATACTGTAAATACACATAATAAAACATAATATAAATAGAACCCTTCACACAAACAAAGTAGAAGGTTAACCCAAAGAATGGAAATCGGGTTAAGAATTCCCTTACCTCAGGCTTGTCTTACTTCAAATTTGTTTAAACTTCGTGTATAATGGTTAAAAGAGTGTTATTAGTAGTTTACATAAAAATTTTCATGTTTATAACATCTTATATTATCATTTCATAACATCATTTCACCCATTAATTGTTAGTTTTTTGCTCCTTACACTGTTTTTGGGTGAGTTCTTAACATGATTTCCATTATTGGTTCATGGTGGATGTTTTTGTCGATTGGAAGTGAAATTCCAGAATTGGAATGGAAAGGTATTTACATATTTTCAGTACCATAATTTATACCATTTATCATTTTGATGTTTAATATGAGGATGACTCATAAGTTAAAACATTAATGATGTTCGTTTAGATCATTTTAGTGGTTCTTTGATAATAACAACCTCATTTTGTCTTATAAATTAGAACCATGAGTACAAAAGAATTACAGAACCATGGGTGAGTCATAAAACATTTATTATAACCTGGTTCAACCATATAAATGGTTTCATGACTAGACTTGAAAGAATTAATGGAAATTGAAATCACATCGTTCGCAATGTTGGTAATTCGACACATCACGGAAAAAGTTTTTAATTCTTTGAATAAGTGGGTGAGGAGAAGAACAATGATGATGAATTTTCCATGAACATGAGAATAACAAGAATATAAATGATTCTGGAGATTTCATGCCTCTTGGATAAGAATAGATGAAGAAATAATGAGAAAGGAACTCAAAATAAAAGAATAATTGAAAAATCTCTTAGAAAAATTCGGCAGCCTAACGGCTCCACAAAATTGTTTTAGAAAATATTAAAAATAGAGGGGACAGGGGTCAACCATCCACAAATGAATCATAATATAGACTAGAGAAATAATAATAAGGAAATAAGAGCATGGTATGGAAAGTTGAATGTTATACCACATAAAAGAGAACTTGAATAGAAAAAGATGAAAATTAATATTTTTCTTACCTTGTAGAGTAATCCTTAGAACTTGAAGGTTGGAACCTTGGGGAATTGAGGAAACCTTGGGAGGACTACTATGAAGGTAAGGATGCCAGAGCTTCGTTGGGGGGGAATTGAGAATGAAGTTAGTGAAGGAATGGATTGGTATTTATAGTAAAAGTAAAAGAATATTTTAATAATATTCAAGGGACACCTCATGGGTGGTATTTGCAAAACCATGGGCTTGATCATGGTATTTGCCCATGATATAAGCCACTTGGGACAACTTACATCTTATTTAACTCTACACAAGTCGACCAGATTTATGACATCATTATTAAATCATTAATGATGTCATTAACACACCAAAACTAAAAACTGTATTGTTTACTATTCACTGAAAATCAACTGTTTCAGAAAAATTTCCAAAATTCTCCCTAACCATTTGTCGACGTGTAGATTTCAAAAATGAAGTCTATTTTTTGAAAATAATTTTCTAAATATTATTAATTTAAATTTTAAATAAAATCATACTTCAAAAATTAACAATTCTAATTCTATAACTACTTCTATATCATGATGAAAAATTAACCAAGTTGTTATTATCTTAAAACTTTAAGATAGAAGTGGAAAAGTTATGTTTTAAAGGCGAGTTAAAAATATCTACTTAAATAAATTTCCATATATTTCTATTTTTTTAGAAAAACTTGGGGTGTTACATTATCTCTACCTTCTTGAAATTGTGTCCTCGCAATTTTATTTACTTATTAAACAACTGAGGATACGTTTCTCTCATAGCATTTTCAGACTCTCATGTTGCTTCTTCAACCATGTGGTTTCTCCACAAAACCTTTACCTGGTGGATTACTTTATTCCGCAATACCTGTTCCCTTCGATCAAAAATTTGAACTGGTTTCTCTTCATAAGAAAGGTTCTCTTACAGCTGAACTGCTTTTGGGCTCAAGACATGTGATGAATCTGACACATACTTTCTCAACATCGAAACATGAAAAACATTGTGTACCTGAAACAAGCTTGGAGGCAAAGCTACGCGGTATGCAATTGTTCCAACTTTCTCCAAGACTTCAAAAAGGACCGATGAACTGTGAACTTAACTTCCTTTTCTTACCGAAACGCATCACATTTTTCCAAAGAGTGATTTTAAGGAAAACATGGTCACCTACCTAGAAAGAGAAGTCTTTCCTTCTGTTATCTTCATAACTTTTCTGCCTGCTCTTAGCTGTCCTCATATGCTGCTGGATCATCCTCACTTTCTGAGCCACTTCTTCTACAAATTCTGGCCCCATTAACTTTCTTTCACCGACTTCATACCAAAACGCTCGAGTCCGACACAGCTTCCCATGCAAGGCCTCAAAAGGTTCTATCTGAATAATGGAATGAAAACTGTTATTATAAGTGTAGAATGGGAAAATAGGAGACCCGAACCCCCAAGGTGTACTCTCTAAAGGATCTCTTGGGGTTAATTTATAATGAATATTAAAGACCACACCGGAACTCATGTCCTATGTGGGATGCAGACTCGAACACTCCCCTTCAAGTTAGGTGTACCTAGATTGGACACATAATGAAAAGAAAGCAACAAAACAGATGCTAGCACTCCCCCTCAAGCTGGACATGCCCTGCTTGATGACTAATTCAAGATAAAAATAGACGAAACAGAAATAAGAAAGTCGTTGTTGTTGCTGCTCCCCCTGAAGATGGTAATGTGATGCCGCTGAAAAATGAAGGATGAATCATCGCCGGAAAAGTGCAGGGCCGGACAACAGAGCGCCGGGAAATCCATACTGGCGGGTCGGTCGTCAGAGCGTCGGGAAAATCCGCACTACGGGCTGGTCGTCAAAGCGTCCAGAAATCCGTAATGTTGGGCCGATTGTCAAAGCGCCGGGAAATCCGCTCGGGAGGGCCGGTCGTCAAAGTGCCGAGGAATCCGCAATGGCGGTGCCGATCATCAAAGTTCCGAGGAATCCGTAATGGAGGAGGCCAACGATTGAGGCGGGAATGCCACACGAGGTCGGTACGGAAGGAGCTGCCGAGAGGATGATCCGCTGGGAAGATGCCCGGAGATGCCGGCGAGGCGGGGAATCCGCAGGAGGTGGCCTGGTAGAGGAGCAGCCATGGTGGACAGGATCCGTCGCTATAGGAGATGGAGGAGGTCGGCCGGGGGGGCCGGAAGCAGCGGCTGGAAGGGGAGTGCCGGATGGGGAACGACTTGTCGGCATGCGCAACGAGGAGGGCCGTAATCGGACAGTACCGGGAGGGTAGGCCTCGGGCAGAGGCAGGAGGCGGCAGTTCTTCTCGCCGTGGGATGCGGGAGTGAGCCAACAGTTGCAGGTTCTGGAAAGTCCGTCAGGGAATGCGGGAGAAGTTGAGGAAGCAGGCCGCGACGGAGGGTCGCGCTCGGGAGGAGCCGCACGGAGGGTCGCGCCCGGGTTGACGGGGTCGGTGCGCGCAACCGGGAGTCACGCCGGCGCTGCAAATCCGTCGCGTAGGAACGGTGCAGGAGGCCGATGTCGTAGGGCGGGGGGAGAACCGCCAGGATCGCGAAGGGAGGAGGGCCGCCGGGGAAAGCCGCAGGCGGCCAGTCGGGAATGGCGCCGGGGACTGGAGTCATGGCGGGGGGAAAGCCGCAGGGATGGCTGGAGCCGTTGCGATGGAAGGCTGCCTGGGTAGCGGCGCACGCACAGAAGGCACAGGAGGGCCGCTGGGAAGATCTGCCGAGAGCCGCGCAAGGGTCGGGATGCGTCGCGACTGGATGCACGACGGGCGGTGCGACGGGATGTGCCATGACGGGATGCGCCGGGTTGGGAGGGAAGACGGGAGGAGGCGCTGCGGGATCTGGCGGCGATGAGCGGGCCGACGTCGGGACTGCGCAGGCGAGGCGGAAGCGCCGTTGGCGTCGCGCACAGGCGGGAGGAGGACGAGGCGGGCCCTGGTGTCGGGATGCCGCAGCAGGAGGCGGCGACGTCGCGCAGGGAGGAAGATCCACCGGGAGGGAGGGCGGGCTGTCAGGAGGGAGCGCAGCCTGGGAATCGAGCCCGGAGGGGCGGCGGCTGAAGGAAAAAAAACGTAGCCCTACATGAGGGGACCCGACTGTCTCCTACTTTCCACAGAGTCGGCACCGACTCCGCCTCGAATACCCTCCATGCAAAGTTGAGTCTCTGTTTTTCTTTTTTTTTAAACCTCGGTTTGCACTGAAGGCCGGAGAGTTTGCACCTGAGCTTCTTTGATCTCTCCGACCACCGGACCGGCCTCGTCATTGCTTCGTCTACTCCTTCCCTCCGAACTGGTAAGGGGATAGATCTTGCCTTGTTTTTTTAAGCTTCGGTATGTTTGCTTATACATAGGTTTATATATATATAAATTTATACGCATATACTCCTTGTACACATATGCATAGTTTTTAGAACCGATCTTGTTAGCTTCTGTGTGGAATCCCAAAACCTGGGTAAGGCTACTCGGAGGACCTATTTTATTTGGGTTCGGGTATTTGCATATGCACTTTGTGTATATATATATACATTTACATACATATATGTATAAAATGATATATGCAAATATACAAACCTTTTTTCAATGTTTATAACCCTGGTTTTATTTCGCCTATGAAAAAAAATGGAGTTTTCGGATAATTGCATGAACATGTAAATCATGCAAGTATATGGAGCATAGAGATGTATATGTACATGTAATTATATAGATGTATATGTACATCAATGTGCATAAGGGATGAACTTGATTCTTTTGTTTTGTCATTTGTTAAAATTTTATTTACTCAAAAAGATTATTATTTCATGAAAAGTACCCAAAACTATTTGTATACATGTTTATATGTATGATGAAGTTTAAGGGTTAGTTTGATGTCAAAATAATTCTTTCAATTGAAAATTTTCATTTATCACCATTCTTGATAAATCAGGATTTTGTTTTGTGAAAATGGGTAATATGAATTCCTTAAACTTTTACAAGTGTATACATGTATTCATATATATGTACTCATGTTTATGGATCGACCTTGTCGTATGCAAGACTGATTTTATGTCAATAATGGTTTTATGGAAATTATGTTCACATTTTTCTTTTATGTAAAAGAACTCCAGATGTTTTTACCAAACATTAATTTTGTTTAAGGTATAATGTGAGAAATATTATTGAGTATGGTTTAATTTGGTAAACCCATGAACATGTGTATACGCACCTAAATTTATATATATATAGGTATATATATAACCTTATATCAATATGTTGTCTTCAAATACAAGTTCTTCTTATGATGTTTGCAAACTTTTCAAAGGAAAGGTCATGCTATTTAAAGTACAAATGAGTTTTTACATAACTATATATATATGAATGCAGTTTGCTTACAAATATACATAACTTCCCAAGATGGACCTAATTGCACACTTTGTATCCCTAACTGTATGTATATTCACACAGTTTTAATTAAACAACCACAATACCCATTTATCAGCATGTGCATTCGTTATGAACGACCTTGTTTTAACTTGGTATTATGATGCTTTGAAATATTAAAGTGTTTATGTTCATTTTCTTAAAACCCTTGTTTTCAATTGTTAAGATAATTTCTTATGTGTACGGATTTTTAGCATGCTTGTCTTAGTTTTATTAATGATTGAACTGTCTTCAAGTTATGAATATGTATGTGAAAATGGGGTTTGATTAAGAATGTATGAATGAAACCCTATGAATGAAAGACCATGTCAAGATATGTGAGGGATGTATTGGACTTAAATGTGACGGGTGCGCCTAGAATTATATAGCGCAATATGAATGATGTGACGGGTGCGCCCAGAATTATACAACGCTCCAATGCATTGGGTAAAGTATGAGTCTCATGAGACGTTTTGTGCGACAGTCTTGGCAGTTATCCTTGACTTGTGCTACCATGGAAACGGGATTGGAGGTTAGCCTTGACCTGTTAAGTATGTTTTACGGTCTTGACGCAAGGTCTTGACAAAGTCCGACATTATACATTCCCTCTGCATGTGATTATATATGGTCAATCAGGGGTTAGTTCAACTAACAGGACAATCCCTAGTTGAAAATTCCCATGACTATGAAAATGTAATTACGTGATAAGAACTGTATTTCACGTGGTAATTTGTTATAAGAACTGTATATGCTCATGAATCATGTTATGACTGTTTTCCCTACTTACTCACAGATTTCTTTTAGAACTAAAGTAATCTTGGTTGTAAATTATGCATTATCTATGTGTTGCGCTCTCTGATCATGTTTACTTTAAAGTTAATTTTAAGTACGTACTTCTTCTCTGTGCAAGTGGTTTTTTCAAAAATATTGGATTTCATGTTTTAAGAAAAATAATGCTTTGTTTTTAGCGAAGTGTTTTATTTTCTTCAAAAAGGACTGCTTTGAGAAAGAGTTTTCTTAAAACGTTTTTTAAAACCCCTTACTGGGCATATTTTCTCACCCTACGTTTTTGTTTTAAATTTTTCAGGCATGGTTTGTACTAATGAAGTTTATCAGAAGCAGTCGGTTTCCCAGAATCCTGAGCCTCGTGATCTTTCTGTAGTAATGGGACATGATATCTAATTTGTAAATGATGTAATTAAATGTTAGTATATCATGTCTCATAGGCACCCTGTGATCGGGGTCGCTACAGTTGGTATCAGAGGATGAGTTCAGGCAACTCTGGAAAACCAGGTGGTATGAATGTATCACTATGATTGACTAAGTAAAAATGTTATAACTTTCAGATGACTGATGAAAATGTACCTACCAACCTACTGTCACTTCCCACTGAGGCTCTAGAGAACATTGTATCTCTAGCTAGCCGTGAGAATTTTCTAAATTACGCCCGAATTCGCATGACATGTAAGCACCTGTATGACGTATCAAACTCGCCTAGGGTGATTAGTCTTCACCAGGGATTGGGGATGAATTATCTCCTAATGATGATGACCCAATTTCCCTCTTATGCACGTCGGGGAAAGTACCACGAGGGACTCTTTCGAGTGTTCACGACTGACGAAGAATTTGATGTGATGCTTGATAACTCCTTCCAAGAAGATGTTGCTGCCGGAGACCTCCGAGCGGCTTACCTATGCCAGATTTTGCACTACGGCTTCTGGGGCCAGTTAATGGACCTTGGAGTGTTGGAAGATGAGTCCACCCGATTGTCTCTTAGGCAAGAGGTGTATACTGATGTTTCCCAACTCCATACCCCTCACGCTAAACTCAGGAGGCGTCATAGATGTTCCCATGAGTTTAGTCCTGTATACACATGTGCATGGGTTTACCAAATTAAACCATACTCAATAATATTTCTCACGTTATACCTTGAACAAAATTAATGTTTGGTAAAAACATCTCTGGCAGCAGCAGCTTATTGGAAGGGGTTATCAAGCATCGTGCCAAATTCTTCGCCAGTCGTGAACACTCGAAAGAGTCCCTCGTGGTACTTTCCGCGACGTGTATAAGAGGGAAATTGGGTCATCATCATTAGGAGATAATTCATCCCCAATCCCTGGTGAAGACTAAGCACCCTAGGCGAGTTTGAAACGTCATACAGGTGCTTACATGTCATGTGAATTCGGGCGTAATTTAGCAAATTCTCACGGCTAGATAGAGATACAATGTTCTCTAGAGCCTCAGTGGGAAGTGACAGTAGGTCGGTAGGTACATTTTCATCAGCCATCTGAAAGTTATAACATTTTTACTTAGTCAATCATAGTGATACATTCATACCACCTGGTTTTTCAGAGTTGCCTGAACCCATCCTCTGATACCAACTGTAGCGACCCCGATCTCAGGGTGCCTATGAGACATGATATACTAACATTTCATTACATAATTTACAAATTAAATATCATGTCCCATTACTACAGAAGATCACGAGGCTCAGGATTCTGGGAAACCAGCTGCTTTTGATAAACTTTATTAGTACAAATCATGCCTGAAAAATTTAAAATAAAAATGTAGGGTGAGAAAATATGGCCAGTAAGGGGTTTTAAAAAACGTTTTAAGAAAACACTTTCTCAAAGAAGTCCTTTTTGAAGAGAATAAAACACTTCGCTAAAAACAAATCTTTATTTTTCTTAAAACATGAAATCCAACATTTTTGAAAAAACCACTTGCACAGAGAATAAGTACGTACTTAAAATTAACTTTAAAGTAAACATGATCAGAGAGCGCAACACATAGATAATGCATAATTTACAACCAAGATTACTTTAGTTCTAAAAGAAATCTGTGAGTAAGCAGAGAAAACATTCATAACATGATTCATGAGCATATACAGTTCTTATAACAACATACCACGTGAAATACAGTTTTTATCACGTAATTACATTTTCATAGTCATGAGAATTTTCAACTCGGGGTTGTCCTATTAGTTGAACTAACCCCTGGTTGACCATATATCATCACATGCAGAGGGAATGTATAATGTCGAACTTTGTCAAGACCTTGTGTCAAGACCGTAAAACATACTTAACGAGTCAAGGCTAACCGCCAATCCCGTTTTCATGGTAGCACAAGTCAAGGCTAACTGTCAAGACTGTCGCACATAACGTCTCATGAGACTCATACTTTACCCAATGCATTGGAGCGCTGTATAATTCCGGGCGCACCCGTCACATTATTCATATTGCGCTATATAATTCCGGGCACACCCGTCACATTTAAGTCCAATACATCCCTCACATATCTTGACATGGTCTTTCATTCATAGGGTTTCATTCATACATTCTTAATCAAACCCCCTTTTCACATACATATTCATAACTTGAAGACAGTTCAATCATTAATAAAACTAAGACATGCATGCTAAAAATCCGTACACATAAGAAATTATCTTAAAAATTGAAAACAAGAGTTTTAAGGAAATGAACATAAACACTTTAACATTCCAAAGTATCATAATACCAAGTTAAAACAAGGCTGTTCATAATGAATGCACATGCTGATAAATGGGTATTGTGGTTGTTTAATTAAAACTGTGTAAATATACATACAGTTAGGGATACAAAGTGTGAAATTAGGTCCATCTTGGGAAGTCATGTATATATGTAAGCAAACTGCATGAATATATATATAGTTGTGTAGAAACTCATTTGTACTTTAAATAGCATGACCTTTCCTTTGAAAAGTTTGCAAACATCATAAGAAGAACTTGTATTTGAAGACAACATATTGATATAAGGTTATATATATACCTATATATATATAAATTTAGGTGTGTATACACATGTGCATGGGTTTACCAAATTAAACCATACTCAATAATATTTCTCACGTTATACCTTGAACAAAATTAATGTTTGGTAAAAACATCTCGAGTTCTTTTACATAAAAGAAAAATGTGAACATAATTTCCATAAAACCATTATTGACATAAAATCAGTCTTTCATACAACAAGGTCGATCCATAAACATGAGTACATATATTTGAATACATGTATACACTTGTAAAAGTTTAAGGAATTCATACTACCCATTTTCACAAAACAAAATCTTGATTTATCAAGAATGGTGATAAATGAAAATTTTCAATTGAAAGAATTATTTTGACATCAAACTACCCCTTAAACTTCATCATACATATAAATATGTATACAAATAGTTTTGGGTACTTTTCATGAAATAATAATCTTTTTGAGTAAATAAAATTTTAACAAATGACAAAACAAAAGAATCAAGTTCATCGCAGTTACACTTGGAAAAACCATACGGCTGACCTCCAATTTACTCATACCCAATGCATTGGAGGGAAATATAGATCCCACCTTTTATCATAAACAATACCCAAGAACCAAAACATAATCATATAACCTGAATAATTCCATAAAAACCTTGCTTTGGAATTTCATATAACCGAATTTTAAAAAGAAGATTTTTAAAGAAAAGCCCATCATAAATATCATATAATTAAAGAGAGACTTAATAGAGTGGGTGGTGTATGTATATATACTGTAAATATACATAATAAAACATAATATAAACATAACCCATCACACAAACAATTTAAATTGCACATAAATAATTTAGTAGAAGGTTAACCCAAAGAATTGTAATCGGGTTAAGAATTCCCTTACAGACATCATATACCAACTGTAAGGACCCGACCCCAGTTGCCCGGAGCCGGTGCCTTATTTGATTACGTTGTCATACAAACAAGGAATAAACATTCCGAAGGACTAAGTAGTTTAGTATTATTAGAAACAAGATACATAAATAAGTTCAACTTTACATCAAGAAATTAAATATAACACTAATTTATTCCATTAGAAACATCCATGCCTCCTAGATTATGCTTGCAAGTTATTCATAATTTACTTTTTCATATCCTGGGAAAAATGAAACATAAGAAATGGGTGAGCTCAAAGGCTCAGTAAGAGTAAGCAATACTGTGAAAGATAGAATAAACATAAGACATGGTGCATAATTGAAAATACATGCCCTTAACAGTAAACTTGAACACATTATGACAGAAATATGAGCTGAGAAAATAATGCCATAATAAAACATAATCATGGATATTCTACTAGTCGAATAACCACATGAACTTTCAATTACTAGCTTCATAATGAGGGAAGTACATATGCTAGACATTCTGAAACATTTTTTCAAGGCCTCGGCCAAGACGTCTAATGATTAAGGCCTCAGTCAAAATTCATATAACACATAGGGAAAGGCCTCGGCCAATTCCACGTCTATTGGTCTAATGAGACCTACCGATGCATCGAGGGGCTATAGCGGGCCCCATCCGTCACATAATAAGTCCAATGCATTTCTCATATGAGTGGGGATAAACATAAACAACATATACATTCATATCGAAACTATCATATGAAATGTAACTATCTTTCCCCAATTATGAAACATAAAACACTAACCATTCCGAGTAATATGGTGTATGGTTTTAGGATAGATCATCCACAATAGAGTTAGTCATAAACCATTAAATCAAATATGGTATATGTCTTAATAAATTATTAAACCCAATAATATCATGGAATCAACAAGAGTGTTGAATTAGATGAAAACAGTCTTATAAAATCATTAAGTAATTCTGGAGATAAATACTCTTTTATTTTGAAAAGAAGAGTTCTTTTGGGAAAAATCTTTGTATAAAACCAGAAGTGAAGTAAGATAGTATTTTCATAATAAAATAAGTTATTTTATAAAGATAATGGTTTCCAAAAATAGATTATAGAGTGCCTTTGAAAATACGTAAGAATTTGAGTAATTCCCTTGAATCGGGCTCGTATTTTTGAAACAATTTTGAAAGTTCCTTTTAAAACGTGTAACTATCCATAAAATAAGGAAGGATTCTGTTTTGTAAACATATATATGATACTCACACAGAATATATGAGTAGTAAATAACAATACATTAGAATTTCATAGAGGTAATCAGACAATGAAAGTATCCCGAATGAAAATGGAAGTCCGGGTGGAAAAACCCTTAACTTAACTCCAAACATGTTCCGCTCTTGAACTTAAGCTCCTGGAATATGAAATTATACTTATTAATAATTTATTTAAGAACCTATTAGACATGTATTTAGTTTATCATAATTTTGTTTAGTTCATTTATACACTTATTGTTAAGTTATTGTATTGAATTTCGTTGTTCTGGGGTATTTGTTTGCTTTATTTTCTTAATCGGTTCACTTGTTTTTAATGGAGTTCATGTGGAATGACTATAAATCTCCAGGATTGGAATTATATATTATTTATGTTCATAAATAATTGGTATTGGTCATTTCTATCATTTGGTTACATGGAATGAGGATGAATCATTAGATGACAACCACTTCGATTATTCAACGGTATTTGGATTATTATTAACTAGTTTTGTCATATAACTTAATTATATGTACATATTCTGATTACTGAATATTAATATTGTTATAATACATATATTATAGTCTAGTTCAATCATAAATATGGTTTCATGACCATTAATGAAGAAGAAATTGAAAAACGAAACTTCGTCGTCCACGAAGGCTATAAATTGGAACCTAATGGACGTTGATTTCGTTTACAAAAATAAAAGGGGGGGAGTAAGAGTATTTATGATGGTTATTCCATTAACATGATATAATTCTAGTATATAGATGATACTGGAGTTATCATGATCATTTGGAAAGATGGGGTGAGCAGAGGATAGCAAAACAAGATAAATTGAAATGAAACCAAATGAAAATGAAGGGTGCTTATCTCTTGAAATAACCTCCTTAAGAAACCTCTTAAGGGAAGGGGTTTTGGTCTTTTGGCAAGACCAGAAGCTTCTTGGACGTGGGGAGAGATTAGGGAAGGTTAAATGGGCAGAACTTTGAGGAGCTTCAAGTCTTAGAGGAGTGAAAAGAATAGAGAGTGGTGTGGAGTTTTTATAGTGGAGGAGAGGAGTAAACTTTTGAATATTTAATTCATTATTTTATTATTTCACAACCAATAGTGTTCTTTCATTTGACTCCTAATAGTAAGAAAGGCATTTGAGTTCGAACCAAGTGGCCTTGTATCACTTGTGATGTCATGAATAGTGTATTTAACTGATAATTTGTATATACGGTATTTTATTGTATTTCACTATTCATAAAAAATTCAAGAATTTCATAAAAATCCCAAAAATTCAACTCTACCATTTTTCGATGTGTAGAATTCAAAAGTGAAATCCATTTTTCAAAAATAATTTTCTAAATATTATTAATTTAATTTTTAAATAAAGTCATAGTTAATTCGTAAAAATAACAATCTTAAAATGCAATTAATTTTATTTCTCATTGAAAAACTAATTAAGATCTCATTGTCTTATTGCCTTATGAAATTAAAATAATAATATTATTTACTATTCATAAGGGTCATATTACTATTCATATTACTATTCATAAAGGTATGTTACTATTCACAAAAAAATCAAGTTTGTTCTATCAGACTTCAAATGACAAACTGAACACAACTCTAGATAACCATTTTTCGAAATTCAATACATAGAAGTGGAAAATTTATATTTAATTGCTAGGTTTTGACTATCTCCTAAATAACCTAGTGTTGTTTCAAAGGTGAACAGTGATGAATAAAATGTATTTAATAGTAGCATATCATAAAATGTTTGGGGTGTTACATTTTTTCCTCCTTCAAAAAATTGCATCCTCGCAATTCATTTTATAACCACAAAAGAAAGCTCCCTGATGTTCTTACCACATCTCCCATCGTAGAGGATCCTTAGGTGCGTTCCACGGAAAACCCAAATTGATGCTAAACTCTTCTAGTTCTCTGACCCAGACACACCTCAGAATGAAGGGGTTGAACTCTTGAATCGAACACTCGGGCTTCCAAAGGGAGGCTCGAATGGTGCAAAGTTTGGAAATGTCTGAATGGATCAACACACGAAGAACTCGCCGAACTATGTCTTGACTGAGGACATTTAAGTCGTAGACATTGTTGTACAGGCTAAAACTCAGGAGTTGGTACATGTAGGCCGCTCAAAGGTTTTCCTTGTATCTATTCCTTGGGGTCGGTGCCTTATTTGATTACGTTGGCATACATACAAGGAATACGAATCCCGAAAGACCAAATAGTTTAGTATTATTGGAAACAAGATACATACCTAAGTTCAACTTTACATATAGAAAAGAAAAACAATGTTAATTTATTCCACTAGAGTCATCATGTCTCCTAGATTATGCTTGCAAGTCATTCATAAATTACTTCTTCATGTCCTGAGAAAATGAAACATAAGAAAGGGATGAGCTCAAACACTCAGTAAGAGTAAGCAATACACTGGAAGATAATATAAACATTAGACATGGTGAATAATTGAAAACACCTGACTTTAATAATAAACTTTAACACATTATGGCAGGAATATGAGCTGAGTAACTAATGTCATAATAAAACATAATCATGGGTATTCTACTAGTCGAATAACCACATGAACTTTCAACTAATAGCTTCATAATGAGGGAAGTGCATATGCCGGACATTCTAAAACATTTTTTCATAGCCTCAGCCAAGACGTCTAGTGATTAAGGTCTCAGCCAAAATCCATATCACATTGGAAAGGACTCGGCCAATTCCACGTCTAGTTGTCTCATGAGACCTACCGATGCATTGAGGGGCTATAGTGGGCCCCATCCATCACATAATAATTCCAATGCATTCCTCATATGAGCAGGGATAAACATAATCAACAAATACATTAATATTGAAACTATCATATGAAATGTAACTATCTTTCCCCAATCATCAAACATAAAACACTAACCATTCAGAAGAATATGATGAATGGTTTTAGGATAGATTATCCAAAATAGAGTTAGCCATAACCATTAAATCAAATATGGTAGATGACTTCATAAATTATTAAACCCAATAATATCATGGAATCAATAAGAGTGTTGAATTAGATGAAAACACTCTTATAAAATCATTAAGCAATTTTGGAGATAAATACTCTTATTTTGAAAAGAAAAGTTCTTTTGGAAAAATCTTTGTATAAAACCAGAAGTGAAGTAAGATAGTATTTTCATAATAAAATGAGTAATTTTATAAAGATAATGGTTTTAAAAAAGAGATTATAGAGTTTCCTTGAAAATAGGTTAGAATTTGAGAAATTTCCTTGAATCAGGTTCGTATTTTTGAAACAATTTTGAATGTTCCTTGGATTCTGGTTTGTAAACATATATATGATACTCACTCAGATTATATGAGGCGTACATAAGCTCCTGGAATATGAAATTATATTTGTTAATAACTTATTTCAGAACCTATTAGACATGTATTTAGTTTACCATAATTCTGGTTAGTTCGTTTATTTCCTTATTGATAAGTTATTGTATTGAATTTCGTCGCTATGGAGTGTTGGTTTCCTTTATTTTCATATTCGGTTCACTTGTTTTTAAGTAATGAAGTTCATGTGGAATGGTTATAAATCTCTAGGATTGGAATTATATATTATTAATGAACATAAAGAATTGATAATGGTCATTTCTATCATTTGGTTAAATGGAATGAGGATGAATCGTTAGATGACAACGACTTCGATTATTCGACGGTATTTGGAATATTATGAACTAGTTTTGTCATATAACTTAATTATATGTACATATTCTGGTTCCTGAATATTAATTAGGTTATAACACATATATTATAGTCTGGTTCAACCATGAATATGGTTTCATGACCAGTAATGAAGAAGAAATTGAAGAACGAAATTCCGTCGTCCACGAAGGTTATAAATCGGAACCTCATGGACGTCGATTTCGTTTATAAAAATAAAAGGGAGGGAGTAAGAATATTTATGATGGTTCTTCCATTCACATGATATAAATCCAGTATATATATGTTACTGGATTTATCATGGTAATTTGGACAGATGAGGTGAGGAGATGATAGCAAAAGAAGATAAATTGAAATGAAACCAAATGAAAAAGATGGGTGCTTTACCTCCTGAAATAACCTCCTTGAAAAACTCCTTAAGGGAAAAGGTTTTGGTCTTTTGGGAAGACCAGAAGCTTCTTGGACGTGAGAAGAGACTAGGGAAGGGTAATTGGGCAGAACTTTGAGGAGCTTCAAGTATTAGAGGAGTGAAGAGAAGAGGGAGTTGTGAGTGGTTTTTATAGTGGAGGAGAGGAGTAGATTTTGAATATTTAATTCATTATTTTATTATTTTCTTCAAGACAATCAATTGTCTGGTTTCATGTGACCCCTAATAGTAATAAGTGCATGTGAGTTCGAACCAAGTGGCATTTCATCACTTGTGATGTCATAAATAGTATATTTAACTGATAATTTGTATATACAGTATTTTATCGTATTTCACTATTCATCAAAAATTCAAGAATTTCAGAAAAATCCAAAAAATTCACCCATACCATTTTTCGACGTGTAGAATTCAAAGGTGAAATTCATTTTTCTAAAATAATTTTCTAAATGTTATTAATTTAATTTTTAAATAAAATCATAGTTAATTTGAAAAATAACAATCTTAGAGG
The DNA here is from genome assembly GCA_963277665.1 of Viscum album. NCBI lineage: Eukaryota > Viridiplantae > Streptophyta > Magnoliopsida > Santalales > Viscaceae > Viscum > Viscum album. The sequence goes on along the minus strand of OY728131.1, from coordinate 1,993,054,340 downwards.
TATAATTAGTTTTATGTGACATTGAAAAATTAATTAAGATCTCATTATCTTATTACCTTAAGAAAATAAAATAATATCATTATTTACTCTTCATAAGGGTCATATTACTATTCATATTACTATTCATATGGGTATGTTACTATTCACAAAAAATCAAGTTTGTTCTATCAGACTCCAAATGACTTACTGAACGCAACTCTAGATGACCATTTTTCGAAATTCAAAGCATAGAAGAGGCAAACTTGTGATTAATGGCTAGATTATAAAATTGCATTCTATATTTATTTTCAAAACCTTGGGGTGTTACATTCTCCCCTACTTACAAAAATTTTGTCCTCGAAATTCACAAAGTATTACCTAAAAAGATTTGGGTATGTCTTTAACATAAGCTCCTCAGGCTCCCATGTTGCTTCCTCCATCTTATGGTTCCTCCATAGAACCTTTACTAGACGTGTCATCTGATTTTTTCAATACTTGTTCTCTAGTATCAAGAATCTTGATAGACTCTTCACAGTAAGATAGATCGGGCTCAAGATCCACGTCTTCATAAGTGAGTACATGTGTTGGGTCTGCCATGTACTTTCTTAACATTGACACGTGGAACACATTGTGAACCTTAGAGAGACTTGGCGGCATTGCCAAACGGTAAGGTATGACTCTAATTCGGTCCAAAATTTCAAAAGGTCCGATGTACCTGGGACTTAATTTTCCCCTATTACCGAATCGTATAATACCCTTCATTCACAGCTTTAATTTTCTTTTGAAACTCCTCATTATCAGTCTGAGAACTTTTTATCCTTCTAGTAAAGATGGTTTGACAACCATTTGAAAAAGCATTGATGTTTCACCTTCCATGGTTATTCTCATATCCATCTTTACTAGATCCATGAAAATAGGATCCCTTTCAACTTGTTCAAAACTCCATGATCCTTTCTACTCAAAGCATCTGCCACCTTATTTGCCTTCCTCGGGTGGTAGTGTATCATGCAATCATAATCCTTGACTAGTTCAAGTTATCTCCTTTGTCTCATATTGAGTTCTTTCTGTGAGAAAATATACTTCAAAATCTTTTGATCGGTATAAATCTCACATTTTTCAATATAGAGATAATGTCTCCATATCTTCAAAGAAAAGATTGCAATAGCTAACTCAAGATCATGAGTAGGATAGTTTTGCTCATGAATTTTTAGCTGTCGTGATGCATAAGCAATAACTCTATCATTTTGCATAAGGACACAACCAAGTCCTTTCTTTGAAGCATCACTATGAATAACGAACCCGTCATTCCTCGATGGTAGAGTCAATATAGGAGCATTGACTAATCTTCTCTTCAGTTCTTCGAAACATTCTTCACAATCTTTTATCCAAACAAATTTAACCCCTTTACGTGTGAGCTTCGTTAGCGGGTTTGCCAGTCGGGAAAAATTTTGCACGAAACACCGATAATAACCTGCTAAGCCAATAAAATTGCATACCTCAGTTATGTTTTTCTCCAGAGTCTGGCATGTGGGGTGTATAGCTGAGAGACACCAATATGCACTTGATGTCTGTACATCAAATGGGAGGCTTCGTATTCAAGGATGTAAAAGTCCATTACTTGTCCGTAATGGCCATAGGACAAGACTTAACACATATACGCTACGCGGAGGTCTCCCGCTGCTGCAGCTTCTTTGAAGGTCGTGAGGGATGGGATGACTTCCGCAGCGGTGAAGCATCTAAAAAGTCCCTCATAGTATCTTTTCCGCCGTACGCAGGATGGAAATTGGGCTTGCGTCATAAAGATGTAATCCAGACTCGCTCTTCGGTGGAGTTGAAGTACCCAGGGAGAGTTTACGTCATAGAGGTGTTTACAGGTCATTCGGATATGGACATATTTATAAATTTTTCATGACTGATTATGGAAATTATGTTTTCTAGGGTTTCTATAGGAAGAGACAAAGGATTATTACCATCGATTTTCATCTGAAAATTAAGAAAAACACATATTTAGTAATGCTTAAGTGAATTTCTCTTTGTTTCAATTCTGGGTTTCCAGAGTTATCCAAACTGAATCCTCTGATACCAACTGTGAGGACCCAGCCCCAGAACACCCGGAGCCGGTGCCTCCAGAACATGATGTGTCAGTTTAAACAAAAACATGCACTGAATAAATTACACATCATGCCCCTTTCAGAGGATCGAATTCGGTTCGGGTTTTGGGAAACCAGCTACTTTTTTCATACTTTGCTCAAACTGAAATCTGATTTTTTTTAAAATAACGTAGGGTTAGCATACGAATTCCCATTAAGGGTTTTCCTCTTTTTAAAACATCAATCTCTGAAGCAATCTTAAAACGTTTTCTTAAGAGGAAAACATTATCAATATTTTCATAGGTTACTTGCAAACATTTTTCCGAAAGACCCCTTTTATACAAGATAATTGTGCTTCCATAAAAATTTCAAATAAAACATGAATTAGAGTGCACATGTGTATATAAGAAATGCATGAGACATGCATAATTCATAATCTGATCTATTCCAACTTTAAAAGCATATTTATAAACCTAAGTACATCATGAATCATTGGAATTTAAAAGAAACTCATATAACCATAACATTAGATACCCCTTCCTGGTATAACATGCCATTTGCTTACTTAATTATTCTTTATGCCTTCATTATCATAGAAGATCATTAGACAAGGGTTATTTTATTTGTAGAACAATCCCTTGGTTGATCATTTACTATTACATAATGAGGGAATGTATAATGCCGGACTTTGTCAAGGCCTTGCGCCAAGACCGTACGGGTAGAAACCCAACATAATTGTGGTCAACTACCACACATAGTTGTGAACAAAGATAGTATCACGTTCACACATCATTTCACTTAACTCATGAGACTTCATCACTTTACCTAATGCATTGATTCACTTACTTTAATTTAATTATGCATTGAGTGCAAATGAACTAGATTTGTTAGTTCCAGATTTAACAATGACGTGCAAGAATTAAAACAACATACCCCTACACATGTAGTAAAAATTAGTTCACATAAAATGACGGGTTATCACATGAAATAACAACACTTGCATTAATTTCTTAGGAACACGGCCCTTTTTTTAAAACCATGTCTACATGCTTTGACATTGGGATCCTCATTTAATCCAAGCAAGGTGAAAAAGATTAAATCATAAACTATAAATGATCCAAAGCATTTCTTTTGACAATTGGGAAAATACAAAGTGTGGGTTATTTCTTAGAGAAATGTTCATGCATAAAAGAAATAATTAAACATATGTACTTATGCATGAATGTATATTTATACTTGAACATGAAAACTATCATACCACTTGCTTAAGAATTAAAGTTTGAAATACAAGTATGTATTTATGTGGATTTTCAAATCATCGGAAAAACCATATATATATATATATATACTTATATATGTACACAAGGTGTCTGCTTGAAATCTTTCATAACCCAAACGAGACTAAATAGATTCTTGCAACCGTTATATTCCTCATAATCATGTTTTAAACCAATAAGGATAGTTTTTGTGAAAGTTCAGCCGTTACATATATATATATAGATACACACGCACACACAGATATATATATATATACATATCTATATATATATATACATATATAAATATATATATATTTGTACATATATATATTTATACTTTAACACATAACCACAAGTACATGAATTATATGTAAGGGTACACAAAAGAAACGTGATAGATTAGAACCCTTGCGTGTTGTTTCATGTATCGAAAAGAAAACAATTCTTGAAAACAAAAGATCACTCATCAAAGTTCATAAACCCGAAATAGTTTATATGAAGAAACCATATAAGATTTTGAAATTTCAAAATAGGTTGGGACAAACTTATATAATCCGTAAAAAAAAAATATCCCTTACCTGACTTCGGGTGTGCAAAAAGGATGGCCAGGGAATGTTTTGTATGTTGAAGAGAGGAAGGACGGGTAACCACGGGTGCAACCGGGTTTTACATAAGCCCTCTATATATATATATATGTATATTTATATAAAATGTTTCATACAAAAAAAAACATAAATAAAGACCCATGATCTTGACTAAAACAAAACCGATCCAACATTTTACTTAAAAGGAGAACCCAAAATAAATCGGTGATTATAATACATACACATATATAAAGTTTGTGGAAAACTAAAACCGAAACCAATGAAAATAAACTGAAAAAAATAAAATAAAAATAAAGGGGATCGGGGAGGATCTTACGGGTAGAAGTCAAGGCCGCAAGACTAAAACAGTGGGGGATACTCGAGGGAGAAGAAAATAAAGAATAAGAAGAAAGAATAACCAGTAGGTGGCCACTGGTTTGAGCGGGACAGAGAGGACGACGCGAAAGAGAAAATTGGGGAAGAAATGGACGGTTCGGATTAGGTGAGATCTGATTGGACGGTCGGGATGAATACGTGGTTTTTTTTAAAAAAAATGGACGACCTCGATCAAATCTGAGATAGATCGGATGGCCCAGATCAACGCGATGATTTTAAAAAAACTCTGACGGTCACGATTAGATCCATGTTGGATCAGACGACGCATAAAAATGCGGAGATAAGTCTCGGCTGCTGGGGTTCGAGTGCCGGATTGAAATCGACGGCCCGGATCACACGTGGCGAGATCTGACGGCCTAGATTCAATCCTAGTTGAAAATCGTCGTCCCACAACGAATTGGTGAGGCGCACAAAACTTCATTATAAGCCCGAGGCTCCGATGCTAACTCAGAAATCACAGCACACACACAAGGGAGCCTTACACATGGGTTCCCGCCCCTCGCAGGCCTCTACCTACCTATGCCTCGTTGCGGCCTTGCGCCCGCGGTGGCGCACTCAAGCGCTCCTGCTCCCGTGCGCCCTTTGGGGAACAAATGTCCATGCTCGGGCCGACCTTGGCTTGGGCTGAGGGCTAGGCTCAACCACGTAGTGTGAGCTGCCTCCCTCGGCTCAGCTATAAAGGGTTGGCCCCAGCAGGCCTATAGGACCCAACGACCATGTTTAAGGGGGGTGTCAGTGCTGTCACCGGGACCCAGTTGTCACATTTGGTATCAGAGGTGGTACCTAACACTGCCTAGGTTGAGATATAGGGCCCACAACGAGGACGTTGTGCTCTAAAGTGGGGGTGAATGTAACACCCCCAGATGATAAAGGGTTAATTGACTAAATGATATGACTTTTGTCAACAAGGTGCACTTTCCTTTTCAGGAGCCAGCCTGATTAGAACTCCACAGTTGAGCGTGTTTGGCCTGGAGTAGTGATTAGGATGAGTGACTTTCTGGGGAGTTTCCCATAGTATGTGTGAGTGAGGACAAAGCACACTGGAAAGGACATGTGTTGGCCTGTGAGGACTTTCATTAGTCAGATGATCCGTTCAAGCATGTGGGTGGGCCGCAGGGTGCAGACAACGTGTCTACGGGGAAACTGGTGGTACCTAGTGGGTTAGAACCCGACGACCATGTTTAAGGCGGGGTGTTTATGCTATCATCGGGACCTAGTTGTTACATTGGTTCACATCAAGGGTCGACTGCCACAACTGGATTTGGTGTGACCAAGAGGCAAAGGTTGAGGAAATTCAAAATAAAAAGGATTTCAGGTTGGGGAGTCCACTCAGGGGATCAAGGAGCTGCAAGTTAATGCAGTTGGCATTTGGAATGCCTACCTAAAACCTTTCAAGTTGTTTGACCAACCCTAGTTAGGGTAATGAGAAGGGGTATATGGATCCTTGCCACTAGAATATTCCGGCAACAAAATATTCCGAAGTTAGTGGTGAGGGTTATTGGATTTCGATAAAATAGTGGGAGACTAATAAGTATTAATTTATTTATTTGTCTCAGTTTTATCACGATAAAGTACTAAAACTTTGGTCATCTTAATTTATAAAAACGATAAGAAAATGACTTCAAACATATTATTGTGCACCATACTCGAGAAGGAAAACCTTCTCATCGGCACCAATTTTCATGAGTGGCAGAGGCGTTTACGCGTCATCCTTCACCACGAGAGGAAATTGTATGTGCTGAAGGAGCCTATTCTAGTTGTGCCATGAAAAGAGGCCAGTGATGAGGAAATATCTCTCTATATGAAACGTTTGGATGATGCCACAGATGTCCAATGTTTCATGCTATCAACCATGTCTAATGAACAAGCAACATGAAAACATGGATGCGTATAACATGATGTCCCATCTTAAGGATCTTTATCAAGAAAAGGGGAGACAAGAGAGATCTCCAACGCTTTGTTCACAACTAAGCTTGGAGAGTTTGCACCGGCTGAGCCTCATGTAGTCAAGCATATTGGCTGCATTGAACGCCTGAACATCTTAGGGATTAAGTTCTCGGATGAGTTGCGTACAAATTTCATCCTACCATCACTGCCCAAGACCTTCTCTAGCTTTATTGTCAACTACAACATGAGCAAAAATGAGAAGAGTCTATCGGAACTTCTGACCTTAATTCGCTAGGTAGATAAGGACATGAGGCGTGACAAACTCACAGTTCTTATGGTGAATAAGAAAAGGAAGGACAAGGTAAATGGACCAAGGATTTATAAACAGTCTAAATGTGCGTTTGTTATCGAGTGTAATCTTTCCATTTCTACACATTGGGTATTATATACATCATGTGGGGCTCACATCTGTATTCAAATGCAGGAACCAAGTAGATTTAGAAATATTGTCAGAGGAGAGGTAAATCTCCGAGCTGCCAATGGCGCGAGGATGGCTGCGTTGGCCATTGGAGATTACCATCTCTCATTGCCAACTGTGATGCTTTTAGTTTTACATAACTGTTATTCTGTGCCTAGTGTTACTAAGATCATAATTTCTGTATAATGTTTGAATATGGATGAATTTATTTTCAACTTTGGAAATAAGTGTTGTTTATTTCATAAGAACAACATATGTTATGGTATGACACATTTAAATAACAGTTTGTATGTATTAAATTATGAAAACCTAGTGTTGACAATCGATAACGAAACAAACTCGCATGACTCATAAAACACTCAATTGTGGCATCACCGTCTTGGTCATGTAAACGAAAAGCGCTTAACAAAGCTCTACCATGATGGTTATTTAGACTCTACTGAGCTAAAACCACTTGATAGATGTCACGCTTGTTTACAAGGTAAAATGACCAAGACGCCTTTCGGTGGACAGGGTGAAAGAGCCACAAAGCTTCTAGGATTGGTGCACACAGATGTGTGTTGACCATTTCTAGTAGAAGCTAGAGGTGGATATTTTTGCTTCATTACTTTTACTGATGATTTGAGTAGATATGACTATATCTACTTAATGAGGTATAAGTCAGAGTCCTTGGAGAAATTTAAGGAATTCAAGAATGAAGTAGAGAATCAGCTTGGTAAGAAGATAAAGAAGCTTAGATTGGATCGAGGTGGAGAATATCTGAACCAGGAGTTCATCGACCTTTTATGGGAGTATGAGATTCTATCTTAACTCACTTCTTATACACCACAGTGGAATGGTTATACACCACAGTGAAATGGTGTTAGTGAAAGGAGGAACCGTACATTGTTGGACATGACGAGGTCAATGATGAATCATGCAGATCTTCCATTATCTTTTTGGGGATATGCATTACAAACTAAAACATACACATTAAACTGTGTACCAACTAAGGCGGAAAATGGAATTCCCTTTGAATTATGGAATGGAAAGAAACCCATTTTGTCGCACACACGTGTATGGGGATACGAGGCATTTGTCAAGGAATTCTCAGGAAACAAATTAGCACCCCGGGGCATGAGTTGTATCTTTATAGGATATCCCAAGAAGACAAAAGGATATTACCGATATAACCCTTCAAACAAGAAAGTGATTGTCGCCAGATAAGACGTCTTTCTTGAGAGGGAGCACAACCTCAAAAAGGATAGTGGGAGCAAAATTGACTTCAACGAAGTTGATGCTACAAGAGTTGGTACAGGAACAAGTTCCCCAGGTTCTCATGGAAGAGGTTTTAGAAAAACAAGTATTGCGTAGAAGCTCAAGAGAGGTAAGGTAACCAGAGAGATTTGGTTACCTAGTCACCGAGGATGGTGAATCATTATTGTTGAACAATGATGAAACTCTCTCCTAAAAGGAATCAGAAGAGATCTCAGAAGCTGCAAAATGGCTAGAAGCTATGAATTTTGAGATGGATTTCATGTATTAGAACCAAGTCTGGGTTCTCGTCGATGATCCAATTGATGTGAAGCTTGTTGGATGCAAATGAGTACTCAAGAGAAAGTTGGACATGGAAGATCAAGTTAACACCTTTAAAGCAAGGCTAATGGCTAAAGGATTTAGGCAGCGTCAAAGAATTAACTATGATGAAACCTTCTCTCCAGTTGCCATGTTTAAATCCATAAGAATCATACTTGTGTTAGGAATATAGAGGACTGCCAGGTGTGGGTTGTACTTGGGATATTGTGCTGCCAGCAGTTGCCAGCTGTTGACAGTTGTTATTGGCTGGGTTGTTTGTTAGTGGGTAAAGGGCTGGTGACAGCTGGAAATAGGCAGTTAGAGTTAGTTTGTTAGGGGGCAATATTGTATTTTGTAATAACATTTCCAGTTGTGGCAGTGGGATGGAGGGCTATTAAAATGGAAGCAGGGGTTTGGGATGGGGCACGAATTGATATCTGGGAGTTTTCCACATCAGGCTGCTGTGTGGGCTGGTGCGTTGGGAAGTTCCAAAAGGAATCAATGGAGTGGTCTTCCACAGGTTCTTTACTCTCTTCTCTTATATCTTTCTCTCCCATTTCTGTTGTATTTCTGCTGTATTTCTGCTGCATATATTCTGTGGGCTTAGCAATATAATTTTTTTTCACTTCCTGTTCTCTCCCTCTCATTTTTAACATAAAAATTTGGTGACTCCGTTGGGGAAAATCGCTTGAGAGAGGGAAGTCGCTGCTAAGAAGGAAAAGAAAGCACAACTGCAGTTGCAAGTACGCTGGAAGTGCCGGACGACTGCAGAAGAAACTTCTTGATCGTCGCTAGAGGAGAGGCGTCACAGGAGCTATTAAAAAAAATCATGCTTGAGCTACGTATGAGAGTGTTCATTCAGTTCGAGAATTTTTTGGTGTAAACCAGTATTAACAAACGGAGCTGGAAAATCGGGGGGAACATTCGCTGCTGAAGTGGTTTTGTGAATAGATTGAGGTGGACGATCACTAAAGTGAATTCGTTTTGACCGTGGAGTGCGTCCGACGTTATTTCGATACATCAATGTGGCGCGTTTTGTAGGGGAAGAGAGGAACGCTGCTGGAGCAGAACTAAACGCAGCGGAAGAGCGTTCGTTCGCTGGAAGAAGTTCGGTTACTGTTGGAGACACGGACGCCGCTGAAGTTCGTTGCAGAAGAAATGATCGTTGCCAGAGCGATTGAGTGAGCAAACGGAGGACGTTCCCGACTGGGAGATTGTTTTACCGTGGAAAACGTTCGCCGCTGCCACTGTAGACAGACGAGAAAGGACCAAAAAAAAAAGGAAAAAAAAGAACCGTGGAAAATGTTGTGGCACTGTAATCGGGACGAGAATTAAAAAAAAGGAAAAAAAAGAATTCAGTTGGCACGATATTTCTCTTTCCGCCACATGTGAACAGTTGTGATACCAGAATCAAAGTAGGGAATATTTTCGGTTAGAACTGATCGGGAGCATCAGAAGAGAGAAGGGAGGTGGTCCTACCTTCGGTTACCAAGGGAAGATTCTTTCTGCAAGCTGGGCGACAGGGAAGTGGACTTCTAGGGGAAAAGGTTAAGAAGGCAAGATGCAGGAGTTTGAAACATTTTTCGAAGCTTTTGCTAGGAGACAGGCTGTGATTGATTGTTGACAACGAGAGTTTGAGATTTTACTAGATCAGATGAAGGCTTCCGCTGGATATACAAGTCAACAGGAGGATTCTAGACAAACAAGGTGACCGATGGAGGAGCCTGCGACAATGAAGGTGCAGGATCTATTTGAATCGAGTACCGGTGTGGAAAAACGGGAAAATAATGCTGACTGGCAGCAGCCTTCGTAGTTACGGAAAGATGGACTCAAAAGGCAGACGCACGAGCAAACTAGAGAGTTCGCTGAACTCTCTTTTCAGCAAGGTAGAAAAGAAGAATCCAGTCCTACTCTCTTCGATAAGGAAGTAAGCGTCTCTCCTCCTTGTTCAAGGAGTGTGGAAAGTAGTGAGAAGAGGAACGTCCCTGCTCTGGGAGTATGACACGCGGTAAGGGCAAGGAGCAATTCCTACAAAACAAGAAAAGGATGCACACCATACAAGCCCCACAAAGTTGTTGAACACTCACTAGAGTCCTAACAAGCATGACAAGCAGTAAATTCAGAGGATGGGGTTGTTAATCTTATGCAAGTAGCTATTCTGGGAGAGTTTGCTGCTATTGGAGCTACAGCTAATCGGCCTGCGGAAGTAGAATTAGCAGAAAATGGAAACCTCGACACTAATCCTAGTTTGAATAATGAAGAACGTGGCAAGGTGGATGATAGTTTTTCTTATGAGGGCGTTTTGAACCCAGGAAACATCGACTTTATTAGGGACTTATAGGCTATCTCTTGGTCAGTCGGGTTTCCAGTTATCACAGGAAACAAACCCATTGTTTTGGAAGGTATCAATGTTGTTTATACAGAGGCTGCTTTTGCCTACGATGGGAAGAACATAAAAGATCATTTGTTTCAAAAGCTGCAGAATCTTGGACTTCGAGTTCTAATTTGTTTTCCGACGACAAAGACTCTGGACATTTTGCATAATTCAATGGAGTTCAGGAAATATTCTTTTGTGTGTCAAGATGGTTTAGTCCAAACAGCGGAACGTTTTGATGCTATTAAAATCTTCAGAAAACATTTGTCCGATGATCAATCCATCTTGCTTAAAACATTTAATGATGCAGATGTGTTTTCAAATATTGAGGTGGCTGATATAGTTGTTTTCTATGGGCAAGTTTGGGTTCCTCATGTGGTCAAACAGGCTCTCCGACATGCATACCGATTTGACCAGATGAATCACATAATTCCAATCAACCTCGTTTTCAACGATGGGCTGTGTCAGTGGGTGGTGTCCCTGCGTGAGGGACAAACAGTGGAGTCGGAGTTGTGTGAGGGATGTGTGACTGCAGGAGCTCTAGAAGACTTCCGTCGAGTAACCAAGATGCCATACAAGGCAGAGGTAGGGTTGTTTTTTACTAGCCTATTAGAGGAAACTTTATATACTTTCAAATAAGATTTCAGTTCAAGTAGGTTTGTTTCTGCTTGTGAGTTCGATTGTTTTGGTGCTATTGTGGCAATAGTGCTAAATGAAACTATTTGCTGTGCTTTGGTAAAATATGGGGGTTGTCATGTTTTTCTGAAGAAGGGCTGGAAGTTCAGGATCCAAATATGGTACTGTTATAGTCTCCTTAAGGGAGTGGAGGTTGATGTCATGGCCAAAGATATTGTTGAACGTGTTGGTTTGGGAAGTAGGTGAGCCACTATTGTTGACTGCCGAAGTATAGGTTACTTGGATAGCCCACAACTTGTCTATAATGTGGACTTATTGGAGAACTTCCAGGTTGACTGCTTAAAGGCGCCTAACAACTTCATAAAAAGTTCCTATAAATATTTGGTGGTGTATGGAGGGCGTGCAGTTGCAAAAGTTGTTTATACAGTCAAAAGGGGGTTAGGGAAGCTTTCTGCCATTGCTGATGTCTCTCTTTTTTGGGCCAATCTCTATCCAACCCAGGAAACGTTTCTTGAACTCTTTGCTGGCTCGGAAGAGGGCATACCGGTTTTACTGATTTCAACTAACAGGACTCTCAAAAGAACTGAAGTCGAGAGGGAAGCCCTCAAGGGAACTAAGGGGGTGACCAAGTTCGTAGTAGTGTTGAATGATCTTCTTCCCCAAGAAGAGTTGTTGTTGCAGAAGACCAGCTGGCATTCATCGGGTTTGATGCTGAGGCCTCCACCAAAGCCGCCACCAGGAGCCATTGTCTCAATGCATAGCCGAGCAAAGCTTTGGTTGTTCCACCTTGGAGACAAGGTGGTTTTTAGGTGGGAGGGAATTGTTAGGAATATAGAGGACTGCCAGGTGTGGGTTGTACTTGGGATATTGTGCTGCCAGTAGTTTCCAGCTGTTGGCAGCTATTATTGGCTGGGTTGTTTGTTAGTGGGTAAAGGGCTGGTGATAGCTGGAAATAGGCTGTTATAGTTTGTTAGTTTGTTAGGGGGCAATATTGTATTTTGTAATAACATTGCCAGCTGTGGTAGTGGGCTGGAGGGCTATTAAAATGGCAGTAGGGGGTTGGTATGGGGCACGAATTGATATCTGGGTGTTTTTCACAGTAGGCTGCTGTGTGGGCTGGTGCATTGGGACGTTCCAGATGGAATCAGTGGAGTGGTCTTCCACAGGTTCCTCACTCTCTTCTCCTATATCTCTCTCCCATTTCTGTTGTATTTCTGCTGCATATATACTGTGGGCTTAGCAATATAATTCTGTTTCACTTCCCATTCTCTCCCTATCATTTTTTACATAACAACTTGCCATAGCAACTTACCATTATTACGAAATTTGACAAATGGATTGTCAAAACAACATTTCTTAACAGGAACCTTCAGGAAGATGTCTATATGACACAATCAGAAGGGTTTGTGACACCAGGTGAAGCCAAATGGGTTTTCAAGTTGCAGAAATCTATTTATGGATTAAAGCAAGTATCCTGGTCATGGAACATTCGATTTGATGAAGCCATAAAAGAATTTGGTTTCATTAAGAATGAATGTGATCAATGTGTTTAGAATCGATTTAATGGGAATGTGGTTGTTATCCTAGTAGTATATGTTGACGACATATTACTTATTGGAAACGATATACCATTCGTATAGTCAGTTAAAGACTGGTTGAACAAGTGTTTATCCATGAAGGACTTCAGTGAGGCAGCCTACATTCTTGGGATGAAGATCATTCGTTATAGATCCAAGAGGTTTCTTGGACTTAGTCAGGGTACATACATTGACTGGATACTAAAGAGATTTAGTATGGAACAATCCAAGAGGGGATTGGTTCCAGTGTCACATGACCTACATTTTTCTAAGAGAATGTGTCCTCAGACATAATAGGAGAAAGATCGGATGAGTAAGATCCCATATGCTTCGGCTATAAGATCCATCATGTATGTCATGTTATGTACCAAGCTTGATGTTGCCTATGCACTGAGCATGGTTGAAAGATATAAAGCAGATCCAGGAGAACAACATTGGACTGCTGTTAAGACTATCCTTAAGTATATGAGAAGAACTAAGGATATGTTCCTAGTGTATGGAGGAGACGATGATCTTGTCATTAGAGGGTATGCTGATATTGGTTTTCAGACAGATCAGAACGATTTGAAATCACAATCAAGATATGTTTTATGTTTCAACGGAGGAGATGTGAGCTGGAAGAGTTCAAAACAGCCAATTGTCGCCAATTCTACAGCGGAGTTCGAATATATAGCGGCTTCTGATGCAGCCTAGGAAGTCATCTGGATTCAGAACTTTGTTCAGGATCTTGATGTGGTGCCCAACAGTAAAGATCCTATCACATCGTATTGTGATAATACTGCAGCGATGACTCTTGCAAAAGAACCAAGGTCACATCAACAGACGAAGTACATTCTCCGAAAGTACCATATCTTGAGGGATTTCTATCAAAGGGGTGAAGTTTCAGTGAACAGAGTGTCCACAGAAAAGAACTTGGCAGAACCCATGTCTAAAGACTCATCTCAGCAGAATCATAAATATCATGTGAGAGCTAACGGGTTAAAGGTTGTTAGCAGTTGGCTCTAGTTCATGTGGGAGTCTGTTGGAGTTGGTGGCATAAAATCAACTACTTTTTACTTTATGATAAACTTGTATTCATGGATTTGAATATTAATAAATATTTTATCGCATCTTGATTATTCTTCTGTGTGACAATGCATGTGATAATGGATAACTGTTGCACTAAAGGGTCATAGCGGATCCCTGCTATGATGAGAACCCGGAAGTGCCATGAAACTATTTATGAATACATGTTCTATGTTCGGATGATGTTATTTGAGGGACACAAATAATACAGGCCATTAAGGGTGTTGACTCATAAAACTTTTAGGCACATTCTCATGGTTTGTGCCTTTAGTAGTATCCAGAAGGATATTATGATAACGAGACCCGCTAGTAGGAAATCCACATTTCACAGTGTCATTGGATGTTCCTATCTGCGAACATGTGTATTGGTCCTTAGACTTTAAAATTATTATTAATGAGTATTACAACTTGCGCACTTAGATTTATTGATGAAAACTGTGACGACACAGTGTTCACAGCGAGGTAGGATATGTTGGGTGCGTCACGAGTAATACTACATTAATAGATAGTGCGAGAAAGGATTTGTCCCTTCTATTTTATAACGGAACTTAGACCCTTTGATGGAATTGATATAGCCTAAATAAATCCATGACCATGGTGAGGAATGAGAAAGTTAAATTTCAGGAAGTCAATGAAAGAATAATCGAGATATCAAGACGAAAGGATTACATTACACGGTAAGCGTTCGTAGGAGGTGATACGCCATTGCGGTGTTAACTTCTTTTTCTATAGGTGCCTTGGCGTGCTGTTAGACGCTAACCTTGGATTTTAGGCAGGCTCCGCCTAATGCCACTGAGAAAGATACCTAGAGAGTCACACATTAAGTGTCCAAGTATCTCAGTTAAATATTCATTTAACAAGTTGAATAAAGATTATTCCTGATTATGGTTTAATAATTATTCACGGATGCGTGATTGCATTTATTTCGACACTAGTTATTTGAGAGAATATATTGTGGGTGAAATAATATATTTATTAGCGAGTAATGCAGTGATATTTATTTAAGAAGTAAAGTCATTATTCAATGTCTAATAAATGTGGAGGAAATAAAGAAAATGGAAAAATAAAAGTACACGCCGTTTAGTTTTTCTGGGGATTTGTGAGAAATAATAATATTTATTTAATTAAATAATATTAGTTGTAATTCGTCGGGCACATGTCACTGTTATTATTAAACATGGGTCTTATAAAGAATTAAATAAAATGAATAAATGCTTTCAGATTATTAATTCATTTTAATTATTCGTAGTAATAAAATCTCAATTACATTATTCTCATTAGACCTAGCCATTCTTTTTGGTTGTGCACAATGGATCTGAAGAAAGCTCTCAAGCCGAAGAGAAATTATTTTCTTCAAGAATGCTCGCAAGTTATGATAGAGATCCTCTTCCACCGGATCAAAGAGAGCGTTTTGGAAACTGCACTCAAGGCGATCGTAGGTGGAAATCGCAAGCGAAGGCTCTTCCGCGCTAGCACCCGGAGATCCCTTTAGCCACGTTCAGAGATATGTGGAGCACGTGTGGATCACCTCTAGATGAAGCCTACACTTGGTTTCTACGACGCAACAGAGGATCAAATTGAATCGTGACCGGAAATATCAACGGAGAGAGAATTCTATCGAGGTAATTCTCGTCTTTTAATTAAATTAATTATAACCAACACATGATGATCATCTCTATGGTTTCAAGACTTATCTCTTTCTTTTTTCGTTCTTCGTTCTATTCCGAAGATCCAGCGTTTTATTATCGTGACGAATCTCGGATTGATCGTTGTTAACGGTAAAATTAAAGTTGGGTACACCCATCTACGCGCTTCCGCTGTGCCCGGAACCTACACCTACCACCATTTGAGATGAGATGTTCATCTTGGTATTCAGAAGATGTACAAGGTGTTGAGAACACAATTTTGGTAGAAATTCATGGAGAGAAAGGTGGCAGAGTTTGTCTTGAAATGCCTCATCTGTCAGCAGGTTGAGGCAAAGCACCAACAACCAGCTGATGTGTTGCATTCTTTACTTATTCCTGTGTGGAAATGAGAGCAAATAGCTATGGATTTTGTGACAGGTCTGTCAAAAACGGTTTAAAAACACGATGCCATATGGGTGATTGTGAATCGTCTCACGAAGTCAGTTCACTTCATCCCTATTCATGAATCCAATATGGTGGAAGATTTTTTCAAACTCTACATTTGGGAAATTGTAAAGATGCATGGGGTTCTAGTTTTGATGGTGTCCAATCGGGATCCCAGATTTACATCTCAATTTTGAAAATTCTTATAGCAAGTCCTTAGAACCCAATTGACTATGTGTACAACTTATCATCCTACAGATGGACAATCCAAGAGGACGATCTGGACGTTGGAAGACATGCTTAGGGTTTGTGAGATGGATTTTGGAGGCTCATGGAAAGAGCACACACTGTTAGTGGAGTTCTCATACAATAACAGTTATTAGACCTCGATACATATGAGTCCTTTTGTTGGGTGAAAACAAGTGAGACCTCACTTATCAGACCTACATGAGACAATGGGGAAGATTTAGATGATCAAAAAGAAAATGGCAATGGCTCAGAGTCCTCATAAATCTTATGCAGATAATCGTCGATGATTGTTATCGTCTGAGGTAGCTGGTCATGTTTTCTTGAGAATGTGTACAAGGCTTGGACATTGTCGTTTTGGTAAGCAAGACAAGTTGTCTCCTCAGTATATCATCCCTTTTGAGATACTTAAACGTGTAGGTGATGTGGCTTATCGATTGGCTTTACCACCAATGTTCAGTTCGGTGCATAATGTGTTTCATGACCCTGTGATTAAATGAGACCATGTTGATCTTGAACCAGATGCTATGTTGATTCATGTGCCGATACAGATTTTGGATAGGCAAGAGAAGCTCTTGCGTGAGAAATCATCAGATTTGTACGAGTTTTGTGGCAACATGGTCAGATTTAGGAAGAGAATGAGAGCATGAAAAGAAAATGTTAGAACAATGACCCGACCTCTATCAGAACAACGATGGTTTTCTACTTTATGAGGATGGAAATATCAATGGTGGGAGAATGTAGCACCCCCGATTTCAAGTACTTTACCATTGTTTTATGAATTTTTGAGCTTATATAATGTTTGGGTTAAGTTTCTGGAGGTCCGGGGAGGTGTTGACATGTTTTGGAGGTGTTTCTGGAAGTACACGGTTTGTGTTTTCCAAATTATGAGAAATGGTTTAAAGACTTTGTTTTATTGCTTTCCATAACAGTTTTATCCGTTTTCTTTAAAAAAATTATATAAATGTGTTAACCGGTTCTTGTCCTAGTGGCGTGAGTTGGGAAGTCTTTGGGGAAAACCTACTAAGTTTATACTCACCTAAGGGAGGGAGAGGACACACTTGAAATTTATTAACAGATTAAAATATAATAGAATCATTCTCAAGCCAAATGCATTCAAATGGACATGAATTCAAAGACAAAGTGGCTAGGGTTGAAATAACATTAGCCAATGAAATTTAGATAGGTTTTGGTTTCATTTTAAATCCTATCTTTTTTATTAATCTCTTTGTTAATTATTTTTGACCTTAACTGCGGTAACTATTTTGAACATAAAGGGTTAAGATTGTTATCATAAATGGATATGTGACTCATAAATATAACTGCAAAATTCATGAAACATTATAACTTACTCAAATTATATTACTTTAAATATTTCTAAAATCGTTTATTTTATTTTTCTATTAATTGAATAAATATTGTATTACAATTGCCTAAACATTTAAGGAAATTATTTAATCACTAAAAATTAGAAATAAATCACCGTAATGAAGATATTTTCATTATGCACAAAATGACCATTAAGATTCATTCACAACTTGCTTTTTTCTTTATGTGAACATATATGAGATAAGAGTGACATTTTGTAATTTTCTTTGCTTTAAATATTATATAGGTCATTTTTGTGTACAAATGTCTCTTAAACAATTAAATTTTGAGTCTAAAGTGATAAGGGCTGAATTCTCTTCATCCAATAGGAATTTAGATGAAAAATGGTGACCTGTTTTAACCTTGATCAATCTGATTTACCCTTTACAGAGGTGATAACTTTTACCATGATTATTATTCATAATGCTTAAAGATAAGTTACCTATTTAACAAATTTGTACATCCTGATTTCAAAATTCGGAATCCATTTTATCAAATTCAATACTTATAAGTGGCAAAAATTAATTTTAAAATAAGTGCGAAAAATGCGATTAATACTGCTTTTAGAAAAATATAGTTTTTAAGCATAAAACTAGATTCATTCTTATCCGATGTATAGTAAAAATATTAGATGAATGTTAAAACATTTGATTGAATAGATAATATATATATATATATATATCATTAAAATCGTTCATCAATAGTGATTAATTTAATTTATAAAAATGCATTGTGTGCATAAAAATAATTTTTAAGAAAATATAATTTTTAATTTTAAATGATTTCATTTTTTAATTTTTAATTAATTGTTAATCAAAAAATTTATTTTACTGTAAACCATACATTTTTCATAAATTAGTTAATTTTATTTATACTCGCTAATTTACCGATTAGGTTATAACAATATACTATATTACAGTTGATTTAGATTTGGGTTTGTGTGTATCGGAAGCTATCAAAAAAAAATTTAAGCAGAAATATTTCATAAAATTTCGGGGTGTTACAATTTTCCCCCAAAAGAAACCCATCGTCTACAGCCCGCCGGCTAGCTGACGGCTGTAGATTGTGGCCCTGATAACCCAGCCTTCCTCTAGTGCTCTCTCACTGCTCCCGACCACCTCTTGACCTCTCTTCCATTTCCCAAAACACCTGTTTGAGGTGTTCAAATGAATTTAGTTTTGAGTCCCGATTCTTAAAACGACCGACCCACTAATTCAAAAATTCAAATTCCTTTTGGAATTTTCAACTCGTACAAACACGAGATCTTAAAATCTCAGTGAGAAGGGGATGAAGACCCCAGCTGCCTAAGTTTGAAAGCACGAAGTATGAAACATGTGATGATGCATCTTTGGAAAACAACGGATGGTGTCCTTTCGGACGGAAGGGAAAACGCCAAAGCACCAAAAGTTAGAGTTGGTTCACAGAGATGTTTGATGGTTAGCTCTGGTGTGTTCTCACGGAGGATCACTTTTCTATGTGACCTTCATTGGTGATGCCTTACGGAAAGCGTGGGTGTACTTTCTAAGGCCTAAGTCCTTTGTGTTCAAGACTTTTGTTCGGTGGAGGGCTATGGTGGAGAAAGTGGCTAAATGCACAAATTGAACCGCTCACGGTCGAACAATGGTGAAAAGTACGGAAGCAGAGAGTTTCGGATGCAAATTGAAACATGTACGATTGAACAATTGTGCGGCTTAATCAACTGGAGTTCACCATCTCCAATAAAACAACTTTCGGAGATCTGTTAGTTTGGAAAGAAGGTCGATCTTAACCACCTCAAAGTCTTTAGAGCACTCAACTATGTCCACGTTGATGTCAAATAACAAGGTAAGCTGGAGTTTAAGTCTCGAGCGTTTTACTTGGTTGGCTATGACGATGAGGTGTTTGGTTTCCCCTATGGTATAATGACTGATAAAGGTATCAAAAGTCGAAATGTGATATCCAATGAAGAGATCCTATGGAAGGATCAGAACTTAGTGGGAAGTTCTGATGAGAGCAAGGTATTATCGAAAGCTAAGGATCAGTTGGATGAACATCCGAAGGTTATGGATGTTTCGGGAAATCCAGTGAGCACGACAGGTTCAGACACACCAAACTATTTGGTGGAGTTACCGGAAGAAAGAGGTCAAGTTTTGATGGCGTTTCCTAGACCAGATGTACCGATGAGTTCAAGAACTTCGAAAGCTCGTGCACTGGAAGTTGTAACTCTAGAAGTTGAATTACCGGAAGGAACTCAACCACAAGGACAACTACAAAGAACTACCATGGAAAGATGTCTACTGCAAAGGTATGGTGATAGTTTGCACTACATACTTCTCATGGACGATAGAGATCCCAAAGGCGGAAAAACTTTTGAATGACTCGGAAGAGCGGGATTTAGCCATGGGGGATGAACTTGATTCCCTCCAAGTGTTGAGAAAATGAAAACTAACAAAAAGACCTACTGGGAATAAAGTCTTGAAAAACAAATTGGTTATCGGCTGAATGATGTGGCAGATGGTTGACAGGGGTAAAAGGTCCGACTAGTCGTGAAAGATTTCAAAAAATGGAAGGAGTGGATTTCTCAGAGATCTTCTCTCCAGTAGTTTAACATATGACTATCCAAATAGTGTTAAGCATGGCTACGTCCAAAGGACTTGATCTGGAGTTGATGGAAGTGAAGCCAACATTTTTTCACGGAGACCTCGAAGAGAAAATCTTCATGGGACAACCGGTTGGTTTAAAGGATCAACAGAACTAGGGACTTGTGTGTCGACTCAAACGTATCCTTGAAACAAAAACCCAAGGAATTGTAACAGGAAGTTCAACAACTTCATGAAGGATCGGAAGTTTGTTCGGAGCAATGTTGATCACTGCAGTTACTGAAAGGAGTTTGGTGATGAGAATTATTATCCTACTTCTCTACGTCGATGACATGCTGATTGCAAGTCTGGTGAAGGAAAGTTTTGACGAGCTGAAGGCTAAGTTGTCTGGAAGTTTCAAGATGAAGGACCTTGGTCCGACGAAACGAATTTTAGGGATGAGGATCATGAGGAACCTAAGTTCCAGTACTCTGTTTTTGACTCGGACATACTACGTCTGGAAGATGTTGGAGCGTTTCGATATCTTTGAAGCAAAACCAATGTCCACATCTTTTCCCAAACACTTCAAGCTTAACAAGAAGTCACCATGAATGGATGTTGAGGTTGAATACATGAAAAAAGTTCCATATGAATCAGCTGTTGGAATTTTGATGTTTGTCATGGTTTGTACTCGTCTGGATATTGTGCAAATAGTGAGAGTTGTCAGCAGGTTTATGTGGATTCCCGGATGAGTGCGTTGAGAGGCTGTGAAGTTGATTTTTCAGTATTTGAAGGGTTCTCAAGACTTGTCACTTTGCTTCGGAACGGGAAATCCTTTGCAAGGTTTTACGAACTCGGACTTTGGTGGAGATTCGAACACATAGAAGAGCACCTATGGGTACATGTTTACTTTCGATGGAATGATAGTGTGTTGGATTTCGAAGCTTGAACAGGTAGTTCTCGACAATGGAAGCGGAGTACGTAGCATTGACAAAAGCAGAGGATTTGGAGATAGGAATAAGGTTGGAATAATGTTGGGGTGGGGACTCTTAACTGTCAGGAGCAGAATTGTAATTGCAATTATAGAGTTGTTAGGGGTTAAATAGGGGAAACAATGGACTGGTAGAGATACAAAAGTGTTTTAGGACTTTCAGTGGGTTAGGCTACTGGCCTCAGGGTTCTTCTTCCCTCTATTTTCTGCTGAATTTGTTGTAATTGAGCATACGATAGTCAATAGAAACCGCATTTTCTGTCTCATTCCACACCCTATCAGTTGGTGTGGCTAAGGTGTTGCGGGAGGATCTCAGACGAAGGAAAGAAGTGTTATTTCTTGATTCACAAAGTGCAATTCACTTGCCTAGAAATTCGATGTTTCATTCTCAGATGAAGTACATTCAACTGAAGTACCACTTAATTCAGAAGTTGTTGGTGGACGGAGTGTTGGATGTAAGTAAGGAGAAACTCAAAATTCAATGAACATATTGACAATGGTCGTGACTCGGGAAGTGTTGATGTGATGCTGCGCCTCAGTCATTTTGGGTTAGCCAAAAGTGCGTGGTGGGGGAATCACATGAAGTTGCTACGGACTTTCAGAGAACGATTGGAGGTTTTTCTAAAGACTGACGGAGGACTTAGCGATGAATCCTAGATAATAATTTCCATGTGGGAGATAGTGTGGTTTGGAAACCATTTTTCCGGCCTTGACTTTAGGTCCAATGGAAGGAGTTCGATGGCCTATTGTTCAATTGATTGGATGGGGATGCCGGAAGCGGCAACAACGGTCCAGGAAGCTGGAGGGCTCGACAGATCGGGTGCAGACGACTGGATGGTGTGGAAAAACGGTATTTCACCGGGAGATACGCTGGAGGTATATCTTGCGATATCTTCAGGAACGGGAACAGTACGCTAGCTGAGCAGGTTGAGGCGGTCAGAGTCTTTGATCCAGAGGAGGGTTCGTCCGCAAAGATTGGTTTAGGTGGACTTCATTCTGTGAAGATAGGAAGACGGTGATCACTAGACATTGTTGGTTCTGGGCGCAGTGGAAGCGTGGTGGGCCCATAACCCACAGTTCCTAGGATCGTAACCTGGCTCTGATACCACTTGTAGTTTTCAGGCACAGCGGAAGCGCAGGATGAGCGTGTACACAACTTTGCAAATTGCTATAATCGATGATTAATCTGGGATCAATACAACGATAAACGCCAGTATCCATGGAATCGAATCAAAGATAAAAGACAAAGGAGAGAACCCGAAACTAAGAAGAGAAAGATTGACATATTTCGTTTATAATTAATTTAATTAAATTATAGAATTACCTACATGGTGATTCTTTCTTCGTTGATGCGTCTAACTACGTGTTCGAGGTGCGGCTTCGTTGCGATGTAAAATATAAGGATAAGAATCCTCTAGCGGTGATCCACACGTGCTCCACATCAAGATCTTGGACAAATTTTCGAATCCAAACGCCTTCCTAGGATGCATCAGAAGCCACTATATATTCATACTCCACTGTAGAATCAACAACAATTGGCTGCTTTGAACTCTTTCAGCTCACAGCTCCTTCATTGAGACAGAAAACATATCCTGATTATGATTTTAGATCATTCTGACTGCCTGAAAACCTGCATCAGCATACCGTCTGATGACAAACTCCTCGTCTCCTTCATACATCAGGAACATATCCTTAGTTCTTCTCAGATACTTAAGGATAGTTTTGACAGCAGTCCAATGCTGTTCTCCTGGATCTGCTTGATATCTGCCGACCATACTCAGTGCATAGACAACATCAAGTCTGGTACATAACATGGTATACATGATAGATCTTATCGCTGAAGCGTATGAAATTTTACTCATCTTATCTTTCTCATATTGTATCTGGGGACACATTTTCTTGGAAAGATGTATACCATATGACACTGGAACCAATCTCCTCTTGGATTGTTCTATACTAAATCTATTTAGTATCTGGTCAATGTATGTACTTTGATTTAGTCCAAACAGTCTCTTGGATCTATCACGAATGATCTTGATCCCTAGATTGTAAGCTGCTTCGCCTAAGTCATTCATAGAGAAACACTTGTTCAACCAGTTCTTGACTGACTGCAAGACTAGTATGTCGTTTCCAATAAGCAATATGTCGTCAACATACACTACTAGGATAGCGACTGCATTCCCATTAAACCGCTTGTAAACACATGACTCACATTCATTCTTAATAAAACCAAATTCTCTTATGACTTTATCGAATGGAATGTTTTATAACCTGGATGCTTTCTTTAATTCATAAATGGATCTTTGCAACTTGCATACCCTTTTAGCATCACCTGGTGTCACAAACCCTTCTGGTTGTGTCATATAGACATCTTTATGAAGTTTCTCGTTAAGAAATGCAGTTTTGACATCCATCTGTCAAATCTCATAGTCATGGAAAGCTGATATGGAAAGTATGATTCTTATGGATTTAAATATGGCAGCTGGTGAAAAGTTTTCATTATAGTCAATTTCTTGACGCTGTTTAAAACCTTTAGCCACTAGCCTTGCTTTATCAGTACTAACTTGACCTTCCATGTCCTGTTTTTTTTTGAATACCCATTTACACCCAACATGCTTTACATCAACTGACGCATCAACCATAACCCAGACTTGGTTCTGATATATGAAATCCATTTCAGAATTCATGGCTTCTAGCCATCTTGCAGCTTCTAAACTCTCTATTGCTTCCTTGTAAGAGAGTTTTATCATTGTCCAACAATAATGAGTCACCATCCTCGGTGACAAGGAAACCATCTCTCACTAGTTCTCTTACCTCTCTTGTGCTCCTACACAATACTTGTGTTTCAGGAACTAGCTCTTCTATGGGGACCTGTGGAACTTGTTTCTATTATAACTCTTGTGTATCTTGAGCATCAACTTCATCGAAGTCAATCTTGTTCCCACTATCCCTTTTGAGGATGTGCTCCCTCTCAAGAAATACAACTTGTCTGACAATAATCACTTTCTTGTCTGGGGGGTTTTATAGGTAGCATCCTTTGTTTCCTTAGGATGCCCTATAAAGATACACTTCGTGCCCCGGGGTGCTAGTTTGTTGCCTCAGAAAGCCTTAACAAACGGCTCACATCCTCATACACGTGTATGCGGTAAAGTGGGTTTCTTTTCACTCCATAGCTCAATGGAAATCCCATTTGCCACCTTAGTTGGTACTTGGTTTAATGTGTATGCCACAATTTGCAATGCATATTTCCAAAAGGATGATGGAAGATCTGCATGACTCATCGTCGACCTTACCATGTCCAACAAGGTACGGTTCCTCCTTTCACTAACACCATTCCACTATGGTGTATAAGGTGGAGTGAGTTGAAATAGAATCCCAGACTCCTGTAAATTGTCGATGAACTCTTGGTTAAGATATTCTCCCCCTCGATCCGATCGAAACTTCTTTATCTTCTTACCAAGATGATTCTCTACTTCATTCTTGAACTCTTTGAATTTCTCAAAAGACTCAGACTTATACCTCATTAAGTAGACATAGTTATATCTACTCAAGTCATCAGTAAAAGTATTGAAGTAAGAATATCCACCTCTAACTTCTACTGGAAATGGTCCACACACATCAGTGTGTACCAATTCTAGAAGCTTTGTGGCTTTTTCACCCTGTCCACCAAATGGTGGTTTAGTCATTTTTCCTTGTAAACAAGTGTAACATCTATCAAGTGGTTTTAGCTGGGAAGAGTCTAAGTAACCATCTTGACGATCTTTGTCAGACGCTTCTTGTTTACATGACCAAGGCGGTGATGCCACAACTGGGTGTTGTATGAGTCATTTGAACTTGGTTCGTTATCAATTGTTAACACTTGGTTCTCGTAATTTAATACATACAGACTATTATTTAAATGTACCATACCATAACATATGTTGTCCTTATAAAAGTAACAACATTTATCTCCGAACTTGAAAATAAGTTCATTTGTATCTAAACTGGATAGAGAAATTATGTTCTTGGTAACACTAGATACATAATAACACGTTCACAGATAGGAACATCTAATGACACTTATGAATATGGATTTCTTACTGGCAGGTCTTATTCTCATAATATCTTCCTGGATATTACCAAGGGCACACATCATGAGATGGTGCCTCAAAGTTTCATGAGTCCCTACTCCTGATAGCCTGTATCATTTGTCCTTTTAAATGATATCATCCGGTCGTAGAACATATATTCAAGAATAATGTCATGGCACTTTCAAATTCTCATCATAGCAGAGATCCGTTGTGACCTTTTAGTACGACAACTATTATTAGGACATTATCACATACTATGTCACACAGAAGAACAATCATGATGTGATGAGGGGTTTATTAATATTCATCCAATGAATACAGGTTATCATAAAGTACAAAGAATTTGGTTTCTAGGGCACCGACTCCAACATACTCCCTAACTGAGTTCTGCTTTAAATAGTGGGAACGATCACTTGTGATCGGTGTACACTGCAATTAATCGTAATCATCCTCCTTTACTCTGAATAAAGTGAAGCATCATTCCCCCAGTGGTGTAAGACACAAGTCTGAACCATGTAAATCATGTTTGTTTTCTTGTTATATATTTTATTCAAAATAATTATTAAAATAAAGAGTATTTTTTCAAAATTAAACCAAGTGTCCCTCACCAAGAGTTATCATTTCGGTTGAACCAATGTGTTATTTGACCGAAACGGTGTGTCCCTCATCAAAAGTTATCCCGTTTCAGTCGAACCATGGTGTTCTTTGACTGAAATGGAAATTTATAAATAAGTGATGATGAGATTGCTGATGGGTTAACCCTTTTTCCAATCCAAATTTTTCTCTAGACTTCTCCGAACATCGGTGCAATGGAGGTATCGGAAATTAGTGTCCGATATTCCCCAATCCTTTGTGAAATCATCGAGGGATACTTCCACCGAGAACCCTACACCATCAACATGGGGTGGATCAAACCCTTTTGGACAGTGAATCCAATTCATGCATCAAGGTTCATTCTATCTTCTCCTTCTGCTTACATATTTTCTAACAATCAAAAGGGTTTGAAGCCAAAGGTAGAACCATGTAGATGGATTTTGAATCTCTTAGTCATGAACAAAAACATGGTCGAACTTGACCATTTTGATGGTAACAACTTCTTCCGGTGGCAAGACAAGATGAAGTTTCTTCTTACAGTATTGAAGATTTCTTACATTCTGGAACCAAATCTTCCTCCCATTCCCGAGGAGCCCGCTTGGATTTCCAATGGCACACCTGTTAACGTGATTCAAGTTGAGCAGATTCATGCAATGAGGAAGAAACGAGATGACGATGAAGTTTTGTGTCGAGCACATATACTCAACACATTATCAAAACGTATTTCGATTATTTCCGCCAAATGAATTTCCGCTCAAGAGATTTGGGATGCACTCAAATTCAAATACAAAGAGGAATAAGTTACCGATAAGTTTCTTATTGAAAAGTATCTAACCTACAAGATGGTTGATAACAATCTAGTTTTGGAGAAAGTTCATGAGCTTCAAGTTTTGATAAATGTGAAACATGTGTAGAATCTAAAATAGTTAAGAAGCCTTTTCATAAAAGATATTCTAATATATTAGATTTAGTGCATTCTGATATTTGTGAATTAAATGGCTTATTAACTCCTAGAGGAAAAATATATTTTATTATTTTTATTGATGACTGTAGTCAATATTTACATGTTTATCTTTGTTGAACCCCGTTTTTATTATTCTGGTTATTTCCAAGTCCCACATTGAAATACCTCTATGTATTCCGTATTTTCAATCTATAAAAGAAGGCATCTGCCTCACCTTGAGGTATGGAGATTACCTCTTCTACATGGTATCAAAGGGAACATAATCCCAAGCCCTCCCTCTAGATATCTTTTTTTCTCTCCTCCCGACTTTGTCCAAAGTGGCACCCCTCCTCTCGGGTCTGCCCTACGAGGCCGCCCCCCTCCCGGCTCTGCCCTACGCCCACCACCCTCGGCGGCTCCCATACACAGCGGATCCCATCCTGGTGGCTCCCTCTTGCGGCTCCCTTCGCATCGACCCAATGTCGCCCCTCTGTCGCGATGCCTCCCTGCGCCCCTCCGGCGACTCGCAGCTCCCCTCCCTCGTGACGACACCCCTGCCCTCCGCCTCTGCGTGTCCCGTGGCCCTCCCTCGCGGCTCCTTCTCAGGCTCTCTCCCAACAATCCTGACGATGACGGACCGACCCTCCCTTTCAGGCGGCATCATGGTGTTCTCTCGGCTATCTCTTCCAGGCGACTCCCGACCCGCTCTTCCCAGCGACAGTCCCGGCCCGCCCTTCCCTCGGCGTATCCCGACCCCGTCTCATCACGAACTTCCGGACACCCCTCCTTGTCCAGGCGCATTCAGCCAAGGTCGCGGCACCACCTCCTCCACTTCCGCCTCTCTCGTCTCTCTCCGGTGAAACTTTTTCTCCCGACGCCGCCGCCCACACAGTCCCGACACCACCGCCCTCCTTGTCCAGACGCACGCCCAATCGCGCCTCCCGCTTGGCCTCCATTCCTGATGGACCTAGCCCCGGATCCTCTATCAGCGGCATCCTCCAGGACGACCGACCCTCCTTTCCCGTTATCATCCCGACGTCCTCTCGGATCCCTCTGCGCGTGACACTCACCAGACAGCTCTCCTCCTATGCGCTACCTCATGCGGCTCCCTCGCGATGTCACCGGCAGCCCGCCGCCTCCGCGCCAGCCCACCTACGCCAGTGCCACCCCTCCACTGGCTGCCTGATTCACCAGCAGCTCCCTGCGCATCCTCCCGGTTCCTACGTCTGCTCCCAGAGGTGCTTCCGACTCCTGGAGTTGCCCGCCTTCTTGCGGTCGTTCATCGCAGCTGTGGTTCGACGCCTCAGGGGGCCTCCCAACTCCGTCTGCATCCAACACTAACCGAATCAACGACGCCCTCTCACAGAAAGTCCTGCATCCCCGCGGTCTCCCCGACTGGTTAGCCCTCGTCGGCCCACCTCCCTCCGCAGTCTCTAGGCGCCTCTTCCCGGCGATCCCACCTCTTCCCGGCTACTGGATCCGATGCGGTCTCCCGGCCCCTGCCCTCCTCAGCGGTCTCTCAGCCCGCTTCCCACGATTTCTCGACCCCTACCTGAGCACCCGTTCTCATCTCATTGAGCACCAGCCTGAATGCTCAACACTGGTGCGTTTGAACATCTCATCGGGGATTTTGGTATGTTCACTACCTACCATCCATTTACTAGTGCTTCTCTAATCATTATTGCCAATGGATCAACAATCCCCATTACGGGATTTGGTACATGCCATGTGACCCCGTCCCTTGACCTACATTCTAAAACTTGGTCGAGGTCATCTGCGGGTCGGGGTGTACATACTCGATATCCCACCACCTCTTGCTTGCTCATCCACCTCATCTCGTGCCCTTGACCTATATTCTTACCTTGGTCATTCGCCAGCTTCCGTCCTACATAAGCTTTTCCCCCAATTTTGTCCTAACATTTCCTTCCATTGTGAATCCTGTAAGTTTGCAAAACATCATCGGGTGACATATGTTCCTTGATTGGACCCGCGTGCAGTGAATCCTTTCGACCTTGTTCATTCCGATGTATGAGGTCCTTGCAGGGTTCCTAGCCAGTCCAGGTTCCAGTATTTTATTACCTTTATCGATGTCTACTCCCGCATGACCTGGCTCTACCTTCTTCGTGATTGGTCTGAAATGTTTTCTACCTTTCAGACCTTCTACAATGAGATTCATACTCAATTCTCAACCTCCCTGAAATGTCTCCTCTCTGACAATGGATGAAAATATTTATCCACTCCCCTTTAGCAGTTTCTCAAGGATAAAGGAATTATTCACCAGACATCTTGCCTTGATACACCTCAGCAGAATGGAGTGGCCGAGCGAAAATATCGCCATATTCTGGAGACTGCTCGTGCCCTCCTATTCCACATGAAGGTCTCTCAAATTTTGGTGTGATGCTATCCTGATTGCTACATACCTCATTAATCGTCTCCCTTCTTCTATCCTTTAAGGGGAGACTCCTTTTCAGACTCGGTTCTCCTCTCTCCCTCCTCACTCACTTCCACTGTGTGTCTTTGGATATCTCTGTTATGTTCGTGACACTCGACCCGGTCTCTCCAAGATCTCTCATAAATCCCTCCGTTGCATATTCCTCGGCTATTCCCGCACTCAGCACGGATCTCAATGCTTCTCTCCTGACCTACGGCGGTATATCATTTCTGCTGACGTCTCTTTTGTTGAGAGCTCTCACATTTCACATCCATCTCCCCATCCAGACACGGACATTGATGATTGTCTTCCTCTCATTATCCACCATTTTGGTACGGTCTACTCTCGTTGCCCATCGAATGTACCCCCTGTCCCAGCCGAGGACACCATCATCCCCGCTTCGTTCGATGCTCCTGCCCCGACACCGGACGACTTGCCCATTGCACTGCGGAAAGGTACTCGATCTTTCCAGCATACTCCTTTATTTGTATCTTCATATAGGGGTCTGTCAATTCTGAAGACAGTATCTATTCCTCGCACAGTTAGTGTGCAAAATATCACCCGGGGTGACTAGCAACAATGCGGGACAAGCTCTGGAAGAAAGTCATACTTGAGATCTTGTCCCCCTTCCCGCGGGCAAAAAGGCGGTTGGTACCAAATGGATTTACACAGTCAGGCTGAATCCTTATGGCACTCTCCATCGACTCAAATCCCGCCTTGTGGCAAAGGGCTTCGCGCAGGCTTATGGTATTGACTATTTTGATACTTTCTCTCTAGTTGCCAAGATGACCTCTGTTTGATTATTCATCTCTCTGGTCGCCCATCATCATTGGCCTCTTCATCAACTGGATGTCAAGAATGCCTTCCTCTACGGATTTCTCAAGGAAGAGGTTTATCTGCAGCAGCCCTCCAGATTTTGTGCCTCCGGTGCCGAGTCCCAAGTTTGTCAACTCCGCCGCCCTCTTTATGACCTCAAACAGTCTCCTTGTGCTTGGTTTGGCTATTTCAGCAGTGTCGTCGCTGATTTTAGGCTCTCCCGCAACATGAAGGACCATACAGTGTTCTACAGGATGACATCCGCTAGATGCATCCTGTTGGTCGTTTATGTGGATGATATCATCATCACCGGCTGCGACTCTTATGGAATCACCCACCTCAAGGGGCATCTTCACCAGTAGTTTCACACTAAAGATCTCGACCCTCTCACATACTTCCTGGGCATCGAGGTCTCCTATTCTTCGGACAATATCTTTCTCTACCAAAGGAAATATGCATTGAATATTTTTCAGGATGTTGGGCTGACACAGACCACTGCTGTGGATACTCCTCTGGAGCCTGGGAAACGGTCTCTTTATAACTTCTTAGAACCGTATTCACACCCATAGCGGTACCGTCGACTGGTGGGCAAACTCAATTATCTCACCATGACTCGTCCAGACATTGCCTGCGCTGTTGGCAAAGTGAGCCAATTCATGGAGCATCTGACCACCTCTCAGTGGGATGTTGTCCTCTGCATCGCCAAATACATCAAACGAGATGATGCCCGTGGTATTCACTACCAGCATGCTCATCTGAATATTGAGGCCTTCTATGATGTTGATTATGCTGGTTGTCTTGTTACCCGGAAGTCTACTTTTGGGTTTGTCGTGTTCTTGGCAGACAACCTCATCTCCTGGCGCAGCAAGAAACAGACTATCGTCTCCCGCTCTAGTGCGGAGTCAGAGTACCGAGCCATGACCACTGTCACTACCGAGATCATTTGGTTTCGACATCTCCTCCAGAAGTTTGGCTTTCCTCTGCATACATCTGCTCACATTTGGTGTGACAATTAGGCAGCCACCAAGATTACTTCGAATCCCGTCTTCTATGAACGCACGAAGCCTATTGAGGTGGAATTCCACTTTCTTCGCCGCCACCTGGAGCACGATCATGTCAGCTTTATCCACATCCTGATGGCGGACCACCTTGTTGACATCTTTACCAAAGACCTCTCAGGGGCTCGCCTCGCCTCGCTCAGTTCCAAGCTAGGCATCCATAGCATCTGCGACCCAGCTTGAGGGGGAGTGTGTCTGGTCTTTCTTTGATGTTATCTTTATTTTGTGGGACTCGTGTTCCAAGCTGGGAATTTCCAGCTTGAGGGGGAGTGTTGAACCCTGTTTTTATTATTCTGGGTTTTTCCGAGTCCTACATCGGAATACCCTTTTATGTATTCCGTATTTTCAATCTATAAAAGAAGGCTTTCGCCTCACCTTGAGGTATGGAGATTACATCTTCTACAATCTTCTTAAAACAAAGTATGAAGCCTTTATTGTGTTTAAGAAGTATAAAACAAAAGTTGAAAACCAATTAAACAAAAAGATTAAAGTTTTACACTGAGATAGAGGTGGTGAATAATTTATGAATGAGTTTAGTGAGTTCTGCGAAGAAAATGGTATAATTGACCAAAGTGCTACTCATTACACACCTCAACAAAATGGCTTAGCTGAAAGAAAAAATCGCTCTTTGGTAGAAATGGTAAATTGCTTGATTAATAAATCTAAATTACCATTAAATTTATGGGTCGAAGCTTTATTATCTGCATGTCATATTCATAATAGGATTCCCTCTAGGAAAATTAAGTTATCCCCTTATGAAATTTGGAGAGTTAGAAGACCTAATCTTTCTTATTTCAAAGTGTGGGGGTGTTTAGATTATTATAGAGTTCTTGATCCTAAAAGAACTAAAATTGGTCCTAGATCAATTAAAGGCGTTTTTGTTGGATATGTAGAAAATAGCAAAGTATATAGAATTATGGATTTGGGAGCTAATATAATTATTGAATCACGGGATGTAGAGTTTTTTGAAAATAAGTTTAATAAAGATGATGTGGAGGAAGTTATTCCTTGTACCCCTAACTCATGTGTTCCATCTAGTTCAAATACAATAGTAGAGAATAATGATGATTCTCGAGTTGAACCTAAACGGAGTACAAGAATTAGGAAGGAGAAACATCTATATCTAGATTTTATTTCTCATGATTCCATAATTTTCTTTGTTTAAGGAGATCAAAATAATCATCTTCTGAATGAGTATTCTATGGTATTGACTATAGAAGATGACCCAAAGACTTATAAAAAGGCTATGACTTCTTGAGATGTTGCTTTATGGAAAGAAGCAATTAATGATGAAATGGATTCCATTATGGGGAATAATACTTGGTTCATTATGGATTTACCAAGAGGCTCAAAACCTATTGGTAGTAAATGGGTTTTCAGGAAGAAATGTGATTCCAATGGTTACATTCAACGTTTTAAAACTAGATTGGTAGCCAAAGGTTTCAGGCAAAAGGGATTGATTATTTTGATACTTATGCCCCTGTAGCGCGAATTACCTCAATAAGGATATTATTTGTTTTAGCTTCAATTAATCATTTGTATGTTCATTAAATAGACGTCAAAATTGCTTTTTTAAATGGAGAATTAAATGTGGATAATTAAATGAAGAGATTTAAATGGAACAACTAGAAGGGCTTGTTTTATTGGGTAATGAAAACAAAGTTTGTAAACTAATTAAATCTCTTTATGGTCTTAAACAATCTCCGAAGCAATGACATGAAAAATTTGATTCCATTATTTTTTTTAATGGTTTTTCTCATAATAATGTGGATAAATGTGTTCATTCAAAGTTTACAAAAGAATATGGAGTTATTGTGTATCTATATGTGGATGATATGTTAATTTTTGGAACCAATATAATTGGTATAATTGACGCAAAGAATTACTTATCTTCTATGTTTAAAATGAAGGACTTTAGAATAGTTGATACTATTCTAAGTATTAAAGTTAGAAAACATAGTGGGGGTTATTCTTTAAGTCAGTCTCATTACATAGAAAAAATGTTAAATAAATTTGATTATCTTGGTTTCAAAGATGCCAATACTCCATTTGATTCTAGTGTACTTTTTATGAATACGGGTAGAGATGCAGCACAACTTGAGTATGCTAGAGTAATTGGTTCTTTAATGTATGTGATGTTGGAATTGCAAACAAAAAAACCCACGGGTCAAGCAGCCCGCGTTTTTTTCTGCGTCATTTATTTTTTATTTGAATGAATTTAAATGCTATGTATTTAAGGATTTGGTATATCTTTGTACCGTCATAAATGCTCTGCATTTAATGATTTGGTATATCTTTGTACCGTCATAAATGCTCTGCATTTAATATTTTGGTCTTTCCTTGTACCATCATAGATTCTCTGTATTTAATGTTTTGGTCTTTCTTTGTACCAACATAAATGCTATGCATTTAATGTTGTGGGTCTATAAATTGATGTAATTGTGATATGAAATTTTAGTTGTGAAATTGTGAAATACAAAGCTTGAAAGCTCCTTTGTGTTGTGTGCCAATTTTCTACCTCTTCCATTCTTCAATTTTTCTTCTCATATTTCTCGGCTTGTATAGCCAAAAAACTGGTATCAGAGGCAAGTTACCAAGATTCTCCAATTTTTTTTAAGATGGATGCAATCCAGCCGCAAGTTCCGAATTTGTCCAAGGACAACTACGAAAGATGGTTCATCCAGATAAAGGCGTTATTCTGGTCGCAAGAATTATGGGAGATCGTTACCGACGGGTATGTTGTACCCACTATGGCGGAAGAAGCTTCCTTCACCAATGAAGAAAAAACGGCCCTCAAAAATCAAAGAAAGAAAGACAACAAGGTGTTGTTCCTCCTCTATCAAGGGTTGGATGAATCAACGTTCGAAAAGATTGCCGAAACAACATCAATCAAGAAAGCTTGGGATACCCTTGCCACCGTCTTCAAAGGTGTTGATTGAGTGAAGCAGGTACGTCTTAAAACATTAAGAGCCAAATTTGAAGTGGCGCACATGAAAGAAGGTGAGAGCATCTCCAATTATTTCTCAAGTTTAATTGTTATTTTTAACAATTTAAAAAGGAATGGTGAAAAAGTGGAGGACATTCGAGTTATCGAAAAATCACTTCGATCTCTCACAACCAAGTTTGAGCATGTGGTTGTGGCAATCGAAGAATCAAAGGATTTGGAGGAACTGTCCATTGAAGAACTGAAGGGGTCGTTGCAAGTGCATGAGCAACAAATGCAAAAGAATACCGATTCAACAATAGAGCATGCCTTGGAGTCCAAGTTGACCCTACAAGAACAAAAGAATGGCCACACGCAACGAGGCGATATTCATGGAAGAGGAAGAGAGCGTGGATATTATCCAAGCCATCAACAAAAGCAACAAAATCATACCATCTTTCGTGGAAGAGGGAATGGTGGAGGATGATTCACGCGTGATCGTGGAAACGCAAAGAACATTCAATGCCACAACTGTAAGAAATTTGGTCATTATGTTTCTGATTGTTGGAGCAAAGTGGATCACGATGAACGATCCAACTATGCTGAAACATCTCATCATGAAGAACAAGGTACCACACTCCTCGCACAAGAAAAGGCATGTGAACGTCCCGATGTGTGGTATCTCGACACTGGTGCAAGAAACCACATGAGTGGTAACAAAGAACTGTTCGAGGAACTCACAGAAGAAGTTCGTGGTGACGTGAGCTTTGGCGACTCATGAAAGGTACCCGTGATTGGCAAAGGTAAAATCAAAATCTATCAGAAGAATGGTGAAACAAATTATATCTCTAATGTGTATTATGTACCAAAAATGAAAAACAATATCATTAGTCTCGGCCAACTCCTTGAGAAGGGGTATGTTATACACATGGAGAATTCTTCTTTGTCTATAAGGGATGCTCACAGGAGACTTGTTGCTCAAGTTCAAATGGTGAAGAATCGCATGTTTCCGCTGCGAATCAACACAAAGGCCGAGGAGTGTATCTTGGGACTCATGAAGAATGACTCATGGAGATGACATCTGCGATTTGTACATCTTCATTTTAGCGGGCTTAAACTTCTATCCTCATCAAACATGGTGCATGACTTGCCAATGATTGAAGCTCCAAATCATGTGTGTGAGGCGTGTACACTCGGCAAGCAACAAAGGAACTCATTTCCAAGTGGAGTGTCTAGAAGAGCAACAGAACCACTCCAGTTGGTTCACACTGATATCTGCGGACAGCTTGAAACACCCTCACTTGGAGGTAATAGGTATTTAATTACCTTCATTGATGATTTTAGCAGGAAACTCTGGGTGTATTGCATCAAAGAAAAATCTTCTGCATTTGTGATCTTTAAAATGTTTAAAGCTCGTGTTGAAGCTGAAAGTGGTTATAGAATCAAATTTCTCAGATCTGACAGAGTTGGAGAATACACTTCAAATGTTTTTCAAGATTTTTGCAGGGAACAAGGCATCAAGCAACAATATACTGCTGCTTACATGCCACAACAGAATGACATTGCAGAAAGGAAGAACCGCACCATCCTTGACATGACGAGGACCATGCTGAAGGAGAAAGGCTTGCCAAAGAACATCTGGGCAGAAGCAGTGACATCTACTTCCTATCTGCTCAATCGGTGTCCAACCAAGAGCGTCAGAAACATGACACCACAAGAGGCATGGAGTGGCTACAAACCGAGCGTAGCACACCTAAGAATCTTTGGGTGTGTTGCCTACGCTCAAGTTCCAGAAGCGAGAAGAAGGAATCTTGATGATCATGGTGAAAAGTGCATCTTCATCGGTTACAGTGATGAGTCTAAATCCTATAAGCTCTACAATCCACTAACCAATAAATTAGTGGTGAGTAGAGATGTGGTCTTTAGCGAGGAAGAAGCTTGGAAGTGGAATGATGAAGAACCAAACAAAGAGATTCCAGTCGAAACAGAAGATCCTGAAAAAAGGTGTGATCATCAAGAGCAAACGCCAGCAACACTTTCCCCAGGCACATCATTAGTACACAGGAGTCCAGGAGGACATTCCATCACTTCTGAAAGGACTCCATCAAGTCAAAATTTGGCGAGCTCATCCTCACCCATGGCGCCCATAAAAATGAAAAGCTTAAGCGACATTTATGAGAAAACCGAAGAGGTAAATCTTTTTTTCCTATATACAGATCATGAGCCTCTGACGTTTCAGGAAGCCGTAAGGGAAGAATGTTGGAGAATGTCTATGGGAGAAGAAATTCGCGCCATAGAGAAAAATGACACATGGGAGCTGACCACACTTCCTAATAGCCAGAAATCCATTGGTGTCAAATGGGTGTACAAGATCAAGCGAAATGCTGATGGTGAAATCGATCGCTACAAGGCAAGGCTCGTAGCAAAGGGGTACAAACAGAAGTATGGGGTGGACTATGAAGAAGTCTTCGCTCCGGTTGCTCGCCTTGACACCGTGAGAATGATTTTCTCCCTTGCTTTTCATCACAGTTGGATGATCTACCAATTGGATGTGAAGTCGGCATTCCTGAATGGAATTCTAGAGGAAGAGGTCTATGTAGACCAGCCTAAAGGCTTTGTTATGCAAGGGGAGGAAGACAAAGTTTATCGATTGAAGAAATCTCTTTATGGGTTGAAGCAGGCTCCTCGTGCTTGGAATGAACGCATTGACAGCTATCTTCGAGAGAACGACTTCACCAAATGTCCATATGAGCATGCAATTTACATCAAGAAGAATGATCGTGGCGATATACTCATTGCATGCTTGTATGTTGATGATTTGTTGTTTACAGGAAATAGTCGACAAATGTTCGATGATTTCAAGAAGGCAATGTTCAAGGAGTTCGAGATGACCGACGGAGGTCTCATGTCCTTCTTTCTGGGCATAGAAGTAAAGCAACAACATGGAGGCATCTATATTTCTCAGAAGAAGTATGCTAAGGAGTTGCTTGAAAAATTCTGTTGCGGAATAGCCGGGAGACACAACGACAGAAACGAGGAAAAACGAAAAGAAAGAAAGCAAAGGACACAACGATTTACATGGTTCGGGAAAAATCCCTACGTCCACGGGAGAGGCAGAATTTCACTATGATTCGGGAGCACAAAATTACAGAGGATTTCAGTAGTAAAACCCTAGCCCGAAATGGGCTACATATGAAGAAGACGATCTACTGTTCCGAATAGTAGTCCACGTTGCAACAGTGATCGGCGGCTCACTTTGTCAAAAGTGCTACAATGTCTGCCGGCTGGAAGTCAAAAGCGCTACAGTGAAGTTGACCCCGAAGTCCGCACCGCTACAGTGTCTGTCGGTGTCGGTCGGTCAGCTCCGCTACAGTTGCAGGCCACAAGCATTCGGCCCAACCGGATCGGGCAACACCAATCCAACAATCTCCCACTTGTAGCCTGATCCGCTGCACTTCTATGCTTCGATGCAACTGATAAAGACAACTTACTTAATCTAAGTTCTTCCTCTTCTTCACTCACCAGTGGCGTGCTTTCACAGATTCATGAAATACAAACTGTTTTCCTCTTATGCTCTCATCTAGTCCTCCATCATTCTGCTTATCATCCTCCGTTCATCAGTGGAGACCAACAGAGGAACAGCAGTGCCTCAACTTCTGTATCACCATAGGCTTTGTCAACATGTCTGCCGGATTGTTGGTTCCACAGATCTTCTGCAAGGTCAGCAATCCATCCTGTATCAAACCTCTGATGAAATGGTACTTCAACTGAATGTGCTTCGTCCGGGCATGAAACACTGGGTTCTTGGCAAGATGTATAACACTCTGACTGTCACAGTGCAATACATTCTCCTCTCTCTTTCTTCCCAATTCATCCAAGAAGTTCTTCAGCCAAACCATCTCTTTCCCAGCTTCTGTTATAACAATGTATTCTGCCTCTGTGGTTGATAAAGCCACCACCTTCCGCAATTGTGATATCCAACTTACCGCAGTTCCTCCACAGGTAAAAACATAACCTGTGGTACTCCTCCTGCTGTCGACATCGCCTCCAAGGTCAGCATCCACATACCCCTACAAAGAAGTTCCTTTCCCAAAGCACAGAGATACCTCCTTTCTACCCTTAAAATACCTCAGTATCCACTTCACAGCTTCCCAATGTTGCTTTCCAGAGTTAGCCATATACCTGCTCACAACTCCCACTGCATGAGCAATGTCGGGTCGAGTACAGACCATGACATACATCAGGCTTCCAACAGCTGATGCGTATGGAACTTTTGCTATGTACTCCACCTCTTCTGCCATCTTCAGTGATTGCTCCTTTGATAGTTTTAAGTGGCTCGCCAGGGTACTAGAGACTGCCTTTTCTTCCTGCATGCTGAATCTCCTCAGAACCTTCCTAATGTAATCAGCCTGTGACAACATTAATGTTCCAGCTGTGCGGTCTCTCTTGATCTTCATTCCCAGAATCTTGCCAGCTTCTCCAAGATCTTTCATTTCAAACTCCTCAGCCAACTGCCCTTTCAACTCATTAAGCCTCTGCATACATGATCCTGCAATGAGCATGTCATCCACATACAGAAGCAATATAATATATTCATCACCGAAAGACTTGATGTAGCAACACTGATCTATGCCACAACGTTTATATTCATTTTTAGACATAAATGAATCAAACTTCTTGTTCCACTGCCTCGGTGCCTGCTTCAGTCCATATAGGCTCTTCTGGAGTTTGCACACCAGGTCTTCCTTTCCAGATACTATATATCTCTCTGGCTGCTGCATGTAGATGTCCTCCTCCATATCTCCATGAAGGAAAGCAGTCTTGACATCAAGCTGCTCAAGATGCAAGTCTTCTGACGCCACAATGCTGAGAACCACCCGAATGGTGGTAAGCTTCACTACAGGTGAGAAGATTTCAGTGAAATCTACTCCCTCCTTCTGTTGAAACCCTTTCACCACCAGCCTTGCCTTGAACCTCCTCTTGCCATCATGTTCTTCCTTGACCCGATAGACCCACTTATTCTGCAATTCTTTCTTTCCTCTTGGCAGAGGTGTCAGCTCCCAAGTGTTGTTCTCATGCAATGAGGAAATCTCCTCCTTCATAGCCAGCTCCCACTTGCTCGACTCCTTCAGCTGCATTGCTTCTTCAAAGCATTCTGGTTCTCCACCGTCAGTCAATAACAGATAATGCAATGGTGGTGAATACCTCTGCACGGGCCTTCTCACCCTTGATGATCTGCTCAACTCCACTGGAGTAGTAGGTTCCACAGGTTCGGATCTCTCAAGCTCAGACACACCTTCAAGCTCCACTTGCTTTTTGCATTCTGATTCAATGTTCCCATTTTCATCTTCAACTGCATGACGATCTTTGTACATGACACCTTAATTGAATACCAGGTTTTGGCTCCTGATGACCATCCTGTTGAGATCATACCAAAAGCGATACCCAAACTCCTCACCACCATAGCCAATAAAGAAACATTTTTTGGACTTGGCATCAATCTTGTCCCTTGCATTAGCATTAACATGAACATATGCTAAACTGCCAAAGACTCGTAAATGTGAGAGTCTTACCACCTTACCAGACCAGAGTTCCTCGGGTAGACATTCCCCCATTGGCACAGAGGGACTCCTGTTTATGAGATATGCTGCCATATTCACTGCATTAGCCCAAAAGGTCTTGGGTAAACCCGAATGCAGCCTCATGCTCCTGGCACGTTCATTCAGTGTCCTATTCATCCTCTCTGCCACACCGTTCTGTTGTGGTGTTCCTGGGATTGTCTTCTCCCACCGAATTCTATTTTCAGAACAAAATTCTCTAAACTCCTGACTGTCATACTCTCCACCGTTGTCAGACCTCAAACAATTTAGCTTTTCTCCTGACTCGTTCTCTGAATGTCACATAATACTGTGACCCTCCGAGGGATGGTACTGGTGCAGGCCCCCAAACATATGTATGCACCAGGTTCAGCTTTCTAGCCTTCGGTGTTCTGCCTCCTTTTGCAAAGGACACCTTCTTCTGCTTTCCAAAGATGCAATCTTCACAAAAGCCTACTTCCACCGACTTCAGCTCTGGTAGCAACCCTTTTGTTGCCAGCACCTTCATCCCCTTTTCACTCATGTGGCCGAGTCTGTAGTGCTACAGTTGAGAACCTCCGACAGCTTCCAGTGATGCAGCCATGTCCATGCAAGTTTCTGTCATGTTGTACAGGGTGCCATTCTTTGCTCCCCGAGCTATGACCATAGCTCCTCGGGTGATCTTCCATGCACCACCAGTGAATGTGGTACTCAACCCTGCATCATCAAGTTTTCCAACAGAAATAAGGCTTCTTCTCAAGCCAGGGATATACCTCACGTTCTCCAGAACCAGCAAACTCCCACTGTTGGTCTTGATCCGTGCATCTCCTTTACCCACAATCTGTAAGGGCTCATCATCAGCAAGATGTACCTTGCTAAAATTTCCAGAAACAAAATTGTTCAGGAAACCCTTCTCCGATATAGAGTGGAAAGATTCCCCAGAGTCTAAAATCCAAGACTCCATCGGGATGTCCACACTCAGCAGCAACACGTCATCAGTTCCTTCAGCTGCAGTGTTTGCTCCACTGGTTTCAGGTCCCTTCCGGTTATCTCTGCACTCCTTCTTGACATGTCCTTTCTTCCCGCATGTCCAGCAGGTAGGATCAGGCCCCTTTGCCTTGTCTCTGCTCTTTCCTCAACTTTGATCGTCCTCTGCGATTGTCCTGATGTGGGTACCTTCCTCTTCCTTCAATGTTTAAAGCAGAACCAGAGAATCTGCCTAATTCTCTTCTTCGAACATCCTCACTAAGGATTAGGTCCCTTATATCTTTCAGAGCCATCTTCGTATTCTCCAAAGTGCTGCTCACAACTGTTACAGTTGCTTCCCAACTTTCAGGTAATGAAGATAATAAAACCAGAGCACATACCTCATCATCAAGATCAATGTCCACCGATGACAACTAACTTATGATGGTATTGAACTCATTGATGTGATCTGCAACAGGTCTCCCTTCAACCATTTTCAGGTTGAACAATCGTCGTATCAAATTCACCTTGTTTGCCGCAGAAGGCTTCTCGTACTTATTTGTGAGGGCTTTCATCAGGTTTGTCGTCATCTTCTCCTCTCTGATGTTGAACGCCACATTTTTTGCCAACGTCAGGCGCACAACACCCAGAACCTGTCGATCCAGTAGCTCCCACTCCGACTTCTCAATGTCCGCTGGCTTCACACCCTGAAGCGGCAAGTGCATCTTTTTCTGATAAAGATAATCCTTGATCTGCATCCTCCAGAAATTGAAATCAGTTCCATCAAAGCGATCAATCTTCACTTTGCCTTCATCCAGAGCCATTGTTGGAGAATTCCGAACTCACCCTCTAATACCAGTTGTTGCGGAATCGCCGGGAGACACAACGACAGAAACGAGGAAAAACGAAAAGAAAGAAAGCAAAGGAAACAACTATTTACGTGGTTCGGGAAAAATCCCTACGTCCACGGGAGAGGCAGAATTTCACTATGATTCTGGAGCACAAAATTACAGAGGATTTCAGTAGTAAAACCCTAGCCCGAAATGGGCTACATATGAAGAAGTCGGTCCACTTTTCCGAATAGTAGTCCGCGTTGCAACAGTGATCGGCGGCTCACTTTGTCAAAAGTGCTACAGTGTCTGCCGGCTGGAAGTCAAAAGCGCTACAGTGAAGTTGATCCCGAAGTCCGCACCACTACAGTGCCTGTCGGTGTCGGTCGGTCAGCTCCGCTATAGTTGCGGGCCACAAGCATTTGGCCCAACCGGATCGGGCAACACCAATCCAACAAATTCAAGATGGCCAATTGCAATGCTGTAAACACACCTGTGGCAATGAGCTTAAAACTGACAAGAGATGGAGAAGGAAGAAGTGTTGACTCGACTCTGTTCAAGAGTCTGATTGGAAGCTTGAGATATCTCACAATCACAAGGCCTGATATTGTCTATAGTGTTGGGCTTCTAAGTAGGTATATGGAAGCTCCGAAAGAGTCACACTGGTTAGCGGAAAAACGTATCCTCAGGTACGTTAAAGGAACTGTGGATTTTGGTCTTTTTTATCCATACAATGAAAAAGCAAATCTACATGGATACTCAGACAGTGACTGGGGAGGCGACCAAGATGAAAGAAAAAGCACCACTGGGTATGTATTTTTCCTTGGATCGACTGCTTTCACGTGGAATTCAAGGAAGCAAAGTGTGGTCGCCTTG
This sequence comes from Viscum album, assembly GCA_963277665.1. Lineage (NCBI taxonomy): Eukaryota > Viridiplantae > Streptophyta > Magnoliopsida > Santalales > Viscaceae > Viscum > Viscum album. The sequence continues at coordinate 1,993,012,146 of OY728131.1, read as the reverse complement.
TCTACATGTGAAGCAGAGTACGTGGCGGCATCATCCACTATTTGTGAGGGAATCTGGTTGAGAAATCTGCTGAAGGAGTTGAAGCATCCGCAGGATGGATCCACAGTGATATATGTGGATAACAAATTGGCAATTGAACTTGCCAAAAATCCATGCATCATGGAAGAAGCAAACATATTGACACCCGATTCCATTTTCTGAGAGATCATGTGAAGCAGAAAACGATAAAATTGGAATATTGTCATACTACCGAACAGGTGGCTGATATTTTCACAAAGGCATTATCGACAGATGTATCCAAAAGACTCAGAATGATGCTCGGAATGAAGCCGGTTTTTGTTTGAAGGGGAGTGTTGGAATTGCAAACAAAAAAACCCACAGGTCAAGCAGCCCGAGTTTTTTTCAGCATCATTTATTTTTTATTTAAATGAATTTAAATTCTATGTATTTTAAGGATTTGTTATATCTTTGTACCGTCATAAATGCTCTGCATTTAAAGATTTGGTATATCTTTGTACCGTCATAAATGCTCTACATTTAATATTTTGGTCTTTCCTTGTACCGTCATAGATTCTCTGTATTTAATGTTTTGGTCTTTCTTTGTACCAACATAAATGCTATGCATTTAATGTTGTGGGTCTATAAATTGATGTAATTGTGGTCTGAAATTTCAGTTGTGAAATTGTGAAATACAAAGCTTGTAATCTCCTTTGTGTTGTGTGCCAATTTTCTACCTCTTCCATTCTTCAATTTTTCTTCTCATATTTCTCGGCTTGTATAGCCAACATGTGATGCATTGCACTAGACATGATATTGTTTTTGCAGTATGTAAAATGGCCTAGTGTGGATCATTGGAGATGTGTAATGAGGATTTTTGGATACTTAAGAAAGACCAAAGATTTAAGTTTATACTATAATGATTATCCATATGTATTAGAAGGATACACCGATGCAAGTTGGATTACCAGTATTGGTGATAACCAATCCATTTCTGGATGGTTGTTTACTCTTGGTTGTGTTGTTTCTTGGACGAGAAAGAAACAAACATGTATTTCACATTCGACCTTGGATTCAGAGTTTAACGGCATGTGGAAAGGAAGCCGAATGGATTATGAATCTATTATTGGATATTAGATTGTGGCCCAATCCAATACCTCCTATCTCTATCAATTCTGATAGTGAAGCAACATTATCAAGGGTATAATGTTTCGTGTACAATGGAAAGTCTAGACATGTAAGTTTGAGACACGATTATGTGAGACAATTGTTACAAGATGATATCATAACAATTGTTTGTGTGAGATCCTAATCAATGTGTTTAATGGGTAAAAACAAGTTACGAAAATGATTGTTGATATTGACAAATATAACCCCAACTTTTTTATGTCAATATCGTCCATTATGACTAGAGGTTGAGTTATAAACTCTTAACAAAATATTAAGACGTTACGTGTTCTAATAACAGAAGCACATTGTAATATTTTGCCTATGTGAAAGAGTTAGATGAGTTTACTCCTTAGAGAGTTCATGAAAAGGATATAAGCACATGGCCATAAAAGTGTTTCAAAATGATATGTTGGATGAAAGTTTCATTATATGTATGATATCTCCGATTTATCTTAAAGGTTAACAAGTTTAATGTTTCGACAACTTGTAAATCTGATAAAACATTGAGATATTGATACTAAGTAAAGCTTTAAATCGAAAGATACCTTTATTATGTGTAATGATTCACTTGTGGTCTGGAGAATTAATATTTACGTATAAAAGTGGAGGATTGTTATATATTTTATTCAACATAATTATTAAAATAAATAAAGTATTTTTTCAAAATTGAACTGGTGTCCCTCACCAAGAGTTGTATCGTTTCGGTTGAACCAATGTGTTCTTTGACCGAAACTGTGAGATTGAACCGCTGTGTCCCTCGCCAAGAGTTTTCTCGTTTCGGTCGAACCAAGGTGTTCTTTGACCGAAACAGAAATTTACAAATAAGCGATGATGAGATCGCTTATGGGTTAACGCTTTTTCCGATCCAAGTTTTTCTCCAGACTTCTCCTAACATCGATGCAGTGGGGGTATCGGAAATTGGTGTCCAATATTCCCCAAATCTTGGTGAAATCCTCGAGGGATACTTGAACCCTACACCATCAGCGTGGGGGTGGATCAAACCCTTTTAGACAGTAAATCCAATTCACGTATCAAGGGTTCATTCTATCTTCTCCTTCTGCCTACATATTTTCTAACATCTCTCATGCGGAGGTTTTACATTGCAGTGTGGTGTCTTGGGTGTGTTTCTCTTCCAAGCTCCGGACGTTGTAATGTGAGGTTCATTTCGGAACTTTTGTATTCTGCTTGGTTCTTCTCTGCTTAGCTGGAAATCCAAGAAGCAATCCGTTGTTTCCCTCAGTTCCACTGAGGCTGAGTATTGTGCTTTGGTTTTTGTATTTTGATCGGTTCTCCTCTTCTGTGCATGACATTTACTCTCATTTTTTCAAATTCTGGCAATTTCATTGTGGTTTTTTTTAAATACAGGTTCTTGCACCCAATTTTTTATGAAGATTATCCTGAGGCCATGCGTGAAAGACTATAATATTGGCTTCCTAAATTCTCAGAGGAATATAAAGAGATGCTCAGGGGCTCTGCTGATTATGTTGGTTTGAATCATTACACAACCAAGTTGATTGACCGCGGAACAACTAATTTTGAACAGAACAGCTTCTACAAAGCACAAGAATTGAAGATAATTGGTAACTAAAAAACAATATCAACTCCCGCCCGGTTATTAGGACCTTAATATTTTCTTGTTCCATTCTCCGTGGAATGGGTAGGGGCGAGCCTATTGGCGAAAGAGTACGTGTTCTCATTCTCTCTCACATGTCGTTCCTAACTCATATCAGAATTTTAATTTATGATTTCCTAAATTATGTTATACTCCTAGGCTGCATCGCCTTGGCTTTATGTGGTTCTGTGGGGTATGCGGAAATTTCTCACCTACATTGCACGAAAATACAACAATATCTCTATCTTTGTCACCGAGAATGGTACGGAACTTGCTGCTTTGTCACTGAAAACTTTCCTCCCTAAACATTTAGGGCTTGTTTGGAAATCCGTTTTTTGTACCAAACACGTCCTTACTTTCCTGTCCACAGGCATGGATGATGAAGACAACAGTGCGGCCCCGCTTGATGAGGTCTTGGATGAAAAAATGAGGGTTGGGTACTTTAAAGGGTACCTTGCGGCAGTTGCGGAAGCAATTGGGTGGGTTACTGTCAATTTTTATGTTAATGTAATTGACAAGTTAGGGCTATTTGTGTATATGCACAGAGCTGGGGCTGACGTGAGGGGGTATTTTGCGTGGTTGCCATTGGACAATTTTGAGGGGTCCGAGGGTTACGGTAAACGATACGGTATTGTTTTTGGGGACTACAAGAACGAGCTGACAAGTCATCCAAAATCGTCTGCACTTTGGTTCGCGCGGCTCTTGAAAGGCGACGGGAGTGGGCCCATCAGGAAAGACCGACCAATCGCCCTGGTGAGCTCTGAACGCTGATAAAGCAAAGTCATGTATGGATGTGATAATTGAATATAATTGGGAAACTTAAACAAACTTATTTAATTTTTCAAATCACAATTGATATCAATTAATTTTAACGTATGGAGAATCAAAATCAGGGTATAGGCCCAGATGTGTCCAAAATTCTCCAAAAGGTTCTCAATGCTGTGTAGAGGTCTAGATTTCTCTTGATCATCTACTTTGTGGGTTTTAGATGTTAGGTGTTTGGGAGTATGATGGAGGTGAATGGTGAAGTGGAGGAGTTTAGCTGAAATTTCAGACGTTGATCTAAATCACGCTGTGAAGAGGTGTATTTTGTCGTGGTTTGGTTGGCCCTGAGGAGCTGGGGATGAGGAGATGGTGGGGTTGTGGGGTTGTGTTGTTATTAGTAGTGTTGTGGCATGAGGAGTTTGGTTGCGCCAAAAGCTCGAGCTGTGAGATTTTGGTGTTCTGGTTAAGTACTGAGATTATGTTGTGTCGTTAATTATATAGATGAGTAGAGATGAGTTGATGAGGCATTAAGGAGGTTATGTGTTTGAGACGTACTTGTGGAGGAGGGCTTGATGTTGATGTCTTTATCATATACATCTTGGTCGCTGTGTGATTCTGGTGAGATGTGGCATGTGGTGGTGAGATTGTAAGGGTTGGTGTCCTCAGTACCAACTGTTTTGTACTTTGATTACATGAATGTTCACTTATTATATATTGTTCATTGTTCTGCAAGACTATAATATAATAATGTCCTGGAATATTTGTTGCATTGATAAGGTCATGATAGATCCCCGCTATGATGAGAACCTTGAAATGCTATAACAATATTTTTAAATAAAGTTTTACGGTTGAATGACATACTATGATAGGACACATAATATACAGACCGTCATGTGCGAGTACTCATAAGAAGACGAGACTCTCTCTCCTGGAGTTCGCACTTGGTAATCTCTAAGATGAGAGATTATGAGAACAGACTCGTCAATAGTAATTTCGCATGTTTTGGTGTCATCGAAAATTGCTATCTACGAGCGTGTGTAATGGTCCTTAGACTGGAAGATTATCATTAACTCATGTCATGACTCGCGCACTTAGATTTACTGACGAAAACTGTCACGTAGACAGTTGACAGGAAGTATGGTACGTTGGGTGCGTCACGAGTGACATGTTGTTAATGGACAAGTCGAGGAAGGATTTGTCCCTTCCATTTATGGAAGTTGATATCTCAGCCCTTTGATTGAAATAGAACTGTCGCATTAAATTCCATGGCCATGGTGTGAATGACGAGTTTATTTCAGGTAGTCAAAGAACGACAGATCAAGCATATAGGTTTATGACACTGCCATGAAACCTGCTTGATGAGATATTGAGACAAAGAGATTAAATTACACAGTAAGTGTTTGTATGTGGTGATATGTCAATGCGGCGTCAACTTCTTTCTCTTGGGTGCCTTGACCCGTTGCTAGACAGTAATCTTGGACTTTAGGCAAGTCCGCCTAATGCCAACGAGAAAGAGGCCTAGAGGGTCACACACTGAGTGTATTCAAGTATCTCAAGTAGAATAAAGATTATTTTCGTACTTGGTTTAATAATTATTTAAGGAAGCCTAAATTGTTTTAATGATGGAAATGAAATGAATCAATAAAAACAAGATATACACGTCATGTACATTGAATGTACACGCCGTGTAGTTTTAATGAAAAACAAGTGCACGCCGTGTATTTATTAATACACGTTGTGTAGTTTTTTCAGTCGGGATTTTGAGTATATAATATTTTTTTAAATTATATTTATTGTAATTAGCATGAGCGCATGTCAAGGAATTAATTATTCAACATGAGGGTTTTAAATAAGAGTCAATGAAATAAATAAAACGCATAACGTGTTTATTTATTGTCGTAACTCTACAACCTCAAACCTGATTATAAATATCCTCACAACCCCAACCCTTTTGACACACACAACATCTCTGGAGAATTATTTCAAGGCCGAAAGAACCTCTTTCTCCAAGAACGCTCTCAAGACCGAGAGAGATCCTCTTCCATCAGATCAAGACGATCTAAGGCGGCCAACGCAAGCAAAGGTTTTTCCACGCTAGCACCCGGAGAATCCTTTGGCGACATCTCGAGATACGAGGTACACGTGTGGATCACCGTTAGAGGAAGTCTACACTTGGCTTCTGTGACGCAACGACGAATCACATCGGAACGTGATCAAGAACATCAATGAAGAAAGAACACCCAAAAGGTATTTTTTCAATTGATTAAATTAATTACAATAAACCTGTAACGATTCTACTTTGTGGTTCCGATACTTTCCTTTTATTTTGTCTATTTCTGTGATTCGGTCCGTGGAGACTGGCGTTTATCGTCGTATTGATCCCGGATTGATCATTGCTAATGATAAAAAGTCAAGTGGGTACATCCACCCACGCACTTCCGCTGTGCTCAGAACCTTCAGAGATGTGGTATGTGGGTGTGGTTATGTGATTGTGGTTGTGACGTGCCATGATGATGTGGTTATATGGATATGGAAGAGATGAAAATGTCAGTATGTTTGTTATCAGGGCGTGAGGGCGACTAGTTCAATGAGAAAGCAGGTATAGGGTACCTTTGTAAATTCTTTCTATTATTATGTTTCTATACTTGGATATAGATTTGGTGAGGAGCCTTAATGAAGTTGGGTGATTGATGATCTGATGTAGGCGATGAGTTGGTTTTGTTGTTTATTTACGATGTCTTTAGTATACTTTCACATTTGCACGAGTCTGAGGAGGACCTTGTTGAGTCTTCTATATCTCATTTTTACATATTTACAGGATGGGGTTGGTGATCAGGCTGAACATTACTAGCATGTGACGTGGAGTTGGTTGGTATTCATGGAGTCGTTGTCGAATGAGTTCTTTTCGGATATTCATTTGTAGATCTTGTTTTATGTTTAACATTTCCTGCATTGTGGGGTGGACTTTATCTTATATTATATGGAGTTGATTGATGATTTTATCTTATGTTTAGTTTTATGATGATAATGCATCCCATACGTATGTTTTATACCATCGATGTTGTCAACTCATGACCCATTGAAGGTAAAGTTCAGGGGCCACAATCGGCTTCGTTACCGACCCAGGAGGGGTTTTAGTGGGGATAAGTGGTGAAATCCCAATGCAATTCCAGGATAAAATCCCATACGTGTGTTTTATTGAGATCAGTTTTTTCCCAGGAGGGATTCTAGTGGGGATTTCACTATGGGAATTGCCTTTTATTGAGTCTGTTTAATCTTTTGAGATCAGTTTTGACTCCAAGCTCCCCAAAAAATCAAATATGAATATATAGTGCATGCAAGGATAGGATAAAATGTGGGTATTAATTAATAAATTAATACTAATAAAAATAAACCCATTGACCCTCGAGTTCTAGGATGACACTCTGGGTTAGTCTAACCTGCTTCGACATGATGCCAGATATCCTTATCAAGTGTTGGATTCTCTTGCCTAGGTTAAATCACCCATATCGCTAGTAGATTCTTCTATCGAGGATGAATCGTCAATATCATGTCATGAAACAGCGAAACCCTCCTTTCGGCAATGAATCATCTCGCCCTCAAGCATCCAGTGATTGTGTATTTTACCCTCAAGCAATTCATACCCCATGCGTCTTACCCTCATGTAGTATTGAACACCATGTATCACACCCCCAGGTGGAGGTCATAACCAAGCACCTTACCCTTAGGTGTCGCTTATGGTGCCTTCAAGCACCAATCATAAGTCATGAAAAGACAAAAATCAACAAGCCATGTAACATCCCACCCTCAGACATCAATCGCAACAGTATCATATCAAGAAAAAAAGCTAGGCAAGCAATTCACATGGTCAAGCATCAAGCATACTAGATATGTCATCATAATCCATGATGATTAATTCACCAAATTGCCATTTTTTTAGCCATTTACATTTCACAGTCAGGTTTCCAATTAGCATAGTAATTGCCATAATTCTGTTCCATTTATCAATTTAGCCCAAAAGCCGTTAACATGCCAAAATAGCCACAACTCATAAGGTTACATTCCAAGCCGATTACACTTCAATTAAACGATTTTTAGTCCATGTGATCCTATCTCAAGCAATCACTACAATTCACAAGTTCTGCCAAAATTCTCGTTACCAAGTCTTATGGTTCACTATCAAGTCCAAAGGTAGACTCACCTCTTGGGTAGCTGTAAATTTGGTCTCAACACCAATAGAACCAACGAGATCCATGGAAGGTCTAAGCAATGTGATTATCAACAATTGTGATTTATTCAATTAGACAGGTTGCTTGCACGACGTGATGGTGTGATTGCAATTATTGCACATACTTGAAGAATTGAAAATAGTCATTTAGGGAGTTGTTTGATACACATGGAAATCGCTGTCTTTTTCATAAATTTTCAACTTAGTTTTAATTAAATAGTTTAACTATTTTTAGTGTTTTTAGTTTATTTTTGTAGTTTCCTAATTTTTAGTTAAATATATATTAATTCTAATATTTTATTGTTATTATGAGTTATATTAATTTTATATATCATTAACATGTATCATTTAACACTCTATTTTTATTTATAGTAGTTTCATTAATAATGTTTTTGTAGTTGATTATATTAACATTATTAGTATTATTATATTTAGTATTATTACTATTTTTCTTGTCACATTTTTTATTATTACTAAATTTTATTTGCATAGTGTTAACATATTATTATTATTATTTATTTATTGTTATTATTATTCTTATTATTTAAAATTTAGATAATAGGTTTTGTTTTTTGAATTTTGAATCTTTTTTCGGTTTGATCTTCCATTTGCCTTCCTGCCTTTCAGCCAAAAAAATTGCTTATTTTTATTTTGTGAATAAATAATTAACATTTAGTAACTAATTAATTAAATAATATGATTTAAAATTCAGTAATATTAATTTATAATAAATATTAATTACTAGTTAATGATAATTACTAATAAATATTTAAAATTATTATTTTAATTATGAAAAATAAAAATATAATTATTAATTATTAATTAATTAGTAATTAAGCAACATTTAATTACTTATTAAAAATAGTACTTACCCATTAACAAATTACTTATTAAGTAATTATTAATTTCTTAATAAATATGAATAATTATTATTATCCAATTACTAATAAATATTTAAAATTATCATTATGTTACTAAATATTAATAATGATGATTTAATTATTAAATTACTAATTGTTAATTAATTATTATTGTATCAGTATTAATTAATTGTTTCTAATAAATAACAATTACTGATAAATATTAATTAAATAATATGATTTAATATTGAATAATATTAATTTCTCATAAATATTAATTACTAACTAATGTTAATTACTAATAAATATTTAAAATTATTATTTACTAACTAATTATTAAAAATAGTAATATAATTATTAGTTATTAATTAATTAGTAATTATACAATATGTAATTACTTATTAATAATATTAAGTAAAAATTAAATAATTAATTAATTATAAATTAATAATTATTAATAATTATCATTATACAATTACTAATAAATATTTAAAAATATTATTTAGTTACTAAATATTATTAATAATGATTAAATTATTAAAATAGTAATGAGTAATTAATTATTATTAAATTATATTTATTTAATTAAATAATTATTGGTAATTAATATTGATTACTAAATAATATTAATTAAATAATATTATTTACTAATTAAAAATATTAATTTCTAATAAAAATTAATTACTAATAAATATTTAAAATTATTCTTTAGTTACTAATTATTAATAATAATAATTATACATTATATATTTATTATTTAGTTATTATTAATATTATTTTTTATTAATTGTATATTATTTAATTTCTAATTAATTAAAACCTATTATTTACTATTAACTATTTAGAAATTAATTATTTTAATAATATTATTAAATACTAATTAATAGTATTAATTAATATTGTTTAAAATATTATTAATATAAATTAGTTAATTATTAATATTTAGTAGCAAACATTAACAATTAATTATTATTTATTACTAATTAATATTTATTATTAATTGATTAAAAATGATTAATAATAATATATTATTAATTCCGCGTGATAAAGAGAAAACCCGAATCCCACATCGGAAAAGAAGAATGATTTTCAGGGCAAACCCTCTTATAAAATGGAGTCGTGGGTGAGAGTTTCTATCAGGATTCCAGACTGTTTTCATGACAGTAATGTTGAATATTAAATAGAAGATAAATTATGTTGATTTTTTTGTTATATATATATATAAACAAAACAAGAAAAATAAAAATATAAAATATAAAAAAATTATATTTAAAATAAGTAATTTTTTTAGGTGAAAGGCGGTAGGACCCCTGCCGCCTTTCCGACACATTTTTGTAATTTTTTTGACCTAGGCACATTTAAAAAAAATCAAAACCCCCAAAAAAACTCCCTCTTCACCACACACGACGGTCTCCTCTTCGGTGCAACAACCACCAGGTTGCCCTCCTTTCCTCTGCTCCACCAGGACTCCCTCTCTCTCATCCTCACACCACGATGTCGCCATAACCCCCCTCTTCATCATCCACTAACGGACGACGACCTCTCCTCTGCTGCATACCACCGACGACGACCTCCTCGTCACGCAACAACTACCCTCGCCTTGTCCATTGCTTAGCCGCTGCTTCTCCACACACAAAGGATTCGATCCAGGTGGGTGTGCGATTGTAGGTGATTTGTGTGTTGCACGCGACGTCGACGTGTGCAATGGATTCACTTTGATTATGGAGATCAACGCTACACGATGAGAGCAAACACGGATCCGATCATTTTTTCGGTAACACGGTTGTGATTTTCATGCTTTATCATTTTATTGTCACGTGTATTTTTTGGGTAATGCACTTGACGGTAATTGCATGTCTTTGTTTTGTTTTCATTTTTTATTGTCAGTAATTTTATATTATTTGTATGTGTATTTAGTTAATTATATTTGTGTTTGCTTTAATTTTTATGGGATCTGCAGACATGTTTTGGTGTCGTTCATGTGATACCTAATAAGTAATCACGGGTGGGAGATCATCAGATAATTTATTTGTTTGAAACTTGGGCGTTCTTGTGAGAGAATCGTAAATCGTACCCAAGTGAATTTCAGATGAATAAATATATTAATTGAAAAATTAATATTTTGTGTACAATTTCTATTCAAACTTGCATGAGTGACACCTAATAATCGATCTTATGTGAGTGAACCCAACATAGATAAATATTCAACTTTGTGAGAAATGTGTCATTGCATTTCACTATGTGATTCGATGCTAACAAGGACACACAAATTATTCATCAAATTATATAATGAAATGACGATTTGTGTAAAAAATTAGAATATTGTTTAACAACAGAGAACAATACTTGATAGTATTTTGATTAAATTCATAATCAGTGATAATTGAATAAATAAATATTTATATGTGAGAATTAAATAAATAGCATTGCATGCACCTGAACATACGTCACAAATATGATACTTCCATCTCCACCTGTTTCCTCTCTAGATTAATTTAGTTCACTTAGATAGTTTTAGTTAATTTTAAATAATCATTTTAAAATAGTTGTTTAGTCTTTATAATTTTTAGTTGTTAATCACATTTAAAACCCATCTACCTGAACATTCTTCCAAGAGGATATTCTTAGTGTCTATGCACATTCACCGTGACGTCTCGACCCGGATGCCACTTAAATGGTGCCTCGAGCCAGTGGGTCACATGGCCTCAAGCACACCTCCCTGTGCATCAGAGGCTTCTTAATAACATCGACTCCCTAGGGTGTGTCTGTGGGGAGACTATGCCCTCAGGTTAGAGTAGCACATTGTAGAAATAGTTAGATAAACAACGGAAGCATATGTAAATAGATGGCACAACAGAAACAAACACTATAACGAATAGACCAGTAACCCACCTTAGCGGGAGCATAAATAATAATCCAATCACTAAATAATATTTAGGCTTTGGTCGTTTTTGACCAAGGCATCACCTTTAAAAATAATAATAATCAAAAGTAGTAAACTGATAAAATTCAATAGATAATGATGTCATGTCTCTAAAAAACATCGAAAACATGTATACATGGCAGTAGGTAGTCAATACAACACATTCTATACACAAGGCATAAAAGGCCAAAAGTTTATCCAAGCATCCCGAGCTCCAGCCTGGTCATTTACTACTAAGCTCCCATCCTAAGTCATGCATGTAGCCACACATCCATAAGTGGATGCTTCCCCTTATCTACACCTGTAAACATATGGTCTGCCTAGGTACCATCGACGACCCAAATAGGTGTGAGATAAATTCAGTTGACCACCACCAATGACATCCATAAACATTCAGCCTGTGTATATAATATGGTAGTGCACATATATAATAATAAAAATAAGTAATAATAACTGTAAATGGGTTGGCTCTGATTCCTGAAGGAGAACTGGGCTGACTCTTCCTGCTTCTACCCATGCCGAAATATCTTTGAAATAATCAAGGGTCGCAATGCTCGATATCGCATTATAAGGGACGCCATTCCCAGTATCACAGTATAAAGTACTCCATGCCCAATATCACAGTACAAGGGACGTTATGCCCGATATCATAGTAAAATAAGGGTCACCATACCCCTATCACAGTATAAGGGACACCATTCCCAGTATCACAGTATAAGGGATGTCATGCCTGTATCACAGTATAGGGATGCCATGTCCAATATCACATTAATAAGAAGGCATGCCATGTTTGTATCACAGTATAGGGACATCATGCCCATATATATATAACATGAATAAGGGTCATCATGCCCATTTAGATATAATAAGGATCACCATGCCTATTAAATATAACAAGGGGTCATCATGCCCATACATCAACAGTGATAAGCATCAATGACTTTAATACGAGCCAATGGGTAAGTCATAACTCATTAAAATTTAATAATAATAATAATAAGGGCGTGACCATTTTTCCATTTAATTAGGTAACGTGGTCATGCCACTCTCATACAGTTCAATTCATTATAATTGATAAGGACAATGGCCTTGTCGCGCCACTACATTCATCTATTATCAATATGATCTTTCATTTGAAAGTAAAGCCAAACATTCCGATAGGTATTTTGGATTTATAACCATGAAATCCAATTAAGAATGTAAGAGGGAACACCCAAAGGAATGGCTCACTCTGAGGTTGGATGTCCTCTAGTATCTCAAGGGATCTAATAAGGTCAATGGGTTCTAGAATAGACAACCAATTTAATATAGATGAAAATTAGGGGCAATGCACAGTGAAACAGTTTACGGCACACATCACATGTTATAAAAAATCAATAATTTAAGGTATAGTTACCAGACCACCTACCTCAATCTTATAGAGGAGTACTCATCCAGTATCGTCTATTGGTTTGGTCCAGATCGGGAGAAAACAACAAAACAGATGAACGCCCTGAAAATAGGGCATAAGAGCCTACACCTAGATAACTCCATTGAGGAGAAGATAAATGAAGAAAGGCGCAATATGAATAGATATATTACCGGTGCGCATCCAACAAGATAGATTGCGTAAGAATTAGAGTCTGGATGATGAAGAAATACAAGAAACTAGCTTAGGGATCCAAGGGGCTCAAATGGGAGAACCTCCTATGCGTGGGGGATAATAAAATAAATAAGGGGTGAGGAAAAAAGAAAAGGGGTCTTCCCCTTTAAAAACATTTCCCAACATTTACATGGCGTTTAAATGATTTAATCATCGTGTAATGCTTGAGATCACCTCTCTAGGAAAGTCCATTACACGTCATGAATAGGCCTTCCCAGGCCATTGCACGTTGTGTATTTAATACACGCCATACAAGTCATGTATTTGGCTTGAAAGTAGCCTTCAACCCCTGCTTCCTTCTTTATAAAACACACAACCGACCAATGGGCTTGACTTTAGGTTCTTAGACAATAATAAAACTTAAACAATAGTTTAACTTAAAAATAAAAAGGATTCGTACCTCATATAAAAATAAGGTTCTTACAATATTACCCCTTAAAGTAACTCATCATTGAGTTCACCTTCCAAGGGAAGCGAAACGCTGTTTGAGAACAACTCTGGCCATTGAGCATGTACGTTGGCCTCCCACTCCAAAGTCTCATCCTGTACCCAGTCATGCTACCATAGAGTCTATACTAAAGGGACAAACTAGTCTCGGGGATCCTTCATGCTCCAGTCAACGACGTGTATGGGATTCCCCACAAAAGAAGCATCAATATCTTACTCAACATCCTCAAGATCAAATGTATGAGACAGGTCAACATGATATCAGTGAAACTATGAAATGTGGAATACGTGGTTCATTGATCGATACCTATGAGGTAATAGCAACTGATAGGCTACTGGCTCGAATCTCTCTAGAATCTCAAATGGACTGACAAAGCGTGGGGACAACTTCCCTTGCCTCTATATCCGTCTATGCCCAAATCTGGGCGATACCTGTAAGAAAACATGATCCTCGACCTCAAACTCCATAGGTCGTCATCGATGATCGACATAAGATTTATAGATAGACTAAGCAATAGAAATCTGCTTACTGATGAGCTGAACATACTTTGAAGTCTCCTGAATGAGAAGAGGACCCAATAACACTACCTCTCCTGCCTCTATCTAGCAGAAGGATGATCAGCCCGACCTACCGTATAAGGCCTCATAGGGAGTCATCTAAATTGTCACCTAAAAACTATTATTTTAGGAATAATCAATGAGAGGGATATGATTTTACCAAGAACATCTGAAATTAAGGACGCATGTTCGGAGCATGTCCTTTAACACCTATATAGTCCGTTCCGACTGTCCATCAGTTTGAGGGAGAAAGGATATGCTCAGAAGCACCTATATAACCATAGATTTCTGTAACCCCTACCAAAACCTCGATGTGAAATGAGCATACCTATATGAAATTATGATACGAGGGACTCCGTGTAGATGTATAATTTTCACGACCCGACCCAAGATGGAGTTCAAGCCGCAACTACCCCAAGCCCACCTCCATAGGCCAGGGGTGACGACTAGCATCGAAGTAATATCTAACATGGAGATTCCTTTTCTTAAGTACCTGTACACACACACACAACCATATCGATGTAGAAGTGCATAGGGAAATAGTAAAGGATGCAACACAACTAGAAAGTAAACCAAGCATGCATAACCTCTAGGGTGTAAAAAAGTATGATAGTGCAAACTGAAAAGTAAAGGGGAAAAATACACTTCAACTAGAAATATGTCTCAACCTGATAAAACTGGAAAAGTACAATGCTAAGAGAGACCAACTCCTAAATCCCAAGTTTTGACCACCGTACGCAGTCCAAAGTACTAGGTATCCCTAAGCTCCTCTGAAGTCATCGTCGACCTATTCGTCATCTGCATAAGATATGACACGTGCGGGAAAATACCATATATGGGTGAGTATATACACACCCATTAGGACGCCCCAAAAGATGAAGGGGGAGAAGTGAGAGATACAATAGAAATAGAAAGACTAAAGATAGTAAATAGGAAAGAGAATAGCTCAACCTAAACCAAGAGTGAAAGTAACCTCATCCAAACACAAGGGGATCAACACAGTGAGTAGATGAACTACACATCGAGTCTTCACCACCTATAGTAGAAGAGTAGACTCATCTAATCATGAGAAGATAAACATGGAAAGAAAGTGACATACCTTTGACACCTTCATCTCTCATGGAAAGAGAGTAACAAGATCCAAGGGTATCAATATAGAGGAATATATATATATGCTCAGTCAAAGAAGAATATGTTCGTTTTCAAAATACGGATGCAGCTCAAATGGATGTTGATGCAAGGATGAATGGTTCAATGCATGAAATGCTTACTCAAATGATATGTGGGTTTGATCCTGAAGGCATTGACATCCAGAATCTTGAGACCGGTGAGATAAATCTTCGCTCTGGTGCAGATCATGATTTGAGGAGGTTTTATGAAGCACTTGATGATGCGAAAACAGAATTATATCATGGATGTACTTCTTACAATAAACTGTCGTTTATCGTGGAGTTGTTGCATTTGAAGACTTTGAATAATTGGTCATACACATCATTCGACATACTTTTGGTGTTATTGAAAAAGGTTCTTCCTGTCAACGCTAAGATTCTCGAGTCGTATTACCATGCTCGTAAGCTGACAGAGAACTTAGGTTTTACATATGAGACCATAGATTCATGTGCAAAAAACTGTATGTTGTTTAGAAGGGAAACTGCCCATTTGGATATTTGTACGGTTTGTGGCGCTTCCAGGTGGAAAGAGAACATAGGAAATCAGACTCATCAAAGTCAGATTGCGATACAGGGGAAACCGATTGCCATAAAGCAAATGCGTTACTTTCCCCTTAAACCAAGGTTGAAAAGATTTTTTATGTCATCTAAAGTTTCTAATTTAATGAGATGACATGAAGAAAGAGTTTATGAAAGTGATATGTTAACCCACCCGGCAGACTCTCATGCATGGAAGGATTTTGATAAGAGACATCCTGACTTTGCTAAATATGTTCGTAATGTCCGATTGGGATTGACAACAGATGGTTTCAATCCATTTAAGTCTATAGTTGGTGTAAATCATAGCACATGGCCCGTGGTGTTGGTTCCATATAATCTTCCTCCGTGGCTTTGTATGAAGCAACAATTTATATTACTTTCCACTCTTATCGATGGACCTAAAAGTCCGGGGGATAAGATTGACGTTTACCTTCATCCATTGATTGATGAGTTGAATGAATTTTGGGGAGATGGTGTGATTATAAGGCCCCAGCCTTAAACCTTACTTAATCTTGAGTTATTACAAGATTACACATTGAGGATCTTTTCAGGTTTAGAGTTTTAGAGAATTAGATCATGAAACTTGCATTTCATTCCACATTTAAACAAAGTGGTTACATAAAAGACAGTATTCATTCTTCCCATCAACGAAAACATATTTAAAATAAAACACGGATTCTTTCGTGACACATCCTTTCCACTATCATCACGTCATGTACCTTTCCCTTGACCTATGAAAAACATTTCAAAAACTTGGGATGAGCATAAAAATCTCAGTAAGGGTTATAAAAATATGGAAAGGAAACATAAGATCATATATACATAGGAATGAAATCATACTTTACCCATAAAACATAGGCACTTTAACATACCTCATCAAACCATGAATAAATCATAGAAAACATAAGACATAAAGGTAACTTGAGGCATTCATAACATTCTTACGTAGGGAGTAACCCTCTTGGTTACGTTTGGAATACCCATTACAGTATATTCCCTAAATCTCTTCGGAGAAACCTTAACATTTCACTCCTTCGCGTTACCCAATGCATTGGAGAGCTATATCGGGCTCTCCCGCCCTTAGTTTATCACGGAACCACCCGTCTTCATAATAATTCCCAAGAACCTTAACATAATCGTATCACATAAAACATGCATAAAGGAAACATAACATTCCTACCTTTCAATCACAACATATCAATACAACACATTGATATAAAAACATTATGAAAACCATTTTCAATACCAAGATAAAAGAAAAGTAAAATATGGTATTTATTTTTCTTTTAAAAAGAAGGTATGGCTTGTAGAGGAAGCCGAAACTCAAATAATGGTTACGGCGGCGGAGAAGTCGTTGTCGCCGCATACGTACGACAAAAACATTCCCTTTTGTCGTTTATTAAACGCTTCGTATAACAAAGATTCCTTTTGAATAAACGTAAAAGTCAAAGGGTTTTATACACCATATAAAAGAAGGTTGTGTATAAAACAGAATATGCCTCAATGAAAGGAGATTGAGATGAAGTCCCTTACAAAGACGGTATCCTTGGGTTAAGGATAAATCAATTACATAATTATGTGTGACAAACGAATACACCAAATATAAGTGGATATTAAGTGTAAAATAATCAAAGGTCATTCACACATATTCAAAGGATGACATATTCAATAACTACATGTTGAACCCAAAGAAATTGAAATTGGGTTAAAAAGTTCCCTTGGTAAAATTCGACAGCCTAACGGCATCACTTCAAAATTCAGAAAATGAGTTGATGAGAGATAAAAAGGGTATCTCATAACTTGGACATTAAATTTACATCAATAAGGATATAGAAGAACATATCCCCACATAACAATATGTAAATTAAAAGACCCAACAAAAGAAGTCTTTTAAAAAGAGGAGGGTGAAAGGTTCCCTTACCGACATGGGTATCTTTCGAAACATACACCCCATGAAAGAAGGACAATACATCATTGATGTAAATACTCATAAACGAAAGTATATTACACAAAGAGTATAATAATGGGCAGTACATACACCACTCAAAAGAAATTGTGTCAAATGTATTATAAATCTCATGGGAATAAAAGTGAGATGAAAAATCCATTACGAAAACCTGGCAGCCTAACAGCGCCACATAAAACTTACAAAAATGGATTGATGAGATCAAATAGGGTATCTCATCATATTAACTTAAAGTTTATATAAAGGGGAATATAAAAGAACATCCCCCAACATAAAAAGAGGATCTTAAAAGAAGTGACATAAAGGAGAGTATTTAAAAAGAAATAAAGAGGTTAGATCTCTTACGAAAATTCGGCAGCCTAACGGCGCCACTCAAAACTTCCAAAATGGATTTATGAGAGAGAATAGGGTCTCTCATCACATGATCATAAAAATTACAGTAAGATTAATATAAAAGAACATCCCAATAACAAGAAAGATGATCTTTAAAAGGAATGACATAAAAGAGTGTACTTAAAAAGAAAGAGAGGAGTAGGATCCCTTACCTCAAGTCCAACTTGTCTTGTTCGTTTCTTTATATTCCTGAATAATAAACTTTGGTCAATTAATAATTGCCTAAGTACCTCATTTAGAGATTATTATTCAGTTCATATCACATATTATAATGTTATAATAATTGTTTAATAATGTTAGTTCATATTAGACGTTTTTGCCGATGTTTGGTACATGAGTCAAAAATGAACTTGTTTGAAAAAAGATTGCCCATGTAGTTATAAGTAAATAATTTATAGAATACTATTAATGATTAAAATATCATATATATCCAGTAAATATTCATTTCATACTATTCCATATCATTTGGAGATAAAAAACGAAAAGCACCGTTCATGGAGACGGTAGGCCGTACATACGCATGAATGTTACTTTCATTTTTTGGTATATTAATGGAATTAAAACAAAATGAGAGAGAGATATATATGTTATAATTCCAGAATGATATCCATAATTTTGATGTAATATATTACATATATATCCATTATATATATGTACTTATAGTATTACATAACATTTTGAGATAAGAAATGAAATGTACCGTTCATGGAGAAGGTAAGTCGTACGTACGCATGAACGCTACTTCCATTTCTATTTAATATTTAATGGAATTAAAACATAATGATACATAATAGTATTTTAATTCCAGTATGGTATCATATATAATATTATTAAATATATCCTTTATACGTACCACATATGGTATTAACGAATCAAATCACTTTGAGGGGGCGGTAGTCCGCACTTCCTTAAATGAAGATATCGCGTTTACCCATAATGGAAACCATAAAGGTATGCCCAAAATGAAAAATACAGAAGCTTAAGTAAAACATAAACATATTATATATCATATATAAATATAGTTACATCTTAATGTCCACCTTTGAAGGTGTTAAAATAATGTTGAACAATCATCGTTTCGGGAGGCATAAATTCACCATCCATGGAAACAGTATGTCCTTTAACCATTAGATGTAGGTGTGTGTAAGTGTTGCTCGAATCCTTCTTATAACAACATCCTAGTATATTGAGGATACTGGAGTTGTTAAAAAAGAAAATAATAAAAATAGTTTAGGGGGTTGGAGAAGCAAAATAAAACAAAAGGACTCAAAAGAAGACATTACCTTAAAATCGGGTAACTCCCTTTAGTTTGAGCTCAAAGGCTTCCTTGGGAAGACTTATGCCCAAAGTGAGCCTTCAAGGAGTAAGAGAGTGAAGTGGAGAGACAAAATGGGCAGGGGTTGGCCGAGCCAAAGGCTTTGGGAGTGTGGGTAAGGAGGTAGAGGTGAGGGCCTTTTATAAGAGGAGAGGAGGGACACTCTTGGAAAGTAAAGATAAGTTACTTTATTTTAAAATGATTTTCGGATTCAAAAGGTCTCAAATTGATATAATTCGAGGATAAGGTGATAAGGGTTCTAAATCCACCCATCCAATTGGTTTTGGACATGTTTAGGTCATAGATTTTACATTATCTTTTCATTTTATTTAAATCGTTAAATAATGAGGTCATCGCTGCATCATCATGATGTCATAAATAATTTAATTTATTTAATGTCTAAAAATTATAAAAAAATACTATGATGTAGGAAATCTTTTTATCATTTCAATGAATATTTATAGTCAAAAATATAATTTGTATAACCCCATGTAAAAATTGTTTTGGCAAAACATTTCATGTTTGTCTCATTTTTACTTTAACTTTAAATAAAAAGATATTAATGTCATTTTCCAACCAAAGTGGCTTCATGGGGTTCCCAAGTTGACCCATGGGTTTTCTTGGTCGGCCATGACACATCCAATGAGGTTAGTACATGTGTCAAGTTCATTTCATATTATTAAAACATTATTTTTACCTTAAACTACACTAATTACCTCTAATCGCGATTAAAAACTTAATAAGTTACTATTCACCAAAAAATTATTTTTATCCCATTGAACCACATTTTACTTCTTAATGACAACTATTTATGTCGGATTTTTGAAATTCAAAACACAAAGATGGAAAAATTTTATTTAAACGGAAAAATCAGTTTTTATAAGTACCACTTAGTGGTTTCACTATTCATCAAAAATTGAAGTTTTTCAGAAAAATCCCAAAAATTCACCCTAAGCTATATTTGATATTCCGAATTCAATAATGAAGTCTATTTTACAAAATTCAAAACATATAAGTCACATTAATTAATTTAATAATTAATTCCCGTTGTCAGATCAAATAGCGTGTTTTTATGAAACAATAGGTATCAAAAGATTGACACTAGTTTAAGTCTGATTTCAAAGTGAAATTAATTCCAACGACCACTATTGGATTTAATGGTAAAAATATATTCTAATTTCACTTTAAATCCAATTCAAAAGATAATATAATCATATAAATAAATTAGATTAAAAAGAGGTTTTGAATTAAAATACAACATTTTACACTATTCATTAAAAAAATGAACTTTATCGGAAAGATACCAAAAATTTACACAAAGTAAATTTTGATGTCCTGGTTCTTAAGAAGAGTTTTATTTGGTCCAATTGAATTTATAAGAGTGAAAAAAACTATATTTAATGAAGGTTCTCCATCAAAAGGCGATAAGTGACCCTTTAGTGAAAACCAGGGCATATACGCCTAAAATCGAATTCTTTCCGTATTTTAAGCCTTTATATTTTATTGGATAAATGTAAAAACATTTAAAAACATATATAATCATATTTTAGTTATTTCTATCCATTCCCGCCAATACAACGACTACATGTTAACTACTATTTAAAATAATATTATTTTATTATTAGAGTGCAACGTAAGATTCCCAAGAAACTCGTTGTTGCGTGTTGGGTACGCCATCGAGCATAGCGTCCCCTTTAAAGTCATATTAATATTTTATTCACAAATATGAATAAATATGAAAATGTCATATTCTTTATTTACCTGGGGTGTTACATCCTTCCCCCCTTTTGGGAATTGCGTCCTCGCAATTTTAAAATTGCGCTTGGAAACATCTTTGAAAGTCCCACATCGGAACAAGAGTCGGTAAAACAATCACTTTAAAATAAGGAAAGATAAGTACAGAGGTCACCCGAGTTAACCCATACTAGGACTCCATGTAGGAAAACATGGACATGGAGGAGAAAACATAGGGTCATGTTCTGATGGAGAGTGATAGAAAACATGTTTAGGAGAAAGTTAACAATAAGAAAATCACAAACTTGTGATGGGTTAAACGGTGTGGGGTCCCCAGTAGGAAAATTTAATAGACAACATTTTTGTTTTAAGTTAATTTTTTTTGAGGAATTTATTCATAAGGAAACATAATCACTTATCATGTTGACTTTCAACTTTTACTAGATTCCTTAATCAAACTCATATTTTTTCCAAAAGACGAGTATTTAGGGAGACTTGTTCACATTAAGAGTACTATAATCAACTTTTAGAGAATCAACTAATCCACCAAAGAGAACTATATACATCCCATGTCTTTAGGCTTTAACCAAAACCAAAACCAAAAAGGTTAGTACAAGGTCAGATAATCCAAAAAAGGATAACCCTTTAAAAAGAAAATCTATGCTTAATCTCCAAATTTGTCCAACAAAACCCAAAATTCAACGAGGACTATCTGATAAACAATTTGTCCATAAAATTCTTCAAAGTAAACCAATATAATATTGAAACCCAAATATTTGAAGGATTTAATCACATAGTCTTCCAAGTTAAATCGTAACATTTATCTCTAAACAATATCAGTTGCTCCTAAAGTCTCATATTGAAAAGTAATTAACCTAATCACATATCCTCCATGATAGGTTAATCATTTTCATAAATAACCCAAAATAAACTTACTCTTAATTCATAAAATCATCTAACTAAAAAGAATCGGTCAAACTAACCAGGGACTTCACGCAGTCCAGTGGTAGGCGATAAATACCAGTCGCACTTTGGTTGTGGGTTCGATTCCCGCAGCTTTGTCCGACGCGACGGGTTGTCACATGGTCTGCGTGTTGTCCTTTTTCCAAAACTATATAATTCTTAAATCATTCCCCAAAAAGAGATAAAATCCTCAAAAATGATCATAACATATTTTAACTTCAAGTTTATCTCATGGCTTTCTTTTTCCAGCATATCATATAATAACCCATAATTACCTCAAAAGTAAGGATCATATAAACTCTAATGGTTACCTTTATAATTATTACCTGAACTTCCACATCGATTGGTCATCTCGTACATGATGCATTACAGAACATACCAAGGTTCAAGTGGTTGATCATGACTCCTTGATAGTTGGTTTAGAACAACCACGAGTTTCCTCATTGAATCCCCAATTTTATCTAGTATCTTAATCATAGAACCACCACAGTTTCCTTCAAACCTGTTGTCTCTTTGGTGCCTGCTAGATCCATCCATTCACTAAAAACAGAAATGTCAGCGTGAGTATATCAACAAAACCATCATGTACTAATGAGGAAGGTAAACACTAAGATACACTTACTCATTCACTTTATCTAAAACTAGGACTCTTTCTGAAAACCTAACCATTATGGTAATGTCACTTATGCTTAAATAATACCCTAACCTATAAAGTTATCTAAACCGACCTTTGATAGCAACTTTAAGGCCCCAGCCTTAAACCTTACTTAATCTTGAGTTATTACAAGATTTCACATTGAGGATCTTTTCAGGTTTAGTGTTTTATAGAATTAGATCATGAAACTTGCATTTCATTTCACATTTAAACAAAATGGTTACATAAAAGACAGTATTCATTCTTCCCATCAACGGAAACATATTTAAAATAAAACACGGATTCTTTAGTGACACATCCTTGCCACTATCATCATGTCATGTACCTTTCCCTTGACCTGTGAAAAACATTTCAAAAACTTCGGATGAGCATAAAAAGCTCAGTAAGGGTTATAAAAATATGGAAAGAAAACATGAGATCATATATACATAAGAATGAAATCATACTTTACCCATAAAACATAGGCAATTTAACATACCTCATCAAACCATGAATAAATCATAGAAAACATAAGACATAAAGGTAACTTGAGGCATTTATAACATTCTTACATAGGGAGTAACCCTCTTGGTTACGTTTGGAATACCCATCACAGTATATTCCCTAAATCTCTTCGGAGAAACCTTAACGTTTCACTCCTTCGCATTACCCAATGCATTGGAGAGCTATATCAGGCTCACCCGCCCTTAGTTTATCACGGAACCACCCATCTTCATAATAATTCCCAAGAACCTTAACATAATCGTATCACATAAAACATGCATAAAGGAAACATAACATTCCCACCTTTCAATCACAAGATATCAATACAACACATTGATATAAAAACATTATGAAAACCATTTTCAATACCAAGATAAAAGAAAAGTAAAACATGGTATTTATTTTTCTTTTAAAAAGAAGGTATGGCTCGTAGAGGAAGCCGAAACTCAAATAATGGTTACGGTGGCGGAGAAGTCGTTGTCGCCGCATACGTACGACAAAAACATTCCCTTTTTTCGTTTAGTAAATGCTTCATATAACAAAGATTACTTTTGAATAAATGTAAAAGTCAAAGGGTTTTATACACCATATAAAAGAAGGTTGTGTATAAAATAGAATATGCCTCAATGAAAGGAGATTGAGATGAAGTCCCTTACAAAGACGGTATCCTTGGGTTAAGGATAAATCAATTACATAATTATGTGTGACAAACAAATACACCAAATATAAGTGGATATTAAGTGTAAAATAATCAAAGGTCATTCACACATATTCAAAGGATGACATATTCAATAACTACATGTTGAACCCAAAGAAATCAAAATTGGGTTAAAAAGTTCCCTTGGTAAAATTCGACAGCCTAACGACATCACTTCAAAATTCAGAAAATGAGTTGATGAGAGATAAAAAGGGTATCTCATTACTTGTACATTAAATTTACATCAATAAGGATATAGAAGAACATATCCCAACATAACAATATGTAAATTAAAAGACCCAACAAAAGAAGTCTTTTAAAAAGAGGAGGGTGAAAGGTTCCCTTACCGACATGGGTATCTTTCGAAACATACACCCCATGAAAGAAGGACAATACATCATTGATGTAAATACTCATAAATGAATGTATATTACACAAAGAGTAGAATAATGGGCAGTACATACACCACTCAAAAGAAATTGTGGCAAATGTAGCATAAATCTCCCAGGAATAAAAGTGAGATGAAAAATCCCTTACGAAAACCCGGCAGCCTAACAGCGCCACATAAAACTTACAAAAATGGATTGATAAGATTAAATAGGGTATCTCATAATATTAACTTAAAGTTTATAGAAAGAGTAATATAAAATAACATCCCCCAACATAAAAAGAGGAGCTTAAAAGAAGTGACATAAAGGAGAGTACTTAAAAAGAAATAGAGAGGTTAGATCTCTTACGAAAATTCGGCAGCCTAACGGCGCCACTCAAAACTTACAAAATGGATTGATGAGAGAGAATAGGGTCTCTAATCACATGATCATAAAAATTACAGTAAGATTAATATAAAATAACATCCCAATAACAAGAAATATGATCTTTAAAAGGAATGACATAAAAGAGTGTACTTAAAAAGAATGAGAGGAGTATGATCCCTTACCTCAAGTCCAACTTGTCTTGTTCGTTTCTTTATATTCCTGAATAATAAACTTTGGTCAATTAATAATTGCCTAAGTACCTCATTTAGAGATTATTATTCAGTTAATATCACATATTATAATGTTATAATAATTGTTTAATAATGTTAGTTCATATCAGACGTTTTTGTCGATTTTTGGTACATGAGTTAAAAATGAACTTGTTTGAAAAAAGATTGCCCATATAGTTATAAGTAAATAATTTATAGAATAGTATTAATGATTAAAATATCATATATATCCAGTAAATATTCATTTCATACTATTCCATATCATTTGGAGATAAAAAACGAAAAGCACCGTTCATGGAGACGGTAGGCCGTACGTACGCATGAACGCTACTTTCATTTTTTGTTATATTAATGGAATTAAAACAAAATGAGAGAGATATATATATGTTATAATTCCAGAATGATATGCATAATTTTGATGTAATATATTACATATATATCCATTATATATATGTACTTAAAGTATTACATAACATTTTGAGATAAGAAATGAAATGTACCGTTCATGGAGACGGTAAGCCGTACGTACGCATGAACGCTACTTCCATTTCTATTTAATATTTAATGGAATTAAAACATAATGATACATAATAGTATTTTAATTCCAGTATGGTATCATATATAATATTATTAAATATATCCTTTATACGTACCATATATGGTATTAATGAATCAAATCACTTTGAGGGGGCGGTAGTCCGCACTTCCTTAAATGAAAATATCGCGTTTACCCATAATGGAAACCATAAAGGTATGCCCAAAATGAAAAATACAGAAGCTTAAGTAAAACATAAACATATTATATATCATATATAAATATAGTGACATCTTAATGGCCACCTTTGAAGGTGTTAAAAGAATGTTGAACAATCATCATTTCGGGAGGCATAAATTCACCATCCACGGAAACAGTATGTCCTTTAACCATTAGATGTAGGTGTGTGTAAGTGTTGCTCGAATCCTTATTATAACAACATCCTAGTATATTGAGGATACTGGAGTTGTTACAAAAGAAAATAATAAAAAGAGTTTAGGGGGTTGGAGAAGCAAAATAAAACAAAAGGACTCAAAAGAAGACATTGCCTTAAAATCGGGTAACTCCCTTTGGTTTGAGCTCAAAGGCTTCCTTGGGAAGACTTATGCCCAAAGTGAGGCTTCAAGGAGTAATAGAGTGAAGTGGAGAGAAAAAATGGGTAGGGTTTGGCCAAGCCAAAGGCTTTGGGAGTGTGGTTAAGGAGGTAGAGGTGGGAGCCTTTTATAAGAGGAGAGGAGGGACACTCTTGGAAAGTAAAGATAAGTTACTTTATTTTAAAATGAGTTTCGGATTCAAAAGGCCCCACATTGATATAATTCGAGGATAAGGTGATAAGGGTTCGAAATCCACCCATCCAATAGGTTTTGGACATGTGTAGGTCATAGATTTCACATTATCTTTTCATTTTATTTAAATCGTTAAATAATGAGGTCATCGCTGCATCATCATGATGTCATAAATAATTTAATTTATTTAATGTCTAAAAATTATAAAAAAATACTATTATGTAGGAAATATTTTTATCTTTTCAATGAATATTTATAGTCAAAAATATGATTTGTATAACCCCATGTAAAAATTGTTTTAGCAAAACATTTCATGTTTGTCTCATTTTTTACTTTAACTTTAAATAAAAAGATATTAATGTCATTTTCCAACCAAAGTGGCTTCATGGGGTTCCCAAGTTGACCCATGGGTTGTCTTGGTCGGCCATGACACATCCAATGAGGTTAGGACATGTGTCAAGTTCATTTCATATTATTAAAACATTATTTTTACCTTAAACTACACTAATTACCTCTAATCGCGATTAAAAACTTAATAAGTTACTATTCACCAAAAAATTATTTTTATCCCATTGAACCAAATTTTACTTCTTAATGACAACCATGTATGTCGGATTTTTGAAATTCAAAACAAAAATATGGCAAAATTTCATTTAAACGGAAAAATCAGTTTTTATAAGTACCACTTAGTGGTTTCACTATTCATCAAAAATTGAAGTTTTTCAAAAAAATACCAAAAATTCACCCTAAGCTATATTTGATATTCCGAATTCAATAATGAAGTCTATTTTACAAAATTAAAAACATATAAGTCACATTAATTAATTTAATAATTAATTCCCGTTGTCAGATCAAATAGCGTGTTTTTATGAAACAATAAGTATCAAAAGATTGACACTAGTTTAAGTCTGATTTCAAAGTGAAATTAATTACAACGACCACTATTGGATTTAATGTTAAAAATATATTCTAATTTCACTTTAAAACCAATTAAAAAGATAATCTAATCATATAAATAAATTAGATTAAAAAGAGGTTTTGAATTAAAATACAACATTTTACACTATTCATTAAAAAAATGAACTTTATCGGAAAGATACCAAAAATTTACACAAAGTAAATTTTGATGTCCCTATTCTTAAGAAGAGTTTTATTTGGTCCAATTGAATGTATAAGAGTGAAAAAAACTATATTTAATGACGGTTCTCCATCAAAAGGCGATAAGTGACCCTTTAGTGAAAATCAGGGCATATACGCCTAAAATCGAATTCTTTCCGTATTTTAAGCCTTTATATTTTATTGGATAAATGTAAAAAAATTTAAAAACATATATAATAATATTTTAGTTATTTATATCCATTCCCGCCAATACAACGGCTACATGTTAATTACCATTTAAAATTATATTATTTTATTATTAGTGTGCAATGTAAGATTCCCAAGAAACTCGTTGTTGTGTGTTGGGTACGCCATCGAGCATAGTGTCCCCTTTAAAGTCATATTAATATTTTATTCACAAATATGGATAAATATGAAAATTTCATATTCTTTATTTACCTGGGGTGTTACAGTGATGACTTATGACTGTGAGATGAATGAAATGTTTAAACTGCGGGCTGCTTTATTGTGGACAATCAATGACTTCCCAGCTTATGCAAATTTATCAGGCTGGAGTACGAAAGGGGAATTTGCTTTCCCTTGTTGCAACAAAAGTAAAAAATCTGTATGGCTTAAGAATTCCAAAAAATGGGCATACATGGGTCACAGAAGTTTTCTCCCCCCTCAGCACAGGTTCAGAAAGGACAGAGTGACATTTGATGGTTCTAGAGAGTTCAGCCCAACACCAAATATCATGACAGGAGTCGAAATGTTATCGCAGATTGAGGAAGAAAACATCCGCACGGTATATGAAATTCTGGATTTGGTGGCTCCTCCGGTACGTAATATTCGAGCTGCGGGTAGGCAGCGCAGTCACAATTGGAAAAAGAAAAGTATTTTTTATAGACTTCCGTATTGGAAAACTAACATATTGAGGCATAATTTGGATGTCATGCACATTGAAAAAAATGTTTGTGATAACATATTTTGGACCATTTTAGGTGTCAGTGAAAAATCAAAGGACCATGTTAATGCATGCTGTGATTTGGAAGAAATGGGTTTAAGGAAACAGTTGCATTTACAGTTAGCTGAGGGAAACAAGGCATGTATGCCTGTTGCACAGTATACAATGACTATAAAGGAGAAAGAGTCATTTCTTTCCATTTTGAAGATACTCAAAGTGCATGATGGTTACTCTTCTAATATTTCAAAGTGTGTGAATCTTATGAGCAAGACATTGCAAGGGTTGAAAAGTCATGACAATCACATACTACTTCAGCAGTTGATTCAAATCGCAATTTGTGATTGTTTATCCTCCAATGTTGTTCAGCCGTTGATTGAGATGGGTAATTTTTTTAGACATCTTTGTTTAAGAAATCAACGAATGAGTGATTTAAAAAGTTTACAGGAATGAATTGTACTTACGCTTTGTCACTTTGAGAAACTATCCCCCCCCCTCATTTTTCGATGTTATGGTCAACTTGATAGTGCAACTAACTGATGAAGTAATGGCTACTGGTCCAGTGAAATTCAGGTGGATGTATCCTATTGAGTGGTATTTGAGTACATTGAAACGATTTGTACGCAACAGAGCTCGTCCGAAGGCATCAATAGCCAATGGTTATTTGATGGATGAGTGTACTACTTTTTGTGCAGAATATCTTACGGATGTTGAAACAAAATTAGATAAGCCCTCTCAGATTCAGGATGGTCCAGTTGGAGAAGGAACCACATATGATATGGACAACATCGAGTGGATACAAGCGCATCGATATATCTTGTTCAATACTCCATCAGTTTCACCATTAATGCAGTAAGTATCTTATCAATTTTATTGTTTAACTTTTACATGTTTTATTTGCATAATTTGATCATTTAAACATCGCGTTATCATTTGCAGGAAACACATTAATGAGATAAAAGAAGAGATTTATTGTGTGACTGAGTTGCAAATTCAACAGTCTCATTATGCGTCATTTCATGATTGGTTCAAGGATTATGTACATATAAATTGATTTTCATTATGAGTGAAATATTATACTAATTTATTTCTTTATATATCATTATTGAATTCTATGAATTATGTAGGTTCATAAGCTAAGGGAGTTAGGGGACCCCACACTAACTGAAGAATTTATCCAACTGGCTGAGGGTCCATCTATAACAGCTTGTCGTTATAAATCTATAGATGCTAATGGTTTTCGATTTCGCATTAAAGATGTTGACGACAAACGAGCAACACAAAATAGTGGCATCGATTGTCCATTTGTCGATTCTGGTTATTACTATGGTCAATTGATAGACATCATTGAAGTTGTATACACACATGGGTTGAAGTACATATTGTTAAAGTGTAATTGGGTTGATCCAGTGCGTGGATGTAAAGTCGATCAATATCAGTTTTCATTGGTGAATTTTAACTATATGTTATACATAAATGAACGAGTTGATAATGAACCTTTCATTTTGACATCACAAGCGGAACAAGTATTCTTCATTACTTTGCCTTCGAATCCAAGTTGGAAAGTTGTTGTCAAAATGTCTCGGTGAGGAGTGTTTATATTTGAACAAGATGAACCTGAGACTGTTCCTTTTGTTTTCCAACAGCTTGATCAACATACCGTAGTTCAACGTGAAGAAGATATTTATTGGGTTAGAGCGGCTGTTGAAGGAGAAACGGTCGATTTTCATGCTTAATGAAAGGTATAATTGTTTTCCCACTATTCAGCCTAAGATGTCATAAATTATCTAAACATTTTATAAATCCTTATAAGTTTTAATCCTCACTTTTGGAATTTCATTCAGTTATAAATATTTAGGGTGA
The DNA here is from genome assembly GCA_963277665.1 of Viscum album. Classification (NCBI taxonomy): domain Eukaryota; kingdom Viridiplantae; phylum Streptophyta; class Magnoliopsida; order Santalales; family Viscaceae; genus Viscum; species Viscum album. The sequence goes on along the minus strand of OY728131.1, from coordinate 1,992,981,802 downwards.
TTTAACTCATGTTATATTGATGTTATTGTCGGTGTATCTTCCCATTGAGGTATTCTTCATTTGGTTCATGTGCTGCTTCAATTTTTATTAATTCAATTTGAAATTTGGCTATGCATTGATTGGTTTTGTACATAATTTGTATATCTGTTTTGTGAACTTTCTGATTTTTTAAAATTCATTCACAACTAATTATTCAATACCTTTTTGTTTGATTAACAATTGTACAAGTTTTATTTTTTTTTATAAACAATCCAATTTATCATTTGGACACTTTGGATAGTCCCCTTACTAATGTTTTCCATGACTGTAGGCATGTTAGGGGAAGAGGCAGAAGATCCACATCATCCATCTAAGGCATCTACGTCTCAGGGTCGAGGTATGTTGGAATGTCATTGTCTCTATTTTTTATGTAATTAATAAACATATATATATATATTTATAACATCTGTCAATTTGTATATAAAATTGTTTTCAACAGGATCAGGCTCGACTGCTTCTTCCTCTCGCAGGAGAGGCCCTGGTCGTGGCATATTATCATGGAATTCCGACACGACTTTTGATGTTTCATTTGATGAGGTATTTCATCCTGTGGGACGGAATAACCCTACATTTATTCATCAGCTGGGTCATATCATACGTGATTCACATCGATTTCCATTGACCACGCGTGACTGGGCTTCTATCCCTCAGGACACATTAGATCGTCTTTGGAGGGAGGTTCAGGTAAGAAGACCATTTTACTTTATTCCCTATGTATAACCAACAATAACATATGTGATTTTTTTCTTTAATAGCAAAATTTGAAAGTATGTCCCGATGAGTTTCGGCCAGTGTGTATGATCAAATGCCGTAAGATGTGGAAAGACTATAAAGACAAAATCAAGAGGGACCACTGGGTACCAAATGTGGGTGCCCCAGACATTCTGGAAAAAGTCCCGAGAGGTGTCCTCCCAGCTCAGTGGCATGATTTAGTTTCATATTGGTATACTGAGGGTGTTCCAATTTGTATATTTATTTTGGTATATATATTTTCAAGAATGTGTGATTTGTTTGAAATTTTAATGAATTGAATGTAGGAGGTGTCAACACGCCATTTTGAAAATTGAGCGTTGCAGGGACCACCTCACAGGCTCGGGACTCGTCACGTGTCTCAGCTCCGACATGTGGTATTTATTATTTATTTTTTAATTTTTTTTAATTAATACGGTTTTGTGTTTATATTCTATTCATATACAGTTGTGGGAGCAAGGTGCACCAACTGATAAAATGTCGGTGTGGATGAGGACTCATGATCGCAATGATCCTGAGGCTACAACATTGATAGTAAGTGCTTGTACTCATTACCAATACTTACATAAAATCTATATATTAATATATTGTATAGTATATTTAAATATTCACAGGCTCAATTCGAAGCTAAATTAGAACATCTGCCAGAGGACCAGCGATAGCTTCTCATGCGAAGGGATGAGATCTTTCAATCGCATTATTGGTCGGGACGGGCATGGATATAGTTTGACCTATGGAACAGGGATTCCTCGTTCTGTAGTGTCACGTGATGCGGTTGTCGTCCTTCTATTGCTCAGATGACACAACGGTTGTCATATTTCTAGGCACGACTGCACGCTTCCGAGGAGGTAAATGCGCAATTGATCGCTGTGGTTGGAGCACTGCGGCAATATGTGCGTCCAGGTGATGGTTCAGGGGATCAGATGATGCAGGTTTATACTGTATTTATTTATTTAATTTATATTATTTTTGTTCTGAAAATATTCATAATGTTTTTTTGTTGTAGGCCCCTGACAGCACCTGATTGGAGGTAGTAGTCATGACCACGCATGACGCATCATATTCACTGAGGTGTGGTTTTCTGCTTTTAATGGTGGGGTTGTTATTGATATTTTTGTTGGGTTTCTAGTGATTTTTTTTGTGATTTTGGGGTATCATGTGTGTTTTGGCCTCATGCAATGTTTGTGTGCACGAATTGAGAAGTAACCATGAAACTGATTAATGATTTGGATATTTTTGTTCATTTAATTTTCAATGTTAGAATTACATAGTTCTATAATATTTTCGAAAAAAACATGTGATTCCTAATATAAACCATTAAACTTTTTTTTGATGAATGAGTTGAGTTCACTATTTGTAGTCTGCGGCCTACCCCGGAAAACCCTCCCCGCACCCCGGACAGCCCCCCCCCCCCCCCCGCCCCCGCACCCCGGACATGCCCCCCCCACCCCGGACAGCCCCCCCCCCCCCCCCCCCGCACTCCGGACAGCCCTCCCCGCACTCCGGACAGCCCTCCCGCCCCCGGACAGCCCTCCCGCACCCCGGACAGCCCTCCCCCGCACCCCGGACAGCTCTCCCTGCACCCCGGACAGCCCTCCTGCACCCCGGACGGCCCACCGCACCCCGGACGGCCCCCCGCACCCCGGACGGCCCCCCGCACCCCGGACAGGCCCCCCGCACCCCGGACAGTCCTCCTCGCACCCCGGACAGCCCCCCCGCACCCCGGACAGGCCTCCCCGCACTCCGGACAGCCCTCCCGCACCCCAGACAGCCCTCCCGCACCCCGGACAGGCCCCCCGCACTCCGGACAGTCCTCCCCGCACTCCGGACAGGTCCCCCGCACCCCGAACAGCCCCCCCCCCCCCCCCCCCGCGCACCCCGGGACAGGCCTCTCGCACCCCGGACAACACTCCCGCACCCCGGACAACCCTCCTCGCAACCCGGACAGCCCCCCCCCCCCCCCCCCCCCGCACCCCGGACAACCTCCCCGCACCAGACAGCCTCCATGCACCCCAGACAGGCCCCCCGCACCCCAGACAGTCCTCCCCGCATCCCGGACAACCCTCCCCGCACCCTAGACAAGCCCTCCCCGCACCGCGGATAGCCCTCCCAACACCCCGGACAGCCCCATCCCCACACCCTGGACAGCCCCCGCGCACCCCGGACAGCCTCCCCGCACCCCGGACAGCCCTCCCGCACCCCAGGACAACCCCTCCCGCACCCCGGACAACCCCTTCCTACACCCGGACAGCCCTCCCTGCACCCCGGACAGCCCCTCCCTGCACCTCGGAATGCCATGAAACCGTACGACAACAGCCGTTGTGTGAATTGTGAAATGGTCGGGCAGACGGCACATCAATCGGAGGTGTCGTTTGATCGCGGGTTGATCGAAAACGTGTTTTCGGTGTCATAAAATACCAAAACGGCGTGAGACGGTCAAATCAGAGAAAACGTGCTCCAAATGACCTGAAACCACACAAAAAACATTAGGAATATTATTCGTGATGTGTAGGAGGAGACGGAACGCCCATCAGACATGCAGTGCGCGCGGTACGGCCGATTGTGTCGTTTTCAGCAGCACGACGCGCGCTAAAATGGCGCGTTGGGGGTTCAAAACCACCCAAACGACCTCGGAATGCCATGAAACAACCGTACGAAAACATCTGTTGTGTGATTTGTGAAATGGTCGGGTAGACGACACGTCAATCGGAGGTGTCGTTTGACCGCGGTGACCGGAAACACGTTTCTGGTGTCATAAAACACCAGAAACGGCGTGAGACAGACGAATTCGGAGAAAACGTGATCCGAATGACCTGAAACCACACGAAAATATTAGGAATATTATTCGTGATGTGTAGGAGGAGACGACACGCCCATCAGACGTGCGGTACGGCCGATTGTGTTGTTTTCTGCAGCTCGGCGCGCGCTAAAATGGCGCGTTGGGGGGTCAAAACCACCCGAAAGGTCTTGGAATTCCATGAAATCGTACGAAAATAGCCGTTGTGTGAATTTTGAAATGGTCGGGTAGACGACACGTCAATCGGAGGTTTCGTTTGACCGCGGTAACCGGAAACGCGTTTTCGGTGTCATAAAACACCAGTAACGGCGTGAGACGGTCGAATTCGGAGAAAATGTGATCCGAATGACTTGAAACCACACGAAAACATTAGGAATATTATTTGTAACGTGTAGGAGGAGACAGAACACCCATCGTACATGCAGTGCGCGCGGTACGGCCGATTGTGTCATTTTCAGCTGCTCAGCGCGCGCTAAAATGGCGCGTTGGGGGGTCAAACCCACTCGAACGGCCTGTGAATGCCATGAAACCGTACGACAACAGCCATTGTGTGAATTGTGAAATGTTCGGGCAGACAGCACGTCAATCGGAGGTGTCCTTTGACCGCGGCGACCAGAAACGCATTTCTGGTGTCATAAAACACCAGGAACGACGTGAGACGGTTGAATTCAGAGAAAATGTTCTCCTAATGACCTGAAACCACACGAAAACATTAGGAATATTATTCGTGACTTGTAGGAGTAGACGGCACGCCCATCGGACGTGCGGTGTGCGCGGTACGACCGATTGTGTCGTTTTCAGCAGCTCAACGCGCGCTAAAATGGCATGTTGGGGTGTCAAAATCACCTGAATGACCTCGGAATGACATGAAACTGTTCGAAAACATCCTTTGTGTGAATTTTGAAATGGTCGGGCAAACGGAATGTCAATCGGAGGTTTTGTTTGATCGCGGTGACCGGAAACGCGTTTCTGGTGTCATAAAACACCAGAAACGGCCTGAGACGGTCGAATTTAGAACAAACGTGCTCCGAATGACCTAAAAAACACGAAAACATTAGGAATATTATTAGTGACGTGTATGAGGAGACGGAACACCCATCGGACATGCGGTGCGTGCGGTACGGCCGATTGTGTCGTTTTTTAGCAGCTCGGCGCGCGCTAAAATGGCGCGTTGGGGGGTCAAAACCACCCGAAGAACCTCGAAATGCCATGACCCCGTACAAAAACAGCCGTTGTGTGAATTGTGAAATGGTCGGGTAGACGAGACGTCAATCGTAGGTGTCGTTTGACCGCGGTGACCGAAAACGCGTTTTCGGTGTCATAAAACACCAAAAACGGCGTGAGACGGTCGATTTTGGGGCAAACGTGCTCCGAATGACCTGAAACCACACGAAAACATTAATAATATTATTCGTGATGTGTAGGAGAAGACGGCACGCCCATCGTACGTGTGGTGCGCACGGTACGATCGATTGTGTCGTTTTCAGCAGCTCGGCGCGTGCTAAAATGGTGCGTTGGGGGATCAAAACCACCCGAACGACCTCGGAATGCCATGAAACCGTACGAAAACGGCCGTTGTGTGAATTTTGAAATGGTCGGGCAGACGACACGTCAATCAGAGGTGTCGTTTGACCGCGGTAACCGGAAACGCGTTTCCGGTGTCATAAAACACCAGAAACGGCGTGAGACGGTCGAATTCGAGACAAACGTGATTTGAATGACCTGAAACCACATGGAAACATTAGTAATATTATTCGTGATGTGTAGGAGGAGACGACACGCCCATCGGACGTGCGGTGCACGCGGTACGGCCGATTGTGTCGTTTTCAGCAGCTCGGCGCGCGCTAAAATGGCGCGTTGGGGGGTCAAAACCGCCCGAAAGACCTCGGAATGGCATGAAACCATACAAAAACAGCCGTTGTGTGAATTGTGAAATGTTCGGGCTGACAGCTCGTCAATCGGAGGTGTCGTTTGACCGTGGTGACCGGAAACGCGTTTCTGGTGTCAAAAAACACCAGAAACGGCGTGAGACGGTCGAATTCGGGGAAAACGTGCTCCGAATGACCTGAAACCACACAAAAAATTATGAATATTATTCGTGACGTTTAGAAGGAGACGGAACGCCCATAGGACGTGCGGTGCGCGCGGTACGGCTGATTGTGTCGTTTTCAGCAGCTCGGCGTGCGCTAAAATGGCGCGTTCTGGGGTCAAAACCACCCGAACGACCTCGGAATGTCATTAAACCGTACAAAAACAGCCGTTGTGTGATTTTTGAAATGGTCGTGCAGACGGTATGCCAATCAGAGGTGTCGTTTGACCGCGGTGACCGGAAACGCATTTTCGGTGTCATAAAACACCAGAAACGGCGTGAGTCGGTCGAATTCGGCGCAAATATGCTTCGAATGACCTGAAACCACACGAAAACATTAGAAATATTATCCGTGACGTGTAGGAGGAGACGTCATGCCCATCGGACGTGTGGTGCACGTGGTACGACCGATTGTGTCGTTTTCAGCAGCTCGACTCGCGCTAAAATGGCACGTTGGGGGGTCAACCCCCCCCCCCCCGAACGACCTCAGAATGACATGAAACCGTACTACAACAGCCATTGTGTGATTTGTGAAATGGTCGGGCAGACGTCACGTCAATCGGAGGTTTCGTTTGACTGCGGCGACCGGAAACGCGTTACTGGTGTCATAAAACACCAGAAACGGACTGAGACGGTCGAATTCAGAGAAAACGTGCTTCGAATGACATGAAACCACACGAAAACATTAGTAATATTATTCCTGACGTGTAGCAGGAGACGGAACGCCCATCAGATGTGCGATGCGTGCGATACGGTCGATTATGTCGTTTTCAGCAGCTCGGCGCGTGCTAAAATGGCGTGTTGGGGGGTCAAAACCACCCAAACGACCTCGGAATGCCATGAAACCGTACGACAACAGCCGTTGTGTGAATTTTGAAATGGTCGGGCATACGGCACGTCAATCAGAGGTGTCGTTTGACCGCAGTAAATGGAAACGCGTTTCTGGTGTCATAAAACACCAGAAACGGCGTGAGACGGTCGAATTCGGAGAAAACGTGCTCCAAATGACCTGAAACCACATGAAAACATTAGAAATATTATTCGTAACGTGTAGTAGGAGACGACACGCCCATCTGACGTGCGGTGCACGCAGTACAGCCGATTGTGTCGTTTTCAGCAACTCGACGCGTGCTAAAATGGCGCGTTGTGGGGTCAAAACCACCCGAATGACCTCGGAATGCCATTAAACCGTACGAAAACAGCCGTTGTGTGATTTGTGAAATGGTCGTGCAGACGGCACGTCAATCATAGGTGTCGTTTGACCGCGGTGACTGGAAAACACCAGAAACAGCGTGAGACGGTCGAATTCGGAGCAAACGTGCTTCGAATAACCTGAAATCACACGTAAACATTAAGAATATTATTGGTGACGTGTAGGAGGAGACGGCACGCCCATCGGACGTGCGGTGCGCGTGGTACGGCCAATTGTGTCATTTTCAGCAGCTTAGCGCGCGCTAAAATGACGCGTTGGGGGGTCAAAACCATCCGAACGACCTCGGAATGCCATGAAACCGTATGACAATTTCCATTGTGTGATTTTTGAAATGGTCGGGGAGACGGCACATTAATCGGATGTGTCGTTTTACCGCGGTGACCAGAAACACGTTTCCTGTGTCATAAAACACCAGAAACGATGTGAGGCGGTCTAATTCGGAGCAAACGTGCTCCGAATGACCTGAAACCACACGAACACATTAGGAATATTATTCGTGACGTGTAGGAGGAGACGTCATGCCCATCGGACGTGCGGTGCGCACAGTACGACCGATTGTGTTGTTTTCTGCAGCTCGGCTTGCGCTAAAATGGGGCGTTGGGGGGTCAAAACCCCTCGAACGGCCTCGGAATGCCATGAAACCATATGAAAACAACCTTTGTATGAATTTAGAAATGGTCGGGTAGACCGCACACCAATCGGAGGTGTCGTTTGACCGCGGTGACCGAAAACACGTTTCTGGTGTCATAAAACACCAGTAACGGCGTGAGACGGTCGAATTCGGAGCAAACGTGTTCCAAATGACCTGAAACCACACAAAAATATTATGAATATTATTCGTGACGTGTAGAAGGAGAGGGAATGCCCATTATAACGACCCATACTTTATATACATTGTTAATACTTGAAAATTGAAGCACACTTATTACAACATATGACAAAACCACAAAGGACCGTATAGGTATAGTGTCTTTAGAAACTGGGAAACATAAAAAACTGGTTCATAAATCTTCTACAGTGTCTCCCATTTATTTCATTATATCTAGGGTCCCTTTTAGAATATTCTACTTAATATCCATCTTCCTGACCTGGGGAAAAGAAAACATAAAAGGGTGAGCTCAAATGCTCAGCAAGGGCAAATAAAGGAAATAAAAATCATATCATATCTTTTTAAAAATCAAAACCTGCAAAAGAGATCATAATATCTTAACATGGAATAAATCATAGAAGTGAAAATGAGATCCCCATAATCATAACATAAAACTTGAAACTTTGTGGCATGCACACATAATCATGGAAAATCATTTCTTGTTAGTCATGACTCATTGCCAAGACTATCTTAGTGGACAAAGTCCCTTTCTGAACCGAGTTCACTCCTCGTTTCAGTCCTGTATCACTGAACCGGTATAACCTATCGTTCCAGCCCTGTCTATCTCATGAGATATAAAATCTTTACCCAATGCATTGGAGGGAGATATAGGTCCCACCCATCTTATAATGAATCCTTTCTTATGTGTGCCACATAATCATAAAACATATATTATCGCATAACACATGTAACAAAAATGGGATTCTTGAAACATCATGACATCATAAATCAATTTATATAAGATAAAGGAATTCATAAAAATAATTTCATCACAACATGAACAAATCAATTTAATAATAGGGATAAAAACAGAACCCTTTATTATCTTAGATGGAAAATCATTTTGATAAAACACTTGAACTCCATTCTTGAGGAAAATATCCTTTCTTCTTAAAAAACATTTTTCCTTTCATAACATGTCATAAAACTTTAAAATAAAAGAATTTGATTAAAAATAAACTTGAAAACTTGTAAAGGAAGCTTTTTGGAAACAATGTTTTAAAAATCCATTCATGCCGTATAAGTTAAAAAAAACATTCTTCGTACTTTTGTCGGAAAGTCAAAAAGTACCTCGGATGAAAAACGACAAAAGATTCCTTTCATATCTTTTACAAAAAAAATACTTACCGAAGGGTAAAATTGGATATAAACTATTGTAGAAGGATGGAAATAATATTACATATTGAGGGAACATGGATGTGGATGATAAAATACACCCCAGTAATTACCAAAGTAAATACAATCTCGGATAAAAGTGAGATTGTGATATTTCCCTTACCTTAGGTCCGATTTGCTTTGTTCGTGTCCGAAGCTCCTGTATAATGGTTTAAATAATGTTATTGACTTATTCCAGAATCATACATATTGATATGATATCATATATGGTCATATTATTAGCTTCTTGTTAGTAATATTTCATTGTTACTTGTTACTCGGGTCTTTATAACTTTTTGTTCTTATGCGTGTTTTGTCGAATAAATTCTTATTCTTATCTTTAGGTTATAGATAATTCATTTACAGAATGGTATTAGTGTAGTATATACCATATTCATTCATTCAATTCATTTATATAATCATTATGAAATGAAGATCATGTAGAACGAGTCGCATCACATCGTGGAGACGGTATTCCGTACGTACGCACGAGTGATGATATCGTTCCTATGATCGTGGAATTGTATTGGAGTATATATATATATTATTTCAGTATCAATATTACTTCCTAATAATCATATATAGTTACTCATTACACCATTATACCCATCCTTGTAAGGTGATGGTGGAAAAATAGATTACACCACGGCGTGGAGACGGTATTCCGTACGTACGCACGCGCGGTGATTTCATTTTTCCGTAGGATGGATAGAAGGTGAATTAGGGTTGTTTCATATTTATAATAACATATCAGTATGTAAGTAATACTGATGTTATTACTTTATCATGAAACAACTAAAGAAGAAGAAGTTGAAGAAGAAAGAAATTGAAAAGATCGGTAATGGATATTACCTCTTCTTTGGAACGCCTCTTTGAATCCTCCACTTAAGGAACTAAGATTGGTCTTTGGAGAAGACCAGGACCTCTAGGATTATTCTAGGGAAGTGGAGAGGAGAAAATTTCAGGGGTTGGCCGAGCTTGAGTGCTCAAATTGGTGTGAGGAGGAGGGGGAGGAGGTGCCCTTTTATAAGGGAGGAGAGGGGCACCTTAGGAATATCTCAAAATATTATTTTATATTAAAGTCAAAATCGGTTTATAATGGTTCCAAAGGGTCTTATTTCGAAGCTAAAGTGGGTATGGGTCTAAATCCTATCAACCAATAGGATTTAGACAAGTTTAGGGTATTATTTTAACCTTATCAATTAGATTTAACTCTAAGTTAATTAATTTAACTTTTACCGTGTCTTTTTGTTTTCTTTCACTATATGGTTAATACACTTACTATAACATGCCAAACGAACCCCAAATTGTTTATTATTAATATATATATCATTATCTAAGTCATTTGTCCGAACCTTAGATTTTTAGGAATACAATAACAATTAATAATATAATATTTGATTTAAAAACTATTTTGTGTCAATTTTGACACTATTTGATATATGATTTTTGTGAAAGTCATAACAGAATTATATGTTCAAAACAAGTTGATTAAATCAACATTAATATATCATAGTAACCTATAAAATTAGTGGAATTCATAAAAAGTCTTAAATTACATTTATTTTGGTATTTATATTATCAATTTTGTCAATATTTCATTAATAAGATAATTACTGCATCATCATTGTGTCATAAATAAATTAAATTATTTGATGTCTAAAAATTACAAATAAAATATCATCATTTAGGAAATCTTTTTATCTTTCTAATGAATATTTACAATTGAATTTATCTTATGTATAACCCCATATTAAAAATGATTTACTTATTAAACTTTGATTTTAACTATTTTAACCCTTCTTTAAATAAATTAATAATAAATGTCCTAATCTAATCCAAGTGGGCCTAAATGGTCATATTTTATTCCTAAGTTTGTTTTTGGTCGAATTACACTTGTCCAATAGAATTAGGACATGTGTTAGGGTAATATTAATATCATATTTACCCTTAGTTACCCTATTTACTATTAACCGCGGTAAAAAAAAGTAAAAAGTTACTATTCAACAAAAATTATTTTTATCTCATTGAACCACATTTTACTTACTGATATCAACCGTGTCTGTCGGATTTTCGAAATTCCATTCACAGAAGCGGTAAAATTAAGTTTTATGCAAAATTCAGTTTTTAACCTACCACTTAGTGGTTTCACTATTCATCAGAAATTGAAAGTTTTCAGAAAAATACCAAAATTTCACCCTAGGCTAATTTCGATATTCTGAGTCCAAAAATGAAGTCCATTTTGAAAAATAAAATTTATAAAATTTCAAAAAGTGGTTATTACTATTCATAACGGCTAGTTTTAATAGCATATTGTTGTTTAGTGAAACTCGGTATTGCGTACGACGCAAGCTATCGAGGAAGGTCGTGATTACGTGTAAAGCAAGCCAAGCAAGTGTTGTGTAGAAAAAGATTCCTTTGATGATTTATATAACATAAAAGTCTCGGGTGTTACACCCATCGGATGTGCGGTGCGCGCGGTATGACCGATTATGTCGTTTTCAGCAGCTCAGCGTGCGCTAAAATGGCGCGTTGGGGGGTCAAAACCACCCGAACGACCTCGAAATGCCATGAAACCGTACGAAAACAGCCGTTGTGTGAATTCTGAAATGGTCGGGCAGAAGGCACGTCAATCAGAGGTATCGTTTGACTGCAGTGACCGGAAACGCGTTTCTGGTGTCATAAAACACCAGAAACGACGTGAGACGGTCGAATTCGGAACAACCGTACTCCGAATGACCTGAAACCACACGGAAACATTAGGAATATTATTTGTGACGTGTAGGAGGAGACAGAACGCCCATCGGACGTGCGGTGCGCCCGGTACGACCGATTGTTTCATTTTCAGCAGCTCGGCGCGCGCTAAAATGGCGCGTTGGGGGGTCAAAACCACCCGAACAACCTCGGAATGCCATGAAACCGTACGAAAACAGCCGTTGTGTGAATTTTGAAATGTTCGGGTAGATGGCACATCAATCGGAGGTGTCGTTTGACCGCGGTGACCGGAAACGCGTTTTCGGTGTCATAAAACACCATAAACGGCGTGAGACGGTCGAATTCGGAACAAACGTGCTCCGAATGACCTGAAACCACACGAAAACATTGAGAATATTATTCGTGACGTTTAGGAGGAGACATCATGCCCATCGGACGTGCGGTGCACGCGGTACGACCGATTGTGTCGTTTTCAGCAGCTCGGCGCGCGCTAAAATGGCGCGTTGGGGGGTCAAAACCACCCGAACGACCTCAGAATTCCATGAAACCGTACGGAAAAGGACGTTATGTGAATTGTGAAATGGTCGGGCAGACGACACATCAATCGGAGGTGTTGTTTGACTGCGGTGACCGAACACCAGAAACGGCGTGAGACGGTCGAATTCGGAGAAAACGTGCTCCGAATGACCTGAAACCACACGAAAACATTAGCAATATTATTCGTGACGTGTAGGAGGAGACAGAACGCCCATCGGACGTGCGGTGCGCACGGTACGGCTGATTGTGTCGTTTTTAGCAGCTCGGCACGCGCTAAAATGGCGCGTTCTGGGGTCAAAACCACCCGAACGACCTCGGAATGTCATTAAACCGTACGACAACAGCCGTTGTGTGATTTTTGAAATGGTCGTGCAAACAGAATGCCAATCAGAGGTGTCGTTTGACCGCGGTGACCGGAAACGCATTTTCGGTGTCATAAAACACCAGAAACGGCGTGAGTCGGTCGAATTTGGCGCAAATATGATCCGAATGACCTGAAACCACACGAAAACATTAGAAATATTATCCGTGACGTGTAGTAGGAGACGTCATGCCCATCGGACGTGCGGTGCACGTGGTACGACCGATTGTGTCATTTTCAGCAGCTCGACTCGCGCTAAAATGGCGCGTTGGGGGGTCAACCCCCCCTTCCCCCCGAACGACCTCAGAATGCCATGAAACCATACTACAACAGCCATTGTGTGATTTGTGAAATGGTCGGGCAGACGTCACGTCAATCGGAAGTTTCGTTTGACCGCGGCGACCGGAAACGCGTTACTGGTGTCATAAAACACCAGAAACGGACTGAGACGGTCGAATTCAGAGCAAACGTGCTCCGAATGACATGAAACCACACGAAAACATTAGTAATATTATTCCTGACGTGTAGTAGGAGACGACACACCCATCAGACATGCGATGCGTGCGGTACGGTCGATTATGTCGTTTTCAGCAGCTCGGCGCGTGCTAAAATGGCGCGTTGGGGGGTCAAAACCACCCGAACGACCTCGTAATGCCATGAAACCGTACTAAAACAGCCGTTGTGTGAATTGTGAAATGGTTGGGCAGACGACACATCAATCAGAGGTGTCATTTGACCGTAGTAAATGGAAACGCGTTTCTGGTGTCATAAAACACCAGAAACGGCGTGAGACGGTCGAATTCGGAGAAAACGTGCTCCAAATGACCTGAAACCACATGAAAACATTAGAAATATTATTCGTAACGTGTAGTAGGAGACGACACGCCCATCGGACGTGCGGTGCACGCAGTACGGTCGATTGTGTCGTTTTCAGCAGCTCGACGCGTGCTAAAATGGCGCGTTGTGGGGTCAAAACCACCCGAATGACCTCGGAATGCCATTAAACCGTACGAAAACAGCCGTTGTGTGATTTGTGAAATGGTCGTGCAGACGGCACGTCAATCATAGGTGTCGTTTGACCGCGGTGACTGGAAAACACCAGAAACAGCGTGAGACGGTCGAATTCGGAGCAAACGTGCTTTGAATAACCTGAAATCACACGTAAACATTAAGAATATTATTGGTGACGTGTAGGAGGAGACGGCACGACCATCGGACGTGCGGTGCGCGTGGAACGGCCAATTGTGTCATTTTCAGCAGCTCAGCGCGCGCTAAAATGACGCGTTGGGGGGTCAAAACCATCCGAACGACCTCGGAATGCCATGAAACCGTACGACAATTTCCGTTGTGTGATTTGTGAAATGGTCGGGGAGACGGAACGTTAATCGGATGTGTCGTTTTACCGTGGTGACCGGAAACACGTTTCCTGTGTCATAAAACACCAGAAACGATGTGAGGTGGTCTAATTCGGAGCAAACGTGCTCCGAATGACCTGAAACCACACGAACACATTAGGAATATTATTCGTGACGTGTAGGAGGAGACGTCACGCCCATCGGACGTGCGGTGCGCACGGTACGACCGATTGTGTTGTTTTCTGCAGCTCGGCTCGCGCTAAAATGGGGCGTTGGGGGGTCAAAACCCCTCAAACGGCCTCGTAATGCCATGAAACCATACGAAAACAACCTTTGTATGAATTTAGAAATGGTCGGGCAGACCGCACACCAATCGGAGGTGTCGTTTGACCACGGTGACCGAAAACACGTTTCTGGTGTCATAAAACACCAGTAACGGCGTGAGACGGTCGAATTCGGAGCAAACGTGTTCCAAATGACCTGAAACCACACGAAAATATTATGAATATTATTCGTGACATGTAGAAGGAGAGGGAATGCCCATCGGATGTGCGGTGCGTGCGGTACGACCGATTATGTCGTTTTCAGCAGCTCAGCGTGCGCTAAAATGGCGCGTTGGGGGGTCAAAACCACCCGAACGACCTCGGAATGCCATGAAACCGTACGAAAACAGCCGTTGTGTGAATTCTGAAATGGTCGGGCAGAAGGCACGTCAATCAGAGGTATCGTTTGACTGCAGTGACCGGAAACGCGTTTCTAGTGTCATAAAACACCAGAAACGACGTGAGACGGTCGAATTCGGAACAAACGTACTCCGAATGACCTGAAACCACACGGAAACATTAGGAATATTATTCGTGACGTGTAGGAGGAGACAGAACGCCCATCGGACGTACGGTGCGCCCGGTACGGCCGATTGTGTCATTTTCAGCAGCTCGACGCGCGCTAAAATGGCGCGTTGGGGGGTCAAAACCACCCGAACAACCTCGGAATTCCATGAAACCGTACGAAAACAGCCGTTGTGTGAATTTTGAAATGTTCGGGTAGACGGCACATCAATCGAAGGTGTCGTTTGACCGTGGTGACCGGAAACGCGTTTCCGGTGTCATAAAACACCATAAACGGCGTGAGACGGTCGAATTTGGAACAAACGTGCTCCGAATGACCTGAAACCACACGAAAACATTGAGAATATTATTCGTGACGTTTAGGAGGAGACATCATGCCCATCGGACGTGCGGTGCACGCGGTACGACCGATTGTGTCGTTTTCAGCAGCTCGGCGCGCGCTAAAATGGCGCGTTGGGGGGTCAAAACCACCCGAACGACCTCATAATTCCATGAAACCGTACGGAAAAGGCCGTTATGTGAATTGTGAAATGGTCGGGCAGACGACACATCAATCGGAGGTGTCGTTTGACTGCGGTGACCGAACACCAGAAACGGCGTGAGACGGTCGAATTCGGAGCAAACGTTCTTCGAATGACCTGAAACCACACGAAAACATTAGAAATATTATTCGTGACGTGTAGGAGGAGACAGAACGCCCATCGGACGTGCGGTGCGCGCGGTACGGCCGATTGTGTCGTTTTTAGTAGCTCGGCGTGCTAAAATGGCGCGTTGAGGGGTCAAAACCATCCGAACGACCTCGGAATTCCATGAAACCGTTCGACAATAACCGTTGTGTGATTTTTGAAATGGTCGGGCAGACGACGCATCAATCGGAGGTGTCGTTTGACTGCGGTGACCAGAAACGCGTTTCCGGTGTCATAAAAGACCAGAATCGGCCTGAGACGGTCGAATTCGGAGTAAACGTGCTCCGAATGACCTGAAACCACAAGAAAACATTAAGAATGTTATAAGTGACATGTAGGAGGAGACGGCATGCCCATCAGACGTGCGGTGCGCACGGTACGGCCGATTGTGTCGTTTTCAGCAGCTCGGTGCGCTCTAAAATGACGCGTTGGGGGGTCAAAACCACCCGAAAGACCTCGGAATACCATGAAACCGTACGACAACAGCCGTTGTGTGAATTTTGAAATGTTTGGGCAGAAGACACATTAATCGGAGGTGTCGTTTGACCGCGGTGACCGGAAACGCGTTTTCGGTGTCATAAAACACCAGAAACGGCGTGAGACGGTCGAATTCGGAGCAAACGTGCTCCGAATGACCTGAAACCACAAAAAAACATTAGGAATATTATTTGTGACCTTTAAGAGGAGACGACACACCCATCGGACGTGCGGTGCGTGCGGTACGGCCGATTGTGTCGTTTTCAGCAGCTCGGCACGCGCTAAAATGGCGCGTTAGGGGGTCAAAACAACCCGAACGACCTCAGAATGTCATTAAACTGTACGAAAATAGCCTTTGTCTGATTTTTGAAATGATCGTGCAGACGGAACATCAATCATAGGTGTCGTTTGACCGCGGTGACCGGAAACGCGTTTCCGGTGTCATAAAACACCAGAAACGGCGTGAGACGGTCGAATTCGTAGCAAACGTGCTCCGAATGACCTGAAACCACACAAAAACATTAGTAATATTATTCATGACATGTAGGAGGAGACGACACGCCCATCGGACGTGCGGTGCCCACGGTACGGCCGATTTCTGTCGTTTTCAGCAGCTCGGTGCGCGCTAAAATGGCGCGTTGGGGGGTTAAAACCACTCGAACGACCTCGGAATGCCATGAAACCGTACGACAATAGCCGTTGTATGATTTTTGAAGTGGTCGGACAGACAGCATGTCAATCAGAGGTTTCGTTTGACCGCAGTGACCGGAAACGCGTTTACAGTGTCATAAAACACCAGAAACGGCTTGAGACGGTCGAATTCGGAGCAAACTTGCTCCGAATGACCTGAAACCACACAAAAACATTAGGAATATTATTTGTGACATGTAGGAGGAGATGAAACGCCCATCAGACGTGCAGTACGCGCGGTACGTCCGATTGTGTCGTTTTCAGCAGCTTGACGCGCGCTAAAATGGCGTGTTGGGGGGTCAAAACCACCCGAATGACCTCAGAATTCCATTAAACCGTACGACAACAGCCTTTGTGTGAATTGGGAAATGATCAGGCAGAAGGCACGTCAATCAGAGGTATCGTTTGACCGCGGTGACCGGAAACGCGTTTCCGGTGTCATAAAACACCAGAAACGGCGTGAGATGGTCGAATTCAGAGCAAACGTGATCCTAATGACATGAAACCACACGAAAACATTAGGAATATTATTCGTGACTTGCAGGAAGAGACGGCACGCCCATCGGACGTGCGGTGCGCGCGGTACGACCGATTGTGTCGTTTTCAGCAGCTCGGCGCGCGCTAAAATGGCACGTTGGGGGAAAAAACCACCAGAACGACCTCAGAATTCCATGAAATCGTACGACAACAGCCGTTGTGTGAATTTTGAAATGTTTGGGTAGACTACACATCAATCGGAGGTGTCGTTTGACCGCGGTGACCGAAAACGCGTTTCTGGTGTCATAAAACACCATAAACGCGCGTGAAACGGTCTAATTCGGAACAAATGTGCTCCGAATGACCTGAAACCACACGGAAACATTAGGAATATTATTCGTGATGTGTATGAGGAGACGACACACTCATCGGATGTGCGGTGCGCGCGGTACGACCAATTGTGTCGTTTTCAGCAGCTCGGCGCACGCTAAAATGGCGCGTTGGGGGGTCAAAACCACCCGAACAATCTCAGAATGCCATGAAACCGTACGAAAAGAGACGTTGTGTGAATTGTGAAATGTTCGGGCATACGACACATCAATCAGAGGTGTTGTTTGACCGTGGTGACTGGAAACGCGTTTACGATGTCATACAACACCAGAAACGGCGTGAGACGGTCGAATTCGGAGCAAACGTGCTCCGAATGACCTGAAACCACATGAAAACATTAGAAATATTATTCGTGACCTTTAGGAGGAGACGGCACGCCTATTAGACGTGTGGTGCGCGCAGTACGGCCGATTGTGTCGTTTTCAGCAGCTCGGCGCACGCTAAAATGGCGCGTTGGGGGGTCAAAACCATCCGAACGAACTCGGAATGCCATTAAACCGTACGAAAGAAGCCGTTGTGTGATTTTTGAAATTTTCGGGTAGACATCACGTCAATCGGAGGTGTCGTTTGACCACGGTGACCGGAAACGCGTTTCCGGTGTCATAAAACACCAAAAACGGCCTGAGATGGTCGAATTTGGAGCAAACGTGCTCCGAATGACCTGAAACCACACGAAAACATTAGGAATATTATTCGTGACATGTAGGAGGAGACGGAACGCCAATCAGACATGCGGTACGCGCGGTACGGCCGATTGTGTCGTTTTCAGCAGCTCGGTGCGCGCTAAAATGGCGGTTTGGGGGGTCAAAACCACCCGAACGACCTTGAAATGCCATGAAACCATAATAAAATAGCTGTTGTGTGAATTGTAAAATGGTCGGGCAGACAGCACGTCAATCGGAGGTGTCGTTTGACCGCGGTGACCGAAAACGCGTTTTCGGTGTCATAAAACACCAGAAACGGCGTGAGACGGTCAAATTCGGAGCAAACATGATCCGAATGACCTGAAACCACATGAAAATATTAGGAATATTATTTGTGACGTGTAGGAGGAGATGACATGCCTGTCGGACATGCGGTGTGCGCGGTACGGCCGATTGTGTCGTTTTCATTAGCTCGATGCACGCTAAAATGGCGCGTTGGGGGGTCAAAACCACTCGAATGACCTCGGAATGCCATTAAACCGTATGACAACAGCCGTTGTCTGATTTTTAAAATGGTCATGCAGACGACACATCAATCAGAGGTTTCGTTTGACCGCGGTGACCAGAAACACGTTTCCGATGGCATAAAACGCCAGAAACGGCGTGAGACGGTCGAATTTGGAGAAAACGTGCTCCGAATGACCTGAAACCACACGAAAACATTAGGAATATTATTCGTGACGTGTAGGAGGAGACTACACGCCCATCGGACGTGCGGTGTCCGCGGTACGGCCAATTGTGTCATTTTCAGCAGCTCGGCGCGCGCTAAAATGGCGCGTTGGGGGGTCAAAACCACCCGAACGACTTCGGAATGCCATGAAACCGTACAACAACAGAAGTTGTGTGATTTTTGAAATGTACGGGTAGATGTCACGTCAATCGGAGATGTCGTTTGACCGCAGTAACCAGAAACGCCTTTCTGGTGTCATAAAACACCAAAAACGGCGTGAGACGGTCGAATTCAGAGAAAACGTGCTCTGAATGACTTGAAACCACACAAAAACATTAGGAATATTATTCATGACGTTTAGGAGGAGACGAAACGCCCATCGGACGTGCGGTGAATGCGGTACGGCCGATTGTGTCATTTTCAGCAGCTCGGCGCACGCTAAAATGGCGCGTTGGGGGGTCAAAACCACCCGAACGACCTTGGAATACAATGAAACCGTACAAAAACATCCGTTGTGTGATTTGTGAAATGGTCAGGCAGACGGAACGTCAATCAGAGGTGTCCTTTGACCGTGTTTCTGGTGTCATAAAACACCAGTAACGGCCTGAGACGGTCGAATTCGGAGCAAACGTGATCCGAATGACCTAAAACCACACAAAAACATTAGTAATATTATTCATGACGTGTAGGGGGAGACGGCACGCCCATCGGATGTGTGGTGCGCGCGGTACGACCGATTGTGTCATTTTTAGCAGCTCGGCACGCGCTAAAATGGCGCTTTGGGGGGGTCAAAACCACCCGAACGACCTCGGAATGCCATGAAACCGTACGAAAACAGCCCTTTTGTGATTTTTGAAATTGTTGGGCAGAAGACACGTCAATCAGACGTGTCGTATGACAGCGGTGACCGGAAACGCGTTTCCGGTGTCATACAACATCAGAAACGGCGTGAGACGGTCGAATTCAGAGTAAACATGCTCTGAATGACCTGAAACCACACTAAAATATTAGGAATATTATTCGTGACGTGTAGGAGGAGACATCATGCCCATTAGACGTGCGGTGCGCGCGGTACGGCCGATTGTGTCTTTTTCAGCAGGTCGGCGCGTGCTAAAATGACGCGTTGGGGGGTCAAAACCACCCTTCGACCACGGAATGCCATGAAACCGTACGACAATAGCCTTTGTGTGGTTTTTGAAATGTTCGTGCAGACGGCACGTCAATCGGAGGTGTCGTTTGACCACGGTGATCGGAAACGCATTTTCGGTGTCATAAAATACCAGAAACGGCGTGAGATGGTTGAATTCGGAGAAAACGTGCTCCGAATGACCTGAAACCACACAAAAACATTAGGAATATTATTCGTGACATGTAGGAGGAGACGACACACCCATCGGATGTGCGGTACGCATTGTACGACCGATTGTGTCGTCTTCAGCAGCTCGGCGCGCGCTAAAATGGCGCGTTGGGGGGGGGGGGGGTCAAAACCACGCGAACGACCTCTGAATTCCATGAAACCGTACGAAATCAGCCGTTGTGTGATTTTTGAAATGGTTGTGTAGACTACACGTCAATCGGAGGTGTCGTTTAACCGCGGTGACCGGAAACGCGTTTCCGGTGTCATAAAACACCAGAAACGGCGTTAGACGGTCGAATTCGGAGAAAACATGCTCCGAATGACCTGAAACCACACGAAAACATTAAGAATATTATTCTTGACGTGTAGGAGGAGACGACACACCCATCAGATGTGCGGTGCGCACAGTACGACTGATTGTGTCGTTTTCAGCAGCTCGGCGTGCGCTAAAATGGCGCGTTGGGGGGTCAAAACTGCCCGAACGACCTCATGATGCTATGAAACCGTACGACAACAGCCGTTTTGTGATTTTTGAAATGTTCGGGCAGACGACATGTCAATCAGAGGTTTCATTTGACCGCGGTGACCAGAAACGCATTTCCGGTGTCATAAAACACCAGAAACGGCGTGAGATGGTCGAATTCGAAGCAAACGTGCTCCGAATGACCTGAAATGATAGCATTTATTAAATTTGAGGTTTTAAATTATTATAGCACCATTATTTGATGTCAGATTTAATTTTATTATATGTATATAATAACTGAATAATTATGTCCAATTTATGTTTGTTTTTTTTTGTTTTTTTTTGTCTTATTGTAGGTTTATTGAAGCAGAAGATTGAAATGGATGGACTTGCTCGGATCGTTGAAGCACGTTTATCATTTATTGTTTATGACGATCTTGATGTTTATGCTGTTTGAAATTGTTTTCCATTTTTTATGATTTTTACATTGTTTTATCTCTGATTTTAAATCGTGAAGGAAAAAAAACACAATTCGTATATTTCATTAAAAAAATGAAAAATATTTTATTTAATATTATATATATATTTCTTTAATATATATATATATATTAAAATATTTAAAACATATTATATATATATATTTAATAATATTTTATTTAATAATATATATATAAATATTTTCTTTAATATATATATATATATTATTTAATATATATATATATATATATTTCTTTCAGTTGGAATTTTTTTTTTAAAAAAAATTCCCAGGGTAGCGACCGCCAAGCGGTCGCTTAAGGCCAAAATTTCGACCACCTATAGCGACCGCCATTGGCGGTCGCTATTGGCCTACAGCGACGAAGCTGAAGCGACCGCCAATGGCGGTCGGTGGGCGGTCTCTATAGGCCTATAGCGACCGCCAATGGGGGTCGCTAATGCCTGATTTTTTAGTAGTGTCTACTCGAAAAACATCGAGAACTCCACTGCCCAACTCTACCGAAGGCCCTACTCAGGAAGCATTAAGGACTCTACTCAGGAAGTGTCAAAGACTTCACTACCCAATATCTATTGAAGGGTATACTCATAAAGTGTTGAAGACTCCACTTCCTAGTCTCTACTGGTGGATCTACTCAGAAATTTTTGAGGACTCCACTATCCAACTCTACTGGAAGGTCTACTCAGAAAGCGTCAAGGACTCCACTGCCTAGCTCTATTGGAGGGTACAACTCATTAGTAATTTAGGACTCTGTTACCTAGCTATATTGGAGGATACCACTCAATAAGTCTCTGGTGACCCTGCACGATCACTATCGTCGTCGAGCATCGCCTAACCAAGCATCATGCCTGAAACATTCCATATCATATCTCGAAATCCACAACTGAGGGCACCATTGTGTTCTACATGGAAAACCACTAAGGATAGGATGCTCATGGGACAAAATACGAGTTCAAATGAAGGAGATACAAAAGATTGAAATTTCATGAAAATGAACCAAGTAGTACATTGTGTGTCGGTGACCCACACGATGTGTGGTCCTGCTCTGCTGCCTGGTCGTATCATTTCCATCACATAGATTGTTGGTCATGTAGTACTACACAGTTTGTAAAGGTACTACATGACGTGTCTCAGCCAAAATCCTGGTGAACGCATAAGGATCATCACTAATCTAATGTAAAAAACATAATTCCATTAATATACCTATGAAAATTGACCCAGATGGCCAAATAGATCACACATTTGCGATCCTCATAGAAAAACACTTGGGATAGGCTATTCACTTGTCCAAATCAGACAACTGGTGATAAATTCACATTTCACCATTTAATTCCCAAAGGGTGCTTCGTGGGTCTATGCCACGAACACAAATTAAATATCCCATATTGATCTCAAAACAAACGCCTCAATATCAGGGCCACAACGTCATAAAAGGTTCATCATTATGACACTATATGAAGAACATATGTATGATACAAGATTCCACAACAACAACAATAATAATATAGAGAGTTTCATGGACCCAAGTCACAAGTCATAAAAAGGCATTCATTAGTGGTCTTGAAATGTTCGTCTCAAATTTAGGGTCATGTTACTACTGATAGTTCGTCAATCTGACACCGTATGAAGAAGTTACAACCAGATTAAAGGTTTGACAACCAAAATAATAATAATATTATTATATTAATATTATATTTTTTTAATTCACAATCAAATTGAGAGGCACTCACTAGGATTTCTCCCCTTTAATGTACACACCTCCAGACAACTATTCATCCTCCTTTAATTCCTTTAACTAGTACCCAACCCGTGAATTTGCATGACATAATTAATTAATTAGAAATTCAAATACAAACAATCATAATTTAAAGTTTAGATTATTGAAATATGTAGAGAGAAATAAATGCTAGAATAAAAAATAGTTGATACTTAAAACAAAATTGAATTACAATTAAACAGTTGAACATAGGAATTTAAATTTGATAGGTTTATTCAATTTTTATTTTCATTTTGTACTGATGTTCACTGAACTGATTTTTAAGATCATCTAAAGTTTAACCGTCTCTATTGCATACAATGGTGTCTTCATCTCTTATATAAAATATTTCTTGATCAAATTAATATTTTAATTGCCTCTTCAAATAATATGTTAAGTAAAATGTGAGACAAAGTTCAAAAACTAAATGAAGTTAAAGTTACAATATTTTTAAATTCATTAGAAATATCCATCAATCAAATACATAATTTAATGTCATTTTAATTTAAAATTACAAAAATTCAACTTTCATTTCAGTATATTTCAAAATTCAGACATTTTAAAAGGGAGAGTAGAAAAACAAATCCATATTCCAATGTTCAGTGAATGATGGGCATGAAATAAAACCATCTCCAGGCGTGATTGTTCTTTGTTTCATAATACCATATCTAGGACTATCTGTTATTTGTTTCATAATACCATATTTAGGCCTACCAAGTAATTAATCATATGCATTTTTGAGTTAATATTCTATTATATTGGTTGATGAATGATCTACTCCTCTATGACATAACACTCTTTTAGTTTTAGATTCATTTAATCATCTACAACTACCTTTATGGCCTTGAATATACACTCATGATGTGATTCAATCTTTCATAGCTGTTAAAAGCAGTTTTTTCTTAGGCACATGTTGATTAATTTGACATAGACTATCTTAATGGTGTGATGAACTCAATTGCATTGAGATTCAATCTATTTTGGAAGAGACAACTCCAAAAGTCTTTTGTGTTCTTCCATGTCTTCTCTAAGAATCTCCACCTCTTATACTATCCCAAAACTCACCTAATAAACTTTCTTTCATTTATGATCAATAATAAGCACAACACTTCTGTCTTTTAGTTCCATAATTCCTCAATTTGGTCCAACAAACACAACCAATGATATCCTTGGTTCCAACATGTAATAAATATCTTTTCCAAGCTTAAATAGTATTTACACTGTGTTATTTTCCTTGGTTAGAGAGTGATTAACCCACCCACATCATAAATGTAGAATGATTTTCAGGGAAAAACCTCTTGTAAAATGGAGTTGTGGGTGAGGGTTTCTGTTAGAATTCTAGACTGTTTTAATGGCAGTAATGTTGGATATTAAATATCAGATAAATTCTGTTGATTTTTTTTATATATATACATATAAACAAATATATATATATACATATATATAATTATATATAATTATATTTAAAATAATTATTTTTTTTAGCTGAAAGGCGGCGTGGCCCATTCCGTCTTTCTGACACATTTTTTGTATTTTTTTTGACCTAGGCACATTTAAAAAAAAAAACCCAGAAAAAACTTTCTCTTCACCACACACAGTGGTCTCCTCTCTAGTGCAACAACCACTGGGTCTCCCTCATTTCCTCTACTCCAACAGGACTCCCTCTCTCTCATCCTCACACCACAATGTCGGCATAACCCCCCTCTTCATCATGCACTAATGGATGATGACCTCTCCTCTGCTACATACCACCGACGGCGACCTCCTCCTCATGCAAAAACTACCCCTCACCATGTCCATTGCTTACCCACTACTTCTCCATGCACAGAGGATTTGATCCAAGTGGGTGCACATTTTTAGGTGATTTGTGTGTTGCACGCAACGTCGACATGCGCAGTGGATTCACTTTGATTCTGGAGATCAACGCTGCACGATGAGAGCGAACACAGATCTGATCATTTTTTCGGTAACACAGTTGTGATTTTCATTCTTTATCATTTTATTTTCATGTTCATTTTTTGGGTAATTCACTTGATGGTAATTGCATGTATTTGTTTTGTTTTCATTTTTTATTGTCAGTAATTTTATATTATTTGGATGTGTATTTAATTAATTATATTTTTTCTTGATTTGATTTTTATGGGATCTTCACACATGCTTTGGTGTCATTCATGTGATACCTAATAATTAATCATGAGTGGGAGATCATTGGATAATTTATTTGTTTGAAACTTGGGCGTGCTTGTGAGAGAATTGTAAATCGCACCCAAGTGAATTCCACATGAATAAATATATTTATTGAAAAATTAATATTTTGTGTACATTTTCTATTAAAACATGCATGAGTGACACCTAAAAAAGAGATCTTATATGAGTGAACCCAACATAGATAGATATTCAACTTTGTGAGAAATGTGTCATTGCATTTCACTAAGTGATTTGATGCTAACAATGACACACAAATTATTCATCAAATTAGATAATGAAATGATGATTTGTGTAAAAAACTAGAATATTGTTTAACAACAGAGAACAAGACCTGATAGTATTTTAATTAAATTCAGAATCGGTGATAATTGAATGAATGAATATTTATATGTGAGAATTAAATAATTATCATTTCATTCACCTAAACAGACATCACAACTCTGATACTTCTGTCTCCACCTGTTTCCTCCGTAGATTAATTTAGTTCACTTAGATAGTTTTAGTTAATTTTAAATAATAATTTTTAAATAGTTGTTTAGTATTTATAATTTTTAATTGTTAATCACATTTAAAACTCATCTGCCTGAACATTTTTCGAAGAGGATATTCTTTGTGTCTATGCACATTCTCTATGACATCCCGACCCATATGCCACTTAAATGGTGCCCTAAGCTGGTGGGTCACATGACCTCAAGAACACCTCCCTGTGCATCAGAGGCTGCAGAATAGCAGCGAGGGCCTAGGGTGTGTCTGTGGGGAGACTAT
Organism: Viscum album; assembly: GCA_963277665.1. Lineage (NCBI taxonomy): Eukaryota > Viridiplantae > Streptophyta > Magnoliopsida > Santalales > Viscaceae > Viscum > Viscum album. The sequence continues at coordinate 1,992,955,939 of OY728131.1, read as the reverse complement.
GCCCTCAGTTTAGAGTAGCACATTTGTGAAATAGTTAGATAAATGACGGAAGCATATGTAAACAGATGGCACAACATAAACAAGCACTATAATTAATGGACTGGTAACCCACCTTAGCCGAAGCATAAATAATAATTCAAGCACTAAATAACAATTAAAAGTAGTAAAATGATAAAATACAATAGATAATGATTTCATGTCTCTAAAAGTAGGGAAAACATGTATACATGGAACTAGGTAGTCAATACAACACATGCTATACACAAGGCACAAAAAGGAAAAAAGTTTATCCAAGCATCTCGAGCCCCAGTCCGATCATTTACTACCAAGATCTCATCCTAAATCATGCATGTAGCCACACATCCATAAGTGGATGCTTCCTCTTATCTACACCTGCAAACATATGGTCTGCCCGGGTACCATCGGCGACCTAAATAGGGTGTGAGATAAACTCATTAGATCACCACCAACGACGTCTATAAATAATCAGCATGTGTATATAACATGGTAGTGTGTGGATATAATAATAAAAAGAAGTAATAATAACTATAAATGGGTCGGCTCTGGTTCCTAAAGGAGAATTGGGCAGACTCTACCTACTTCTGCCCATGCCGAAATATCTTTGAAAGAATCAAGGGTCGCAATGCTCAATATCATAGTATAAGGGACGCCATGCCTAGTATCACAGTATAAAGGACTCCATGCCCAGTATCACAGTACAAGGGATGTTATGACCAATATCATAGTATAATAAGGGTCACCATACTTGTATCACAGTATAAGGGACACCATTCCCAGTATCACAATATAAGGGATTCCATGCCCATATCAGAGTATAAGGACGCCATGTCCAATATCACATTAATAATAAGGCATGACATGTATGTATCATAGTATAGGGACATCATGCCCATATATATATAACATGCATAAGGGTCATCATGACTATTTAGATATAATAAGGATCACCATGCCTATTAAATATAACAAGGGTTCATCATGCCCATACATCAACAATGATAAGCATCAATGACTTTAATACGAGCCGATGGGTAAGTCATAAATCATTATAATTTAATAATAATAAGGACATCACTATTTTTTCATTTAATCAGGTGACGTGTTCATTCCACTTTCATACAGTTCAACTCATTATATTTGATAAGGGCAATGGCCATGCCGCGCCACTATATTCATCTGCTGTCAATATGATCTTTCATTTGAAAGTAAAGAAAAACACATTGATAGGTGTCTTGGATTTATAACCATGAAATCCAATTAAGAATTTAAGAGGGAACACCCAAAGGAATGGCTCACTCTGAGGTTGTATGACCTCTAGTATCTCAAGGGATCTAACAAGGTCAATGGGTTCCAGAATAGACAACCAATTTAAGATAGATGAAAATTAGGGGCAATGCACAGTGAAACAGTGTGAGGCACACATAACATGTTATAAAACATCAATAATTTAAGGGATAGTTACTCGAACATCTACCTCATTCTTGTAGAGGAGTACTCATCTAGTATCGTTTGTTGGTTTGGTCCATATCGGGAGAAAATGACAAAATAGACAAATGCCCTGAAAATAAGGAATAAGAGCCTACACCCAGATAACTCCATTGAGGAGAAGAGAAATGAAGAAGGGCACAATATGAATAGATATATTACTAGCTTTCATCCAACAAGATAGAAAACACAAGAATCAGAGTCTGGATGACAAAGAAATCCAAGAACCTAGCTTAGGGATCTAAGGGGCTCAAATGGGAGAACCTCGTGTGTGTGGGAGATAATGAAAGAAAGAAGGGGTGAGGAAAAAAGAAAAGGGGTCTTCACATTTAAAAACATTTCTCGACATTTACATGGCGTTTAAATGATTTACTCATCATGTAATGCTCGAGCTCACCTCTCTAGGAAAGTCCATTACACGTCTTGAATAGGCATTCCCAGTCCATTACACGTCATGTATTGAATACACGCCATGCATTTCAAATACATGTCATGTATTTAGCCTAAAAGCAGCCTTAATCCCCTACTTCCTTCTTTATAAAACACCCAACTAGACAATGGGCTCGACTTTAGGTTCTTAGAAAAAAATAAAACTTAAACAAGAGTTTAACTGAAAAATAAAAAGGATTCGTACCTCATATAAAAACCAGGTTCTTACAGTATTCCCCCTTAAAGTAACTCATCCTCGAGTTCACCTTCCAAGGGAAGTGAAATGCTATTTGAAAACAACTTTGGACACTAAGCACATATGTTTGTCTCCCACTCCCAAGTCTCATCCTATACCTGGTCATGCTACCATAAAATCCACACTAAAGGGGAAAACTGGTCTCAGGGAGCCTTCGTTCTCTAGTCAACGATGTTTATGGGATTCCCCTCAAAAGAAGCATCAATATCTAACTCAACATCCTTAGGATCAAATGTATGATACAGGTCAACAAGATATCAATGAAGCTATGAAATTTGGAAGACATGGTGCATGGCACGGTACCTATGAGGTAATAGCAAATGATAGGCTACTGACACAACTTCTCTCCAGAATCACAAATGGACTGAAAAAGTGTGGGGACAACTTCCCTTGCCTCTATATCCGTTTATTCCCAAGTTTGGGCGATACCCATAAGAAAACATGATCCTCGACCTCAAACTCTAGAGGTCGTCGAAGATGATCGACATAATATTTCTAGATAGACTAATCAATAGACATCCACTTACTGATCAACTTGACCTACTTTGAAGTCTCTTGAAGGAGATGAGGACCCAGTAGCGCTACCTCTCCTGCCTCTAACTAGCACAAGGATGATCAGCAAAACCTGCCGTATAAGGCCTCATAGGGAGTCATCTAAATTTTCACCTAAAAACTATTATTGTAGGCATACTCAATGAGTGTGATATGATTTTCTCAAGAATAGCTAAAATTAAGGATGCATGTTTGGAGCGTGTCCTTCAACACCTGTATAGTCTGTTCGGATTGGACATCGGTTTGAGGGAGAAAGTCTATGCTCAGAAGCACCTATGTAAACATAGATTTTTGTAACCCCTACTAGAACCTTGATGTGAAATGAGAATACCTATATGAAATGATGATATGAGGGACTTCGTGTAGACGTATAATTTTCACGACCCGACCCAAGATGGAGTTCAAGCCGCAACTACCCCAAGCCCACCTCCATAGGCCAGGGGTGAAACCAGCACCAAAGGCATATCTAACATGGGGAGGCCTTTTCCTAAGTACCTGTATGCACACACACAACCATCTCGATGTAGAAGTTCAAAGGGAAATAGTAAAGGATGCAACACAACTAGAAAGTAAACTAAGCATGCATAACATCTAGGGTGTACAAAAGTATGACAACGCAAACTGAAAAGTTAAGGGAAAAAATACACTCTCAACTAGAAATATGTCTCAACCTGAAAAAACTGGAAAAGTAAACTACTAAGAGATACCAACTCCTAAATCCCAAGATATGACCACCGTACACGGTCCAAAGTACCAGGTATCCCTAAGCTCCTATGAAGTCATCGTTAACCTGTTCGTCATCTTCATAAGATATGACATGTGTGGGAAAAGACCATGCAGGGGTGAGTATACACACACCCATTAGGACACCCTGAAAGATAAAGGGGGACATGAAGAGATACAATAGGAATAGGAGGACTGTCGATAGTAAATAGGAAAAAGAATAGCTCAACCCAAACCAAGAGTGAAATTAACCTCGTCCAAACACAAGGGGATCAACACAGTGAGTAGATGAACTGCACATAGAGTCTTCACCACCTATAGCAGGAGAGTAGACTTATCCAACCATGAGAAGATAAACATGGAAAGAAAGTGACATACCCTGCACGTCTTCACCTCTCATGGAAAGAGAGTAACAAGATCCAAGGGTATGAATATAGAGGAATATATATATATATATATATATATATATATATGCTCAATGAAAGAATCCCAAACAAGAGAGTAAGGGGATCTCCATCACACGGATCATCCGAGGAAGAAGAGTATCCAATATTTCCAAAAGTCAAATAATGATGCCTAGTATCTCATGTGTTTGCCCAGTAGTAACTGTCTAAGTACAACCACACCTCTTCTTTGTGCCACACAGTTGAGGGGTTACAAACTTGAAGTAAAGGACTCGTGCCTCAGTATGTCAGGGGGGTTCCACTCTGTAAGTATCTGTAGAGGACTCGCGCCCATGTCGATGGGGGGGAGGGTCCACTCAGAAGTCATCGAGGACTCCACTACCCAGCTCCATTGGAGGGTACCATGTGGTAGTTGTCACATGCACCACTTCTCAGCTCACTACAGGAAAAACTAATTTTTTTGATGGGTTATTTGCGATGGGTTATTTGCGATGGGGGAATCAACCTGTTGCAAATAACTAATTATTTTCGATTGAACTAGTGGTCTCGTCCCAAAAACTTACGCGCGGTTTGCGCGCCAAACCGCACGAAAGGGTATTTGCGTCGGGTAGGCACCTTCCGTCGCAAATACCGGGAGGTGGTAAATATTATTTGTGAAGGGGAAATCCCCGTTGCAACTAGTGCGTCTGCCGGAGTGTATTTGCGATGAGACCCGTCACAAATACCCAGCGGCGGTAAAAACTATTTGTGACGGGATGTTGTCTCGTCGTAAATAGTGTGTCGGCATGTCACTTTTTGCGACGGGACCCGTCGCAAATAACCTTTTAACCGCTGACAGAAATTAATGCGGCCGAAGGTATTTGCGACGGGTCCCGTAGCAAAAAGTACTATTTGTGATGGGAATCCCGTCGCAAATATTCTCATCCCAACTAATATAACCTATATAAACCTATCATCCGTTTTTTCCTTCCTCCCCCTCAATTCCTACTTTCTCTGCTTCTCTAAACTCTAATTTTAGAGTGAAAATTTTTCAGAGTTAGTTTTTTTTACAAAGAAGTTGTGAAGCCATATACAATTGTAATAGATCAAATTTAAAGGTATTTATGTTTTATTTAATTTAGTATTTATTTCATTTTTTATATTAATTTTAATTATTGTTGATTAGTTGTAATTAAGTTATATTTTAATTGTTTTATCATCAGTATTTATTGGTAATAATAAAATGAAATTATTAGTACCAATTCTTAGTAATTAGTAATTAGTAGCTATATTTTTCAGTAATTAATAGTAATTAACGCTAATTAGTAATAATTAAGAAAAAAAGAAATAATATAGGAAAAAATAGTAATAAATATTTACAATTAGTAATAAATACTAATAATTAGTAATAAATAATAATTAGTAATAAATAATAATAATTAGTAATAAATAATAATTAGTAATAAATAATAATTAGTAATAAATAATAATAATTAGTAATAATTAGTAATAAATAGAAATAAATAGTAATAAATACTAATAAATACTAATAAATAGTAATAAATACTAATAAATAGTAATAAATAATAATAAATAGTAATAAATAGTAATAATTAGTAATAATTAGTAATAAATAGTAATAATTAGTAATAAATAGTAATAATTAGTAATAACTAGTACTCGCCCGTGTATTTGCATGACACTATAAAATAAATACTGATTTCAATAAGAAAAAATTATATTACAATGATAATAATGAACATTAATATTGAATTTATTTATGTCACAAATAATTGGTAAATATTATTGAAATGTTAGTGAAGAAAGTATTAAGACATCATTGATTAATTAAAAAACATTAGTCTAATTCAATTGTTTAAAGTTTACAACATACATGTACTATGGGCGATAGCAGTGAAGTCGGAAGGATGGGGGACCTTACATAATAGATTTTCATATGATTTAGAACAATAATTGAATTAAAAAATAAATCAAATTTACACAGCACGCTGGAAAAAAATTCACCAGCACCACCAGTACACCCTTCAGCTGGTTAGATGTGACGTTGAACAGTAACAGAAACACCTGTTTAGAAACCGTCTATTTGGGTCCCAAGTCTCATAAAAAATTTGGTGGATCAATGCCTCCAAATATGTAGATATAATATTGGGAGTATTACAGCATTCCTGACACCATAACATGCATATATAATGTCTATCATGGACATATTATAATAGAACTAATGGAAAATAATCCAAAATTTTGTCGATGAATAGAACAAATAAAAAATAGATAGTGCGTGGAATGATTTAGGGAGCTAGAGTACATATTACATAAATAAAATGTAACAGATAACATTGATTTTGAATTATGATATTGATAAAAGTTAAAAGGGATATATTTTCAAAGATGTATGTGTAATATGCATGTGCTAGATATTAAATATTAATATACAAATATATAGTATACAGAATAGGGATAACCAAAATATACTCTATCGATTAGGAATATTCATGTAATAATTGATTTTTAAAATGAACAAATAAATGAAGATAAAATAGAAGAAGAGAAGACAACACACCTGTTGTGGAGATTTGTGGAAGAAAGTAGATGTAAATTCCGCAAAGTTTAATTAACCACCAAAAACAACACAAGAATGCCTTGTCCGAGAATGATGCAAATTTTAATTAACCACCCTTAAATCATACCCTGGATGCCTTGTACAGTGCCTCATGATCCTTCCAACTAATCCAAGAATAAACCAAACATTGTGATCTAATATCAACGGATCCTATTAATATTATCCAGGAACTCTCTTCATAGAATAAATAAGATGTTTTAGTATATGTTCTAAGGCTATTATACAAAAAAAACACAAGATCTGAGTATTTTGAATTGTTATATAATTCACATATTGGGTGAAATAAATCACCAAGAACTAAAAGGAATAAAGGTTGAGTTAATAATTAAATGTTGAGAATATTTTAATATAGTGTTTCCTGTGAATACCTTTACCAAAATTATGTATACAATATCCATTATTTATAAATAAAAATTTGAAAGAATTTTTTTTTGATGAAAAATTGAGAAAACAAAAATTTTTGATGATAAAGTTTAAATATATATCTACCTTGAAGTGATTGGGTTATGAGGTAGTGAGGCTGGATTTTTGGTGATATTGTGGATAAAAAAATTTATAGAAGCATCAAAGCCCTTTAGACAACTCAAATTCTAGATAAAAATGATAGATTAGAGACCAATAATGTTGATTGTGTAATCAACAACTGAAACTGATGATAATTTAAGAAAATAATTTTTGTCAAAGCCGTTATCTAGATATGATTCGGTCGAGAAAGAGTGAAAAGAAGATCTGATTGAAAACTAAATATGAATTCAATTCCAATCAAGAGTATACATTTACCAAAACTTATATCAAAACAATACAAAATAAATGAGTACATTGTATCAACGCCAAATAAGTACAATCAGTGTTCAAAAATAACAAATTACGCATGGGTGCAACACTCAAAACATTGAACAATTTCGTACTAAAACAAGAAAAATTCAAATTCTACACCATAAAAAATGAAAAATTAGTCAGATGTGAAATTATAATCAAAATTTCTATTGGTCATCATTTACAATAAAATTTGGCAACCGAATATAATCTCATATCCTTCCTAAAATGTAAAATATGATAAAATTGTGAATTAAAATTCTTCATTTGGATTACTAACCTTTTCATGGAAACACCAAGTACTCACACCTCCTGATTATGATAAATAAGCTATATCTAAATCTAAAATTTCAAGTACTAAAAAGAGGGAAAAAGAACACAATTAATTTAATTTGGATTAAAATTTAAGGATGAGATATAGTTACCCATCATCCAACTGGTTGACATGAAAGCTACAATGGATAGTGAGGGGAACATTTTCCAGGATTCATCAAGACAAAGAAACTCAGTAGTAGATCCGAGGATCCAGTAAGAAATATGAGGCGAATCCATCACATAACTTATTTAACTATACCAACATAAAATAAGTACAAGAAGTGTTTAAAAATAACAAAGTAAGTAGGGGTGAAACACTCAAAACACTGAACAATTTCGTACTAAATCATGAAAACATCAAATTTTACACCATAAAAAATGGAAAATTATGTCGGCTCCTCAATATAATAGGGATTTCCATTGAGAAACATTTGCAATATAATTTGGATCCTTGATATAATCTCATATTCTACTTAAAATGTAAAATATGATAAAACTGTGAATAAAAACACTTCATTTGGATTACTAACCTTTTCATGGAAACACCAAGTACTCACCTCCTGCTTATAAGAAATAAGCTATAGCGAAATCTAAAATTTCAATTACTGAAAAGAGGGAAACATGACGCAGTTAATTTCATTGTGAAGAAAATTTAAGGTTGAGATATAGTTCCCCAATTTCCAACTGCAACACATGATAGCTTCAACAGATAGCAAGGGGATCATTTTTTTTGGATTCGTAATGCAAAGAAACTTGGTTGTAGATCCGAGGATCTGGTAAAAAAGATGAGGTGAAGCCATCACAGAAGAAAAAAATAGAAAAACTAATTGGAACTAACTAACAGTCAGGGGATAAGATTAATTTTTCAAGAAAGTAACTCAGTCCCTTAGATGTTATTTAGAGTTGCAATCACACTCACAAATCATTAAAGGTTTGTAGGATCATCAAAGTTTCCAGCATTTTAAGGATATAGATTTAATTCAAAACCTATATGTTGAAAAAAACAATTTATTATACATGTAAAATTACTCCAGTGTTTGCTCAATATTGATAAATTATAGTGAAAGATACATAGAATGAAAGTGGCAACAATTAAAAATCAATGTTGCTTCAACGGAATGGGTCTGATAGGAATTAAAAACTTTTTACGGACCAGCGAGCGAAGCATCCAAATCTCAAAAAGAAAGGTGAAACTCAGGAGTGATAGTGTGGCAACTCCAAAATAGATAACTGGTGAACACGAATTAGAAATCAAAAAGAACAATAACGAACATATGAAGAAACCAAAAACCTACTTTGGATAGGAGGATCCAGAATGTTATCGTGTCACATATCTAGAAGATGAGGTTTTCTATTCAAAATTTCCATGCTATAAACCTTTTTCCAGTCGACATAAGAATTTTTGGGTTTAGGGACATCAGAAAAGAATGAAAAATTAAACATTGGAACCTTTGATGAGAGGCGTGATGGAATTGGAATGTACCTGTAGCCAATAAGAACATACCTGTAGCTGAAGGATTTGTAGATGATGATGAAGAAAGACCAGATTGTAATGGAGGTCTTCTGTCACAAGGGAATAGAGGATGAAGAGAGGTGTGAAGCTAAGGGGATGAACAAAGGAATTAAATGCCATAAAATTTTAATAAAATCAAAGAAACCATACCTGATGGATATGTAGAGATCGTGGGTGACCGAGGAGGAACAGGCGGTGGTGGAGCAGGCGTAGGCGGAGGAGGGTCGCGGAAGGTGGATGGATTCGCTGAAAGCCGAGGGATGGAACATGAGTGATATCCAAATGTGAGTGAACATAGACAGAGACATATGGGGAGGTGAGATAGGGTTGTTTCAGTCGATGAGGGATGAAGCGGGGGGAGTGGCGGAAGATGGATGGAATCGCTGATAACCAATGGAGGGGACACAACTGTTCTTCGAATGAGAAGGAATGTAGACAGCGACAGAGTAGGATATGAGGTAGGGTTGTTTTGGTCGAGGTTGGATGCCACGGGCGGAGTATTGGAATCTGGAGGGAATCGGTGAAATCTTAGGGAGTACGTGGTAATGAGGTAGCAGTATAGCGTGGAGGTACGATGGGAGGGAACGTGTTGTTGGGGAAATCGTAGGTTTAGTATATTTAGTATATTTTTATAACACATTATACTAAGATCAGATATGCTTATATGGATAATAAAATAATTTATCATAAATGTAAAAGGGAAATTTAATATGATGATGAAGACTTCATTTCAATATCAACCACATTTAAGAAAACAATACTGCATACAATGAAAGAAAAAGTGAAAGAGAAATTACTTAAACAATGATTATAATAATAAATATGAGATTTGAGGAGGATTAATTAATAAGAATAAATAATCACCCTCATTTAAGATTGTATAATTTGTTCCCAACTCTTCCCAAATAAAGAAGTAATTTTATGAATACCAGAGTAAACAAACTCATACAATTTAACAGAACTGAATTGGTAAATTCATTTGGATTTTGACAGTTTGTTCGAGATGTAAAAAAATAGGAGCTACAAAATAGGAAAAAGTAATGATCTCCAGATGGCATAGATTTTAATAATATCCATGTGATAGAGAGTTTATCAGCTGAAGAGTATTCTTAAAAATCAAAAACAAGTAAAATAATGAATATAAAGCAAGGAAAATAACAGAAAAGGATCCAAAGATGATGTTAGTGACATTGAAGGACTCTGTTACTGATAACACATAAAAAAATTAACTAACTGTTCCTTCATGAAAACTATGAAAAGATAATTTAAAGAATAATATGCAGTTGAATTGCATGAATTGAAGAAGAGAAGGAAAGAACCTTTAACAGTATTATTAATAGTAGGAGTGTTTTAAATATCTAATCTTGTAAGCACTAAAAAACACATATGAAACATAATCTAAACTGGAGATTCCACCCCTATATTGAAAACATTAAACAACCAAACATGAAACCTCATCATGTTATGAAAATGTGAGCAAGGGGAACTAAATAATTCCAGTTCCAAGAATGAAATAAAAAATGCATCACCTGTCACTCAAAAAGTGGGTTCTATAATTTTTTAACCTCTATTAGAGAAAAATAAATGTATCTGAAAAATTTGACAATATTAATGATTATGAAGGATCAATTTACTATAAATATAAATTGATAATTAAAAAAATGATCGAATTGCACACCTTTTATAAAATTTTTTCCACCCAAACCTTCTGTAAGGAACATTGCAGAATTGATCTCAATAGTATTTCCATTGATTCTTGACATGATGTCATTAATAAAATTAATGAAATGATAACAATACCAAGTTGTTCATTGAGATCTATGACCGCCAACACTAAAATATGCATGTACCAAGCATGAAATGAATGAAATGATTAATAGGCCAGAACATTTAATGAACAAATAAAAAACCCGTGAATTATACACTTTCACTCTTCTTCTTAAATGTTCAATTACATGAGGAAAATGGGTATTAGTTTGTTTATAACACATAAAATTTTATATTAAATTCATTATGGTTGTAAATTAAAACAAATACAAATTCGATTATAAAAAAATAGATCCGTAGTGGATTAATCTGGTCAAAGATCAAGCATGGACATTAATTAACAGATGAATTTTCAAAAATAATCAGAGGATACCCCTGTTGAAAATCATGAAATATCAAAATGAAAGAAGAATTAATCACCGAGGTATAAATCCAGTGTTATGAAAATAATACCTCTCTACTAAATTTCATCTATTTCAGCCCCCGTGACTATGTTAAGAATTGATGTTTGAATGCTGAGATGGGGAGAATTGAGATCTGTGACCTCCAATACATATTTCTTCATTTCCTTAAAACCCAATAAGAAGGTAGTTAATGAATCATAATTTAAAAAACAAAATCCCATAATGATTAATACATATCTGTAAACCTGTTTGTAGTTGTTGACTTAGTAGTCTTCATAGAAACACCTATCAGTTTATGGAAAAAAATTCAGCAAAAAAGTACTGGAAAATCATAAAAACTCAATAATATTAAATTGAAATGTTATATTTAGAAAATACTAATATATACTTAAGGGAATAAAAGTACAATGAAATTAACAAAAAAAATTCAAGTAATGATTAATATGTATCTAATAACCTATTTGTAGTTGTTGTCCTGGTAGTCTCCACTGTAACTCTTGTCAATTCTTGGTGACAATTTGAGTAATCTTGTAAAATAATTAAGAAGTAAATAATGTTAGTGATATGGTATATTTAGAAACAAATGACATGTACATTTTTAGTACAATGAAAATAACAATTTATAAATATCTAGTGAAATTTACAATGGTAGCTGTATGATGAAATGTAAGTTTAAACAGTTTACATATGACTCTCAAAGAACTTCACAGACTGGTAGCCATGCAAACAAATTGGTTGGAGTGCTAGTTTATGGAAATTTGTAATGGAATCTTCTGGAATGATTGTAATAAAACCTATATCAAATTCCATTTTATGTATTCATAGACACTGAGAAAACCAATTGAAATGATTCAACTAAAACTGGAAATACTAACTCGTGAATATAAGGTAAATCTTTTTCATGAAATGAGGATGGAACACCTTTTGCGCAGATCTTTATCTGTAGTGTCTCTGAATATAGGTAGTGGTATAGTTACGGTGGAAGACCAGACTAAGTGGAGCCCCAATAACTGAAACGTGAAATTAGTAATATTTCATTACATTGTGGAAGCTTTGTATGAATATGTTTTAATGGATAATTTCTAGTACAAAATATCATAGTCACATAAATAGACTTCTATAATAAAGAACATCACAGAGAAAATTAAATAAATTCATCCAAAAATTGAGAACAATATAGAGTAATAATGATAAAATAAGGCAACGAATAAAAACAATAAAAGATACCAGTAGGTAGATTAATCTCATCACCTGAAATAAAACACACTAAATATGAAAGTTAATTTTTTTGAAAACTGGTCGAGAACTGCAATCAAATAAAATGTTTCCAAACGAAATTGAAATAAACCATAGCCAAAGATAAATTGAAAACAAAGGAAAATGTGATAAACTGTGAGAATTAAAATTGATACTAACAAATTTTAGACCATGGAAATAAGACATTTAATTTGATAATCTTAACTGAAGAAAGCGTACAAGGAGCTAGTTGGCGGTGAATGATTTATCAGTTACCGTAGCAGAGGTACAGGATAAAATTTAAGGTATTCAGTGGTTATGGATCCCTAGTAGCTGAGCACGAAGGACTGAAAACCCTAGATTTGGGAGACTTAATATAGTAGCTTACGAAACCCTAGATTGCAGATATCAGAAGAGGTGAAGACGGAGTCTCGAGAAGCACCGCTGACCGTAGATTTGGGAGGCCGGTCTTGGTGAATTTGCAGGACGAGGAGAAAGGGAAAACAATGGTTTTTTTCAAATAGGTGATTCGGAATTGGTAACTTGTGATGGGGAGGAGATCGATAGTGGTGAACATGGAGTAGCGAAGTCACGACGGGGTGGAGGTATGAAGAGGGGAAGATGTAGTAGTGAGATGCAGTGCAAACTGTAGGATTAAGACGCCGTTGTCAGTGAAATTGGTGGCTGACAAGGTGGGAAGAATAGCGGAGGTCAAGAAACTGAAGAATTGGAAGAGTGAAATCACGACAGGGAGAGAGGGGAAGCTGAAGGAATAATGGAAGAGGGTTATGGGATATCAACAGCGCGAGTGGGACGACACACCGAGGGAAACCTCACGAGGAAGACAGAGGGAGAGGGAGGTGAACCTGATAGAAATCACGAGCGAGGGAAGAATGATGGAGCACTGGATAATGGAAACGGGGGAGACGAAAATCACGATGGGGAGGCTGAGCGAGAGCGGGAGGAGGAGGGAGAAAATGGTAGAGACGGGTAGCATAGGAGGGTCGTGGATGTGTGTAGGCTTGACACGTATGGGAATTAGGATGTGGAGGTTTATTATACTGACATGTGGCATGTGGAAAAACCTAAGATTAGTATATATATAGATTAGTAATAATTATTAATAAATAGTAATAATTAGTAATAAATACTAATAATTAGTAATAAATACTAATAAATACTAATAATTAGTAATAAATACTAATAATTAGTAATAATTAGTAATAAATAGTAATAAATAATAATAATTAGTAGTAATGCGAAACGGGCGGGGCAAGGCGGGGCTGGCCAAACCCGCACAGGTTTGAGCCCACGCGGGTTTGTCTGCAAAAGCCCGCATATAATGCGAACAAAAAATTTCAAGCCCACCCCGCCCCGCATAAACCCGTAGGTTGCCCGCGGGTTGCCCACGGGCATACCCACATTTAAAAAAACTATTTATAATAATTTAAATACTGTATTTTTTATCATTCTTAAAGGTATTTGAGAGGCGAAATATGAATTAACAATAATTAGAGTTTTAAGAGATCCGATTAAACATTTTTTTGTGGGTTAATGGTGGCATGTGGTGACGCCGATGTGGTGGCGAACTATTGCGATAGAAAGTAGGTGAGTGATTGGTGATGGATGATGAATGATAATGTTGGTTCCGTGATGATGTGAACAACTAAACCTATGAATGAATGAAGTCTCTCTAGGTAACGATCAGTTTTAGAGGAAGCTATTAGTGTTTCCACGAGGTTCTATCCTATTCTCTTAATAACAAAATAAAATAAAATAATAACAAAATTAAATGAACCTAAAAAATATTATGATTATATTAACTCTTATAGAATTAAAACCATGTGCACGGGCGATAAGTTTTATTTTTCGAGAGATGGGTTGACACACCATCTGAACATGGTTAATAATTACGATATAAATAATATATTATCATATTAAAACAGTAAATATAGGCCTATTTAAAATTTACATGTGAATAAATGGTGAATTAGTATTTCCATTAAGGTGAGAAATTATATGTCACTGTTTAACCATGGTTTTTTTTATTAAAAAAACTAAAATGTTAAAGAAACATATATTGTAAAAATAATATATTTTTTTCAATCAGGCCCGCGGGCAAGCCCGCACCCGCATTGGCCCGCACCCATGCGGGATCAATCCGCATTGGCCCACACTCTAAACGGTCAAAATTTTTAGGTCCGCCCCGCCCCACATCTGCCCCATACCCGCAAAGCTCGTGGGCCGCGGGGCCGCTTTGCATCACTAATAATTAGTAATAATTAGTAATAGATAGTAATAGATAGTAGTAATACATAGTAATAAATAGTAATAATTAGGAATAATTAGTAATAAATAGTAATAATTAGTAATAAATAGCAATAATTAGCAATAATTAGCAATAATTAGCAATAATTAGCAATAATTAGCAATAATTAGCAATAATTAGCAATAATTAAGAATAATTAGGAATAATTAAGAATAATTAGGAATAATTAGAAATAATTAGCAATAGTTAGGAATAATTAGGAATAATTAGTAAGAACTAGCAATAATTAGAAATAATTAGGATTAATTAGGATTAATTAGGATTAATTAGGATTAATTAGGATTAATTAGCAATAATTAGAAATAATTAGAAATAATTAGTAATAATTAGGAATAATTAGCAATAATTAGCAATAATTAGCAATAATTAGCAATAATTAGCAATAATTAGAAATAATTAGGAATAATTAGGAACAATTAGAAATAATTAGGAACAATTAGGAATAATTGGGAATAATTAGGAATAATTAGTAATAATTAGGAATAATTAACAATAATTAATAATAATTAGCAATAATTAGAAATAATTAGCAATAATTAAAAATAATTGGGAATAATTAGAAATAATTAGGATTAATTAGGATTAATTAGGAATAATTAGGATTAATTAGGATTAATTAGAAATAATTAGGAATAATTAGGAATAATAAGGATTAATTAGGAATAATTAGGAATAATTAGGAATAATTAGAAATAATCAGGAATAATTAGGAATAATTAGGAATAATTTGGAATAATTAGGAATATTTAGTAATTAGTAATAATTAGTAATAATTAAGGATAATTAGTAATAATTAGTACTAATATAGGAATAATTAGGAATAATTAGAAATAATTAGGAATAGTTAGGAATAATTAGGAATAATTAGAAATAAAATCAATTGTAATAACTTGTAATAACTTGGCACAATTTCCAATGGATTGGCGGCACTCCTTTTGCTCGATGAATCTTCTCCTTTCAACTCTCACTGACTCAAAACATTATGAAAAATATTCTTCTACGTATGCATATCCAATATCCTATGCACGAGTTTGAATATGCATTCGTAGGACCACATTTTTCATAATATTTTCAGGCGATGACAGTTGTAAGAAGATGATTCATCGATGAAAAGGGGGCTCTTTTGTCTGATGGCTCATTTACTTGCTCTTTTATCCGATGGCTCATTTACTTGGCTCATTTATGTATCAGAACATATCATCAATTATTTTATGACACAAAACTAAGATTTCAACTAATAAAAGATTGAATCATCCATCTGATTGTGATTCATGGAAACATTTTGACCAACTGTATCCATATTTTTCTTTAGAAGTCCAGAACGTGCGATTGGGTCTTTCTACTGACGGCTTCTATCCATTTGGTTCTTATGGTAGTTAGTATTCATGTTGGCCTATCTTTATAACTCCATACAATTTACCTCCATAAATGTTGATGAAGGAGACCTATATCTTTTTGACCTTATTAATCCCAGGACATCTGAAAAAAGAATATTGATGTTTATTTGAAACCATTGATTGATGAGTTAAATTAATTGTGGAGTAATGGTGTTAGTATATATGATGTTGCTGCGAAACAAAATTTCATATTAAAATATGCATTGATGTGGACGATTAGTGACTTCTCAACATATGGCATGTTATCTGGCTAGAGTACACATAGTCTGAAATCATGTCTTTGTTGTATGAAAGATAACAAAACCTTTATGCTCGTTAATGAAAAAGAACCTTGATATTTTTACTATCATATTAGATTTATTGAATTCTGTGATTTGGGATTCGATAACAAACATATAATATTTTTTTGAGACATTTGTGTGGTGACAACAGACTACGATGCACTAAGAAAACTGGAAGAAGATGTTGTTGTAATTATATGTAAACTGGAAAAAATATTTCCTCTGACTTTCTTTGACTCAATGGAGCATCTAATATTACATTCACCACATGAAGATAAATGTGGAGGTTTGGTACAGTTTTGATGGATGTACCCATTTGAGAGATGCATGCAAAAATTGAAGAAAAAAGTATGTAACAAAGCATCGGTTGAAGGATCAATTGCTGAAGCTTATTTGCAAGAGGAAATTTCTTTTTTTTTGCTCTCATTATTTTGAATCTGAATATCCCTAAAAATACAACCGCATGGGATGGAACGAGGAGAATATTGTTGATGAAATGTACAATCAATTATCAGTTTTTAATCATCCAGATCTTGGCTTCGGTAGAGTTCATGAACGATAGCTTTTATATGATGAACATCACAAAGCTCATATATATGTTCTGCTCAACTATGAAGAAATGAAATCATTTGTACTGTGAGTGATTCTATTACTTATTCTATAATGTATGTTATAGTAAGTAAACTTATTTTATTTGTAGGTTATATGATAATCATATCAAGAAATAGCTTTCACAAATTATAGCAGCTGCTCTTGAAGAACGTTGGGAAAAAAATTCTCAATGGTTTCAAAAACTGGTAACATAAATTATTTATGATTTAACATATCAATTCAGTTTATTATTTATTATATTGATAATTGTTTTAAAAAATTTCAGGTGTCTCAACATGCTAATAAAATTGATAAGCGACTGTGTATATTGAGTAACCCACCATCCAAAATGGTTAAATATTATAATTCATATGTGGTTAATGGTTTTCTATTTCATACACGTGCATATGGGGAATAAAAAAAACAATGAACAGAGAAGTTTTCTTGAGAGTATCGCATCATAGAGAAACTGAAATTGACTTTTATGGCATGCTGGATGAAATTATTGAATTGTGTTATCTAGGGAAATATTACATAACGATGTTTAAATGTAGGTGGTTGGATACTGAGAGAGGCTTACATTTTCATATGATTCATGGAATCTTAGATATTAAATATAAAAGTATTCTTATAGTAAATGAACTATTTTTACTGGCACAACAGACACATAAAATATATTACGCAAAGTACTGTGCTACTTCAATAGAACTGAGTGATTGGTGGAGCATAATAAAAATGAAATCTCAGAAAAATTAGTTTACTCAAACTGAATGTGGTTTCGATGAAGTACAAGGAATTGAAATTTTTCAAGAGACTACTTAAAATCCATATTTTTCACAGAGACATGAATATCGATGATGACACCCCACAATTAAGGGTTGATGGTGACGATGATGTTAATGATGTTACAAATGAATTTGAAATGCAAAGAGATGATGAAACTGAAACTCATATGTATATTTATGATGATGATGATGAATATTAAGACATTGACATCGTCAGATATGAAGATGATGATGAAGGTGAACATTGACACAGTTAAATGCTAGTTATAATCATAACTAATATATATATATCTATATGTAATAGTTATTTTCAACTATCTACTAACAACAATAATTTTGTGTTTCATATGGACCCTGATCTACTTCATGAGTTGTAGGAGGTTGAGCTACCTTTGGATGAGGAGGATTTGAGATCATTTGACCCTCATCCTACTAATAGTTCAGAGGGTACGTGGAGGGGGCGTGGTCTTGCGTGACTGATGATTCCTGACCCTATCCCTGAGCGACGTCCACATCTTGGCTACAATTAATGCATGCGAAGGTATGGTAACCTGTGTAGTTTAGTTATCTTTCATTAATTTATTTATATACTATTTTTTTGATTATTTATTCTTTTTTCACAATTTTGCGCATTTAGTTGTTGGATAGGGGAGCGCTATCTTGTACAATTATTTTTCTCAGCCATGGATCACATGGGAACATATTCCCTTTGATGTGAAGCTCATAATGTTCAATCATTGGATGGTACATAAATAAATAATATTTATTTTGAAATTTATTTCATTAATCACTTGATATTATAAATTATTTTTAGGGTTTATGGTATCTCATCGATGATAGCATGCGTGACGCTATCCACGCAGCATGGAAAGTGTCTATGCATGAGCGTTTCCATCAGTTTTTGTACAATTTGAGAAGGACGACCATTAAGAAAGTAGGAGTGGCGGTATTTGATGAGTCGTGTAGAGACCACTGACCAGAGTACATTTCATCTCATGTTTGGGATGGATTATGTTCACACTAGTTGAGTGGTGGATTTGGGGGAGACAAGAGGTGACACATCAACCTGGTAGCCGTACATTCAGTATGCTTAGAGAGCATCTAGTAAGTATCTTTTTTAAATATTTTATATAACATTAAATATAAACAGATTATTTTATATATATATAGGCAGTTGAGCATTATGATATTACGGAGTATGACGTTTATCAGAGGATGTAAAATGATCTATCCACTGGAGAGATTAGAGGTGATCACCAACGTCAGATTGTGGTCAGTATTATTTCTTTTTTAGTTTGAAAATTAACTGCATATAATATTTTTACTATTTTAATTTCAAATTGGAACTGAATGAGTCCTATGAGGCCATGACCTCTCAGACACATGCTGAGATTCAGTCTAAGATAGATGATCAGACTAATGACCACCATTTCAATGAGGCGACATGGATGTAGGCAACCCGGTATGCCTTTGAGAAGGGCCGAGTAGTTGGTATCATCTCTCATTTGACTCTTGGGACTTATTATGGTATTGCTGCGATGTCGGCGTCCAGCTTGAGTGGAGCTCATGGAGAGGCATTATCTTATGGCTCACAATATTAGGAGCAGTTGTGAGCTCAGACTGAGCTTATAGAGATTTTGTAGAAGCAACGGGAAGAGAAGCGTCAGTAGCAGTAACAGTAGTATGAGAAGAATATGTGTCGATGGCAGTAGCAGCAGTAGTAGTATGAGAAGGAGATGCGTTGATGGAAGCAACAACATCATGACCAGATGAAGTATATGCGTCGTCTAACTCGTAGTTTAGGGATGAAGTTTCCTCCACCATCTCCTCCAACTCCTCCAGCTCCTCCACCTCCTCCAAAAGACTATCCCCCCAATGATTTTTTTTTGTTATGTTAAAAAAATTTGAATTCAACATTTTTTGTAATATAAACTATTTACAATTTTTGTCTTATATTGGTGTGAATATTGCATAATTTTTTTTAATATTTTATTATTTTATTATTTATTATTAGTATTATATTTTTTAATGTTTTTTTTATTTTACTAATAATATTAATAATAATAATAATATTTTATGATTTTTTTATATTTTTTTAAGAATATTGAGAATTTTAATATTTTTTTATTTTTTTATTTTTTTAATAATATTAATATTATTTTTCCATTAATCATAATTTTATTAAATATTTTTTTATTTTATTTAGTATTTTTGACGGGGCCTTTTGTGATGGGACCCCGTCACAAATAGATTATATATATATTTTTTAAAACTTATTTGTGACGGTAAAAGGGCCCATCACAAATAAGTTTTTTGCAATGGGTCTGTCACAAAAGGTTTAGGTATATATAACATATATAAATGGAGAACTATTTGTGATGGGACAACGGGCTCGTCGCAATGGGTTTTTATATATATAATGTATTTAATCGGAGATCTATTTACGATAAGACAGCTTCCCATCGCAAATAGTACTTTTTTGCGACGGGCCCATCGCAAAAAATACTAGTTGTGATGCCATTTTCTAAAAAGGGATATTTGTGACAGGATCTCGTCTCAAAAGACCCCGTCACAAATAGATTATATATATATATTTTAAAACTTATTTGCGATAGTAAAAGGGCCCGTCGCAAATAAGTTTTTTCGATGGGCCTTTCATAAAAGGTTTAGGTATATATAACATATATAAACGGAGAACTATTTTCGACGGGACAACGGTCCCATCATAAATACTTTTTTTGACAGGCCCATTGTAACATGTTTTTATATATATAATGTATTTAATCAGAGATCTATTTGTGATAGGACGAATTCTCATTGCAAATAGTACTTTTTTTGCGACGAGCCCATCGCAAAAAATACTAGTTGTGACACTGTTTTATAGAATGAGCTATTTGCGACAGGACCCCATCACAAATATCCTGTTGCAAATAGCCCAAATTCTAGTAGTGGCTATATTGAAGGGTATACTCAGAAAGCATCGAGGAATCCACTGCCTAGCTCTATTGGAGGGTCTACTTAGAAAGCATTGAGAAATCCACTACCGAGTATTTACTGGAGGCCCTACTCAGGAAGCATCAAGGACTCTACTTGGGAATAGTCAAAGACCCTTCTTCCCAGTATCTATTAGAGGGTATACTTAGGAAGTGTTGAAGACTCCACTGCATTGTCTCTACTGGAGGGTCCACTCAGAAATTTTTTAGGACTTCACTGCCCAACTCTACTTGAGGGTATACTCAGAAAGCGTCGAGGACTCCACTGCCTAGCTCTATTGGAGGGTACAACTCATTAGTCATTGAGGACTCTACTACCCAGTTATACGGAAGGATACTACTCAAAAAGTCTCTGGTAACCCTGCGTGATCATTGTCATCATCGAGCATCGCCTAACCAAGCATCATGCCTGAAACATTCAATATCATATCTCAAAATCCACAATGGAGGGCACCATCATGTTCTACATGGAAACCCACTAAGGATAGGCTGATCATGGGACAAAATATGAGTTCAAATAAAGGAGATACAGATGTTTGAAGTTTCATAAAAATGAACAAAGTAGTACATGGTGTGTCGGGGACCCACAAGATGTGTGGTCCTGCTCTGCTGCCTGGTTGTATCCTTTCCAGTATATAGCTTTTTGGCCATGTAGTACTACACAGTGTATAAGGGTACTACATGATGTGTCTCGACCAAAAGCTTGGCGAACTCATAAGGATCGTCAATGATCTGAGGGAAAAACATAATTCCACTGATATACCTATGAAAATGGACCCAAATGGCCAAACATATCACACATTTGAAATCCTTATAGAAAAACACTTGGGATAGGATATTCACTTTTCCAAATCAGATACCCAGTGATAAAGTCACATTTCACCATTTAAAGCCCAAAGGGTGCTTCGTGGGCCTATGCCATGAACACAAATTAAATATCCTATATTGATCTTAAAACGACCGCCTCAATATCAGGGTCGCAACGTCATAGATGGTTCATCATTCTGACACCATATGAAGAATATATGTCAGATAAAAGATTCCACAACAATAATAATATTGAGAGTTTCATAGACTCAAGTCACAAGTCATAAAAAGGTATTCATTAGTGATCTTGAAATGTCCGTCTCAAATTTTGGGTCATGTTACTACTGACGGTTCATCAATCTGACACCGTATAAAGAAGTTACAACCAGATTAAAGGTTTGACAACCAAAATAATAATATTATTATTTTATTATTATTATATTTTTTTAATTCACAATAAAATTGATAGGCACTCACTAGGCTCTCTCCCCTTGAATGTACACGCCTCTAGGCAACTATTCATCCTCCTTTAATTCCTTTAACTAGTACCCAACCTGTGAATTTTCATGACATAATTAATTAATTAGAAATTAAAATACAGACACTCATAATTTAAATTTTAGATTCTTGAAATATGGAAAGATAAATAAAGTCTATAATAAATAATAGTTTATACTTAAAACAAAACTGAATTACAATTAAATAGTTGAACATATGAATTGAAATTTGATAGGTTTATTCAATTTTTCTTTTCATTATGTACTAATGTTCACTGAATTTCTTTTTAAGATCATTTAAATTTGAACCGTATATATTTCATAAAATAGTGTCTTCATCTCCTCTATCAAATATTTCTAGATCAAATTAATGTTTTAATTGTCTCTTCAAATAATATGTTAAGTAAATTGTGAGAAAAAGTTCAGAAACTAAATGAAGATAAAGTTATAATAGTTTTAAATTATTTAGTCATATCCATCAATAAAATACATAATTTAATGTCATTTTAATTTAAAAGTACAAATATTCAACTTGCATTTCAATATATTTCAAAATTTAGACATTTGAAAGGGGAGAGTATAGAAACAAATCCATATTCCAATGTTTAGTGTATGATGGGCGTGAAATAAAACCATATCTAGGCCTGATTGTGCTTTGTTTCATAATACCTTATCTAGTACTATCTGTTATTTGTTTCATAATACCATATTCAGGCCTACCAAGTAATTAATCATATGATTTCTTGAGTTAATATTCCAACGTATCAGTTGATGCATGATCTCCTCCTCCATGACATAATACTATTTTAGTTCTAGATTCATTTTATCATCTACAACTACCTTTGTGGCCTGTAATATACACTCATGATGTGATTCAATATTTATTAGGTGTTAAAAGTAGTTTTTTCTTAGGCACATGTTGATTAATTTGACATAGACTATCTTAATAGAGTGATGAACTCAATTTCATTGAGATTAAATATATTTTGTCAGAGACAACTCCAAAAGTCTTCTGTGTTATTCCATGTCTTCTCTAAAAATATCCACCTCTTGTATTATCCAAAAATTCACCTAACAAATTTTCTTTCATTTATGATCAATAATAAGCACAATACTTATGTCTTTTGGTTCCATAATTCATCTATTTGGTTCAACAAACACAACCAATGATATCCTTGGTTCCAACATGTAACTACTAACTTTTCCAAGTTTAAACACTGTGTTATTTTCTTTGGTTAGGTAGTGATTAACCCACCCAAATTGGAAATGTAGAATGATTTTCAGGGCAAATTGGTCTCGCCCAAATTTACCCAAGATTTAAGTTTAAGCGGTCGCTTGTAGTTTAGCTTGGGTTGTCGAATCCTTATAGACTTAAGAAGTAACCTAAAAATACATACATCATATGGATTGTTTTTGTCTATGAAGTGGCCAACTTGGGTTGAATTTAGATGGGTTCAAATGAAATCTAAGAGACTTAAGTGGATTCAAATTAAAATAATGAGTTGATCCTAGGTTATTACTTGGGAGTGGATTAGATGAAATTCTCTTATTAACGGTTTCAACTTCTTATATCTAAGATAGGTTTATTCAAGAAGATCAAAAAACTTCATCACTAACTATTTTAATACCAACAAACCATAATACTAATAACCTATACACTTGGTAGATCAAATTTAGGATCACTCCAAGGTAAAGGTTCGTATTAGCACTTGAAGTATGTGGCCTTAAAATTCAACAAGGACGAAGAAGTTTCAAAATCATCAAATAAAAATATCAATTAAAATAGGTGATTAGAAATTAATGGAGTGATAAATAACACCCAATCCAGCCCATTTATACTCCATTGTATCAACCAATAAGTGTGTTATCCCTCCATTGATTCTATGGTTTCAATGGAAGCAGAAAGTAGACTCATGAGGGAGGAAATGGAGAAGTAAAAAAACAATGAAATAATGATCACTCCACCGTTGTGTGATAATTTCACAAGGTTTTCTATGAATAAATTCACACCTTAAACCAATGATATCAAAGTGATATGAAGAACAAAATAATAAGAGGATAATAAGAACTTTTATTATGAAACTAAAGTGAATTGAACAACTTACATGTGAAAGACAAACTTGAGACAACAAAATCGTAGCATAACATTACAATGAAAGAAAACTCAAAAGATGAATAAATACTCCAACACCACTGAATTAAATAGGAATTTTAGGAGCCTTTTGTTGATCATCCAATAGTGAAAGTCATCCCACTTGAGTATGGTATGCCTAGGGTGGTGGAAAGCTTGTGGAACTTAGACTTTTCCACCCTTGACCCGAAGTGGAAGGTATCTTGCATCCATAGAACATATGCGTCTAAATTACCTTCTATATGGATGAATTATAGTGGACAATAGAAGAAGAAAATTGATCTCTGGATGTCTTCTAACTTCATGTAAAATTTCAGCCCAAATGAAATTTTGGTTTGCGAGATATTATTGAAATGGTGGGTTGTTTTTCTGGGCCGTAGAATCTGGCCCAGAATTTTATCTCCAACTTGGGCCACCTGGAACTCCATTAAAACATCATAATTAGCTTTGTTAATTGTTTAATGAAAGTTTCCCCATGATTTCTTCTATCTTAAGTTAAATTTTAATAATTATTGGGCTGGTATATTGGCCTCTACAGTAGTTTTATTGGGATGTCATCCAGTTCACTTCACCCAGAATGTTGTTTGTTCAAGGCCAACTTTGGTGGTCTTATAATATGAATATTAAACTACTCCAAAATTATGAATTGTTACAAATTTAATTAGAAACATTAAAATAAAATATGAAAATAAAATCAAGATCATTGGTTACTTTAAATTATGTTAAAAAATGTACCATGTAATAGTGAATTTTAAGAAGGAATTACAATTATAATATGAAATAATGTTCAAAATGTAAAATGAACTAAAATGGTGTTTATAAATAATAAAGCACATGAATATTATATATATTAACAATTAATATTATCCTCATTAATTGGATAATCACACCCCCAACTTGAGTTTTTCTAGTCCCGAGCAAAATATATCTCAAAAATGTGAAATTCAAATTCCCTTTTTCAAAAATATTTTAATAAACAATGATCACCAAAAACCCTTATATCAAACAACTATGAAACCCATAAAAATATTTTAATTCAAGATAGTTTTATAAGAATATCCCAATCCCAATATCATTCCTTTATTCAAATTCACCACCATATTTGATCTAATATCAATTAAGTATGAGGATGTGTTGTATATCACAATAGACATGGGGGTTCATATTTATTCAAGGGGGGAATTATGGAAGCACTGGGTGGAATAAAATTTCAATATTAAGATGAGTATTCAATTTTTTTTGGAATATTTCCATGGTAATTGAAATTTCACTCAAAAGTGTCAACCCATGTAGTGAGACTTTGCCGATGACTCCCAGGCTCAAAGACTTTAGGGCACCAAGTGAAGCCCACATACTCAGGAATTATCTCAAGTTAACTTAGTAAAAAAAGTCAAATTACCACAAATAGAGATAAAATTAATAACTCTAGGCCAGAAAACTATGGAGTCATAATCCTCAAGTGCCGAAAGCCACGCATTAGTTCATTTCATTGCTCTACGTGCAAATTTATTATTATTTTTATTTTTTTATTGAATACTCATATTAAAACTAAAATGATCACCAAACCTTTGCTATTTTTTTGGGGGACCCCATGAACTCAAACTAATACCCCACTATCCAAAGAATGTGTTTTGTGATTCTTTTTTTTTTTGGATGAAAATATAAACAATAAAATATCACATAAGACAGACACACTTTCCAAAATCTATGATCATGAAATATACATGGATTAAAATCAGAATTGGCGAATGCTAAATTATTTGATATTCAGTTTCAAAGTTTTCAATGTGTATTATCATGTTCAAAGTTAAAGGAATTTTCCTTCCATTTACACACATTTTTTTTCACACAGAAGTAATTTTTTTTACACAAAATAATTTTTTTTATTTCATCTCTCCCCAACTTAAAATAACACTATCCCCAGTGTTTGAAGAAAAGAAAATTTGTAAGGGGTAGAAGCAGATAAGGGGAGTTCAAAAAGGAAATTGAAAATGAGGATCATGGAATGAAGTCACCTGGTGGTTGAAGTTGAAGTTCATGCTAATCCAATTTAGTTTTTTGATATCCATGTTACTCGTAGAGTTCCCTAGTGGAAAAAGGAAAAAAACAAAATAAAACAATATATATTTATATTTATATATTTATAATAATAATAAAAGTAAAATATAAGTATATATATAAAAATTATAGAATAAGGAAGCACTATAAGTCGTAGTTCAGTGGTAAGCACGCACCTCTGTCTCCCTTCGGTCTCGGGTTCAAGTCCCCGTGGTTTCGCCGGTTGTGACAGGGTTTTCCCCATGACCTACGATGTGTCATTTTATTTTTTTTTTATTTTTATTTTAACCTAAAAACACATAAAAATAAAATGAACTGATGATACATTGTCTTCTTTTTAAATTTCTGGGTATGGTATTACTCAAGGATCACACCACGTGACACAGATGAATATGGCGCTCCCCTTTCATACCCATCCATACTCATAATAGAATAAAAAGTCAATAGTCTATTTTTTTTATTTTTTTTAAATATCAAAATGATTCATTAATCCTATTTAAAAAATAAAGTTGATTCAAAAATATTGGAAATATGAAAACCACGGGTTGCCTTCTATGAAACACTTTTGTTTAACGTCGTTATCCTGACATGGATCCTAAATCTATCAATTTTTTCTAGTTCATAGGTTGGATCAGTAAACTCAACCTCTGTTTCCTATTTATTGAATGATTCAATGAATTGTTTTAACCTATAACCATTAACCTTAAAAATGTGACCACTTGTGGGATCCAGAATCTCTACTGCCCCATGGGGGTACACATGATGAACTATGAAAGGACCTGTCCATCTAGACCTTAACTTTCCCAGGTGTAAATGAAGTTTTAAACTATACAAGAGCACAAATTTTCCTGGTTTAAAATGTTTGACTTTGATATTCCTAGATTGGTAGGCTTGAACTCTAGGTTTATTTATCCTTGATTTTTCATAAGCCTCCATCCTAATCTCCTCAAGTTCATTAATATCTAATTTCCTATTTTCTTCAGCCAAAGAAATGTCAAAATTCATTTTTTTGATTGCCCAAAATGTCTTATGCTCAATTTCAATAGGTAAATGGCATGCTTTTCCATAAACCAACCTATATGGTGACATTACTAGGATGGTTTTTAATACTGTATAATATGACCAAAGGTAATCCATGAGTTTCTTGGACCAATCTTTCCTAGAGGGATTGACAGTTTTTTCAAGAATTTGCTTAATCTCCATATTCACTAACACAGCTTGACCATTGGTTTGAGGATGGTATGCAATAGAAACTTTATGAGAACTCCCATACTTATACATGAGTGAAGAGAATGTGTGGTTGCATAAATGGGTTCATTGATCACTGATTATAGCCCTAGGAATTCCAAATTGAGAAAATATGCGCTCTTTTAAAAATTGGATCACAACATGATGGTCATTGGACTTGGTGGGAATGGCCTCTACCCATTTAGAGACATAATCAACATCTAAGATGATGTAGAGGTATCCCCTAGAGTTTGGGAAGGTTCCCATGAAATCAATTCCCCGACAATCAAATATTTCAATGATAAGAATGGGAGTGAGGGGAATTTGATTCCTTTTGGTAATGGATCCTAATTGTTGATATTGAGGAAAACTTTGGTAGAATTGGTAGGAATACTTAGTGAGGTTAGGCCAATAGAAACCACTTTGGAGGACCTTTACAATGGTTTTATTTGTGGAAAAGTGGCCTCCACATGCCTCTGCATGACAGAATCTTAGAATGGGCTCTTTCTCGGACTCAGGAACACATATCCTAATGATTTGATCAGGATAGAACTTGAAGAGGTAAGGATCATCAAACACATAGTGTTTGACATCAGAAAGGAATTTCATCTTAACTTGGTTCCTGATAAATTTTGGAATGTCACTCGTAACCAAGTGGTTTGCTATGTCAGCATACCATGGGCAATCACTCACTAAATAGAGGTTCTCATCGAGAAATGAATCAAACACAGAAAGTTTATGTGAGTTGTCTTTGAATTCTATCCTATATAGGTAATCAACTACAAAATTTTCAACACCCTTTTTATCCTTAATGGTTAAATTTAACTCTAGAAGAAGAAGGGCCCACCTAATCAATCTAGCCTTGGCATCTTGTTTTTGTAAAAGGTATTTTAGGGATGAATGGTCAGTGAAGACATTGATGGGTGATCCTAAGAGATAAGACCTAAATTTCTCTAAGGCAAAGACAACAACAAGAAACTCTTTCACAGTGGTGGTGTAGTTTATTTTTGCATCATTTAAATATTTTCTTGAATAATCAATGACACATGGAGTTTTCTCACACTGTTGACCTAATACTGCTCCAACAACGAAGTTACTCACATCACACATGAGTTCAAATGGAAGTCTACAATTTGGAGCTTGCATGATAGGTGGAGATATAAGAGATGACTTGAGTGTATAAAATGATTCCTCATAGCTTTTTGTCCATAAAAATGGATCATCTTTCACTAATAGAGCACAAAGTGGTCGAGAAATAGAGTTGAAATTCCTAATGAACCTTCTATATAAACCAGAATGTCCTAAGAAGTACCTCACTACCTTAACAGTTTTAGGATAGGGAAGGTGGCGAATGATGTCAACCTTAGCTTTATCAACTTCAATCTCTCTACCAGATAATAGATGCCCTAGAACAAGTCCTTCCTTTACTATGAAATGAATTTTTTTCCAATTTAGGATAATATTATTATCCTCACATCTTGACAAAACCCTTTCAACATTTAGAAAGCATCCCTAAAAAGTATCCCTAAATATGGAGAATTCATCCATGAAGACCTCTAAACAATCCCCTACCATGTCTGAGAAGATTCCCATCATGCACCGCTGGAAGGTACCAGGATCATTACATAATCCAAATGGAATGCACTTGAAGGCAAAAGTGTATAATGTACAAGTCAAGGTTGTTTTTACTTGATCCTCTAAGGATACCTCAATTTTATTATACCATGGAAATCCATCTAGGAAGCAATATAATTGATGACCCACCACTTGCTCGAGGACTTGATCAATAAAGGGCAAGGGGAAATGGTATTTATTGGTACAAGAGTTGAGCTTCTTATAGTTAATACAAACTTTACATACACTACTAACCCTTGTAGGGAGAAGGTCACCATCCTAATTGGTGATCACATTAATTCCATCTTTCTTTGGGACAACTTGAATTGGGCTTACCCACTCACTCTCAGCTATGGGGTAGATGATACCCACTTTTAATAACTTAAGAAGTTCTTTCCTTACCACATCCATAAGATTTGTATTGAGTCTCTGTAACACCCCAGGTAAATAAGGAATATGACATTTTCATATTTATCCATATTTGTGAATAAAATATTAATATGACTTTAAAGGGGACGCTATGCTCGATGGCGTACCCAACACGCAACAACGAGTTTCTTGGGAATCTTACGTTGCACTCTAATAATAAAATAATATTATTTTAAATGGTAGTTAACATGTAGCCGTTGTAATGGCAGGAATGGATAGAAATAACTAAAATATGATTATATATGTTCTTAAATATTTTTACATTTATACAATAAAAGATAAAGGCTTAAAATACGGAAAGAATTCAATTTTAGGCGTATATGCCCTAGTTTTCACTAAAGGTTCACTTATCACCTTTTGATGGAGAACCGTCATTAAATATAGTTTTTTTCACTATTAAACATTATTTTGGACCAAATAAAACTCTTATTAAGAATAGGGACATCAAAATTTACTTTGTGTAAATTTTTGGTATCTTTCCGATAAAGTTCATTTTTTTTAATGAATAGTGTAAAATGTTGTATTTTAATTCAAAACCACTTTTTAATCTAATTTATTTATATTATTAGATTATATTTTGAATTGGTTTTAAAGTGAAATTAGAAAATATCTTTACCATTAAATCCAATAGTGGTCGTTGGAATCAATTTCACTTTGAAATCAGACTTAAACTAGTGTCAATCTTTTGATACTTATTGTTTCATAAAAACACGCTATTTGTCATGACAGCGGGAATTAATTATTAAATTAATTAATGTGACTTATATGTTTTGAATTTTGTAAAACGGACTTCATTTTTGAATTCAGAATATCAAATATATCTTAGGGTGAATTTTTGGGATTTTTCTGAAAAACTTCAATTTCTGTTGAATAGTGAAACCACTAAGTGGTACTTATAAAAACTGATTTTCCGTTTAAATGAAATTTTTCCATCATTGTGTTTTGATTTTAAAAAATCCAACATACATGGTTTTCATTAAGAAGTAAAATGTGGTTCAATGAGATTAAAATAATTTTTTGGTGAATAGTAACTTATTAAGTTTTTAATCACGATTAGTGGTAATTAGTGTAGTTTAAGGTAAAAATAATGCTTTAATAAAATGAGATGAGCTTGAAACATGTCTTACCCTCATTGGTTGTATCATGGCCGACCAAGACAAGCCATGGGTCAACTTGGGGACCCCATGGATCCACTTTGGTTGGGAAATGACATAAATAACTTTTTATTTAATGTAAAAGTAAAAATGACACAAACATGACATGTTTTACTAAAACAATTTTTAAGTGGGGTTATACAAGTCATATTTTTGATTATAAATATTCATTGGAAAGATAAAAAGATTTACTACATCATAGTATTTTTTTATAATTTTTAGACATTAAATAAATTAAATTATTTATGACATAATAATGATGCAGCGATGACATCATTATTTGACGATTTAAATAAAATGGAAAGATAATGTAAAATCTATGAACTACACATGTCCAAAACTTATTGGATGAGTGGATTTCGAAGCCTTATCACCTTATCCACAACTTATATCAATGTGGGACCTTTTAAAACCGAAACACATTTTCAAATAAAGTAATATTTCTTACTTTCTAAAAGTGCCCCTCCTCTCCTCTTATAAAAGGCCCCCACCTCTACCTCTTTTCCCACACTCCTCAAGCCTTTGGCTCGGCCAACCCCTGCCCATTTACTCTCTCCACATCCCTCTCCTCATCCTAGAGGATTCCCGTTGGGCATAATCCTTTCAAAGGAAGCCTTTAGGCTCAAAGAAAAAGGAGTTACACTTTTAAAGGTAATTCTTTCTCTTATGTTCATTTGTTTTGTTTTTCTTCTCCAACCCCATAAACTCTTTTTATTTACTTCTTTTGTAACAAAACAAGTATCTTCAATATACTAGGATGTTTTTCTAAGATTTATTCGAGCTACACTCTCACACAACTACATCAAATGGTTAAAGAACATACGGTTTCCGTGGATGGTGAAATTCTGCCTCCCGAAACGATGATTGTTCAATACTCATTTAACACCTTAAAAGGTGGCCATTATGATGTCACTATTTTTATATATGATATATAATATGTTTATGTTTTATTTATGCTTCTGTATTTTTCATTTTTGTCTTACCTTTATGGCTTCCATTATGGGTATACGCGATATCTTCATTTAAGGAAGTGCGGACTACCGCCCCCTCAAAGTGATTTGATTCGTTAAATACCATATGTGGAATGTATAAAGGATGGAAATATTATATTATATATGATATTATACTGGAATTATAATATACCTTTATATCATTATTATTCCATTCTATAAAATACAAAATAGAAATGAAAGTAGCGTTCATGCGTACGTACGGCTTACCGTCTCCATGAACGGTGCATTTCATTTCTTACCTCTAAATGATTATGTAATGTTATAAATGCATGCATATACTGGATATTTATGAAATATATGATATCTAAATAATGAATACAATTTTGGATATAATAAACATTTGGCCACACGAACAACATGTAATTGTAAGAAGTCCACTTTCGACTTAAGAACCAAATATCGGCAAAACAAATATTATTAACTTAAATGATTACATAATGTTTATGACATGGTAATAAGTGGTATAAAGGTAATAATGAACTTGAAAAAGGTTCTTAATGAAGTATAAATTAACTCAAGTTTATTATTCAGGAGATTAAAGAACGATCGAGTCAAGTCGGACCTGAGGTAAGGGATCCTACAACTCTCTTTCTTTTTAAGTACACTCTTTTATGTCATTTATTTTAAGCTCATCTTTCTTATGATTGGGATGTTATTTTATATTACATTTACTGTAATTTTTATGTTCATGTGATGAGAGACCCTATTCTCTCTCATCAATCCATTTTGGAAGTTTTGAGTGGCGCCGTTAGGCTGCCGAACTTTCGTAAGAGATCTAACATCTCTCTTTCTTTTTAAGTACTCTCCTTTATGTCACTTCTTTTAAACTCCTCCTTTCAATGTTGGGGGATTTACTTTTATTACACTTGCTGTAAATTCTATTGTAATATGATGGGATACTCTATTTGATCTCATCAATCCATATTCGGAAGTTTTATGTGGCACCGTTAGGCTGCCGAGTTTTCGTAAGGGATTTTTCATCTCACTTTTATTCCCGTGAGATTTATGCTACATTTGCCAAAAATTCCATTGAGTGGTGTATGTACTGCCCATTATTATACTCTTTGTGTAATATAATTTCGTTTATGAGTATTTACATCAATGACCTATTGTCTTTCTTTCATGGGGTGTATGTTTTGAAAGATACCCAAGTCGGTAAGGGAACCTTTCACCCTCCTCTTTTTTAAAAGACTTCTTTTATTGGGTCTTTTAATTTACATATTTTTATGTTGGGATATGTTCTCATACATCCTTATTCATGTAAATTTTATGTCCAAGTTATGAGATACACTTTTTATCTCTCATCAACTCATTTTGATGTGATTCCGTTAGGCTGTCAAGGGAACTTTTTAACCCAATTTCGATTTCTTTGGGTTCAACATGTAGTCATTGAATATGTCATCCATTGAATATGTGTGAATGACCTTTTATTGTTTTACACTTAATATTGACTTATATTGGGTGTATTTATATTTGTCACACATATTTTTGAGATTGATTTGTCCTTAATTTAAGGATACCTTCTTTATAAGGGATTTCATCACATTTGACATTTTTATTGAGGGTTCATTGTTGTTATGGACCAATTCACTCTTATATGGTGTATATACTGTCCTTTGGAGTATTATATCATGAATCCTTTTATTCTCATGATATTATAAAGTTCTGACTAAATGTTATTCCTCGATTATTGTATTCAAGTGACTCTAATTTTGGTAAAACCCCTTTAACCAAAATATCGTTTTAAATGTTTTAATTATTTGTTCTTATTAATATCCATGTTTTCAAAATGTTTTTAAGGATTTATTTATATGGATATTAATGGTTTAAAATGTTAAAAGCTTCAAGGTGGTATGGGACACTTTGATTCAAAAATCTCTTTATTAAATGTTTTAAATGGTTTTGGAAATGGTTTCTTTTTGAATGGATTCATTATTTCAATATCCTAAAATGTTATATTGTGATTGAAATGTGGAAATGTTATGTTTCCTTTATTCATGTTTTATGTGATACGATTATGTTATGGTTCTTGGGAATTATTATGAAGAACGGGTGGTTCCATGATAAACTAAGGGCGGGTGAGCCCGATATAGCTCTCCAATGCATTGGGTAACGCGAAGGAGTGAAACGTTAAGGTTTCTCCGAAGAGATTTAGGGAATATACTGTGATGGGTATTCCAAACGTAACCAAGAGGGTTACTCCCTACGTAAGAATGTTATGAATGCCTCAAGTTACCTTTATGTCTTATGTTTTCTATGATTTATTCATGATTTTATATGCCTATATTTTATGGGTAAAGTATGATTTCATTCTTATGTATATACGAACTCATGTTTCCTTTCCATATTTTTATAACCCTTACTGAGCTTTTTATGCTCATCCCAAGTTTTTGAAATGTTTGTCACAGGTCAAGGGAAAAGTACATTATGTAATGATAGTGTCGAGGATGTGTCAAGAAAGAATCCATGTTTCATTTTAAATATGTTTCCGTTGATGGGAAGAATGAATACTGTCTTTTATGTAACCACTTTGTTTAAATGTGGAATGTAATGCAAGTTTCATGATCTAATTCTCTAAAACTCTAAACCTGAAAAGATCCTCAATGTGTAATCTTGTAATAACTCAAGTTTAAGTAAGGTTTAAGGCTGGGGCCTTACAGTCTCCGCTGAGGTTGACGACATAGTTTAGATTCAGATTCAAGAACAATCCTATGAGTTCCAATGAGTGGGATAATCCTAGGAATATCAGAAAGGGTTCATCTAATTGCTTTCTTATGCTTTCTTAGGACATCCAAAAGCATCATCTCTTGATTGGATTCAAGAGAGGAAAAAATGACAACAAGAAAGGCTCGATTTTACCCTAAGAATTCATACTTGAGTGGTGAAGTTAAGACCTTAAATTCGAGATCATATTGGTTATCACTTTCTAAGAAAGGATGAGACTTTGTATTGAACTTAGTTTCTTTGTTCAGATTTCTTGACAGAATTGGTTCCTTGTGAACATAATTTTCATTCACTAAATTTGCCAGAGTAGTTTCATGAATGGGTATGGACTCAATGTTATTGATTTCACTCATGGTATCATTGATTGGTGATTATAGAAAATCATCAATAGAGCTGTCTAAAATTGATTCAAGCCAAGGAGACAAATTTCCCTCATATGAACAAAGAAAATCAATCTCTTCTTAACTTAAACATCCTTCAGTAATTCCTTGATGTTCCTCGAGTTCACTATCAACACTTCCAATCCAATTAACCTCATGTATCTATTCATCATCTCCAATTTGAGAGTTTTCATTATATATGTTCAAGTCTAGACTCAGGTTTCCAAAGGTGATGGTCATGTTCTCATTTCAGACTTGGATAACAAAGTTGATTGTTGTAAAGAAGGGACGAACAAGGATGATTGGGGTTTGATCCCTAGGAACTAAGCTTGGGTGATTGTCAAAGACAATGAAGTCAGCAAGATAAATGAAATTTTCAACTTTCACCAAAACATCCTTTAAGATCTCCTTTGGAACTTGAACACTAAGATCATCAAGTTAAAGAGTGACAGATGTGGGTTGGAGTTCTTCGAGCCCTAATTGACAATACATGGCATAAGGAATGAGATTCACACTAGCTCACAGATCACAAAGGGATTTGACAAATTTGTTCTCTCCTAACTCAATATTGATGTATGGACATCCTGGATCTTTCAACTTTAGAGGAATGGTCCCTTGAATGTTGGTACTCACATTAGTAGCCAAAAGGACTTGGTTTTTATGTGAAAATTTCCCACTACCACAAAAACAGTTTTTCCCAGTGCCCCCCCCCCCCCTATCAGTGCTAACGAAAAAGCGCTGATAAAGGGGGGGTCTTTATTAGTGCTCAAAAAATCACTGATAAAGGGTACCTTTATCAGCGCTAAAAAAATCGCAGATAAAAGTACCCCTTTATCAGCGCTTTTTTTTAGCGCTGATAAAGGGACCCCCTTTATCAGCACTTGTTTAGTATCACTAATAAAGGGGTGGCCTTTATCAGCGCTTTTTTTAAAAGCGCCGATAAAGGGTCGAATTCAAAAAAAATTAAAAAAAATATTAATATATTAATATATAAATATATTTATATTGATATATACATAATATATAATTTTTAAATATATTTTAGATAAGTATAAATGTACATTAACACTTAATATACTTAATATATAAGATATTTAGTAAAATGGCTTCTTAAAAAATTAAAAAAATATTTTTAATTAATAATTTTCTAATTATTATGGAGTAGTAGTCATTTAATAACAATTTTATGACTAAAAAAATTAAAAAAATTAAAAAAAGATCCAAAATAAGTTGAAAACGCAACTCAAACTTCAAACGGCCATAACTTTTGATCCGGGTGTCCGTTTGAGCTCTACCACATATCAAATCGAAGCCTGCGACGAGCTCTATGTCATTATGACTTGGGGGGCCCTGGTCAAGCATTTTTTGAGGCCAAAAGAGGCCCAAAAGGCCTCCAAAACTGATTTTTTAGTCGGGGTACCCCGATTTTTTAACATTTTGTGGATTTTTAGTCTTGTTTAAGGGGGTATTATTGGATTTTTTTGGTAGGGACAGAATTTATTCCAAGGTATTACATTCATATTGATATTTTGTATTTGAAATTTTATCATTTTTTTAATTCACTTCTATTTATAATCAAATATATAACTATATGTACATATTTGTTATATATTCACACCTAAAAATTAAATTTTTAAAATAAATAATTAAACATATTTACATATAAAATATATTAGCTCTATCTAAATAATAACTAATATCCATTTTATTTAAAATATCAATATATGAATATTTATATAACTACTATATATTAATATAACTATATATATATATATATATATTAATCTAGATATATATATGTATTAATATAACTACATATATATTAATATTACTATATATATATATATTAATATCACTATAAATATATATATTAATATCACTATAAATATATATATTAATATCACTATAAATATATATATATGTATATTAATATAAATATATATTACTATACGAATAAATATAACTATATATATATATATAAATAGATATATATATTAATATAACTATATTTATATTAATATAAATATATATTACTATACGAATAAATATAACTATATATATATATTAATATCACTATATATATATATATTAATATAACTATATATATATTAATATAACTATATATATATATTAATATAACTATATATATATTAATATAACTATATATATATATATTAATATAAATATATAGTACTATACGAATAAATATAACTATATATATATATATATATAGATATCATGAAATAGCAAACAAATCAAAATAGAGTAGTGGTAAGGGCTTAGGCACGCAGGGGGGGGTCTCGAGTTCAAAACCTGCTGGAGGCAGAGGCACGCGCATGGGAGTGGATGTGGGGGGCTAGCGCTGATAAAGGGTGGAGGGGGTGCGTGCGGGCGCTGTAGGGGCTAAAAAGCACTGTTAAAAGTGGGGATCAAGTGCTATAAAAGTCCCCCCCCCCCCCCGATTGGCATGATTTTTTTAATTTTTTGTAATTTTTTTTAATTTTTTTTTAATTTTTTTAATTTTTTTAATTTTTTTAATTTTTTTAATTTTTTTAACTTTTATCAGCACTTTCTTAAAAGCACTGATAAACAGGTCCTTTATCAGCTCTAAAACGAAAGCGCTGATAAAGGAAGCGCTGATATAGGACCCCTTTATCAGCGCTTCTTTTTTAGCACTAATAAAAGGGGTCTTTATTAGCACTTTTTTTAGCGCTAATAAAGGGGACCCCCCCCCCCTTTATCTTCGTCGGCTTTAATAGTGCTTTTACTAGCACTGTTAAAGGCCCTTTTTAGCGCTGATAAAGGGCGTATTTGTAGTAGTGTCCTTTTAAAAGTGCACAAGTCTTATGGTACTTTGAGTAGGTAGGAATAGTTTGGATTGAATCGAGAAGTGGAATGTTCAACTTAACCTGAGAAGAGATTTCCCTCAAAGTTTCATTCGATTCTGGTTTAGATTTTCCTCTCATGCATTGAGGGAAGGGAGCAGGTTGTTTGATTGTTTGGTGTGGTTGTAGTTCCTTCACATTCTCATTAGATTTTTCAGAATCTATGGGTGGTTCTTCATCATTTTCATGCATTGTTGAAGTTTTTAATGGTTCTGGTATGGCTTGTTTGGGTTTCTTAATGGATTTCCCACTTCTTAAAATAGTTACTGCTTTGAGTTATTCATGAGAGGTTTTTGTGTAACTGGATTCTACCATTAAAGTTGAGGATGGTACCGCCTGAGTAGACATGGGTGCCTTCTTGGTTTTAATGGTTTGTAGTTCATGTTTAAGGGATGATACTTCTAAGTTCATTTTCTCCATTTGTTTACACAACTTATCAAGGATTGGAAGAGGGAAAGATTGAGTAGGGGCTTATGCTGGTTGGTCTATCCCAAGAGGATACTTTGGTTGTTGGATTGGTTGTTGCATAGGTTGTTGGATGGGTTGTTGGTATTGGATAGGAGTATGTTGGTATTGGACTGGTTGTGGTTGGAACCGATTATGGTTTTGAAAATTTTTTAGAGGGTAGGGGTTTGGTCCTTGTGGCTGGCTAGGTTATTGGTTGGGTTGTTGGTTATCTTTCCAACGAAATCCTAGATGGTCATTATACCTTGGATTGAAAGTGTTTTGGTATAGTGGCTTCTAAAAGTTCAGAGCATTGACCTTCTATGGTGGTCCTCTTATAAGAATATCTTTAATGTAAGGGATTGTTGGGTAGTTGTCAGTCTTGTGGTCATGTTTGTCACAAATTGTGCAAAGAGGGTCAACAGTTTGAATTTCATAGACCTTCCTAAGATCGATCTCCTCGACCTTCCTAATGAGTGCAACAAGTTTCTCCCTAAGGATTTCCTCCTCCTTAAGTGTGTGAATTCCACTATATTTGGGTGGATTCTCATAGTAAGGTGATGTTCCCCATGTTTTATTTTGTTTAGCAAGGTTTTCTAGATACTCGTAATCATTATTTGTGGCTTTGTTTTTGAAAGTTTCATTACACATCATGTCAATGAATTGTTTGTTCCCCGGACCCAACCCTTCATAGAAAATTCTCACTTGTTTAGGAATAAAAAAACCATGGTTTGGAACCATGTTTATAGTGTCTTTTAACCTCTCCCATTTTTCTTAGAATGACTCTCCCTCTTTTTCAAAAAAGTTTTGGATGCTCTTTTTAAGTGAAATTGTTTTGTGGTGGGGAAAGTATTTTTTGTAGAATTCTCTTTGTAGTTGGTCCCAATAGTTTATGGATGATGGTATCAAATTTTTTATCCAATTTTTATCTCTATCCTTTAAATAAAAAGGAAATATCCTCATCTTATCTGACTCTAGTTGATGTGGGGGACACATAGTTTCTACAATGTCATTGAACTCCTTAACATGAAGGTAGGGCATCTCGGACTCCATTCCATGGAATGTGGGAAGGTGGTTTAGGACATGGGGTTTAAAGATATAGTTGAAATATCCTAGGGAATTGTGTCTAATTCATGAGGTTTCATTGGTCCAGGCAGGTTTGAGGTAGTCATTCATGGTTTGATCGACTGCATTCCCTAAGTTTGGGGATGCCTCATTTGGATTCCCATTTTGGTTCCCACCCAAGTTTATGAATTGGGTTCTTTGAATACCTTCCATTTAAATGGGATCAATTTTTGACTCTATATTATTATTAACATTAGGATATAATGAAAAGAGTTACCTTTGTGTACTTGACTCCCCAACCCCATGACTATCCACCCTAACTAGACGGTTTGATTGGTCACGGGTGTAGGTAGACATGTGCCAAAAGAAAAAAATGAGAAAGAAAAAGATAAGAGAATTTGGATTATAATAGAAGAAATGGGAGATAATATAATTGGTGTTGAGATGACTTAATTTGGTCCCTGGAAATGGCACCAAAATTTCGTCTCTCCCAAATTTACCCAATATTTTAGCTTTAAGCGGTCGCTTGTTGTTTAGCTTGGGTTGTCGAATCCTCAGAGACCTAAGAAGTAACCTACAGACACATACATCCTATGGATTGTTTTTGGATATGAAGTGGCCAAATTGGGTTGATTTTATATGGTTTTAAATTAAATCTAATAGACTTAAGTTAATTTAAATTAAAATAATGAGTTGATCCTAGGTTATCACTTGGGGGTGGATTGGATGAAATTATTTTTTTAACGGTTTCAACTTCTTATATTCGAGATAGGTTTATTCAAGAAGATCAAAAAACTTAATCACTTGCTGTTTTAATACCAATAAAACATAATACTAATCACTTATACACTTGGAGGATCAAATTTAGGATCACTCCAAGGTAAAGGTTTTTATTAGCACTTGAAGTATGTGGCCTTAAAATTCAACAAGGATGAAGAAGTTTTAAAATCATCAAATATAAATATAAATTAAAAGAGGTGATTAGAAATTAATGGGGTGATAAATAAAATCCAATACATCCCCTTTATACTCCCTTAGATCAACCCATAAGTGGTTTATCCCTCCATTGATTCTATGGTTTCAATGGAAGCGGAAAGTAGACTCATGAGGGAGGAAATGGAGAAGTAAAAAAAACAATGAAATAACGATCACTCCACCGTTGTGTGATAATTTCACATGGTTTGATGTGAAAAAATTAAAATCTTGAACCAAAGATATCAAAGTAATATGAAGAAAAATAGAATAAGAGGAGAAGAAGAACTTTTATTAAGAAACTAAAGTGAATTGAACAACTTATATGTGAAAGAAAAACCTGAGACAACAAAATCATAGCATAACATTACAATGAAAGAAAGCACAAAATATGAATAAATCCTCCAACACCACTACCTTAAATAGGAATTTTAGGAGACTTGGGTCGAGCATATAATAGTTAAAGTCATCACACTTGAGTATGGTATGTCTAGGGTGGTGGAAAGCTTGTGTAACTTAGAATTTTCCACCCTTGTTCCAAAGTGGAAGGCAGCTTGCATCCACCGAACAGATGCATCTAAATTACCTTATATATGGCCTAATTAGAGTGTTACATAGAATAATAAAATGGAGATACGAATTTATTCTAACCTCCTATAAAATTTCAGCCCAAATGGAATTTTTTTTGAGATATTATTGAAATGGTGGGATGTTTTTCTGGGCCGCAGAATCTAGCTCAGAATTTTATCTCCAACTTGGGTCTCTTGTACTCCATTAAAACATCAAAATTAGCTTTTTTCACTATCTAATTAAATGTTCCCCATGATGTATTCTATCTTCAGTTCAATTTTTAGAATTATTGGGCTAGGATATTGGCTGCTACATTAGTTTTATTGGGCTGTCATCCAGTTCATTTCACCCAGAATGTTGTTTGGTCAAGGCCA
The DNA here is from genome assembly GCA_963277665.1 of Viscum album. Taxonomy (NCBI): domain Eukaryota; kingdom Viridiplantae; phylum Streptophyta; class Magnoliopsida; order Santalales; family Viscaceae; genus Viscum; species Viscum album. Next base: position 1,992,914,678 of record OY728131.1, on the reverse strand, counting down.
ACTTTGGTGGTCTTCCAATATGAATCCTCTCAAGTACTCTAAAAGTATGAATTGTTACCAATGTAATTAGAAATATGAAAATTAAATATGAAAATAAAATCAAGATCATTGGGTGCTTTAAATGATGTTAAAAAATGTACCATGTAATAGTGCATTTTAAGAAGGAATTACAATTATAATATGAAATAATGTTCAAAATGTAAAATGCACTAAAATGGTGTTTATAAATAATAAAGCACATGAATATTATATATATTAACAATGAATATTATCCTCATTTAGTAGATAATCACAAACCCTGTTATAAAATGGAGTCGTGGGTGAGGGTTTCTATCAGAATTCCAAACTGTTTTAATAGCAGTAATGTTTGATATTAGATAGTAGATAAATTCTGATATTTTTTTGTTATATACATATATATAAACAAAAAAAATAAAAAAAAATAAAAAATTTAAATATACAAAAAATTATATTTAAAATAAGTAATTTTTTAGTTGAAAGGCGGTAGGGCCAACACATTTTTTGTAATTTTTTTGACCTAGGCATATTTAAAAAAATAAAAAAACCCAAAAAAAACTCCCTCTTCACCACACATGATGGTCTCATCTCCAGTGAAACAACCACCAGGTCTCCATCCTTTCCTCTGCTCCACCAGGACTCACTCTCTCTCATCCTCACACCATGACATTGGCATAACCCCCCTATTCATCCTGCACTGACGGACGACGACCTCTCCTCTACTACATACCACTGACAATGACCTCCTCCTCACACAATAACTACCCCCACCATGTCCACTACTTAGTCGCTGCTTCTCCATGCACATAGTATTCAATCCAAGTGGGTGCACAGTTGTAGGTGATTTGTGTGTTGCATGTGACATCGATGTGCGCAGTGGATTCACATTGATTTTGGTGATCAGTGCTGCATGATGAGAGCGAACACAAATCCAATCATTTTTTTAGTAACACAGTTTTGATTTCCATGCTTTATCATTTTATTATCACATGTATTTTTTGGGTAATGCACTTGATGGTAATTTCATGTCTTTATTTTGTTTTTATTTTTTATTGTCAATAATTTTATATTATTTAGATGTGTATTTAGTTAATTATATTTTTTTTGTATTAATTTTTACAGGATCTTCACACATGATTTGGTGTCGTTCATGTGATACCTAATAAGTAATCACGGGTGGGAGATCATCGGATAATTTATTTGTTTGAAACTTGGGCGTGCTTGTGAGATAATCGTAAATCGCACCTGAGTGAATTCTGCATGAATAAATATATTAATTGAAAAATTAATATTTTGTGTACATTTTTTATTCAAACTTGCATGATTTACACTTAATAAGTGATATAATGTGAGTGAACCCAACATAGATATATATTCAACTTTGTGAGAAATGTGTCATTGCATTTCACTAAGTAATTCGATGCTAACAAAGACACACAAATTATTCATCAAATTAGTTAATAAAATGATTATTTGTGTAAAAAAATTAGAATATTGTTTAACAATAAATAACAAGACCTAATAGTATTTTGATTAAATTCAGAATCAGTGATAATTTAATGAATAAATATTTATATGTGAGAATTAAATAATTAGCATTGCATACACTTGAATCGATATCACAACTCTGATACTTCCATCTCCACCTATTTCCTCCATATATTAATTTAATTCACTTATATTGTTTTAGTTAATTTTAAATAATCATTTTCAAATAGTTGTTTAGTATTTATAATTTTTAGTTGTTAATCACATTTAAAACTCATCTACCTGAACATTATTCCAAGAGGATATTCTTAGTGTCTATGCACATTCTCTATGACGTCCCGACCCGGATGCCACTTAAATGGTGCCCCAAGCCGGTGGGTCACATGGCCTCAAGCACACCTCCCCGTGCATCAGAGGCTGCTGAATAGCAGCGAGGCCCTAGGGTGTGTCTATGGGGAGACTATGCCCTCAGGTTAGAGTAGAACATTGGTGAAATAGTTAGATAAACAACTGAAGCATATGTAAACAGATGGCACAACAGAAACAAACACTATAACGAATAGACCAGTAACCCACCTTAGCAGAAGCATAAATAATCATCCAAGCACTAAATAATAATCAAAAGTAGTAAACTGATAAAATAAAATAGATATTGATTTTATGTCTCTACAAAAGAGGGAAAACATGTATACATGGTAGCAGGTAGTTAATACACCACATGCTATACACAAGGCACAAAAAGGAAAAAAGTTTATCCAAGCATCCCGAGCTCTAGACTGGTCATTTACTACCAAGATACCATCCTAATTTATGAATGTATCCACACATCCATAAGTGGATACTTTCCCTTATCTACACCTGTAAACATATTGTCTTCCAGAGCACCATCAGCAGCCCAAATACGGTGTGAGATAAACTCAGTAGACCACCACCAACGACATCTATAAATATCCAGCTGTGAATATAACATGGTAGTGTGTAGATATAATAATAAAAAGAAGTAATAATAATTGTAAATGGGTCTTCTCTGGTTCCTGATGAAGAATCGGGCTGACTCTACCTGCTTCTGTCCATGTCAAAATATCTTTGAAAGAATCAAGGGTCGCAATGCCCGATATCACAGTATAAGGGACGCCATGCCCAGAATCACAGTATAAAGGAATCCATGCCCTGTATCACAGTACAAGGGACTTTATGCCTAGTATAATAATATAATAAGGGTCACCATACCCATATCACGGTATAAGGGACACCATTCCTAGTATCACAGTATAAGAGATTCCATGCTCGTATCACAGTATAGGGACGTCATGTCCAATATCACATTAATAAGAAGTCATGCCAAGTCTGTATCAAGGTATAGGGACATCATGCCCATATATATATATAACATTCATAAGGGTCTTAATTTCCATTTAGATATAATAATGATCACCATGCCTATTAAATTTAACAAGGGTTATCATGCCCATACATCAACAGTGATAAACATCAATGACTTTGATATGATCTAATGGGTAAGTCATAAATCATTATAATTTAATAATAATAAGGGTTTGAACATTTTTCCATTTAATCAAGTGATGTGGTCATGCCACTATCATACAGTTCAACTCATTATAATTGATAAGGGCACTGGCCAGGCTGGACCACTATATTCATCTGTTATCAATATGATCTTTCATTTGAAAGTAAATCCAAACACACTGATAGGTGTTTTGGATTTATAACCATGAAATCCAATTAAGAATGTAAGAGGTAACACCCAAAGGAATGGACCACTATGAGGTTTTATGACCTCTAGTATCTCAAGGGATCTAATAAGGTCAATGGGTTCCAAAATAGACAACCAATTTAAGATAGATGAAAATTATGGGCAATGCATAGTGAAACAGTGTGCGACACACATCACATGTTATAAAACATCAATAATTTAAGGTATAGTTACTAGACCACCTACCTAAATCTTGTAGAGGAGTACTCATCTAGTATCGTCTATTGGTTTGGTCCAGATCGGGAGAAAACGACAAAATGGATGAACAGCCTGAAAATAAGGCATAAAATCCTACACCCAGATAACTCCATTGAGGAGAAGAGAAATTAAGAAAGCCGCAATATGAATAGAGATATTACCACTGTGCATCCAACAAGACAGACAACGAAAGAATCGGAGTCTGGATGATGAAGAAATCCAATAACCTAGCTTAGGAATCCAAGGGGCTCAAATGAGAGAACCTCCTGTGTGTGAGAGATAATGAAAGAAAAAAGGGGTGAAGAAAAAGAAAAGGGGTCTTCCCATTTAAAAACATTTCATGAAATTTACATGGAATGTAAATGATTTAATCATCATGTAATTCTTGATATCACCTCTCTAGTAAAGTCTATTACACGTCATGAATAGGCCTTCCCAGGCTATTACACGTCGTGTATTGAATACATGCCATGTATTCCAAATACATGTCGTGTATTTGGCCTGCAAGTAGCCTTCAACCCCTACTTCCTTCTTTATAAACCACCCAACTGACCAATGGGATCAAATTTAGGTTCTTATCCAAAAATAAAACTTAAACAAGAGTTTAACTAAAAATCAAAAATGATTCGTACCTTATATAAAAATAAAGTTCTTATAGTATTCCCCCCTTAAAGCAACTCATCCTCAAGTTCACCTTCTAAGGGAATCAAAATTCTATTTGAGAACAACTCTAACCACTGAGTGCATATGTTGGCCTCTCACTCCCAAGTCTCATCCTATACCTAGAAATTTTACCATAGAATCCATTCTAAAAGGACAAACTCATCTCAGGGAACCTTCGCACTCCATTCAATGATGTGTATGGGATTCCCCTCAAATGAAGCATCAATATCTAACTCAAGATCCTCAAGATCAAATGCATGAGACAAGTCTACATTATATGAATAAAGCTATGAAATGTGGAAGATGTGGTGCATGGAATGGTACCTAGTAGGTAATAACAGTTGATGTGCTACTAGATCGACTCTCTCCCGAATCTCAAATAGACTTAAAAAAGCATGGGTACAACTTCCCTTGCCTCTATATCCGTCTATGCCCAAGTCTGGGTGATACCCATAAGAAAACATGATCCTTGACCTCAAAATATAGAGGTCATCGATGAAGATCAACATAATATTTCTAGATAAACTAAGAAATATACACCCACTTACCAATTAGCTGAACCTACTTTGAAGTCTCCTGAAGGAGAAGAGGACCCAGTAGCTCTGCCTCTCCTGTCTCTTACTAGCACAAGGATGATCAGCATGACCTACCATATAAGGCCTCATTGGGAGTCATATAAATTATCACCTGAAAACTATTATTGTAGGAGTACTCAATGAGAGGGATATGATTTTCCCAAGAACAACTGCAATTAAGGATGCATGTTCAGAGTGTGTCCTTTAACACCTGTATAGTCTGTTTCGACTGGACATCGGTTTGAGGGAGAATTTCTATGCTCAGAAGCACATATGTAACCATAGCTTTCTATAACACCTACCAGAACCTCGATGTGAAATGATTATACCTATCTGAAATGATGATATAAGGGACTCCGTGTAGCCATATAATTGTCACGACCTGATCCAAGATGGATTTCAAGTTGCAACTACCCCAAGACCCCCTCCATTGGCTAGGGTTGACGACCAGTGCCAAAGTAATATCTAACATGAGGAGGACTTTTACTAAGTAACTGTACATACACACACTACCATCTCAATGTAAAACTACAGAGGTAAATAGTAAAGGATTCAATACAACTAGAAAGTAAACCAAGCATGCATAACCTCTAGCGTGTACAAGAGTATGACAATGAAAACTGAAAAGTAAAAGGGAAAAATAAACTCTCAACTAGAAATATGTCTCAACCTGAAAAATCTAGAAAAGTAAACTACTAAGAGAGAACAACTCCTAAATCCCAAGTTGTGACCATCGTACACGGTCCAAAGTACCAGGTATCCCTAAGATCCTCTGAAGTCATCGTCGACTTGTCCATCATCTGCATAAGATATGGCACATGCAGGAAAATCCCATGCAGGGGTGAGTATATACACACCCATTAGGAAGCCCCGAAAGATTAAGGGGGAGCATTAAGAGATAAAATAGGAATAGAAATACTGTAGATAGTAAATAGGAAGGAGAATATCTCAACTCAAACCAAGAGTGAAAGTGACCTCATCCAAACACAAGGGTGTCAATAAAGTGAGTAGATGAACTACACATCAAGTCTTCATCACCTATAGTAGGATAGTAGACTCATCCAACCATGAGAAGATAAACATGGAAATCAAGTGACATACCATGTGCATCTTCACCTCTCATGGAAAGAGAGTAATAAGATCCAAGGGTATGGATATAGAGGAATGTGTGTGTGTGTGTGTGCTCAATCAAAGAATCCCAAACTAGAGAGTAAGGGGATCTCTATCACATGGATCAACCCACAAAGAAGAGTATCAAATATTTAAAAAAGTCCAACAATGATGCCCAGTATCTCATGTGCTTTCCTAGAAGTAATCGTCCAAGTAAAACCACACCTCGTCTTTGTGTCGCATAGTTGAGAGGTCAAGAACTTGAAGTAAAGGACTCGTGCCCCAGTATGTCAGGGGGATACACTCTGTAAATATCTATAGAGGACCCGTTACCATGTAGATGGGGAGGGTCCACTCAGATGTCATCGAGGACTCCACTACCCATCTCCACTAGAGGGTACCATTTGGTAGTCATCATGGACTCCACTACTTATCTCTACTAGAGGGCATACTCGGAAAGCATTGAGGACTCCACTGCCCAGCTCTTTTGGAGGGTATACTTGGAAATCATCAAGGACTCCACTACTTTTCTCTATTGGAGGGTCTACTCAGAAAGTGTTGAGGTATCAAATTCCTAGTATCTACTAGAGGGTCTACTCAGAAAGTGTTGAGAACTCCACTGCCCAACTCTACTCGGGAAGCATCGAGGACTCTACTCAGGAAGCATCAAAGACTCCACTACCCAGTCTCTATTGGAGGGTATACTCAGAAAGTGTTGAAGACTCCACTTCCTAGTCTTTAATGGAGGGTCTACTCAAAAATTTTTGAGGACTCCACTACCCAAATCTACTAGAGGGTTTACTCAGAAAGCATCGAGGACTCCACTGCCAAGCTCTATTGGAGGGTACAACTCATTAGTCATTGAGAACTCTACTACCCAGCTATACTGGATGATACCACTCAATAAGTCTCTAGTGACCCTTTGTGATCACTGTTATCATTGAGCATCACCTAACCAAGCGTCGTGCCCAAAAAATTCCATATCATATCTCAAAATCCACAACTGAGGGCACCATCGTGTTCTATATGGAAAAAAACTAAGGATATACTACTCATGGGAAAAAATATGAGTTCAAATGAAGAAGATATAGATGATTTAAGTTTCCTAAAAATGAACCAAGTAGTACATGGTGTGTCAGGGACCCACATGACATGTGGTCCTGCTCTACTGCCTGGTCGTATCCTTTCTAGCACATAGCTTTTTGGCCATGTAGTACTACACAGTGTGTAAGGGTACTACATGACGCGTCTCGGACAAAATCTTAGAGAACACATAAGGATCATCACTAATCTAAGGAAAAATAATAATTCCACTAATATACCTATGAAAATGGCCCTAAATGGCCAAACAGATCACACCTTTATGATCCTCACAGAAAAACACTTGGGATAGGCTATTCACTTGTCCAAATCGGATACCCGGTGATAAAGTCACATTTCACCATTTAATGCCCAAAGGGTGATTCATGGGCCTGTGCCACAAACAAAAATTAAATATCCCATATTGATCTCAAAACGACCACCTCAATATTAGTGTCGCAGCGTCATAGACGGTTTGTCATTCTGACACCATATGAAGAATATATGTCAGATACAAGATTGCACAATAATAATAATAATAATATTGAGAGTTTTATGGACCCAATTCACAAGTCATAAAAAGGTATTCATTAGTGGTCTTGAAATGTCTATCTCAAATTTAGGGTCATGTTATTACTGACAGTTCGTCAATCCAAAATCGTATAAAGAAGTTACAACCAGATTAAAGGTTTGAATACCAAAATAATAATAATATTTTATTATTATTATTATTATGTTTTTTTAATTCACAATCAAATTGAGAGGCACTCACCATTATCTCTCCCCTTGAATGTACATGCCTCCATGCAATTATTCATCCACCTTTAATTCCTTTAACTAGTACCTAACCCGTGAATTTTCATGACATAATTTATTAATTAAAAATTCAAATACAGACACTCATAATTTAAATTTTAGATTATTTAAATATGGAAAGAAAAATAAATGCTAGAATAAATAATTCTTGATACTTAAAACAAAACTGAATTACAATTAAACAGTTGAACATAGGAATTGAAATTTGATAGGTTTATTCAATTTTTCTTTTCATTATGTATTGATGTTAACTAAAATTCTGTTTAAGATCATCTAAAGTAGAACTATCTCTATTGCATACAATGGTGTCTTCATCTCCTCTATCAAATATTTCTTGATTTAATTAATGTTTTAATTGTCTCTTCAAATAATATGTTAAGTAAAATGTGAGAAAAAGTTCAAAAACTAAATGAAGATAAATTTACAATAGTTTTAAATTCATTATTAATATTCATCAATAAAATACATAATTTAATGTAATTTTAATTTAAAAGTACAAAAAATCAACTTGCATTTAAGTATATTTCAAAATTAATACATTTGAAAGGGGAGAGTATAGAAACAAATCCATATTACAATGTTCAGTATATGATGGGTGTGAAATAAAACCATCATAAGGCATGATTGTTCTTTGTTTCATAATACCATATCTAGGACTATCTATTATTTTTTTCATAATACAATATCCATGCCTAGCAATTAATTAATCATATGCATGCCTAAGTTAATATTCTAGCGTATCAATTGATGCATGATCTCCTCCTCCATGACATAACACTATTTTAGTTCTATATTCATTTAATCATTTATAACTATCATTGTGTCCTGGAATATACACTCATGATGTGATTCAATATTTTATAGCTGTTAAAAGTATTTTTTTTCTTAGGAAAATTTTGATTAATTTGACATAGACTATTTTAATGGTGTAATGAACTCAATTACATTGATATTCAATCTATTTTGGTAGATACAACTCCAAAATTCTTCTGTGTTCTTCTATGTCTTCTCTAAGAATCTTCACCTCTTGTGTTATCCCAAAATTCACCTAACAAACTTTCTTTCATTTATGATCAATAATAAACACAACACTTCTATCTTTTGGTTCCATAATTCCTCTATTTGGTCCAAAAAACAAAACCAATGATATCCTTGGTTCCAACTTGTAACAACTATCTTTTACAAGCTTAAATATTATTTACATTGTGTTATTTTCCATGTTTAGGGAGTGATTAACCCACCCACATCAATTAGTGGAACTTCCCTTTTATCGCATTGAATATTTAAAAAATCTCTTAAATCTTTTTCTTTATTGAAATAGATCCAGAATCATCAGCATCATCAACATCTTCCAAAAGTCATCATTAACAAATGAAACACAACATAAATGAAGTATCAAGATACACATAAAACTATTCATAAAAATTTCATATAAATATGAAAAAATTAATTAAGAATCATGATAGTAGTATCCTATATTCTGAAGAACACAATTCATTATAATAACATATAAAATAAAATAAAACTCTCATGAAATACTTTTAAGTACTTAAATGTTATAAGTTATTGTGAACTGTAAGAAAATACCAGCTTGAAGTAAATAATTAGTTTTTCCGCATTGAGTAACTTTCAATACAAATAAAACCTACGTAACTAAATCTAAATCTGTAAGAATAAAATATAGAAATTTAGAGTACCAATCATCTTACATAGACATGGATTAAAAAAATTCAAAGAGAAAAATCAATAGAATTGTCAACAATGGTTATGGAAAATTTTACTTCTAAATACAATATAGATATTTGTCTAAAAGAACCCATAATTTAAAAAATAGTTTTTAACAATTTAAAATAATATGTTTTTTCATTTTAATAAAATAGGAGAAAAAAATCATGCAACATCCATTTGAAATTAGGAGAATTCGGTTTGAGGTGCATCATAATTGTGAAATTCTCACAGTAGTTGAACCTGGTAAAAAAAATTAAAAATGTTGTTATTAGATAAAACATAATATGGTTATACATTTCATGATGAAAAATAAAATAATCTAACTCAAATTTTATCTTATGGAAAGGTAAATTTAAGTACAATACTATTCTAAATTGTAAGAAAAAAACAATGAAAATTTTATGATGTACAAATTTTTCCTCATGGAAAGGCAGCTTGAAATGGGTTACTAAATAAAACTGTAGGAAAAAAACATGAAAATGGGTATTGAAAAATTGCATACTATTGACTAAAATATGTAAAAAAAATGACACTAGATATGTGTTACTTCCATTATATAATGATATGTAGGGTTTTTTTGTAACTGGGGTTCAATATAATTGAACAAAAAAAGAATAATATTCAGGAGATGAACTAATCTAATCAATTCATTAAAACTATGAAACTATTTAATGATTCTGTACATAAAATCTATTAAAAAATGTATGAATATGTACATGAAAACATGATACTCTATTTTCCCATAGTAGTGATTCACATTATGTTAATTTCTTAACATAATTTTCACCTTCCACTCCACATTATGTTAACTGCTTAACATAACATCGAGTGGTTGTCTCGAAATTATGTTATCGAGAGTGGGAAAGAATGTTAGGGTTCATAAAATTTCTTCTTCATTTAATAGATAAAGAAACACATTGATTTAACGAAGAATGCATATCTGATACCGTTAATGGTTTTTATGGGTTCATCATATGAAAAAAGGCAATGAAATAAAACCCATATATATGCTCAACCTATCCTTTATAGAATTCGAAATAATAGGAATGAATAACATAAATAATTCATACCTAAAGTGATGTGTGATCCATCCTTGACTCTTCACTGTACGCCTGATAAATACCACCATAGATGCAAATGAAAGTCTCCTACATGTAGCTAAATTCATGCATAACTGGAAGATTCATGTACTTATCCTAAAATGTTGTTTTCAATGTATTCTATAATATGAATCATATACATATGTTTTTAGTTCATAACAAACAATATATAGTGGGTTCAATATTCTAATAGTGAATAAAAATTACTAAAAATGAATGGAAACATATATATAGTTAAAACACATATACAGTGGATTCAACATACTAATAGTGAGTGGAAACACATATGTAGTAGAAACAAAACATGTTAACAATGAACATACTAATATTGAATACAATATAATGAAATTAAATAGAAACACATATATAGTGGGTTCAATATGCAGTGAGCGCAACATATTAATAGTGAATACAACAGAGTAATAATGGACACAACATGCCAACCATAAACAAATAGTGAAAATAACATACTATCTTGAAACATGTATACAATGAATTCAATATATTAATAGTGCACAACATACTAATAGTGAATGGAAAAAAATATACAATGAAAAAAAATCATATTATAGTGAACAAAATACATTAGAAACACATAAATAATGATGATAAAGAATGATAAAATCCCCATAAACATGTGCATGAAATGCCTGATACGTAAACGAAGATATAAATAATTTTAAAATAGAAATGTTACAAAGAATTTAAGATATATAAACATGTTATTGGAATGATTTATCAATAAACTCTCAGGTTTCTTTGTGTTGTGATTTAACACCATGAAGCTTAGATAAATGGAAAAGGAGATTGTAAAAATTAGAAAATAAACAGACAAGGAAGGCATCTAAAAAGATAAAGGAAACATGATAAGTGGAAGGGGAGGTTTTATCTATATATCACAATAGATTTCCATTTCAGGTGATAATAAATGCCTTTACAACACCAAAATATACATATCTCATTGGGAAACCTGAAGGCAACCTCTACGGGAAAATATAATAGAAGTTTTATAAAGAAAATGAAATTGCTAATATTTATTCTTATTAGGATTCCATTAGAAAATTTGGAGAAAACCTTGAAAGGTTTCCTATGATTTGAAGTGACCCAATAGGTGCATGAGGTTTATATCAACCCATCATCGAGCAATGAAGAGAAAAATAAAATTTTGGTCGATGGAATGTCATGGAGTTAAGGAAAAATCTTACTCATATCAGAAAAAAGGGGGTAAATTAGGTAAATGTTAATGATATGAAACTAAGAGGTGGATTGGGGGGTTAAAAAATGATTATAAAATAATAAAGGAGTTAGATAACAATATGAAGATAGGGGAAGATATCAAGGTGGGGGGTGGAAGGTGAGGTAGAGGTAACTATGTGCACTTTAATTACCCAACATGTTTTACTACATTCTAACAAAAAAACAATTAATAAATCATAGAACATAAAAATTAACACACAATCAACTGTTTGGTAGACAAAAGTGAAAAATAAATAATATTTTGAATTCCCAATATTAAATATATGATGTAATTTTATTATGAAAGTGAAAATAATGGTAGATTAATCTAGATGAATTACCTAGATAGAAAATAGAGTCATTCTATCTTCTCATACGTCATTTTACTGGAAATGGAAGAAGGTTTTACTTTAAATTGAACATCATCATTTTGTGAGCTCCGACAATCCAAATTTGTTCCATCACCTCCTCTTCCATGGTCATCTAAATATTCAGAATCTTTGATCATAATCTTCTGAACATATATTGTGTATTAGTTTTAGGGAGTGGATTTACAATATGTGTGTATAATATATATTTTGGTGTGGAAATAAAGTCATCATACATGCTAAATATAGTGAATTTTTAGAAACTTGAAATTTGAATATATATTAGAAGATTGTACCGAAGTTACAACATTGGATGGATACATGTCAAAAATTTTATCTTGTTGATTACCAATCCTTGAAAAATCAATATGGTCTGCATCCTGCATAAAAATATTGAAAGAATATACTCAGTGAATATTAAATTTTTTAGTTTATTTAAATATTTCATCAAGACAATTGTAAAACATTTATTTTATAAAATTTATATTTTCCTATGATTTTTTAATCTATAAAATTTTAACATTGTTATTTGAAATGAACAAAATTTTTAATTACTATAAATAAAAGTGGAATTTGTACCTCATTTTCTTATGAAAAATTATTGTGAAGTTCGATCTTGTTTACATAAGACATTATCAATAACATTCCCCTATAATTTAAATCTATTCATTCATCAATTCATCAAAAAAAAATATTTCTCTAAATATTTAGTTACGTCAACCTAGATAGATGCATAGAAAAGGATGTCTCTATTAGGCTAAAGTGGAAAAAATTTAAATAAGGTACCTTTTTCTCATCCTCCTTTCACTAATCAATGAATACTTCAAGTATTACCTCAGTAAATGGCATTCAGAGTCAATCAAGTTCACAAAATAATTTTTAATGATTGAAAGTAATTTATAAAAAATGAAAGTAATAAAAATGAAAGACTATTAATTCTTGAGAATTCAGAACCATAAAATGTAGAACAATCACCTCTCATTTCCCTTGTGAATTTGATTGAAAATGAAAATAAATAGTATAATATATATCTACTAAATGAAATTTTGAACTTTATTAAAAATGAAATCCAGTGAGAAATCTAATATTCTGTCTTTCACTCTATCTAGTATAGTTGTTCAAATCAGAAAAATTAAATATTTCACACACCCTAAAAAATGTTTAATTTTTTTAATATAATATTAAAATCAAACACATATAGTAGATTTAAATTATTTTTAATTTTAACACAAACATCTATATCATATATATCTTCATACTAAAAATACATCCTAATACTTTCAGTTATGTCAAACCCTACCCATTCCCTTATCTAGCTCATCATCATCACATTTTGTATTCAACAAACTTATAATTTCTCAACATAACATCAAAATATACACCCAAAACCATATAATAATAACCATTTCTATTAAAATAAAGTAATCATGATGTATTACCAAGTTTTTAATTAGTTATTATAGATTTATTCCAATAATCATTTTTACAATAGTTATCTTTCATGCAACATTCATGGCCACAACCTAAAAACATAAATAATGGAAAGAGATAATTAAAGATAAACTATGCATGATGAAAGGCATAAATCTTATTGAATAGTTTATTTGGTAAAAATTTATCATCATTGAAAGAAATATTAAAGTGATGTAAAATGTTGCATAAAAAATCATCAGTAATTGATTTATACTTATCCAATCATCGGCTAGTGTTCATTTCTTGAATTTTTGTTTCTTGGAAAAGGTCATGTAAGATAATTAATCAAGTAATAATTTTAAAACATTTTGTAACAACATAAGAAAAAATAATAAAATTAATTTTGGAGGTATTTGTTGATTCATATCTCAATTTTAAAGAATATCATCTTAAAATTTAAGAGTATAATTTTTGTTAACAAAATGAGACATGGGATGGTTACCCAACACATAACTCTGCAAAGTTTATTAAAGAAAACAAAATTTTCAAAGAATATATGAGGTGTAATGAGATTACACCAATAGATATTTGAAGTGTTTACACATATACTTAAAAACATACTCCAATAAGTGAATGAGAAATGGATCAGTTCAACCTCAAAGAAATAGTCCTTCTGCATTTGGAGATCCAAAATTTGAAGGTCAGTAAAAATATGATGCCATCTCCATAAGTCTATCCACCAGATCATGAAAGTGAATGTTACAGGGACATCATGTCTCAGTAGTACCAAGTATATCAATTCATCAAACAATATTTCATCATGTTAGTAAATATAAACAAAAATAAATATCAACCTCTACTCTTAACAGTCCCAAAAATAATGTACTATCAAACCATCTTCAAATTGCTTCATAATTCAAAAAATTAGAAAACTTTTCTTCGAAGGTAGTGAAATTCCATTCCAATTGATAGAACTGGTAAATGAAGTAGGAAAATCAAACATAAATACAAAAAAAATAAGTCCCCCAAAAAGACCAAAAATGGGGTTTGGAATCCTTAATCCAAACACCAAAAAATCAAGAATTCAAAACAATTTTTGGATCCCTCCACATGTTGTCTAAGAATTTTGAAGACTTAGTGAACCACATGCGAACAAATTTAACCTACATCTTCAAATTCCATCATAATCAATGGTTATGTCATGAATTTTAGTAAAACACCATGCCATTTTTGAAAAACTTATATTAAATAATGAAATAAAAATTAATGATCTAGTATATAGAGGAATGTTACAATACTTATTTAAATATGACAAAGAAGTAATTATTATAACATGTTTTTATTCCTAAATGAGAGTTATAATTTTATACCAGGAGTAGGTTATGGAAATTTTATTTGTAAATGATGTCATTTGTGCATGTGGATTGTATTCATCCAATTTATGTTGTAGTTTTTCTAAAAATATAATGAAAATAGACAATATATGTTGTAGTTTTCCAATATGTGTTGTAGTTTTTATAAAAATTTAGGAATCATAATGTATATATCTTATGTACCATGTGGAATGTCTTGTTATAAGTAACTGAAAATCCTTGGTGAAAACCCATCTCTAATAGCTCCTTGAATATTGAAGGAGTTGCATTTATAGAAATTTTCTTCGACATTTTTATCTCTGTGTTCTTCTTTAAAGCTCTAAATGCCTTAGCCTCAATAAAATTTCCTCATAAACCATCATAAATTTTTCATCATTGATCGAATATATTAAATCACTATAGCCTGAAACTACTCTCTGGTGGTAATGTGTTCTCTTCTAACTCTGCATCTTGATTCAAATAATACGTATTCAATGCCTTAATACAACACAGTGATGGTAGTTCATTTTAATATGTCTTAGGCATTAGATTCAAATAAAATAGATTAATCTACTCTATATGCCCCTATATTTATCATAAAACCTCCACAATATTTTTCATTATATTTATAGGAGTGTGTGTTTAATTCCTTATAGGCCTCATTGTAGGTTATGCATTCACATCAGCCTCTACCTCGGGCTTTTGAGCATTCTCATTATGAAGGTAAATTTAAACATGGGCAGTACAATGAATGTTCTAATGACCATTCATTTTACTACCCATCTGATCCCATCTTAACTGAAAAATTAAACATAACAAAATACCAATTTCAATCTTAAAAAAGTTATTTGAAGATCAATGAATATAATTTATGGAAGATAAGCATAGAAGGCATAAATAATTTTTATTTCTTTGACCAGATGGCATAATTTAAGACTTAAAATGAGCTCCATATTCAACTATTTAAGAGAAGAAAAAATAGATAGAAAATAATTAACCATATATGGTATTGAAAATTCCAAGATATGGTTCCTTTAGGGCCCTACCTCATACAACTTTCAAGTCCCTTCCTGATTATGCTTTAATTTATCACAATCCAATAACCTACAATAGAAAAACATATGAACAAAAGACATAAAATCCATAAAGAATTTTAATTGATTTGACCAGATTGCATAATCTAAAACTTGAAATAAGTTCCAACATCAACTATTTTAGAGAGGATAAAAAATATTTAAATAGTAATGAATATTAATATGAAAGTGAATCATAAAAGTCACAAATAATTTTAATTGCTTCGAGAATATGGCATAATCTAAGAATTTAAATAATCTCCAACTTCAACGAATCAGCTTTAGATCCATCTTTGAAGTTTTGAAACACATGATTAAATAAAGAAAAGTAAATAAAAATAGATAGAAAAGAAAAACATATATAAGGTTTTTTTCCTTTAAGGCCCTCACTCAGACAAGTTTTAGGGCTCTTCTTTATTATGATTTCATTCAGCACAACCTAATAACCTGAAAGATAACTAAAATTAAAGATCATCAATATACAAATATATGAACAATGATTATGTATTTTATAAATATAAGTTGTTTTTGCAGTATAAATGAATCTAAAGAATATGAATAATCAATTATATGATCATTGGTTACACATAATTTATACATACAGATTGTACAGAATAAATTGCATGGATTTGGATGTTTCAACAAATGTAATGCCATAATTGAACATCAATTTCATCCCATATAGGCTTGTAGTAATAATTGCAGAATCTATAATATATTATTTAAAAAAATTCTAGTTTAATAAATAATAATGTTTTTTATATTAGTGATTATAAATGGAACATTGATATTTTCAAAAACATACTACTCAGTCCTTTTTCACGAACCGGTTGCATCATTGTAGTGTTTTATGGTGAGTTTCATTCAAGATAGAGATCATTTGTTTAGTGAAAGCATCCTGGAGTATGTAGTTTATTGTTACACCTCTGAAAAAGTTTTAGTTTTTTCATTCCCAATAACAAAAAAATAACAAACCTATTCATATAAATAACGACCAAATATGAACAAATATGAACTTGTTCATACAATAACAAACAAATATTAACATGTATAAAAAATATTGTTAAAATATATATATAATAATGAAAAAATATAAGCCTGTATATTTTAATGAAACCTATTAGTTTGTTAATGGATATGAAGCTATGTGAAAAAAAATATTAATAAATATGAACAAGTTTTAAAAAAATATAAACCTGTATGAAAAAATTAGATTAAATATAGAAAAAAATGGGGTAAAAATATATAAAAAATTAGAAAAATATGAACTTTTCTATTGAATTGGAATCAATTATAAAAAAACATATGAACTAATCTTAAAAAAATAAAAAATAATTACCTGTATGAACAAAAAAATTAGGTACCGATATGGGAAAAAAGATGCACCTATATGAAAAAAAATATAAACAAATTGATCAAAAATATGAACTTGTAAAGAAATATGAACCTTTAGAGGATCGAGCTCACTAATAAAACATCCAAAAAACCCTTTTGAGCTTCTTAAAACCAATCCAATCCCTCTTATAATAAAAAAATATATAATAAAATGATGAAATACCTTAAACATGGGGTGTTTTATCACTCACCTATTGATGATATGTTTAATACCAACTCCTCGGATTCATATTTTAACATTAATTATAAAATATCTATTATGTTAAAATAGTATAAAACACATTGAATGTAAATAGAATATGAATATTTTTCATTGAAGATACCTGGAGGGAGTTGAAAAAAATCAAAGATGAAACACATAAATGATGTTTAGTAATTACAGCTAATAAACCCAATTTATAAATTAAAGATGAAAATGAAAGATCTAAATCTAAATCATAAGGTATTTAGTATATAAAAACATCAAAGGTGATCAATGCGGTGATGAATACAATGTAATAATGATGGGGGAAAATCAATAAGAAGGATCTTATTTTTTTCAGAAGCCCATGCCTTCAAGATGGTGGTCGTGGTGTCTGGATACTTGGAGTTAGTAGGTATTTGGTAGAGGGTAGTATGACTATCTAAAAAAATATGTCCATTTTCCAAATAAAATTTAACCAGCTAGAAATGGATGATAGTGAAAGGTGGGAGAATAAATTTTCATGAGGTTTTAGTGGTAATATTAGAATGAAAGAAAATATGAAACACAATATAGAGTAAAAATATACTTACCAAAGGTTATAAGTTGTTGTACATGTTAGAAGATCTGAATGGATGAAGAATCCATGTATGCACGATGACAGATCGATAATATGAAATAGAATTTTTTAGTGAACAAAAGTTAGTCGGAATCATGGGAAACCTAGTCAATGAATAAATCAATGAAAACTTAGTTTTAACTAATAAAATATATGATCAATGTTATTATTTAAATATAAGTTTTAGTAGATCACATGAATTTCACTAATAAATTATTCATGTTGTAATTTATTTAATTGGTCAAAAATTTAAAATAATGAAGAATTTCAGAATTATAAATGTGTAAAATTACCTAAATACACAAATTACAACATTAATAATCACCTAAATATTCTACTTCCTGATGAACAATTGATGAGAAATTTAATTAGACTATAATAGTTTCCAAATCAATCTATAGATCTGTTTCACAAAAAAACATGAATATTGAAGAAAAATAGGATTAGAAATATGAAAAATTACCTAGATATATTAAGTACAATAGAAATAACCCTATTAGCAATTGATGATCAAAGAATTATGTTTCCAATATTGTAGCTCTAGGTTACTATCAGTTAATTATGGGGGTGAGTAATAGAGATAGTGAAGTGGGGATATGTGGAGAAGGAGGAGGCGGTGAGGTGGGGATTTGTGGTGGAGGTGGGGATACGTGGTGGTGAGATAGAGAGGCGATCTGGTAGAGGTGGAGGTGGCGATGGAGATTCATTGAGGTGAGGATACTTAGTGGATGTGGGAATGTGTGGTAGTGAGGAGAAGGCAGAGGTAGAGGTGGAAACAGTGAGGTGGATAAGGGGAGGCAGAAGAATCTATGTTGTGCGACCACAGAAACTCAATCGTGAGGAAGGATATACAGAAGTATCAGTAGGAATCATGTTTTATTTGGTTGAGGTGGAGGTGGAGAGGACAAAGTGGAGAGTGAGGGGGAGTTGGATGTGGATTTGGATAGGCGGAGGCAGAGGAGGAGACCAAGACAGAGGAGGTGAACACAGATGGTTTTGGAGGACTTTGAGAGCCATAAGCAAAGGTAGAGGTAGAGGTGGGAAGTAGGATGGTATTGAGGGAAGAAGGCGATAGGGATAGGGAGGAGGCATAGGTCGAGAGAATATTGGGTTGGGGGGAGGAGAGTTGGAGGTTGGGGAAGGAATCAGGGAGGAGGTTATAACAGAGAGGGAGAGCAAAATTGGAGGGGAGGTAGAAACATACCCGAGAACTATTATGGATGAGCCACGTGTATATGTAGGCACATACTATAGTATATACTAGTACCCAACCCATGCATTTGCACAACATAATCTTAATTAACATGCTCATAATTTTACATTACTAAAACCTTTAGAAAGATGAAATATAGGAAGATAAAGAAACATAAAAGTAAATAATAATTGATACATAAACAAATGAATCCCAAATAAATAATTGAACATAGTAATTAATTTTTTTCTTTTATTATGATGGATTGAGGAAGGATTTAATTTATATATCATAATAGACATAAATAGTATTTAAATGAAATTCATTGATTTTTATGGTTTTTATTAATTTTGAAAGTATGGTAAAAATATATTTTTAAATTATTTGTAAAATAAATAAACTAATTTACTTCAAATATTTTTTTGGAAAATTTGAAAAAAAAATTATAAAAGGAAAAAAATTAGGAAAATGGCAGTGGAACCATCTTAGTGAATACTCAATAAATATTTAATATATCTTAATCAATTTATTACTTAGTTTACTTTTTTTAATAAAATCCTTTTGATATTATTGAAATGCTTCCTCATAGAAATATTTCTCATCATTTAGAGGAAGAAAAAAAAATAAATTCCCTCCGAGCGATGAGCTGTTAAATTTCCATTTCAATATTGGGAAGGGATTGAGTTTTATAACTCTAGGAAAAATCTTTTGGTATTCAATTGTGATATTAGAACCTAATAGGTAAAGTTTTGGTTTAATAGAATAAATAAAATATTTTGATTCATCTAAACACTTGAGACTTTGAAAGTGATATTTTTTCACCTATATGTTTGAAGGACTATTTTTAATGTTGTAAAAGATCCATTGGAAGTGAAATTTTTATGATGGACTTACCCATGAGAGATTTCTATAGTTTTTCAACCTACAGAACGATCCCAATACACTAAAGTCAGGGAAGGGTCAACAATTCATAAATCTTCAGTGGGGGAATATATCATTGATGGAATATGAATGTTATTTGAAGTTTTTTATTCAAAAAATATCTCTATAGAGGAAAACTATAGGGAATAGAAAATATTATAAAAAATGAAAGGATGGAGTTCTATAAATATCAAGAAACAAAATATCTTTAATCGACTCTAGCATAGACCCCCCCCCCAATGGCCTGAAGGCCTCCTTTTTTATTTTATTATAGATAATACTCCTTTTAAGGGTTCAAGGGGAACCCGTACATGACTCGTAGGCCCAAGGCACAAGGCCAGACATGACCCATAATACATGACCTAAAGGCCCAGAGGCATACCATGCCCAGTACATGACCCGTAGGCCCAACCCACTAGAACTGCCCCTCCCCAGCTTATGCATCATTGGTTGCCTTTAGCTCCCCACCTGCATTGCTGATCGACTAGAATTTCACCATACAAAGTTGCACGTTGCCTAGTCCCAATGGCGATTTCCATACCCTCTCATTCTTCCAATCCGATTAGCTTTGCTTCTGGTGACTGTTACTGGTGCTCTGATCCTCATCTGGGGCCTGCTCTGTGTGAACTGGGCTACTTCATGGTCTTCAATGGCCCTAAGGCCCTATGGCCCGAAGTCCTTTGATGGCGCAAAGGCCTTTGTGAGCCTCTAAGAAGAGTAAATATTCAAATTGGTGACATTTAAAATGAACTATGAATTCAGATCGATCCATAATTTTCTCTAATGATTAAATATGGAAATTCAACTTTCTAGGATCACTCCCTCTATCTCAACTTCATATGCAATGGTGATCCCAAAATCCTTAGAGAAGTGGGAGATAGTTCTTTATTTACAATCCCTTGAGATACTATCACAACTTATAGGTCCACATTTCCTATTTTTTTACGTTTTTTGAAAAAAAAAATTAAATAACATAGGTTATTTTTTTTTAAATATACGTCACAAAGGCATCAGCGATGCCACATTTGCCTCAAATCCCTATAAAAGGGAATCCCCCCTTCTCCTAACTTTATTTTCCACCCATATCTTCTAAATCCACTCCTCTCTCTAAAAAAATCATTTTCCATGCATTTTTTTGTACAGCATAATTTAGAGGTATTTTTATTTATTTAATTGAATTATTTTTAGTTTTAAATATTTCATTTTTAAGTAGTTTAGTTAATTATAAATATTTTTTTATTAGGTTGTGTAATTAGTTATATATATTTTGAAATAATTATTAGTAGTAGTATATATTAAGTATAGATTAACTTAGGAATAAGTATTGTGAAATTTTGGTAGCATAAAGATTATGTAGTTATCTAAGCAATAAAATCCCTATCTGGATACAAACAAGTGAACGTGGATCTGAAAAAGATGTACCTAGTAGTGAAAACTCTAACAAGGAGTTTTGGGCTTGACCCGAGGTATCCTGGTACATGACAACGAGCCTTATTGCACTCCTGGTTTGACACTCCCAAGGGATATGCTTAAGATGATTCATATTTTATTTATAAAATAATAAAATATCTAAGAAAAGAAAAATCAAATTAGTATATTTATCAATGATAAAATGATAATTATGATGTTATAGAATGAAATAAGGACAAAATAATTAACTAATTAAAGTTATTATTAGTAATTAAATATGTTATGTATTTAGTAGTTTAATTAGTTATATATAGTTTATAAATAATACTTATTATTAGTAATGAATAATTATAGATTAAATAATGATAAATTAGGATTAAAAATGAATATATATGATTAGTTTATTGTAATTAACTAATGAATATAATATGATTAATGTTTAAAGAATAAATAATTAAATAAGAACTTAATAATGATTAACTAGTGATTAATGAATGATTTATTAGCTAAAAAAGTTATTATTAGTAATTAAAGATGTTATGTATTAAGTAGTTTAATTAGTTATATATAGTTTAGAAATAATACTTATTATTAGTAATGATTAATTATAGATTAATTAATGATAACTTAGGAATAAAAATGAATACATATGATTAGTTAATTATAAATAATTAATGAATATAATATGATTAATGATTAAAAAATAAATAATTAAATAAGAACTTAATAATGATTAACTAGTGATTAATGAATGATTGATTAGTTAAAAAAGTTATTATTAGTAATTAAATATGTTACGTGTTAAGTAGTTTAATTAGTTATATATAGTTTAGAAATAATATTTATTATTAGTAATGATTAATTATATATTAGTTAATGATAACTTAGGATTAAAAATGCATACATATGATTAGTTAATTGTAATTAACTAATGAATATAGTATGATTAATTATTAAGTAATAAATAATTAAATAATAACTTAATAATGATTAACTAGTGATTAATGAATGATTGATTAGTTAAAAACTCGACTAAGAAAATAAGTTGATAAAATGACAATTATGATTATATAAAATGAAATGGATAATAAAATGTTTTAAAATGTTAGTATCATAAAGATTATATAGTTTAGAAATAATTGTTATTATTAGCAATGATTAATTATAGAATAATTGATAAATAACATAGGATTAAAACATGCATTCATATAATGATTAGCATATTTTAGGGTATAAAAAGGCATCCTAAAATTTCATTCTAATAAATATTATATGGTCAACCATCATTGTTAATATTTTTTACACTATCATAATTTTGATGAAAGAAACATTTTTGATTTAGAGAGTCATGTTTGCATGTGTGTACTGCTATGGGGAGGTTATTCAAACTAAGAAAGGATCTTCATACAATACACAACCAATAACGGTGGTTAGTACAGCTGATTGTGTAACCATAAGTGACCTTTAAGAGAGAATTCATGGTTCCTTAAATTTGGGACCCGATCAAGAGATCAAGTCTATGAGCTATAGACATTTGCAATTCCCGACAACACTGTGGCATCTAGATTGTCCATTGGTTTCTGATGCGTAGTGGGTCTAAGAAATTAATTTATTTTCTCAATGTTCAGATGGTACCATGATGGAGTTATATATTGATGTTTCTACTGTACAACAACAATGTCCAGTTGTACAAAGACATAGAATTATAAGAGTGGTTGAAGGCAATTCACCCCATGAAATTGAGCCTATTCTAAATGATTCAGAAGAGGAAAATCTAGATGATCTCTTGGATATACATGTCAATCCGACTTCCGATGAGGAGTTTAATAATGACAGATTAGATGGTGACAATAGTGTTGATGAGGAGGGATCAACGGAAGTTAGGAATGAGGTTTAGAGAAATACATTAGTTGTACATCAACCTAAACCTACAATAAATAATCCACTACTCCTTGTATCTTGGTGAAAAGTAATGACATATGTGCCTGAATTTGACAATAATGTTCTCACACCGGCAACTGAGTTTCCCGAAGTTGTACCGAATAGGTTTAGTGAGTTGGAAAAAACCTTATATGTTGGAAGGAATTTTCCAAGTAAAGATGCATTAAAAAGAGCGCTAAAGAGATTTCACATTGAGAGGAACTTCATCTATATAGTTAAAAAATAATGTCTTAGTAAATATGGAATATAGTGTGAGAAGTATGGGGATGATTTTAGATTTTTCTTGAGGGCAATTCCAGACATTACATTTAGAGGTTGGAGAATCTCGAGGATTGAGGCAGATCATACTCGCATTCAGCCAAGACTGACATAAGATCATACCTCATTGGATGTATAATTTGTGTCATATATTATTGTTGAGATGATTGGGACATGTCAAGATGTTCTGATATCCCTTGTTTAAGAGAGGATACAACAGACACTCAGTTACAAGATTTCCTATAATAAGGCATGGATGGTGAAACATAAGGTAATTTTAAAGGTCTATGGTGATTGGGATGACTCATGTTGGGTGCTGCTGAAATTTCTAGCCATACTGAGGTATCATAACCAAGTTTTCTTCCATCTTGATACAAAAAAACATGTGTCTCATGATAATCAACTCGATTCATCTCGTGTTCAATTTCATCGGTTGTTCTGGGCATTCCTGCCCTATATCTCCGCATTTTGTTTCAGAAAATAGTTCATTCATATTGATGGAACGTTTCTATATAGAAAATAAAAGGGCGTATTATTGATTGTGGCAACCCAAGTGGAAACCGTTCACCTCTTCTACTTGCCTTTTCCATTATAGATAAAGAAAACTATGAATCGTGGAGTTGGTTTCTGACATGTATCAACAACCATTTAACCAATATTGGGGGTGTTTTTTTGATATCTAATCACCATCGGTAAATTAATGAGGCAATCAATACAAATACCGGTACATGGAGATACCCAAATGAACATCATCAATTTTTCATTAGGCGCATTGCTAGCAATGTGCATAAAAAATTCCACAATGAACCGATAAATAAGGAAATCATGAGGATTGGTACACATTGTATTTGTTTTTTTTTTTAATTTCATCATAAAGATAAAATCAAATTATGTGAAATATCATCTATTCTGTGTAGCATATGAGTCAGATCAACAGTAGTTTGAAGAATGTTTTGAAAAAATCCGCCAGGCTAATCAAGAATTTTATGATTATATGATGCAGATTCCAAAAGAAAAATGGGCATTGGAATATGACGGTGGTAAGAGGTATGGACACATGACCACAAACATTGTGGAGTGAATAAATGGTGTCTTCAAAGGTATTAGAAATCTACCTATAACCTCCCTATTTTAGGAGACCTTATATTGATGCATAAAGTACTTTGTTGATAGAAAAAAAACTTACATCAGATGGAATGCAGTAGGGGATATGGTACGAAAGACACTTTCAGCGAGAGATTGAAAATAATATTGAAGAAGATTATGGTTATCATGTCTACTTTTTTTAATGAGAAGACTCTCAATTTGAAGTTTAAGAGCGTTCAGAACCCATCACAAATCACATCGGTGAAAAAATGGTGGTATTATTGGAAAAGAGGCAATATCAATGTGGAAACTTTCAGGCCTTACGGTTTCCATGCACACATGGAATCATAGCATGTGCCTCTGTGAACATATCATGGGAAGAATATGTTGATCCAGTGTACTGGATGAATACCATTGCTAACTATTATGATGCACCATGGACACTTATTGGGGAGTATCGTTATTTCCCAATGCCCGAAGGCTAGCTAATAGTGATACCTGACATCAATCGGTTGCGTCCTCATGGGAGACCAAAGTCCAGTAGAATGCATAATGATATGGATTGGCCTCATGAACAAGGTTAGAGTTTGAGATGAACCATATGTCATAAATAAGGTCATAACTGGAAATGATTCCCTAACATTGTTGGGTAGAGTTCACACTCTCAGCCAGAATGATGTATTTTCTTCATTGTGACATTCTCATATTATAAATTATATGTTGTTATCTCTTCTTTTTTTCTCAGTTTTCTAAACCCCAAAACCCAGAAGCAGAACACTTAACCCAAAAACATCTTTCCTAAACCTTAATATCAAAATTCTAAACCCTAAACCTTAAAACCTAAACCCTAACCCCAAATTCATAAATCTAAACCCTAAAACCTTACAAAAAATCCAAAAATCCAAAAACCTAGACCCAAAACTCAATATCTGAAACCCTAATCTCTAAATCCTAAAACCAAAAAGATGAATTGTAAACCCAAAAACATCTTCCCTTTACCACGGTTTTTGATAACATTATGTGTTTGATATTTTGATAAACTTTTATATAACAAAATAATAGTATCATAATGATTAGCATAATTTATTCAATATAGATAATTAGATAAATTTCTAAAACATCATTAGTAATTCCCATGGTTTATCTTAATCCATTCCATAATTAGTTAATCATAAAACTTCTCCAAAATATGTCTAACCAAATTCAAGACCCAATAATTTAGAAATATCGTCTCTATAATTCTAAAAATCAGTATGCCATTATTCCAAAAATGTATATCTTAGTGACACATAACTAATATCTAAATACCCTATTAATATTAAATCCTTAATAAAAACATGAATGCTTTCAAGAATTAACTTTATCCTTATTTCTTAAAGAGAATATTAGATTATAGAATTTATATCATAAATCCAAAAGCAGAACACTTAACCCATATTGTAAATTATATGTTGTTATCTCTTCTTTTTTTCTCAGTTTTATAAACCCCAAAACCCAAAAGTAGAGCACTAAACCCAAAAACATCTTTCATAAACCTTAAACAACTATTTTATAAAAGATCTACATAGTCTCAAAAAAATATTCATATCTACCACCCTTCTTAGACATATCAGACTTCATAACATGGGGAAAGAAAATATAATAAAGGGTTAAATTAGATGCTCAGTAAGGGTAAACAAGGGATATATGATCTGTTCTATTTTCTTAAAATTAGGCACATATTTAGGGTCATCTTCGACAAATAATGTGTTTTAAAAGAGTTTAAAATTTTTACTAAATCAAATTTCTTGTTCATTGGTGCCATTCAACATATTCTCTCAAATCCATTAAGAAATGGTATTATAATACAAACCTTATACAGTACATTATTCTTACAAATATAATTTCATTAATAAAATTCTTTCACAATATATTTCTTGGAACAAAATACACAAGAATATCAATCATTCCACTTCAAGAGTATTAATAACATATTCTTTACATCAGCATCTTGGATTCTTCTAAGATATATTCCCTTAAAGCATGTATTTATGTTTTTAATTCCACAATTATCATATGTGGAGAAATTATTAAATGTTGTTTTTATTATTATCTATTTTTTCTCTTCTTTCCTCTTGTTATATTTTTTTTATTCAAAACCAAAATACATGGAGAATTATATTTCTTTTGGTAAAAATAATTTCATAAAACAATGTGAATAAACATGGAATGTATTGCATTCTACAAGTCATAAAATTATGATGACCATAATGTTATATTTACATTTTACACTTACGACTCGTTTCATTTGTTTATATGCAGATGGATGACACCATACTACTCACTCAGTAGTGTACCCATATTTCCCAGGTTGTGTTAGAGGGTGGTGCAGATCGATTGATCAGGGTGTGTTGAGCACACCATTTTCATCACAAGGAGCCTATGCATGCCATTAGACCATACTTGCATTGTGCTGGATTCTATGGGCTTGCCCTATCAGATTTCACATTTGTAGACCATCACCTACTTGCTGCCCTCATTGAGAGGTAGAGATCAGAGACACACATATTTCACCTGCCTGAGGGAGAGATGACCATCACCCTCCAGGATGTGGTAGTGCTTCTTGGTCTTTCTATCTAGGGGAGACCCATTATTGGACTTACTCTTGTATCTTGGACAGACCTTTCTCAATTCTTTTTAGGCGTTGAAATTTTTCCCGACCATAGGGCTACATATGGAGCGTCCATATCTATGCCTTGGTTGGAGGTGCAGATTCCACATTTACATGATTATGATGATGAACATACCGTCATGCGTTATGACCATGAATATATATTACGGATCATTGGCAGGACCATGTGTACTGATCACTCGAGGATTCACATGCACATGATGTATCTACCCCTAATAGAGGACTTTGATCGGACCGGGACGGACGGCTGGGGATCGGCCTACTTGGCATTCACATATAGAGCATTATACAGGCTATCCCGCAAGGACCACACAGGTCTCTGGGTATACATCATCCTTATTTAGATGTGGGCATGGGAGTGCATCCCTGCATTCCGCCCTGATCTTGCTGGTCCGCCAATCGAAATGGAGGTGTTTCATGATGCTTCGCGTGGACGCTAGTATGATCAGTCATTTTTATTGGTTTCTGATGCTACTATGAGTTATTGAATTTAATTTATCATTATTTGTTACTATCGATGATGTATTTTATAGGTGGTGTTAGTGACACAATTTTGACGCAGTTTCAAGACAACATTTGGGCGTATATAGGCTTCAGTTGGACTGTCTCTTACCTGATCAGGTATGTATATAAAATCTATCATTGTCTAAAAAATTTAATAATAGCATCAATTTTTATTTTTAGTTAAGCACTTTTTTAACAAAGTCACATGTCATTTCAGATTTCATGGCTTCTATACTGGAGTATTATGAACCGGTTTCTAGCATACTGCACTATTGGGATTGAGGATGCTATGGTTGTAGTGCCCCTCATTCACTTCCATATTATTGAGTGGAAGCATCCTAACAGAGTCATGCACCAGTTTTTATCTACTCAGCTGATTCCATTGTCATTGAGATATATAAAGGAGATTCATGGGATGAAGCTAATAGGGAGGCAGAATGAGGACCGGCCCCGAGTACATTCCCGCTTTATCGATTTTTGGCATAGACATATAGAGTTTTGTATTCAGGGTGTTCCTACGAATCGATTCTCTCTTTCGAAGTAGGTTCAGTATGTTCCATGGTATAGACTGAAGTTTATACTGTATATTACCTGACACGGCATAGAGATTAAGAGGATGGTAAGTCAATAAATTTTCATTAGTTTGTATATTGGACTATTTTCTAATTCAATTTGAATATCTTTAAAGGGAAGTCACACGGAGAAGCTTGTTCGCACGAGTGATGAAGATGAGGAGGGGGTATTTAGCCGAGCAGTCGTCTATGTTGTTGTGTTGGAGGCAAGGGCATATTTTCATGCACTTTCCAAGAGCATCTTCGAGCATCCAACCCGAAGAGAGGAGGTTCCTTCCCCAGAGGAACATCCTGTAGCTGTTGCTGGTGATGAGGAGCCATGACCACGGAGATGTAGAAAGTATTGTGCTACATGTGAGGCCTCACCTATTTCATAGGCAGAGTTCATCCCTCTAGTAGTCTAGGATCAGCCGATTCAGGATGTACCTCAGGTGGTATGGGATCCATCTTTCCTGACATGATATTCACAGTTCTCTCTATATTGGGGTCCAAATCCATCACATCCTCAAAGTCTAGATCCATCGTAGGCTTGGGTTTTAGATCCATCACAGCCTTGGGGTATAGCTCCATCACAGGCTTGGTTCCCCACTGCGATGATGGAAGGTCCTTCTACCACCCTAGTGGGAGAAGGATCTAGAGGGAAGTACGAGATGCAGTTGACAACTCCTCCCACTGAAACACAGATAGAGGATGCGCCATTCAATGTTCCAGTGCCTGAGGATTATCCCTCTCCATGTCATCAGACTCCACTGTGCACTCTACGCAGATGTCCTATTCGCAGACCACCATGTGGGACAGAATCTCCTTGCCACATACATAGACATTGATTGTACATTTTTATTTACATGTTTTATTTCTAATGAAATGAAAACACTATTATTACTATTATCCCTTCTTATATGTTTATCTAGTATTTCAGTTTTCATTTATATTTTAGGCACATTTTATATTTGACAGCTTTTAAAGTCGACTACTTGAAACATAGAAATAATTTTTAATTTTCAAGTAAATAACTTTAAAAGATTAAAAAATATAAAGTATAAATACTATGTAAGTAAAATTTAAAAGATAGCCTAATAATTTAAAATTTTGTTTAAAATAAAGAGTTTCATAAATAAAATAAATAAATGATAATGAAAGGAATGTAAGAAAAGCAACTCAGAAGTGATAGTGAAAAGAATGAATGTCGAGGAGGATCCTAATCCACCTACTTAACTTTTAAAGCCTGTAAAATATAAACTATAAGACCCATATAAATAAAAATTAAAAATTAAACTACTTTTTATATGTTTAATCAATGTTTAAAATTTCATTCATATCGGTTTTATAGTTTATATTATATAGGCTAGCAAAGACACATACTTGAAACATTTTTAAGTTTCAAGTAGGTGGATTCGAAAGATTATAAATTATTTTTCATCAACATTTTTTAAGAAAATATTTTTATTTTAAACTAATTATTATATGTTTAATAAATTTTTAAAATTTCATTCATATCGGTCTTATAGTTTATATTATATAGGCTAGCAAAGTCACGTACTTGAAACATTTTTAAGTTTCAAGTAGGTGGATTAAAAAGCTTATAAATTATTTTTCATCAACATTTTTTAAGAATTTTTTTTATTTTAAACTAATTTTTATATGTTTAACCAATTTTTAAAATTTCATTCACATAGGTCTTATAGTTTATATTATATAGGCTAGCAAAGGCACGTGCTTGAAACATTTTTAAGTTTCAAGTAGGTGGATTTGAAAGCTTATAAATTATTTTTCATCAATATTTTTTAATAATTTTTTTTTATTTTCAACTATTTATTATATATTTAACCAATGTTTAAAATTTCATTCATATCGGTCATATAGTTTATATTATATAGGCTATAAAATTCACGTACTTGAAACATTTTTAAGTTTCAAGTAGGTGGATTAGAAAGTTTATAAATTATTTTTCATCAAAAAAATTTAAGAGATTATTTTAATTTTTGACTACTTGTTATATGTTTAATCAATTTTTAAAATTTTATTCATATCAGTCTTATAGTTTATATTATATAGGCTAGTACAGTCATGTACTTGAAACATTTTTAAGTTTCAAGTTGTTGGATTAGAAATATTATAAATTATTTTTTATCAACATTTTTTAAGAAATTATTTTTATTTTAGACTACTTATTGTATGTTTAATAAATATTTAAAATGTCAATCATATTGGTCTTATATTTTATATTTTATAGGTTAGAAAAGTCACGTACTTGAATAAAAGATAAATTATGTTGAAACATTAAGTTTTATTTATATATATATATATAACCATAACAACATAATAATAAAACATTAAAATATTAAATATATAAAAAACATAATTAAAACAGAAAAAAATATTTTTTTAGGGAAAAGGCGGCATCGCCGATGCCTCCTTTAAGGTGTATTTTTAAAAAAATAACCTAGGCCCTTTAAAAAAATTAGAAAGAATATAAAAAAAATCCTCCACATTTACCTTGGAAGAAACATACATGTTGATCTTGATCCAACCTAGATAGAGTGGTTTACAAGCATAAAATAAGAATCCATTATAATTCTTAAACTAACCTTGAATACCCAATCTATCATAAATAGTGAGCTCCCAGATCGAGTTACCAACCAAGTTAGTATTCAAATATGTAGCCACCTTGATAGCAGTAAAAAGGTTCTTCATGTATGATTTAATGTCAATGTAATGGTTATCATACCTTCTTTCATTCCTATTCCACCATATGATACACGAGGCCTCAATAACAGCTATCTAAAATAAATTTTTGAATTGGGCATATCCCTCCTCGGTGTAACGAAAATCAAGAATAGTACTAGTATTGACTGTGTTAATATATTACACTTCAAATAGTTAAGTCACTATGCTCTATGTAGATTATTCACCTAAAACTACATGCACATATTTATATGGGCATACAACACATGAATTAATCAATGTGTTTCTACCATTAAATCAAAGTTCGTTCATTGCATTCTAAAAAAAGTAAATATGATATGAAAGAGAGAAGTATTTCCCAAATTTGTTTAAAGAAATAATTATACAAAACATATCCTATAATATTTTCTAGACCATTTTGTATGGGCATCTCAAATTTAAAAAAAATCTCAAATAAAATTCCAAGAATATCATGAAAAACAACATTCAAAAATTAAATGGTAGGTGGATTAGATAGCATTATAACATAGTGAAATATCAATGCAATATCCATTATATCATCATCACATACAAGTTTATTATGCCTAATATACCCAAGAAACATCAAACATGAAGGATGTATGAAATCCCTTTTAGGAAAATCGTCCATTATGGTGTATATTTAGGTGAATACTGAGTGAAAATTTTCACTACACATACAGTAAATGTGTAAATGTTATATATATATATATTAGTTTTTATATTATAATGTTAGATTTATTATTAGATTTTATTAATATTTAAAATGTATACATATATAAAATGTATATATTTTATAACACATAATGTAGAAATTTATGTTACCTTCGGTAATATAAACTACCATTTATTAAATTCACAGAAGAAGTAAAAGGCATACATGACTCCTACTTACTTTTCCTGGTGTTGATTTAGGATCTTCAAATATTCTTCATCTACCTTTCCACTTCAACACACACACAAAAATAGAAAAAAAAAATTAATCAGGATACACCATTCCCTCATGAAAATTTAGGAATTTTCTATGCTAAAAGTATATTCAAGAAATGAAAGTTTTTCTCAAGGCTGCATTTGGACTTTTATGCACCCATGTTAAGATTCCATTCCCTACTAAAAGACATAAATGAAAAAATTCATATGTTATAAGATCTTAAAAATGGTTATATTGATCCTGGGATTTCCTCTCTAGAGTACCAGAGTGTCATCATAGGTAGTATTATGGTTAAAACTTTATGTGTAGTAAAACTGTATTTTCATAGTAATCTTCCGTTTGAAAATAAAAAACTACAATTAAAATAATAAACATTAAAAGAATCTATAAATTAAGAGAATCATTAAAATAAATAAGTAAAATTCATACCTTCAGTATCCAATTTTTTTTTTCATTATAGGATAAGTAGTAGGAAAATCTCTACTCCTTTCATGGAATACTAATTCCTTTTAATTTCAAAAATATTCATAGAAGGAAAACCTTATAAATTTCATTGATTAATTTATTCCCAATTTGGGAGGTTACTATCATCTAAGAATCTTGAAAATCCCTACAGTTATAAATAAAATTATTAATTAACAGAGAAGTTTGTAGGAGAGGGGGAAACCTAGAAATTCTATAAACCAAAAAATGACCAAAAAGTAAATAGTATAGTGGTAAATGAAAGAAAAAAATGTAGATAATGAATATATGATTGTAAAACATATAGTGCATGTATTTTAGTGATCTGATAAAAATTCAATAAAAGGAAATAGTAACTAGATAAGAAGGCAGTGAACCATTTATCACAACTTCTAACAATGGAAATCATGATGTAGTACGCATGTTGTTGTGAATATTAGGCATTGAGTGAAAGTGAAAATAATTGTCTATTTGGTTTTCTACATTTTTTAAACTGTGGTGAATAGGAGAACAAGAAATAAAGTAGTAACCATATAAAAATATTTTTATATATTTGAAACACTGTTATTTTATATTTTAGTTAATTTGTATCATTTATTTGAAGTGATAAAAGATGTAAGGTCGAATCTATGATAATATTTACTTTATTTTTCATTTTTAGGATCATTTGTTTCCTAGATTACTTACACAATGCTTTTTGATTTGCAGTCATTTGTGACATCTTTATCATGGTGTGTGTTGAATTGTTCAAAAAAATCTCAATAATTGATGTCATGGGAATATTGGACCACAAAAAATTTTAAATGCATATCACATGTGTTTGATTAAAAAAATAAAAACTAAAATAGGAAATTAATGCTCATTTAGAAATGAGTAAATGAAAAAGTGAACTTATGTTGATAAAGTTGTATATTGAATATCTAGTTATGAATAATAGTTATACATTAAAGGTATTAATATTAAATCATAATAAGATAAAATCGATGAAAAAATATAACCTTTAAGAGAGTAGAGTAGTTATAAAAAATCTATTGTCAAATATTATTTTAGTTAATGGTGACCCTTGATGTCATGGACGATGAGTTTGTTTGAAGTATGAAGATTTTGATTATTGTAAAATCTATGATAGAATGGAATTTTACAGATTAGATAAAATAATATATTGTATACAAATAAATATACAATAAAAAACCTTTACAATTAAAAATATTCATTAGGATTCATATTATAGTGTTAATACCTAGCAACAATCAAAACTCATCAAACTATGGTGAATAGGAAAACCCAAAATAAAGGAGTAACCATATAAAAATATTTATATATATTTAAAACACTCTTATTTTATACTATAGTTAATTTGTATTATTTATTTGAAGTGAGAAAAGACGTAAGGCCAAACCTATGACAATATTGACTTTATTTTTCATTTTCAGAATCATTTATTTTCAAGATTCCTTACATGATTCTTTTTTATTTGTAGTCGTTTTTAATATCTTTGTCATAGTGTGTGATGATTTTTTCAAAAAAATCACAATAATTGATGTCAAGGGAATATTAAACCACAAATAAATTTAAATGTATACCACATGTTTTTGATTAACAAAAGACCAACTAAAATAGAAAATTAATGCTCACTGAGAAATAAGTAAATAAAAATAGGTAACTTATGTTAATAAAGTTATATGTTTAATAGATAATTATGAATAATATTTTTGAATTAAAGCAATTAATATTAAATCAAAATAAGATAAAATCATTGAAAAAAATCAAACCTTCAAGAGAGTACAGTAGTTATGAAAAATCTATTGTCAAGTATTCTTTTCGTTCATGGTGACCCTTGATGTTACGTATGATGGTTTTATTTGAAGTAGGAAGATATCGATTGTTGTATAGTCAACAATAGAGTGTAATTTTACAGATCAGATAAAATAATATATTGTATATAAATAAATATACAATAAAAAACCTTTCCAATTAAAAATATTCATTAGGCTTTATATTATAGTGTTAATACCTAGTAATAGTCAAAACTAATCAACTTATTATGGTTAGAGACATCGATTTTATATTCAAATCTCAAAACCAA
The DNA here is from genome assembly GCA_963277665.1 of Viscum album. Lineage (NCBI taxonomy): Eukaryota > Viridiplantae > Streptophyta > Magnoliopsida > Santalales > Viscaceae > Viscum > Viscum album. The sequence continues at coordinate 1,992,879,754 of OY728131.1, read as the reverse complement.
GTTATTTCTTTATAAGAATAGCTATCATGGAAAAATGGAGAGTGCATACTAATGAAATGTATAAAAGAGAAAGGTGTATGAAAATCAGTCGAAACAATATATATAAAAGTTAGCTTTTAGGATGTTACATCCTAGTTTTCAGTGGAAACCTTGACATTTGAAAATGGAAAATAATTTCTCTTGTGATCTATGAAAGCATGAAAGTCAAATTTAGTCAAAATAAAAAGTTAGATGAAATCAAATATAGGAAATAAATGAAATAAAATGGATGGAAAACATATGAAAAATGTAAGATGCAGAATATGTGTGTGTGTGTGTGTGTGTGTGTGGTAAATAATAATGATATGAATGATAATATAAACATGCATGATATGTAGGGAAAATCAGTGAAAAAATGAAATAAGAAAAATTGAATGACGTTGCAAAGTTGTTCATTGAAATAATATAAAAGGATAATTAATTTTTTTCATCAATGCAATAGTAAAAAAAGATATAGGGTTTTACATCATGGAGGTCATTGTGATTAAATAATCATTATCCTTAATAGCCTAAATCCACTTTATAGTATTGATGTATCCAATTGAAATCATGAAACAAATTAAGAAAATAAATTTATCGAATGTATATAGAATTTACTAAACTAAATGTAAGTGTTATAAATTCTAAAAAATAAAATTGATAAAAATTATTTTTTATGTTCCCATAATGGAACTCAAAATACAAGTAAATTTTAAAAATATAAAACCTCTTATTCATATTTTATGTGTTCTGTACATATAGTGGATATACCTTTATACATGTAGTAGACACAACACACACTGTAATTGAAGACAAAATGATTCGAGGACATTCATGTGAGGTGTGGGAGTATGAAACTGCACACTACATACAATTTAATATATTTTTTTACCTTTATATAATTTCAAAGAATATATTCATATTGTATAGAAACATATTTATATAATTAAAAAATTTGTATACATACCATTTGCTTACTATTTTCATAATGAAGCATATAGTGCTCTGGTTTATAGTGGATTTTCCAACTCTAATTATTTTCATACAATATGAATATAGGAGCATGCATACTAATATTATTTAAAAACTATCATGGTATGACTGTAGTATGAATACAAGTGTAACACATAGGGTGTTAATGTAAATACAAGTATGAATACAAGTGTAACATAGATAAAATGAAGAAAAGTGACATGGTTTATATTTGTAAGGTATAACAGTAGTCTTGGTATGTTTTCAACTGGAAACTAATGAAAATATATATTTACTTAATAACAGAAATAAAGAGTGAAACTATTTTTGTTCAATGTATTTTAAATATAAAAGTTAATTTTAGAGTAAAGAAAATAATATGTACCATTGGGTAAACAGATGATAATGATCCACTCCTCAAGTCAATTGTCCAATAAATTTCATCATAAGAAACAACCTATAAGAAAATAAACTATAAAGAAGTGGGATAATATGACTTATATATTTTGGAACATTTTATATGTGGATTTCAAGTAAAATTTAGAGTCTATGTTATCTAAAATAGGTAGAGGTTATACTCTGATTTGGTTTGCGGAATTGTTGAATGATGGAAACAGATCGTATATCATATTATCTTTCAATCTATATTTTTTATATTTAGTCAAAAAGTATAGATAAAACATGTCCACTGACATACTAAAGAATAAGGGAATCCTAGAATAATGATAATGAAACTAATAAGAAGGAATAATATGGATATTTTTTTTGTAATTCATGCATATTAAAAAATTCTAGAAGATGATAGTTGATGTTGAGAAATAGAAGGGAAAGAGAATATTGATGAAAAGGCATGACCAAAAGATGTGTAAAATTTGTAATGATGAAGGTGTAAATTAATGAAGAAACATAGATCAAATAAAAAGGGTGGATGGTATATAAGATATAATAAACTAATATTTATAAGGAAGAAGAAAAAATAACCAGAAATTACTTATAATATTTGAAGACAATGAATCAAAATATATTTATTATTAATTTCATGGAAGATGAGAAAGTATTGGTTTGATATTATATTACATCCTATAAATAAAATTTGAATAGAAATGAATGAATGAGAAAGAAGGATGAAATTTTAAATTTATGAGATGGAGTGAAAAATGAAATAATTAATTTCATTTTCAAGAACCAGTGTTTTAAAAATACATCTAAAATATAAACCTAAAAATTCATCATAATACACCATGGAAAAATTATAAAATATACATTGAATAGAGAGATAAATAATTCTTAATTGGATCTTTGTACACTAATAAACACATATCAGATTAGTTTAATGTTTTCACATATCCAATAACATCTATCTGGAAATTGTATTTCATGATAGGGGAATTAACAATTATAACTATATAATAGAAAAATGAAAACTATATTAAGTAAAATACAAGAAATTGAGGTTTTTTAGGATTAGTATAAACCTAAAATTAAAAATAAATTAAATATTATGCCATATGAAATCCAAAAATATAGTGCAGAAATATATTTCACAACATATGGGGCAATACCCAATTTATTGATGGATAAAAGCATACAGTCCATTCACACAGTACAGGGTTCATTATGAAATCTGACCTGCAAGCCTGAAGAATAATTAAATCATACTTGAAATCCTATGGTTATTCCCAAATTAGAGAATAACCAAAGTACCATGGATTTTTTGTCTATCAACAACAATTAAGGGAAACAATATAGAAATATAAAAGTTGTTGACATACAAACTATCATGAATCTGTATCAACCAAAATTGGAGGTATATATAGCTACCCACCAATGGTTATCTCACAATGACCATGCATAACCCCCTTAATATTTCATCTATATTAAGAAAAAAATCAAACTATTTATCCTAAATGCATAAAAGTATAAAAATGTAGTAACCGGAAAAATTAACACCACCCACTTGATAAAAGGCCATGTTATTTTATGGTGAAAGGCCATGTTATTCTATACAAACTGTAAATAAATTAAATAATTAAAATAAATACATGAATTATGTAGTGAGATGTTGAATTTGAAGAACATGATCTAATACAAACACTTAAAATCTAATTAAGGGAATTTATGAATAAATAATTTTAGAAATTTATATTATAAGAGTTTTTATGTATATAAATTTAAATTTCAATAGATCAGATATTTACAACCATATATACTCTTATCAGTATATGTCATTATGTACATTTAAATATAAGATAGTTTTTTGAATGCGAATAACTGGAGTCAATACACTCACTTGGAATTTAATTAATGAAATTAATGAAAAAATAGTGAATATAATTGTATTATTTACATACATGTAATAATATTACACTATTAAATGTCCTAGAAATCCCTATACAAATTAAAATCCATCCAATGATTAGAAAAATTGTATACCTTTTTAGGAAAAGTTGATGGAAAGGGGTAACCTGTGAAGGATATGAAAAACCTATGAAGTAAAAAGGGGAAGAGGGAAGAGGGAAGAGGTAAATTGAACCTATAATCCTTTGGAAGAGGGAGATCAAAGATGTGAGACTAGGGGTAATCACCATAATATAGATACAGATTAAAGAGGATTATAGATAAATAAGTAAATATATGCAGATTATAGAGGATTATAGATAAATAAGTAAATAGATGTAGATTATAGAGTAACACATTATAGAGAGTATTTACTCGAATCAATATAGATGAAAATTATAGAGTATTAAATAGAGTATTAAAAAGATATAGAGGATTAAATGTGTACTATTTAGAGGATTAAATAGATGCATATTCTAGAGGATCAAATTTTTACCTAAGATAATAAGAATAATATACAGTATAATGTAACACACTATGGGGAAATAAGTAAATAGAAATTTAAATCACAAATATTGTAATGTTTGAAAAAATGGCATAATCAATGAAAATGAAAATTTTGGTATTGATACATTTATTTTAATAAATATGAAGAGTTGATAAAATCAATACATAGTCATTACTGTAAACATAATATATATATATAATTTTATATAATCAATACATATAAAAAGCACGTATACTTATCATTCATACAAATCAATATACTTCATATAAAATCACATATCGAGATCAAGAAATTTTCCAATGGAGTCTGACACTGCAATAGAAAATACAGTGAATAATTAATGCTCTACACTACATTAGAAAGTAGGGAACCAATTTAATGAGACTTTGGATATTGAAAATCACAAATCAAAAGACAGTGAATAAATTATAGAAAAAACATTAGAAATTATAAATAAATTATTAACTTTAAAATATAAAATCAGAAATTACAATTTTAGAAATTTTGAATTGTAACATACGAAAGGAATACCGTGAAACATGAATTCAAACATTGTACTATAACGTACAAAAGTAATTTCATACCTTATCACCGAAACAAGAATCTTAACATTAGGTAATTAAAAAATATTGTAATTTTTACCTGATATAGAAATAATAATATACATTATATTGTAACGCACTATAGAGAAATAATTAAATAAAAATGTAAATAAAAAACATTATAATATCTGAAAAAAATGGAATAATCAATGTAAATGAAAATTTTGGCATTGATACATTAACTTTAATAAATATGGAGAGTTGATAAATTCAATACATATCCATTTCTATCAATATAATATATATGCATAATTTTATATAATCAATATATATAAAAATAACATATAATTAGCATGAATAAAAAGCAATATACTTTTCATTAAATCACATACCGGGTTCAAGAAATCATCTGAAAGAGTTTGTCACTACAATATAAAATATAATGAACAATTAATGCTCTACAATAAATTAGAAATTAGGAAACCAATTTAATGAGACTTTGGTTATTGGGAATCACAAATCAAAACACATTGAATAAATTATAAAAAAAACATTATAAATTATAAATAAATTAGTAACTTTATAATATAAAATCACAAATTATAGTTACAGAAATTTTGAACCATAACATATGGAAGGAATACTGTGTAATAGGAATTTGAACACTGTACTATAACATATAAAAGGAATTTCATACCTTATCATGGAAATAGGAGTCCTAAAAATCATTTATTTTATATCTTCAAGAATGAATCCAAGGACAAAACATATATGAAAATGATTATAACACTTATCATCTATGAGAAATACTTTTAAATAATTTCCTAGTCATTATATTTCACACACAGTGATTCTAGATTATACATAGATTATTTTACATAGGGTTATGAGAGTCTATTATAATATATTTAATTCAAATTTTAATTAGAGACAATAAATGGAATAAAATAAATTATAAAAAATCACTTAAATAGTGGAAATTGTAAAAATATTAACATGGAGGAAAATAATAAAATAAACCAGTAATATAAATTTAATAGACTAAATTAAAATAGAATAAATGAAAATAAAACTGAAACATGTTAAAAGGGGGAAATCATAGAAATATTAACATGGAGTACAATATAAAATAAAACTATAATAAAAAATGAATTGACTAAATGAAAATAAAACAAATGACAGTAACATCGATACTTGAAATATGGAATGTGAGTTTAATATGTGAAGGTGGTAGAAGATGAATTGAAACCGAAGGAGATTGGAAGTCTGATGATGGAGCGGGACCAAAATCTATCAATATGAACAATAAAATTCACCTTGTAGGATCATAATTAGTAATTAGAGGGATCTGATATAAATTAATGAAGCACACAAAATGAATTATGATAAATAAAAAGGTAAAGGAAAAACATTCAGATTAGTAAACTCATCATCCATCTAAAAATACATTGGAAATCAAAATAATATCAATATTTCCAAAAAAATAAAATAATTAAGAACATGAAAGGAAATAGAACTGTGATATATTAATAAAATGTGATTAATAGATTAGGGGGTGTACGATAAAAAATAATATGATTAACCAAACTTGACTATCAGTTTTCTGAAATGGATACATGTAATGCAAGAAGACATAATTGGTTATAAAATTTCTTTGATCGTAACCCATGAGATGCAATGGGAAAGCAGTTGGGGATGGAACAATGAAATTTGAGAATTTAAGTAAAGATATCTAATGAGGAAATGAAATTAGGGAAAGTAAAAAAATTAAAGATAAACTGACCTGATTATTCTTAGAACCTAAAAGGGTGAGGAAGAGACAATATTTGGAGAGGATTCCATGTGGATCCACTTATTTTGACCAACAAAATGTGACCACGATGGGATTAATCAATCATCGGGATGAAGAAAGATGCAGTGAAATAGAGTGGAGGAAGGTGGAAGTGATCGAAGAAATTAGAAATGGGTTGAAATAAGTTAGGTTTTAGATGTATAATAGAGAAGGGGGTTAGGAATGATGAAATAGTGTGGTGGATGGTGGAATTAGGACTGTATTGGGGGAGAAGGAGAGGCGGAGGTGGAGGTAGAGGCGGAGGAGGAGGTGAGGGAGGATAAAGAGGCAGAGGAGGATATGAGGTAGAGGTGGAGGTAGAGGTGAAGTCAAAGGCATAGGTGGAGGTTGATGCGGAGGAGGAGGCATAGGTAGTGTTTAATGCAGAGGAGGAGGCATAGGTTGATGTGGAGGAGGAGGTGGAGGTGGAGACCCAGGCGGAGGATATGTATTCGAAGACATAACTGGAGGCAGAGGCATAAAGAAGGATGGTATGGGGGAGGAGGTGGAGGTGGAGACCCACACAGAGTAGATGTAGTTAGATCCATAACTGGAGGCGGAGGCATAAAGAAGGATGGTATGGGGGAGGAGGTGGAGGTGGGGAGAATATGGGATTGGGGGAGGAAAGTTGGGGTGGGGGAGGAATCAGGGAGAGGGTGTAGTGAAGAGGGAGAGTATAAATGAAGGGGAGGCAGACACATATGTGGAAAACAATGTGGAGTAGCCACATGTTGAGGTAAGGACATACTATAATATAGATAATAGATAATAGATTTTATTAACTTTCTCATGTCATTATAATTATAATTATTATTTTATACAATAATAATGGTTTTAAATAATGGAAATCACCCTTATCACATCTAGGTAATGTGCCCCACCCCTCCTCTATTCAAACCATTTTTACTTTATCATTTTAATTAAAAAAATAATTTAACTAACCAAACACATTTTTTAATGTTATTATTATAATTAAAAATAATAATAACACCCACTGCATTTACCACATCCGACCACCTCATCAGAGATCCAAATCTGGTTAACGCCACATCCATGCCAAGCAGCCTCTGCCATAATACTTCATGCATGACATCTACTTGGAACCAATCCTATCACACCGCAAGTCATTACCACATGCCAAGTGGTAAAAATAGGGATCGCCAATCCGATTTTGAACCACCTCTGATCAAAAACTTGGACCCATAGTACTAAACTGATTTTTTCATGAAACACCATCCTGCTCATTTATCAATCTATCCCCAAACTACTGATCCATGTGTCGTTCATGATACCGCCATGAATTCAGGGGTTCAACTGTGCTTTAACCCTCCCCAAGTAAAGTCAAATCATGACCCCATGTTCTAATGATGAAGAACACAAAGAACGGTGGGGGTAAAACCAATAACAAAGGTGATAAACATAGTTGACTAAGTGTTCCTAGACAACGATTTCATAGCAGGAAAACTGGGGTGAGAAAAATGGCATGAACAAGAAATAAATTGAAAGAATAATTTATTTCAATACATGGGATCATGCAAAGGATCATTTAAATGCAGATCAAATAAAATATATTTGATCATGATCAATCTTTTAATAAAAAGGGGTGGAAACCATAATTTAAAATTCATACCTCAATTATGGATTGATCATTAGTGAAGAATGAATCCTCTATTAATGAAGGTGATTCATTGTGTCTGTTGCCTATCAATTCACCTCGATCTGATCATTGGTTGTCGTTTTGTCTCAATCCGCCAATGAATGATGCTCTCCTCCTCCTCTTAGATCTAAAAGGGTTTATGCAGCTCACTCTTGAAATTTTTTAATAAGAGGGTATTTATAGAGGATTTAATTAGGTAGTTTAATATAACAAATAAATAAATTATCTATTTATTTTAATTAAACATACCTGCCAACAACTGCCTCATTTAAACTTCCCACACTGATCAAATTTAGGTCACACCGAAGGTAAAAACCACATTCTAAACACCATGTTCTAGATTCAATAGTGGTGTCATATTTCCAATCAAAGAATTAATTTAAGATATATTCCACTTTTTCAGAAAACCATGAATAAGTAATATAAATTATATTTAATATTTTTATAAAATTAATTCTGGGTTCACCGATCCTCAAAGTCTCACATCGTCTTAGTGACCGACTCTGAATATATTCATAGGAATATTCCAAAAGTATTACATGAAAAAACAAGAGTCTAAACATTATTCCCTTCTTCGAATATTTTCATCCCCGAAAACCATAAACTATGGGAAAAGGTTGGGATACTGAGCCATCATCTGGCTATTCCATACATCTTCTCTAAACTGGGATGTACAGCCAAAGTAGAAGTGTGAAACTCCATCATCACCTCCTCCCATAACGTAACCAGAATCACCATTTATCCTTGAAAATGGATGACGTGATTCCCTTATTCATAAAATCCGTCAGGTGAAAATCTTGAGGATATCTATTCATGCAATATATCTTAGTCAATATCCCCAATTTGTGCCTCCCTAACTCATTGGAGAGGTAACAACCATCAACTGAAGGTATGTTACACCATCCTCACCCACAAGGGTTAACTGCAAAGAGGTCAATTTCTCTATCACCTTACTCAAAAATAGTGGAAGGAAAACCTCATTGTGAGCATCTACGGCCATGACCATGCCATGGGTGGCCAACAAGCTCACGCTGCCAAAAATTCTATAGGGTACACTTTCATTCCTATGTTTAAGAAGAAATATCCCAAGAAGTGGACCTCTGAATTCATAACTCATTCCATGAGAGCTACTATACTACTAGTACTCCCAGAGTATGTTTAGAACCATCCTCTTATGTCTCATGTGCTCCAACCCTGATGTTGAGGACATGAGGGTACCATCACAAAATACTACCTTGAACCGACCCAAGAAAGGTTAAGGATATTTCTCACAATTCTTACAAACTCTATTGTGGCATTCAACAAGCCAAAGGGTAGCACCAAGAACTCAAAGCAACTGCAGTGGATCTAGGAAGCCACCCTCAGTACATCTACCTCTCAAACCAGGAGCTGGTGATAACCCATCCTAATGTCAACCTATGAGATTCGCTTCGCCCCAAACCACTATTCAAAGAACACAACGATTCTCGAGGGTGGATACTCTTCCCTGTATCACCTAGATCGGGTGATGCAAACCCACACCCAACCTCAAGATATTATATACCTCTCAGTTAAACAACACATGGGTTCCAGGGTAAATACGTTGAGTCTTAAGAATCCCCACCTATATAGACCTTCCAACTAAACTAATAGCTCTTATAGCCCCACAGGGTCATCCGATGTGCTAGAGAAAACACTGGTTCGTCCCTAGTGAAAGTCTAAATAGAGTTTCATCTCACGGTGGGGAGGTAAACCTGACATGTCCTCAGGAATGATTTCATCAACCCCCACCATTGTTATAAGAAGCTAATACCTCACAAAATCCACTACTCTAATGGTAATACTATCCATATAATAAATAAGAAGTTGTAGACTACTAGGAATGAGATCATCTTGCTACGTCCAGGGATTACTCCTCATCAAGAAGTAAAACCTTTTCCAACAACCCAAAAGCACTACCATACTCACTGGTAGAAATAATATGAGCATGGAAAGTAAACGACTAGTCCATACTAAGGAATACATCGTAGGGTCTCACTACCACTACAGAAATATTTGGTGTGAGGATATCTCCCCTCACAGAGTAAGTTCATCCCATCGGTAGTGTGCAACCATCGATCCTCTCTATAGGGCCTCCAACACAAGAGTTGAGTAAAATGGACTCATCTAGTATTGTAAGGTCTCAAAAAGGGGTTACACACAGGTAAATGTGGATTTTGACTCTGTTCTAATAGCTTCATCTGAAGTAGTAGTGACATGGGTCATACCCCAAACCATACTTGAGCCTCTAGGAAAGAAGCTCCATCTGTCGATAACTCATCCTTTACCTTGTATTCATTCTCTCCTCAACCAGGGCCTCCTCCAACACCCCATCACATCTGAACATCCCAAATAGGAAAGTTAAAGGAACTCCTCCACCACACCTCGATACTATCTGCTTTGGGATAGAACTGAATCACTCGAATGGTTTTGAATCATATCACAAGGATGTGTCTCAGTGGGAGAAGTATCCATATTCCTTACATGTCCAATGCCATACTAAAAAATCTTCATCATAGGACTCTACCGATGCCCAGTAGCATCCTAGATAGGTCTCACCATGAGGATCACCATCGAAATATATCCTAACTGAGTGAGTTATCCAAACCACATGATTGGTCCTGACCTCAACCACCTGATAAGGGAGTTTGGATAGATGCAAAACTTAGGTGATCTCTATTTCTGAAACCTGCTATGCACACTCAGCATGGGTGTGTCATCTGCTAGTACCATCAGAACCAACTGCTACTCTATGAAGAGAATTGGATGTGAGTGAAACCAATTGATCAATCAAGATCCATACAAACCTGAAAACTCATAACAACGAATCCAACTGATCCTCCACTGCCTGGGGATCTAACTAATTTTGGAACCACATCAGCATCTAGTGTTGAAACTTGCAGGGTGTGCTAATCTTGTTTGCATCCTCAACCTACTATGTTGGTATCAACTACTGCTCAATGGAAAGGGGCACTTCAACCTACCCTCCTATAGTAAATACCTTGTGGGATGGACCCTAAACTGAGACCCCATTGCTCATCGGGTCTTCGTCATGATTTAGAAGTTGATAACTTGGATGGATATCTTTGTGGATTCATCACAAAGCGATCAAGACATACCACTATCAAATGAGTGTATATATATATAATAATAATAATTGGAATTTGATTAAAGAATTATAGTCAAAGACACAATATTATATGATGCATGTACCATTGATCTTTGCAACCAATGTCTGGGTATGCCGAGTCAAAAAACAGGTAGTCAAGGTCCTGGTGAATGGATACATCGACCGCCTGTACCATCACCAGATTCCCTGGTCTAAGAGCTTCACTCAAGACACTTTGAAACTATTACACTAATCCTAACCAAATCCTTGTAAGGGTACTACTCTCATTAATATCCCAAGGAATGAACTCCTCTAATACCAAACTGTCATGACCCAACCAAAGTTGGGGATCAAGACACAACTACCCCAAGCCCACCACTATAGGACAAGGGGTGGAGACTAGCACTAAAGGAATATATTACATGTGGAGGCCTTTTCCTAAGTACTTTTATGCACACACATAGCTATCTTGATGCCTAAGTGTAGAGGTAAATAGTAAAAGATTCAGCACAGCTAAAAATTAAATCAAACATGCATAACCTATAGGGTGTAGAAGAGTATGACAGTGCAAACTAAAAAGTAAAGGAAAAAATACACGATCAACCAAAAATATGTCCTCACCTAACAAAACTGGAAAAGTAAACTGATGAGAGAGTCCAACTTCTGAATCCAGATCTATGGCCACCATACATGGTCCAAAGTACCACATATCCCAGAGCTCCACAGAAGTCATCGTCGACCTGTTCGTCATCTATATAAGACATGACATGTGAGATCAAAGATCATGCAGGGGTGAGTATATGCATACCCAATATGATGCCCCTAAATCTGAAGGGGGAGCAGTAAGAGATACAATAGGAATAGAAATACTGTAGATAGTAAACAAGAAAGAGAAAAACTCAACCCAAAACAAGAGTGAAAGTAACCTCATCCAAACACAAGGGGCTCAACATGGTGAGTAGATAAATTACACATCAATTATTAACCACCTATATCAAGAAATAAGACTCATCCAACCATGATAAACTAAACACGGAAAGCACATGGAATACCCCATACATCTTCACCTCTCATAGAAATAGAGTAACCAAATCCAAGGGTATGGATACAGAAGAATATATATATATATATATATATATATGCTCAGTCAAATAATCCCAAATGAGAGAGTAAGGGGATCTCCATCTCATAGCTCAAACCAAGAAGAAGAGTAACCAACAGTTCCAAAAGTCCAACAATGATGACCAACATCTCACGCATCTTCCCAGAAGTAACTGTCTAAGTCAAACCATGCCTTATCTTTATACCGCATAATATATGGGTCATAAACTCAAAGTAGAGGATTCATGACCTAGTACGTCAGGGGGGTTCCACTCTGTAAGTATCCATAGAGGACCCGCACCCATGATGATGGGGAGTTCCACTCAGAATTCATTGATAACTTCACTACCTAGCTCTACTGAAGGGTATCATGTCGTAGTCTTTAAGGACTCCACTGCCCATATCTACTAGAGGGTCTTGTCAGAAATCACTAAGAACTCCACTACCCATCTCTAATAAAGGGTCTACTTGGAAATAATTGAGGACTCCATTGTCCAGTCTCTACTAGAGGGTTTAATCGAAAAGAATTGAGGACTCCACTACCCAGTCTCTGCTGGAGGGTCTACTCGAAAAGCGTTGATGACTCCACTGCCCAGCTCTATTGTAGGGTCTACTCAGGAAGCATCAATGAATCTAATCAAGAAGCGTCGAGGACTATACTTCCCAGTCTCTACTGGGGGGTCTACTGGGAAAACATCTATGACTCCACTACCCAGGTCTATTAGAGGGTATACTCAGAAAGAATCAAGGAATCTACTACCCATCTCTACTAGAGGGTAAAACTTGGTAGTTATCGAGGACTCCACTACCTAGCTCTACTGAAGGGTACCACTCAGTAATTCTCTAGTGATCCTATGTAATAAATTTCATCATCGAGCATCGCCTAACCAAGCATCATTCCCAGAATATTCCATATCATATCTAAAAATCCACAATTGAGGGAATCATCGCATTCTATGCAAAAAAAAACACTCAAGATGGGCTACTCGTGGACAAAATCTGGGTTCAAATGAAGAAGATACAAACGATTTATGTTTACTAAAAATGAAACAAGTAGTAAACAATGTGTCAAGGACCCACACAATGTGTGGTCTTGCTCTACTACCTAGTTTTGTCCTTGTCACACAACTTTTTGGCCATGCGGTACTATATGGCATGTAAGGGTGCTACACGACGTGTCTAGGAAAAAATCCTGAAAAATGCATGAGGCTCATCATCAGTTCAAGGGAAAAATCATAATTCCATTGATATACCTATGAAAATGGCCCTAGATGTCCAAACAGATCACACTGTTGTGATCCTCATGGAAAAAAATTCAGGATAGGCTATTCACTTGTCCAAATCGAACACCCAGTGAGAAAGTCACATTACACAATTTAACACTCAAAAGGTGCTTCATAGGACCACACCATGAACACAAATTAAATATCTAATATTGGACTCAAAACGAATCTCTCAATATCATGGTCACAACATCATATACAGTTCGCTATTCTGACACCGTATGAAGAAGATACGTCATATACAAGATTCCAAAATATTATTATTATTATTATTGTTATTATTGGGAATTTTGTGGACCTGAGTCATGAGTCAAAAAAGGTATTTATCACTGGTCTTGAAATTACCATCTCAAATTTAGGGTTATGCTACCGTTGATGGTTCATAAATCTGACACCGTATGAAGAAGTTAGGTTCGGATTAAAGGTTTGGAAACCAAAATAATAATTTTTTTTAATTTTTTAATTCATAATCAAATTGAGAGGCATGAACTAGGCTCTCTTCCACTACTTCAGGAGCCTATTCATCCTCCTTTAATTACTTTAATTTTATTAACTTTCTCATGAAATCATTTTCGTTATTATTATTTTATATAATAATAATAATAGTTTTAAATAAGGGAAATCTCCCTTATCACATCCAGGTCATGCGCCCCACCCCTCCTCTATTCAAACCATTTTTTCCTTTATCATTTTAATTAAAACCATTTAATTTAACTAACCACCCACATTTTTTAATGTTATTATTATTAGTAAAAATAATAATGACACTCACCACATTTACCACGTCTGACCACCTCATCAAAGATCCAAGTTTGGTCACTGCCACACCCATATTGAGTGTCCTTCACCATGAAACTTTGTACATGACCTCCACTTTGAACAAATCACATCACACCGCACGTCATCACCATGCACCAACCAGGAAAAAGGGGATCATAGATCTAATCCCAAACCACTCTGATCACAAACCATCACCCATAGTACTGAACTGATCCATTCACAAAACATCATCCCACTAGTTTATCAATATATCCTCAAACCTCCAATCTTCATGTTGTTCATGCTACTTCCATGAATCTGGGGTTTTACCATGCTCGAACATTCCCTAGAAAAGTCAAATTGTGACCTCATGGTCCAATGATGAATAATGTAAAGAAAAGTGGGGGAAAAGTACTAATAAAAAAAGTGATAAACATTGTTGGAGAAGCATTCGTATCCAAATATTTTATAGTGGGAAAAATAGGGTGAGAAACATGACAGGAACAAGAAATAAATTGAAAGAATAATTTATTTCAATACATGGGATCATGCAAAGGTTCATTTAAATTCAGATTAAAGAAAATAGATTTGATCATTCTTGATCTTTTAATCAAATGCAGTGAAAACCACAATTGAAAATCCCTACCTCAATTATGGATCGATTGTTGGTGAAGAACGCATCTGCTAGTGATAAAGGTGATCTTCTATGTCCGCTTCCTATTAATTCACCTCAATATGATCACCAGTCATCATTTGATCTCAATATGCCAATGAAGGGAGCTCTCCTCCTCCTCTTAGATCCAACAAGGGTTATGCATCCAACCCTTAGAATATTTTCATAAGAGGGTATTTATAGAGTATTTAATTAGTTCATTTAATATAACAAATAAATAAATTATTTATTTATTTTAATTAAACATACCTGCTAAAAGCTACCTCATCCGAACATCCCACGCTGACCAACTTTAGGTTACGCTTAGGGTAAACACTACATTCTGAACTCAATGGTGGTATCAGATTTCTCATATGAGTATCTATATGTGAGTTATTTGGGTTAGGGTTATTAAATAAATAAATTTAATTAATTAATTAATATAATTCACTCGCCAACAACTGCCCCATTTGAACGTCCTACATCAACCAATTTTAGGTCATGCTTATGGTAAAATCCACGTTCCGGATTCAACTATGGTCTCATATTTCTGATCAGAGACTCTATTAAAGAGATATTCCACTTTTTTAGGAAAATCATGCACACATAATATAAAATATTTTTAATATTTTTATAAAATTAATTATGAGCTCACATGCCTTGGAATCATGTACAGTCTTAGCACCTGGTTTTGAAAATATTCATAGGAATATTCCAAAATCTTTTATGGGAATACTAAAGTCTCTACATTATTCCATTATTCAAAGATTTTCATCCTTGAAAAACACAAACTAAGGGAAATGTGGGGATACTAATCCAATATCTAACTCTTACATACATATTCCCTAAATTGGGATATACAGGCAAAGGAGAAGTGTGAAAATCCCTCATCACCTTCTCTCATAACATGACTGAAATCGCCATTTGTCCCTAAAAAAAGATGATGTGATTACCTTCTTAAGAAAATAAATCATGTGGAACTCCTAAGGATATCTAGTCATGCAAGATCTCTAATTCAATATCCCCAGGTTATGCCTCCCTAACTCACTGAGGAAGTGAAGAGGTAATATCCATAGACTAGAGGTATGTTGCACCATCCTCACCCACAAGGGTTAACTGAAAAGCGGTCAATTTCTATGTCACCTCGCTCTAAAACAGTGGATGAAAAACCTTATTATAAGAATCTAATACCATGACCATGCCCTGGGTGGCCCTAAAGCTCATGCTTCCTCAAACTTTGTAGGTTCCACTATCACTCCCATGTCTAAGAAGACATATCCTGAGAAGTGGACCTTTGAATCTAGAACTGACTCCACAAGAGATACTATACGACTAGAACTCTCGAAGCATGTCCAGCACCATCCTCCTATGTCTCGCATGATCCAACTCTGACATCAAGTAAAATAAGGTACCATCACAAAATACTACCATGAACCTACCCAAGAAACATTAAGGATACAATTAATAAGCCTTGTGTACTTTGATGTGGCGTTTAACACACCCAAAGGTTTCACCAAGAAATCAAAGAAACTGAAACAGCTCTAGAAAGACATGTTGAGTACATCCACCTCTCAAACTAGGATCTGGTGATAACCCATCCTAAATTCAACCTATCAGATCCACTTCACCCCAAACCACTGGTCGAATAAATCAATGATTCTTGGGTGTGGATACTCTTCCTTGCATGGATCTGGTGGTGCCAACCCACACCTAACCTCAAGATCTTATCTACATCTTAGGCAAAAAAACATAGGGGTGCTCAGGTGGACACACTAGGTCTTACAAATACCTGCCTATATAGACCCTCCAAACACAACAATAGATCTCATAGCCCCATGGGGTCATCCGATTTTCTAGCACAAACATAAATTCATCCCTAGTGAAATTCTAAATAGAGATCCATCTCATAGTGGGGAGATAAACCCAAAACATCCTCAGGAATGACATTATAAACCCCCACCATCATTTCAAGAAGCTGAGAGCTCATGAAATCCACTACTCCAAGGGTAATACTATCCATCTAATAAAGAAGTAGTTATAACCTCATGCGAATGTGCTCATCCTACTACATTTGGGGATTACTCCTCATCAAGGAGGAAAACTTCATGTCACAACCTAGAAGCACTATTATACTCACTGGTAGAAATAATTTGAGCACAGAAGGCTGATGACTAATCCATACTGAGGAAGACATCATAGGGTCTCACTATCTCTATAAAAATATTTGGTGTGAAGCTCTCTCCCCTCACAAAGTAAGTTCATCCCATCAACAAGAATGTGCAACCACTAAACCTCTCTACAGAGCCTCCAACACAAGGTTAGAGAAAAAGGTACTTATATGGTATTTTTAGGTCCCAAAAAAGGTTTAAAAATATGTAAATGTGTCTTTCAACTCTATTCTAACAATTGAAACTGAAGAAATAGTGACATAGGTTGTAACTTGAACCACACTTGAACCTTTATGCCAAAATCTCCATCTGCTGATGACACATCCTTTCCCTTGTATGTCCTCTCTCCTCAACCAAGTCCTTCTCTGACACCCCATCACATTTACACATCCTAAACATGAAATTCAAAGAAAATACTCCACCACACCTCAATACTATTCACTTTGGGATGACACTAACTCACCCAAATAGTTTTGAATCGCATCACAAAGACATGTATTGGTGGGGGAAGTTTCCCTAATCTTTTGATGTTTGATGTCACGCTAAAACATCTCCATAAAAAGAATCTACCAATGAATAGAGTTTCCCCAGAGATGTCTCACCATGAGTATCACCATCAAAAGGGATCCTACTAGAGTGGGATATCCAAACCACAGGATCGGGCCTAACCTCAACCACCTGAGAAGGGAGTCTGGCTCAACATGAAACCTTGTTGATCCCTATTTTTGGAACCTTCTATGTGAAATAAGCATGGGTATATAATATTTTGGTACCACTGGATCCAACCAGTTCTCTATGAAGAGCACTGATTGCGAGTTCAACCATCTGATCAGTCGGGATCTATACAAACCTGAAATTTCATATCACCAACTCTATCCAATCATCCACTTCTTGAGTATATGGACCATCAAGTAACCTCAATGGCCTCTAGAATTGGAACTCATGGTGTGAGTTAAGACTAAGTTCATCCTCAGCCTTCTATAATGGTATCAATTACTGCTTGATAGGCGAGGGTGCTGCTACATGCCCACCTTGAGGAAAGACCTCATGGGATGGACCCTAAACTGAGGCCTCATCACTCATCAGGTTATCACCATGATATAAGTCAATAACCTAGATGGTTGTATTTTTAGATTCATCTCAAAGTTATTAAGACATACCATAATAAAATGAGCATATATATATATAATAATGGGGTATAACTCAAGAAGGAAATTAAAAGATGCAATCCTATATGATGCATTTACCATTGATCCCTACAACCAATATCTCGGTATGCCGAGTCAATAAGCAGGTATTCAAGGTCCTTGTGAATGGATACACCAGCTGCCCATACCATCACTAGATTCTTTGTTCTTAGAGACACACTCAAGACACTTTGAAATAATTGTACTAATCCCAACCAAAACCTCATAAGGGGATTACTCCGAACAACATCCCAAGTAATAAAATCCTATAATACCAATATTTCATGACCCGAACCAAGCTAGGGATCACACTCCAACTACCCCAATCCCGCCTCCATATTCCAAAGGCATATCTAATATGGGGAGGCCTTTTCCTAAGTACTTGTATGCACACACACATCCATCTCGATACAGAAGTGCAGAGGGAATGAGTGAAAGATGCAACACAACTAGAAAGTAAACCAAGCATGCATACCCTCTAGGGTGTACAAGATTACGATAGTGAAAACTAAAAAGTGAAGAGGAAAATTACACATTCAACTAGAAATATGTCCCAAATTGAAAAAACTATAAAAGTAATCTACTGATAGAGACCAACTCTGAAATCCCAAGTTGCGACCACCGTACGCGGTACAAATTACTAGGTATCCCTAAGCTCCTCTGAAGTCACTGTCGACCTGTCCATCGTCTACACAAGACACAAAAAATGTGGGAAAATCCAATGTAGGGGTGAGTATATATATACTTAATAGGATGCCCTAAAATCTAAAGGGGTAGCAGTAAGAGATATAATAGGAATAGAAAGATTGTAGATAGTAAACAGTAAAGAGAACAACTCAACCCAAACCAAGAGTGAAAGTAACCTCATTAAAACACAAGAGGCTCAACATAGTGAGTAGATAAACTACACATTAAGTCTTCACCACTTATATCAGGAGATTAGACTCATCCAACCATGAAAATTTAAACACAGAAAGCACGTGGCATACCCTGGGCGTCTTCACATATCATGGAGAGAGAGAAACCAAATCCAAGAGTATGGATAAAAAAGAATATATATATATATGCTCAGTCAAAGAAGTCCAAATGAGAGAGTAGGGGGATGTCTATATCACAGCTCATCCTAGGAAGAATGGTATCCATAGTTACAAAATTCCAACAATGATGCCCAACATCTCACATGTCTACCCAGAAGTAATCATCCCAGTCAAACCATGCCTCGTCTCTATGTCTCATAGTAGAGGGGTCATAAACTTGAAGTAGAGGACTTGCGCCCTAGTATGTTAGGGGGTTTATGCTCTATAAGTATCTATAGATGACTTATGTCCATGCCAATGGGGGGGTCCACTCAAAATTTGTTGAGGACTCAACTGACCAACTCTATCAGAGGATACCACATGGTAGTCATTGAGGAATCCACTACCTAGTCTCTACTAAAGGGTATACTCAGAAATCATTGAGGAATCCACTACCCATCTCTACTAGATGGTTTAATCAGAAAGTTTTGACGACTCCACTACCCAGTCTCTACTAGAGGGTCTACTCAGAAAGTGTTGATGACTCCACTACCCAGTCTCTATTGGAGGGTATGTTCAAAAATCATAAAGAACTACACTGCCCAACTCTACTGGAGGGTCTACTCTAAAAGTGATGAGGACTCCACTACCCAATCTCTATTGGAGGGTCTAATTGGAAATCATCAAGGACTCCACTTCCCACCTCTACTAGAGGGTCTACTCAGGAAGAGTTAAGGACTCTACTTGGGAAGTGCTGAGTACTCCATTGCCCAGTATCTACTAGAGGGTCTACTTATAAAGCATTGAGGACTCCACTACCCATCTCTACTAGAGGTTCTACTCAAAAATCATCGAGTACTCCACTGTCTAGCTCTACTGGAGGGTATAACTTGGTAGTAATTAAGGACTCCACTGCCCAACTCTACTGAAGTGTACCACTCAGTAAGTCTCTAGTGATCCTATGTGATCACTATCATCATCGAGTGTTTCCTAACTAAGCATCATGCTCAAAACATTTCATATCATATCTCAAAATCCACAACCGAGTGAACCATTGCATTTTACATTAAAAAAAACTCAAGATAGGCTGCTCATGGGTCAAAATACAAGTTCAAATGTAGGAGATATAGACAATTTAAGTTTCCTAAAAAGGAACCAAGTAGTACATGGCATGTTAGGGACCCACACATCACGTGGTCATCCTTTGCTGCATGGCCATGTCCTTTCCAAAACACGACGTGATAGCCATGTAGTACTACATAACATGTAAGAGTACTACATGACATGTATCAGCCAAAAGTCTGACGAACACATGAGACTCATCATCGATCTAAGGGGAAAAAATTCCACTAATATACCCATGAAAATAGCCTTGTATGTCCAAATAGATAACACCATTGCGATCCTCAAAGAAAAATGCTTGAGATAGGCTATTCACTTGTCCAAATCAAATACCAAGTGAGAAAGTCACATTTCTCCATTTAATTCCTAAAGGTTACTTCACGGGCCTACACCACAAACACAAATTAAATATTTGATATTGGTATCAAAATTACCACCTTAATATCAGGGTCTCAACATCACCGATGGTTCGTCATTCTAGCACCGTATGAAGAAGATATGTTAGATAAAAGATTCCACAATAATAATAATAATAATAATATTGGGTGTTTTGTGGACCCGAGTCATGAGTTAGAAAAAGGTATTCATCACTGGTCTTGAAATGACCACCTCAAATTTACGGTCATTTTGCCGCTAACAGTTCTTCAATCCGACACCATATGAAGAAGTTACAGTCGGATTAAATGTTTGAAAAACACAATAATAATAATAATATTTTATTATAGTTATATATTTTTTATCCAATAATAAAATTGAGTGGAATTCAATAGGCTCTATCTCCTTTCATTTACATGCCACCAGGAGCCTATTCATCCTCCTTTAATTCCTTTAATTGTACTAACTTTCTCGTGTCATCTTTATTGTTATTTTATATAATAATAATAATAATTTTAAATAAGTGAAATCACTCTTATAACATCTAGTTCATGTGCCCCACTCCTCTCTTCAA
The DNA here is from genome assembly GCA_963277665.1 of Viscum album. NCBI lineage: Eukaryota > Viridiplantae > Streptophyta > Magnoliopsida > Santalales > Viscaceae > Viscum > Viscum album. Next base: position 1,992,858,525 of record OY728131.1, on the reverse strand, counting down.
ACCTTTTTTTACTTTATCATTTTAATTAAAACCATTTAATTTAACTAACCACAAACATTTTTTTAATGTTATTATTATTATTAAAAATAATTATAACACCCGTCATGTTTACCACGTCTGACCACCTCATCATAGATCCAAGTCTGGTCACTTCCATGTCCACACCAAGAAACATCCACCATGAAACTCCATGAATGACCTCCACTTGGAACCAATCTTGTCACACTGCACGTTATCGTCACGCGCCAATTGAGAAAAACAGGGATCATCGATCTAATCTTGAACCACCTCCAATCACAAACCCATACCCACAACACTGAATTGGCCCATTAACAAAACACCATCCTGTTATTTATCAATCCATCCCTAAACCACTGATTCACATGTCTTTTGTGCTACCACTACGAATCTGAGGGTTTGACCACGCTCAAAACTGCCCCGACAAAGTCGAATTGTGACCCTGTGGTCCAACGATGAAGAACACAAAGAACGGTGGGGTGGAAACACCAATAACAAAGGTCATAAACATTATTGTCCAAGTGTTTTTGACCAATGATTTCATAGTAGGGAAACTGGGGTGAGAAACATGACATGAACAAGAAATAAATTGAATGAATAATTTATTTCAATACATGGGCTCATGTGAAGGTTCATTTAAACACAGATCAAAGAAAATAGATTTGATCATGATCAATATTTTAATAAAAAGGTTTAGAAACCAAAATTGAAAAGACCTGTCTCAATTATGGATTGATTATTGGTGAATAACGCATCCACTATCAATGAAGGTGATCCACTGCATCCGCTACTTGTCAATTCACCTCGATCTGATCACTAGTCATCGTCCAGTCTTAATCCATCAACGAAGGATGATCTCTTCCTCCTCTTAGATCCAATAAGGTTTATACATCCAACCCTTGGAAAATTTTCATAAATGAGTATTTATAGAGGATTTAATTAGGTCATTTAATATAATAAATAAATAGATTATTTCTTTATTTTAATTAAACATACCCGCCAACGACTACCTCATCTGAATGTATCGTGCCAACCAACTTTAGGTCGCACCTAGGGTAAAAGCCACATTTAGAACACAATGTTTGTCTCATATTTCACATATGAGTCTTCATATGCGAGTTATTTGGGTTAGGGTTATTAAATAAATTAATTAAATTAAATAATTTATCCAATGAACCCACTAACAACTACCCCATATGAACGTCTCGCACCGACCAACTATAGGTTGCACCTGTGGTAAACTCCACATTTGAGATTCAACTATGGTCTCGTATTTCCAATTATAGACTTAGTTCAGAAGATATTCCACTTTTTTCAAGAAAACCATGTACACATAATATAAAATATATTCAATAATTTTATAAAATTAATTTTGGGATCACCGAGTCTCAGAATCATGGGTCGTCTTAACAAATTTCTCTAAAAATATTCATAGGAATATTCTAAAGTCTTACATGGTAAAAATAGAGTCTATAAAATAATTTCATGGACATACAATTTCCTCATCTCATCAACTGAGAAAGTTTCCTGGATAGGAAGGAAGTGGGCTATATTCGTTAGTCGATCCATGACTACCCAAACTGTGTTGCTACCTTGAGGTGACCTTGGTAATATGACTAAAAAATCCATAACAAAATCTTCTAATTTCCATTCTAGGATTGGAAGTAACTGTAATAATCCAGCAGGTTGATGGTGCTCCACCTTCACCTGTTGACTGGTGGAACACCTAGTGATAAAACCTATTATCTGATGTTTCATCTCTGACCACCAATACTATCAGTGCATATCATGATACATATTATAGATACCTAGGTGAAATTACCAATGGGAAGCATGTGAATCCAACATAAACTCTTCTCTCATATCTGTTGGAACTCAGATACACCCATGTATACACAGAACATCATCATCATTGATAGGCCAATCCAGAAGCGGGTCCTCACCAGAAATACTCTCTCATAGAACCAAACCTTTAGGATCTAAAAACTATATCATCTTCACCTTCTCCAGAAGTGAATAGGTCATTGATTGTGATGAAATTATAGACTATCCATGATGTTCCTAAACTTCATTGTGCATATTAGAAAATAGATCCATAAGTTATCATTAGCTACTAGCTTCTTGAACTGAATGTATCAGAGTCCTTCTGCTCAAAGCATCAGTAATAGAATTTCCATTTTGAGGCATATAGGCTAGTTCGAAGTCAAAAGGCTGTAAATATTTATCCCATCTTCACTTCCTAAGATTCAAGTCACACTAAGTGAAAATATACCTGAGGCTTTTGTGGTCTGCAAACACCACAAAATGCTCTCCCAATAGGTAATGTCTCCAACAATGCAAGGCTTGTACAAAAATGACTAACTAGAGATCATGTATTAGGTAATTTTGTGCATGAGGCCTCAATTTCTGTGACTCATATGAAACTAATTGATCTTACTACATCAGAACTGCTCCTAGATCGATACTTGATGCATCACAATAGACTGTATAGATCTAGCCTGGATCTGGTAGAATCGTGATCAGTGATGAAGTCAATCTCCCTTTTAGCTCTTGAAAGGCTATCTCATGGGATTCAAACCATATAAACTTAACACCCTTCTTAGTAAAGATCATAAGAGGTGATTATAAGCATGATAAGTCATGTATAAAACACTTGTAGTAACCATCTATCACCAAGAAATTCTGTATGTTAAAGACATTCTTGGGATGCTCCAAAGTAACCATAGCTCTCACCTTCTCTGGGTCCACTGAAACTCCTCCCTATAAGATAATGTGACATAGGAAGTGTGAATTATCGATCCATAAGTGTCATTTACTAAGATTAACATATAACTTGTGCTCTCTTACTGTGTTTAAAATGATCTCAAGATGAGTTCCACAGTCATTCCGAGTATGATAATTCACTAAGATATAATCTATGAAGACCATGAAAAAGGAATCCAGATAAGGATGGAAAACCCTATTCATCAAATCCATGAATATAGAAGGTGAATTCATGAGACCGAATGGCATAACGAGATACTCATATAAGTCTACTGACTACATAAAGTCATAAGTGAAATATTTGAGGGCCTGACTCAAACCTGATGATAACCTGATCTCAGGTCAATATTCAAGAAAACCCTTGATACTATGAGATGGTCAAAAATATCATCAATACGAGGTAAGGGGTATCATTTTTTCATTGTAAAATGATTCAATTTCTAATAATCCATGCAAAGCCTGATGGTTTCATCCTTCTTCTTGGAAAAAAGGACTGGTGAACTTTAGGGAGAAGTACTAGGCCATATAAAACTTTGGCCTCTAAATCTTTTAGCTCTATCTTGAGCTCCTACAACTCATTAGTAGTCATACTATATAGAGGAATGGATATTGGTGCATCTCTAGGAACTAGATTGATAGTAAAATATACCCATCTCTTTAGAGGTAGTCTAGAAAATTCATTAGTGAATACATCCCTAAATCGATAAACAATAGGAGGGAAATCAATTTGATGTAGCCCCTGATCATTCATATAAAGGCTAGAAATTTGGGCAGTCACTCCACCTAGCCCAAGATGCTCTGGTCCATCTCATCTCTCCTAGACATTCCACTCACCCTTGTGAACATAAGTGTCACCATCTGGTGATGTAAATGATACCCTTTAGTGATAAAAATCCACATAGGCATGGTAGGGAACCAATTAGTCCATACTAAGAATGAAATCAAAACCTATCATCTTAAGGATGAATTGGTTCTAGAAGAAATGATGGTTTCCTAGCTCAAGAGAACAGTCCTTGCACTGACTTATACTCTTAGAACATATACTCAAAGGAGTATCAAGTCTCATAATTCCATTAAAGAATTGAACATCGAGCCCAAGGCACAACATAATAGGCACATAAATGAAGGAATTTTATGCACATATATCAAATAAGGTAGAAATTATAGTAAAAGTTACTAGAATAGAACCTTGAATAGTAGATGTTCATACATCCTTCTTTTCTAGTATAGACTGCACTGAGTAAATCTGGCCTGATCCTCAGCCCTGTGCTTTAACCTGACTACCTAGAGTAGGTCCGCTTTGCTGGTGTTGTATATCAGAATTCTGGATACCATGACCACGAATAACTCCTATACTTGTATGTATAGTAGTACTCTAGCTACTATCCTAGATAGGTATTATGGAACTTACTCTTAAAGGTGAAGCTAGCACAGATTCACTCCCACTTGGAACAAATGATAAGGCCCTGCAAAAATGCTAAAGATGCCCCAATCTTCCATTACCTTGGTACTTGATAGAGTCTCTAGGAAATTGGGGCCTATTATTCCTAGGCTTCACATACTAATTACATATCACATAACTATCTTTGGGTGTCAACTAGCTATCATTTCTAATGTGCGCAGTCTCAAAGCGTCACTTCCGACTGCTAGTAAAACCACTACTCTACCTGGGTTCTGAACCACCCTCGCTCACATCGGTGCTTCCCTCAGGTTACTTTCGGTGATAAGGTTCTAGTTTAATATATGAGATATGGTATTCAACTGGAAAACATTCACCTAATAATGAATAGGATACCGAAGGCCATCCTCAAATCATCTCACTTTCGCTAGCTCATTAGCAGTGTAGATGGCTACGAAGCACTAAAGCTCTATAAAATGAGTTGAATAGTCCATAACTATCATAAAACCCTATTTCATGTTCATGAAATATCTGGAGTGATCATCCCTCAGGGTATCAGGGAAGAAATAATCAAAGAATATCTACTGTAAATCCCTCTAAGTCTCTTCCTGATACCAACCAATCTGATTTAGAATATCCCACCAACGTTTGAAGGATCCTCTAAGCATATTATAACAACCCTGATCATTATTTCAAAATTAAACATAATTTATTTCATAAACCCTTTAATTGATACAACATAAAATATCGAGAGGTCTAGTGTCTTTGGGGATTAGTAACATTACATAACAACTTAAAACATTAAATACACATCTTTATTGAAAACTTTGTTTACATGACCACACACATTCCTTCATATTTAGCATTGCAAGGGGTATCCTAAGGACATGCATAAGAAAAGGGTGATCTATAAATCTCATTAAGGGATTAAAAAAGGAATAACATGAAGAATATAGTACATGTTAGGCAATAGGAATATCAATGGAGCATAAGAGAAACATGAACATAAAGGCATGGTATAACATGATTATCATAACATGGAAATGTGGAAACAACACTTAACATGGTATTAGCATGAGCACTACCACAAAACTGGGTTTCTACAGCACCACCCTTTATCAGCACTAAAAAAAGCGCTGATAAAGGGGGGGCCTTTATCAGTGCTAAAAAAAGCGCTGATAAAGCCCCCCCCCCCTTTATCAACGCTTTTTTTAGCGCTGTTAAAGGGTGCCCCTTTATCAGTGCTTTTTTTAGTAGCGCTGATAAAGGGGGGATTTATCAATACTTTTTCCTAGTGCTGATAAATTTCATGTTTCAAAAACATTCATGAAAAAAATATACTGTTATATGAGTATATATATATTGATATAAATATAATATATATTTTTTAAATATGTTTTAGATAACTATAAATAAACAATTAAATTTAATATATAATAAATTTAGTAAAAATGGCTTTAAAATATTTAAAAAATATTATGAATTAATAATTTTCTAATTATCATCAATTAATAATCATTTAATAACAATTAGAAGACACAAAAAATCAAAAAAATTAATAAAAGATCTAAAATAAGTTGAAAATGTAACTCAAACTTCAAACAGCCATAACTTTTGATCCGGGTGTTTGTTTGAGCTCTACAACATATCAAATCAAATCCTGTGACGATCTCTACACGCTAGTAACCCAAGGGAACCTTTTTTCACATTTTTCAATCCCAAAAAATGCCCATAAGGCCTCTAAAACTGAGTTTTTGGTCGGGATACCCCAATTTGTTAACATTCAAACAGGTATAACTTCTGATCCGAATGTCTTTTAGGCCTGTACCACATATCATATTGAAGATTGTTTCATTTTCTTTGATTTTACTGGTTGTGGAGTTGAAACGCGCTTCTGTATTAGAATTTATGGTCGTTTTAACATTCTATGGCTTTTCAAATACACATATAAATGTATTTATTCGTAAATATATATACATGTTTATGTGTGTGTGTGTCTGTGTGTTTGTGTGTGTGTGTGTGTTGTATATATGTATGTATGTAATTATTTATTTATTTATATACACACATAAAAAAAATATTTTATAAATATATTTAAAACTAATCTTATAAATATATATTACTATACAAATAAATATACGGATAAAAAATTATAACTAAATATATATATAAATAAATATAAATATATATTAATATACGAATGAATATATATATATACTAATATATGAATAAATATATATGTATTAATATAACTAAATATATTTATATTAATATGAATCTTTATTAATATATGAATAAATATAACTATATATATATATTAATATATGAATAAATATATATATGTATTAATATAACTAAATATATGTATTAATATAACTAAATATATTTATATTAATATAAATCTATATTAATATACAAATATATATAACTATATATATATAAATAAATAGATATATCATTAAATAGAAAAAAAATGAAATGGCTTAGTGGTAAAGGTGCAGACGCGCAAGGGGGAGGTCACGGGTTCGAGTTTAGGTAGAAGCAAGGAGGTGCCCGCATGTGGGGGATGCACAGGAAGGTAAGCACATATGAAAGAGAGTGTGAGGCTCCACCTAGCACTAATAAAGGGGGGGTCCAGCACTATTAAATGCTCCCCCCTCCCATTATATAATTCTTTTATTTTTTTAAATTTTTTTCTTTTATCAGCACTGATAAAAGCACTGATAAAAGACCCCTTTTATCAGTGCTAAAAAAAGAACTGATAAAAGGGACCCACCCCCCTATCTTCAACTCGATTAACAGCGCTTTTTTAGCACTGTTAATGCACTTTTCTAGCACTGATAAAGGCCATATTTGTAGTAGTGGAGCCAAGGCTCATTACACATGGATCATGAGTAAACCCTCATTTCACTTGAATTATAATGATTAAACCCTCATTGTACTTAATTTATCATGATACTAATCTTTACCCAATGCATTGGAGCACTATCAGGGCGCACCCTTCTTAATCATTTCATTTCATGCATAAGTGTGCCACATGGATCATATAACATGGATTAATTAAACATCATCATTTATTCCATGATAAAGGAATGTGGAATTAATACATGAAACTCTATAATCAATAAGTAAATGTTTATAAAGGTTAATACCCTTGATAGAGAAATGGGCATGGTATTCACTACACAATGACTTTGGCTTGGAAAATCGCGGTGCAATTTCGGCAGCATAACAGCGTGTCATGAGAATTCATAAAAATGGTTGATGAGAGAGAAAGGGGTGTCTCATCATATGTACATTTAATAGAAATTAATTTAATCATATATATATATGTCCCAATATATTTAATGGAATTTATATTCACAATACAAAATAATTGCTTGAATGTAAATGAGGAGAGAGAAACCCCTTATAGAATTTTTCCATGGTAACGGGTGTACATGGGAGGAATTAATGAGAGACAAAGGGGTATATCATAATTCAAACATAAGGAGGGAAGTATGGGGGAGGTGATAAACCATACCACAACATTTTTAATTAAAAACAAAAGGGTATAACAACATAATGAAATCTGGACAAAAATGAGAAAGGAAGAAATCCCTTACTTAGAAGTGTGATCCCAAAGGCTTGGGAGAGGCTTGAGATAGACTTATTGGGAGATTGGGGAGCCTTGGGAGGATTCTAGAGAGCATATTACAGAGTTTCTTCGAGATCCAAAGGATTTTAGTGAAGATTAAATGGGAGATTTGGTGGTTTTATATAGAAAAAGAGAGGGGATTCTTTGTTATTTAGGTTTTGGACACCACACAATAAACTAATCAAAACCACAAACCAATACATGGTTTTTGCCCATGGATTTTTCAATAGGGGAGTGGAAAACATTATTTTATAAGTCCAATGTCCTAAATTCTTAAAATATTAGGTTTTCTTATGTGGATATGAGTCACACTCTCAAGGAAATCAATTTAAAAAGTTAAAATGTTTTATAAGTCTTGGAGGGTCCACTAAAGCTTTGTAAAATAAATAAAACAAACCTAAAATAACATTATTTTAATGTTAAAACATATATTTTCCGAAAATATCATTTATAGTATTTTATTACATCACTATTGGGTCATTATGATGTCATAAAACACATTATATAATTAAACGGTATTTAATTTTTACCCAAAAATTCGACTCTCTCAGAAAATTATGAAAAATTCACCGCTGGATAATTTCAATGTCCTGATTCAAAAAATAATATTCATTTTATCTAAATAAATTTCTAAATATGTTATTTTTTTACTTTTAAAATAAAAACTGACATTTATAAAAAAATCATGGGTTTTGATAAAAACAGCTTTCAAACCTTAATAAAAATCACAATTGTATTCATAAAAATTAAATGATCATTTATATTTAATAAAAATTAATTTAGTAATAATATTTTATTAAAATAATATTTAATTCAAAAATCCATTAATTTTTCAAAATATATTTCTTAATTGAATATTAACTAAAAATACTATTTGTGCTTTAAAAACTATTTACAAAGTAAAAATAATAAAATGAATGTATATTCTTTATTATATAAAAAAATAATGCACATAATCATAGTTCTAGGGTCTTGTTAAATAACCCCTTATAAAACCTACATAATACTGAAGGTTAAGGTGTGTGATGGTGATAGACTCTTGGAGTGGCTCGGATAACATCGCTCGGGTGTTATCTCTGTCAACTTTCACTTCTCCCATAGGTGGTTCTGTTTGATCTTAACATGTTGAAGATCAGATTGGGCTTGGTCAAGAGCGAATCCTAATGATGCCACCTCCTTTCTGAGCTCTGAAAAATGGGCTTCGTATGGAGCAATTCTACTGGATGAGGTCATCACTTCCTTTGTCTGAGTAAATTGGATTCGTTGAAGCCCTATATTTATACTAATCATGTGATCACTGTTCAAAGGCTATATTAGCAATGGTAACATTTCTTAATGGTATTTTGAAATCCAAAAACATAAAACCAAAGAAGTTCATATGTTTTATATACCATTTTACATAATAATACATTTAATTGAATCAAGAGGAATTTTCATTAATAAAATTTTGGGTTGTTACAATATTCTCGCCTTAAGAAATTTTTCCTTCGAAATTTCCTTTTCTCACACTAAAATAGATGTGGGTAACTCTCCTTCATCACTTCCTTGGATTCACATCTTTCTTCTTCAAACTTGTGGTTTCGCCACAACACCTTGACGAGGGGCATTATCTTATTTCGTAGAATTTTTTCCCTACGATCTAAGATCTTCATCGGATTATCTTCATAGGAGAGGTCATTCTCTAAGGGTACCACCTATGTATTGAGTACATGCGATGGGTCTGGTATGTACTTCCTCAATAGTGATACATGTAATAAATTATGTACTTGAGATAGGTTCAGTGGGAGTGCTAGTTGATAGGCCACTACTCCAATGCGATCAAGGATCTCAAAAGGGTTGATGTACCTTGGACTAAGCTTTTCCTTATTCCCAAATCTCATAACTCTCTTCCATAGTGATATGCAGAGGAATATCATGTCCCCAACATCAAACTCTAGGTCTCATAAACGGTTATCAGTATATCTCTTTTATCGACTCTAAACAGCTTTAATGTGCTGCTGGATGGTCTTAACCTTCTCCACCATTTCTGGACCTAGGAGTTTTTTCTCCCCAAATTCATCTCAACATGTCGGTGTTCTTCTCATCTTCCCGTATAGGGCTTCATAAGGATCCATTTGGATGCTTTAGTGGAAACTATTGTTGTAAGATAACTCAACTAGATGAAGATGTTGATCCCATCCTCCTTTTAAGTCCATTGAGCATGCTCTCAACATGTCCTCAAGTGTTTGGATAGTTCGATCAGATTGGCCATCAGTTTGAGGATGATAAGCCATACTAAATTTGAGCTTAGTATCCAGATCATGTTGAAGACTCTTCCAAAACTTAGAGGTGAATCTTGGATATCAATCAGATACAATCGATAGTGGTACTCCATGCAGCCTTACTACTTCTCTGATATATATCTATGCCAGTTGATCCAATGAGAAATATTCTCAAATTAAAATGAAGTGTGCAGTCTTTGTAAGATGATTCACAATAACCCAAATAGAATTGTTTCCTTTGGATGTCTTCAGAAGTCCAGTGATAAATTCCATGGTGATGTTATCCCATTTCCATGCTGGTATGGGTAATGGTTGCATCATCCCCTTAGACTTCTGCCTATCAGCCTTCACTTGCTGACATACCAGGCACTTTGATGTACACTCAACGATCTCCTTCTTCATGTTATCCCACTAATAATTCTATTGGAGATTTCAATACATCTTTGTGTTTCCTAGGTGAATGGAGAAATTTGAACTATGTGCATCATTCAAAAGTTCTTTCTTTAACTCTGGATTTGATGGAACGCATATTCTTATCCCAAATCTCACAATTACTTCTTCATTAACATTAAACTCTGAGGATTTACCATTTCTAATAGTTTCAAATTTCTTCTTAATTCTCACATCATCATTTTGAGCATCCTTTAACCTTTCCAAAAGATATGGTTGATCAATAATTTGTGAAAGGATTGATGATGCTACCATATTTATGATTTCCATGTCCATCTTCATCAAATCTAATAAGATTAGATCCTTTTAAATTCTAATTAATGATAGAATTTTTGGGTCCTTTATACTTAGAGCATCTACCACCTTGTTCATTTTCCCATGGTGTTAATGGATTGAGCAGTAATAGTCTTTGATCCGCTCTAACCATCTTTTTTGGTGCATGTTCAACTCTTTCTGTGTGAATATATACTTGAGTCTTTTATGATTTCTATATATTTCACCCTTCTCCCCAAAGAGTTAATGTCACAAAATTTTTAAATTGAAGATTACTACATCCAACTCCAGATCATGTGTTGGATAATTTTTCTCATGAAATTTAAATTTCCCTGAAGCATAGGCAATGAATTTGTCATTTTGCATCAACACACAACCCAGGCCCTTCTTTGAATCATTACTAAATACCACAAAAACTTCTCCACTTGTGGGTAGTGTGAGCATAGGCACAGTGATAAGCCTTTTTTTCAACTCCTTGAAGATCTATTTGCATTCATCACTCTAATAAAACTTTACTCCCTTCCTAGTTATCTTAGTAAGAGGGTTTGAAAATCATGAGAAATTTCTCACAAATCAGCTATAATAAACAGTTAACCCCAAGAAATCTATGGATATCTGTTACTGATGATGGAATTGGACATCCCTCAATTGAAGTTGTCTTGGAGGGATCCACAGATATTCCATTTATTGTGATGATATGACCCAAGAATGCGACCTCCTTCAACCATAACTCGCACTCATTGTACTTTGCATAGAGCTAATCCTTTCACAAGGTCTCTAGTGTAGTTCTTAGATGCTCCTCATGATCCTACTTGGTTTTTGATTATATTAGAATATCTTCTATAAAGAATACCACAATTTTTTCAAGGTAATCATTAAAGACTCTATTCATCAAGTCCATGAGGATTTCTAGAGGATTAGTGAGTCTAAAAGGCATTACTATGAATTCATTGTGCCCTTAACTTGTACGAAAAGCAGTCTTGGGGATATCCTCCTTCTTCACCCTTACTTGGTAATATCTCAACCACAAATCCATTTTGAATAAGTATTGTGTTCCACATATCTGATCAAATAAGTCATCAATTCGGGGAAGGAGATACTTATTCTTTATCATGATTTTGTTGATCTCATGATAATCAATGCAAAAGTGCATTGACCCATCCTTCTTCTTGAAGAAGAGGAATGGTGCACCCCATGGTGAAGCACTTGGGCGTATAAACCCTTTATCCATATTCTACCATAGTTGTTTTTTCATCTCCTCAAGCTATACAACATACATTCTATATGGAGTCTTGGATATTAGCAATGACCTAGGTATAAGATCAATTTATAATTCAACATCTCTTCTAGGAGGAAGTACAAACAATTCCTTGGGAAACACTTCAGTGAATTCCCTCACAATGGGAATGTATTCAAGGATGGTTGCTTCCTTAGACTCAAACATCTTATCTAGATATGCATGCTCATAGGGAAGTAATATCCATGCTTGAGATGATGGTGCTAAATAATATTCATCCTCATCCTTGCACTTGTATAAAATCAGGGGTCGATTCTTCATATGGAGAGTTATTTACCTCTTATTGCAATTTATGTTGGCTCTATATAATGAAAGTCAATCCATGCCAAGAATTGCATCAAATTCCACCAAAGAGAGTATGAAGAGGTTCTCCGGGAAGTTCAATCCACAAATTATGATAGGGGAGGATTTATATTCATGGGATGCAATGATTTCCCCATTTTTCATTCTCACCGACATATTTACTTCCATAACTTGTGGTGGTGTTGGGATTTTCTACTAAACTTTTGGGATAAAAAAGAATGCATAAAACCTGAATCAAAAAGTACGTTCACTATTCTTGAATGAATAACTATCATACCTGTCACCACTTTGTTGTTGGGGTTCACTTCAGAGGTAGTGATGGAAAAAACTCACCCTTACTGCCTTGGAGTTTGTTGGTTTCCTTTGAAAACCCTTGGATTAGGGCACTAGTTTGAAAAGTGCCCTGGTTATTTATAGTTGAAGAAATGAACAGTGAATTGAGGGTTGAATGGAGAATTCCTATCCTCTGTCACAACTGTGGGTTTTTCTTGTCATCAGTTAATGTCTAGGTTCCCTTCTCTTCCACACCTATAGAATTTCCTCATCACCTTCAGGAAATTTTTGAGGTGCTTATATCCGCACCTTTGGCAAGTGGGGTGTTGTATTTTCTTAGCAATATTAGATTTATCCATCGGACCACCAAAATTGAAATCCACCTTATGATTCTTATCCCCATGATACCCCTGAGATTCTCCAATCTCCATTTTGACTTTGAGGGCACATCGGACAATTTCCTCATAGCTCTCGAAGTCACAGATTGCTAGATCTTTATGTAGGCTAGGTTTTAGCCCACTAAAGAAGTGTTCAACCTTGCATTTTGGGGTAATGAAAAGGCCAAAGGAATGTCATGAAAGCCTTGTAAAGTTTTCCTAATATGATCTAATGTATTCATTGTCTTTTTTCTTGAGGGAAAGGAAGTCCCTTTCCATCTTAAGTCAAAGGGTGCGAGGAAAATATTTGTCGAAAAACATTTTCTGGAAATCCTTCCATTCCAACACCTCGATATACTCCTAAGGCTTCATATTTTTTATCAATGTCCACCATTTATCAACTTCACCCTCCATACAATAAGCATACAGAAGTACATTCTCTTGTTTAAAACATTGAAGGATGGATAAGATCTTCTCAATGGAGTTGATTAATTGTTCGGTGATTAAGGGATCAGATGATCCATTAAAAGTAGGAGTCCTTTGTCTCATGAATCTCTCGATTGCGACTTGTTCTTTATTGGGGGGGTTGAATGTTCCTCTTGACCCATGTTTCTATTCAAAACTTGAGTTAATTGAGAGAGTATCGTGACAAAATTCACAATTCCTGCTCCCATCATATTGGGCATCTCATTAGAACAGTCATCACATTGATCTTCGCATAGGTTGTTAGTCTGAGTCCTCCTATTACTGGCCATTGGATGGAATAAAAGTAAAGTTAGGGGTAACACATAAAGGTTAATACAAAGAAAAAAATGGATGACTTATAAATTACTTTTATTTCCTAAACTTATGAACTTATAGGCTTTATTCTATATTATCCATGATCTACTTCCCAACATATATTATTAGGGGAATTTTTTTTATTCCCTTAATAATGGTTTATACTAAGCTTATGAATTTACCAAAGAATATCCATTGGTATTGTCATAACCAAAAGTTAAGTAAGGACCATTTTCATGCACCAGTTCCCATTCAAGTCTAGCTCAAAGCAGTGTTTTCCGATTTTACCCCTAGATACATCTGTGCTACAGCCGCCTCTACCTGCTCATATCCAGAAATGGATGTATTTGCATGATAAACCACTTACTAAATACTCACCAAAATTTAGGAATGTTTTTATTATAATTAGTCTTATCCCTAAGGCTTTCACTAGGGTTTTCTAATCCTAATCCCAAAAATAACTAAACTTATCCTCTCATACCAACTATAACAACCCTGCTCTTTATTTCACACTTAAACATAATTTATTACATAAAACCTTCACTTTATTCAACATATAAGATAGAGAGGTATAGTGTATTTTGGGCTTAGGAACATTACATAACAACTTAAAACATTAAATACACATCTTTATTAAAAACTTCTTTTACATGACCACACACATTCCTTCGTACTTAGCATTGCATGAGATATACTGAGGACATGCATAAGAGAAGGGTGAGCTATAAATACTAGTAAGGGAGTAAAAAAGGCATAACATAAAGAATACATTATATGTTAGGAAATAGTAATATCAATTGATCATAAGATAAACCTGAACATAAATTCATGGTATAGCATGATTATCATAACATGGAAATGTGGCAACAACACTTAACATGGTATTAGCATGAGCCAAGGATCATTTCACATAGAGCATGAATAAACCCTCATTGAACTTGAATTATCATGAGTAAACCCTCATTTCACTTCATGTATTATGATACTAATCTTTACCCAATTCATTGGAGTGATATCAGGGCACACCCTTCTTAATCATTTCATTTCATGCATAAGTGTGCCACATGGATCATATAACATGGATTCATTAAACATAATAATTTATTCCACATTAAAGGAATGTGAAATTAATAAATTAAACTCTATAATCAATAAGTAAATGTGAATAAAGGTGAATACCCTTGATAGAGAAATGAGCATGGTATTCACTACACAATTACTTTGGCTTGGAAAATCGCAGTGCAATTTCGGCAACATAACGACGTGTCATGAGAATCCATAAAAATAGTTGATGAGAGATAAAGGGGTGTCTCATCATATTTATATGAAATATAAATTAAGGGTATCATATATATACATGTCCCAACATATGTAATGGAATTTATATTCACAATAAAAAAGAATTTCTTGAATGTAAATGAGGAGAGAGAAATCTCTTACGGAATTTCGGCATGGTAATGGGCGTACATGGGAGGATTTAATGAGAGATAAAGGGGTATATTATATTTAAAACATAAGGAGGAAATTATTTTTGAGGTTATAAATTATATCCATACTTTTTTAATTGAAAACAAAAGGGTATAACAACATAATGAAATCTGAACAAAAATGAGAAAGGAAGAAACCCCTACTTGGAAGTGTGATCCCAAAGGCTTGGGAAGGGATTGAGAGAGGATTATTAGGATATTGAGGCACCTTGTGAGGATTATAGAGAGAGGATTGAAGAGTTTGGTCAATCCCCAAAGGATTTCAGTGAAGAGGAAGTGGGGTCTTGGGTGGGTTTATATAAGAAAAGAGAGGGAATTCTTTACTATTTAAGTTTTAGACACCACACATTAAACTAATCAAAAACACAAACCAACCCATGGTTTTTTCCTATGGTTTTATCCAAAGGGGATTGGAAAAAATTATTTTATAAGTAAAATGGTATAAATTCTTAAAATATTAGGTTTGTTTATGTGGAGGTGAGTCACACTCTCAAGGAAATCAATTTAAAAAGTTAAAATGTTTTATAAGTCTTTGAGGGTCCACTAAAGCTTTGTAAAATAAATAAAACAAACCTAAAATAACATTATTTTAATTTTGAAACATATATTTTTCGAAAATATCATTTATAGTATTTTATTACATCACTATTGGGTCGTTATTATGTCATAAAACACATTATATAATTAAATGGTATTTAATTTTTACCCAAAAATTCGACTGTCTCATAAAATTATGAAAATTTTACCATTGGATAATTTCAATTTCCTAATTCAAAAAATAATATTCATTTTATCTAAATAATTTTCTAAATATGTTATTTTTTAACTTTTAAAATAAAAACTGACATTTATCAAAAATTCGTGGGTTTTGATAAAAACAACCATCAAACCTTAATAAAAATCACAATTGTATTCATAAAAATTATATGATCATTTATATTTAATAAAAATTAATTTAGTAATAATATTTTATTAAAATATTATTTAATTCAAAAATCCATTAATTCATCAAAATAGATTTCTTAATTGAATATTAACTAAAAATATTATTTGTGCTTTAAAAACTATTTATAAAGTAACAATAATAAAATGAATGTATATTCTTTATTCTATACAAAAATAATGCACATAATCATATTTCTAGGGTCTTGTTACATAACCCCTTATAACACCCACATAAGACTGAAGGGTAAGGTGTGCGATAGTGACAGACTCTTGGGGTGGCTCGGATAACATCACTCAGGTGGTAATCTCTATCAACTTCCACTTATCCTATAGGCGGTTCTATTAGAGCTTAATGTGTTGAATCTTGGCTTGGGATTGGTCAAGAGAAAATCCCAGTGATTCCACCTCATTTCCAATCTACAACAAATAGGATTCGTACAAATCAATTCTACTGGATGAGGCCATCACTTCCTTTGTCTGAGTAAATTGGATTTGTTAAAGACATGTATTTATACTAATCATGTGATCAATATTAAACAACTATATTAGGAATGGTAAAAATTATTAACGGTATTTTGAAATCCAAAAACATAAAACCAAATAAGTGCATATGTTTTATATAACCATTTTACATAATAAGACATTTAATTGGATCAAGAGTAATTTTCATTAATAAAAGTTTGGGTCGTTATACATATAAGTAGCGAGTTTTTCTCTCCTCTTAGGAGGTGTATCTAGATTCTAAAATATAGACATAACCATATCCATCCATATATCTGTATCATGTAGTCATCTATCTCCCAAAAATGTGGGTGTATGTTGTCGATGGAACTCTTGAGTCAACCCTCCCATAGAATGGGCAGAGCACGGAGCTCCTTGCATCATCTACATAAGCTGTAGAAATTATTCTTGAAATAGGGAATCATATCCTGCATCAAGAATAGGAAGTGGTACTATAGGCGGCACTACTGAAGGTATCACTCACATCTTGGGGACCACCACCTCTAATGCATGGTCATCACCCCTATCCTGGAATATAATCAAAGGACATCATGGTGGAATTTCTCTACAGATGCCAAACACACACCTCAGCTAGATTATATAATGGAATAATCCATGATATATAAATAGAACAAGTACAAATCCCTTCTATGAGATAGCTTCACCCCTCTTCCAGTTCAAAGAGTCGGGTCTAGGTGATAGGAACATTTATACAAAACACAAGAGACATTATCTACTACCCACTACTAAGGTTGGGACTGAGTCAAGATCTGTGTTTTATTGTACTCAAATTTTATTTTAAAATCATATTTACATTTCAATTTCCTTTAGATGGTTAAACCAAATGGTTCACCACTCCTGATCCAGAAGATCACATACACCTTATGATCTGAAAAGTGGCGTCCACTCAATTCATACCATAACGTGTTCCAGTCTATGAGACCAATGGTCCATGACTCAACGTGTCATAGTTGACTGCTTAGGGTGTATGCTATATCCTAAGAAAGAAAACATTGTTTAATTTATAAAAATAACTCTAAGTACCAACTATGTTTTCTCAATCCCCTAAAAAATTCATTATCCGATAAAAAATATATTTATAGAAATCAAATCACTCGTGGAAATCATAGGAAAAGAAAACAACAAAATTCTTCTATATGGAATAGAATATGCATGGCATGTAATTTTTCTATAAGGTGCCTAATATGATGCATTATTGATGCTTCCTTTCCCTCATCTCATCGGGATAAGGATGAAAAAATAATCCTCAATCATAATAACATTAACATCACAATTCAAGTGTGTCACCTGACTGTGGAATCAAATCAATTGTAATAAGAATAATACAGAAAATAATAATTTCCATTTGAGGAAATTTAGATTTTCTATATACATGGGTTAACTACTCCCAAGAATAGCTCATTACCAAATTCCAAACCTTCCTAATCTTCTATCTATTATATCAAAATATTAAAGGAAAAAAATAGCCCTCTAATACCACTTTATGACATCCCAACCCAGATGCCACTTAAACGGTGCCCTGAGTCGACGGTCCATATGGAATCAAGTGCATATCCCTATACACCAGAGGCTATCAACTAGAAATTAGGGCCTAGGGTATGTATGTGGGGATATTATTCCCTTAGGTCATAATAGAACAATAGTGAAATAGATAGATAAATAGTGTAAGCTTATGTAAACATATGGCATAGTGGAAACATACACTATAACGATTAGACCAGTAACCCGCCTTAGAAGAAGCATAAATAATCATTCAAGCACTAAATAATAATTAAAAGTAGTAAGCCAAAAAAATACAATAGATGGTGATTTCATGTCTCTACAAAATAGGGAAAACATGTATACATGGAAGTGGGCAATAAATACACCACATGAAATACAAAAGGTACAAAAATCCCAAAAGTTTATCCAAGCATCCTGAGCTCCAAACCAGTCATTTTCTACTAAGATCCCATCCTAATTCATGCGAGTAGTCACACATCCATAAGTGTATTCTTCCCCTTATCTACACTTGTAAGCATATAGTTTTTCCAGATAGTATCAGCGGCCTAGATAGGGTGTGATATAAACTCAGTATGCCACCACCAAAGGAATCTATAAATATCTATTATATGTATATAACATGGAAGTGTGAAAATTTAATAATGAAAAGAATTAATAGTAACTATAAATGGGTCAGATTTGATTCCTAGAGGAGAACCAGGTTGACTCTACCTACTTTAGCTCATGTCAGAATTTCTCTTAAAGAATCAAGGGTCACAATTCCTAGTATCACAATATAAGGGACACCATTCCCAATATCATAGTATAATGGATTCCATGCCCAATATAATAGTATAAGGGATTCCATGCTTAGTATCACAGTATAAGAAGGGATGTCATGCATATATAACAATATAAGGGACGCCATGCCCAGTATCATAGTATAAGGGACGCCATGCCCAGTATCACAGTATAAGGGATGCCATGCTCGTATCATAATATAGGGATTCCATGCCCAATATCACAGTAATAATAAGGGATGTCACGCTCATATCATAGTATAGGGATGTCATGCCCATATATATATATAACATTTATAAGGGTTATCATGCCCATTTAGATATAATAAGGGTCATCATGCCCATTTAAATATAACAAGGGGTCATCATGCCCATACATCAACAGTGATAAGCATCAATGACTTTAATACGAGCCAATGGGTAAGTCATAACTCATTATCATTTAATAATAAAAAGGGTTTGACCATTTTTCCATTTAATCAAGTGATGTGGTCATACCACTCGCATAAAATTCAACTCATTATAATTGATAAGGGCATTGGTCATGTCGCACCACTACATTCATCTACTATCAATAGGGTCTTTTCATTTAAAAGTAAACCCAAACATATTGATAGGTGTTTTAGATTTATAACCATAAAATTCAATTAGGAATGTAAGAGGTAACACCCAAATGAATGGCTCACTCCGAGGTTGGATGACCTCTACCATTTTAATGGATCTAATAAGTTTAATGGGTTACATAATAGACAACCAATTTAAGACATGTGTAAATTAGGGGCAATGAACTATGAAATGGAATACAAAACACATCACATGTTATAAAACATCAAGATTTTAAGGGATAGTTACTAGACCACCTACCTCAATCCCGTAGAGGAGTACTCATCCATTATCATTCATTAGTTTTCTCTAGATTGGGAGAAAATGAAAAAATGGATGAATGACCTAAAAATAGGTCATAAGATCCTCCACCAAGATAACTCTATCGAGAAGAAAATAAAAAATGAAAGGCACAAGATGAATAGAGATCTAACTGGCATGCATCCAATGAGATATACGGTGGAAGAATCAGAGTTCAAACGATAAAGAAATCTAAGAACCTAGATTAGGGATCCAAGGGGCTCAAATGGGAGGACCTCCTGTGTGTGGGAGATAAATAAACAAAGAATGGGTTAGTAAAAAGAAAATGGGTCCTCCCCATTAAAAAAATTCCCCTGCATTTACATAACATGTAAATTAGATAAAGAAATAAAGAATGGGTTAGGAAAAAGAAAAGGGGTCCTCCCCATTAAAAAAATTCCCGACATTTACATAACATGTAAATTATTTACACAACGTGTAATTCATGGGCTTACCCTTTTGGTAAAGTCCATTACACATCATGAATTGGCATTCCTAGGCTATTACACACCATGTATTGAATACACATTGTGTATTCCAAATACACACCATGTATTTCAAATACACATTGTGTATTTGGACTATAGGTACCCTTCAGACCCTTCTTCCTTCTTTATAAAACACCCAAATAAACCATAGGCCTGACTTTAGGATCTTATCCAAAAATAGAACTTAAACAAGAGTTTAACTAGAAAATAAAAAGGATATATACCACATATAAAAATCAGGTTCTTACATTCTCTATGTAGTTTTAACCTACTCATTGCTTCTACAATAGTTATTAGGTTATTAAATATTATAAATTGGATGTGTTGATACATGCATGCTAAATTTTTGGCATCATTTATGGGGAAAATTGTAGTATTAGGATATCATTAAAAAGAGTGATTTAGGTTAAAATTTAAAAAAAAAAGAAAATAAGAAAAAGGTTTAGATATACCCTGGGTGTTTCTTTTGTCATTGTAGGAAAATTCTAGACACATGGAAGTTCAAAATGGTGTGGGCCATACCACATATTTATAATCAATACCCACCAACATTGTATTGTAGGGAATATAATTTTACACCACACATGATCTCACCAGGTAATTCTGTTTATTTTAATGGTTATTATTCTAGACAGTTTCATGATCCATGTGAGAATTCTTCACCATATTCTACTACTAGTTCCTACCCACCATTTGATCATTTTCAAAGTAAAATAATTTTTGAAAATATAGAACTCGATAATTCATGATCTTTATCTAGGTTGAAATATATTTTAGAAAACTTTGAATGCTAAACTTCACAATCTTATAAAATTATGGTTTATAACTCACCTTTCACACAAGAGGAAGACATGAAATTTGACATGCCACCATGTGAACCAAATAATTTAATAATTGGGAACTTTTTGCCTTTTGTTATCACTAATACAAATAGGTTGTTTGAACTTCAATATGAATATCATGAAAATTTTATTTCCTCAATGAAAGATCTATAAAATAAATTGAAGAATATGGAAAATCAAATGACTCATCTTGTATAACTTTACACCTCAATATTACTTGATGCTCCAATTTAGAACAATTATTTTGATGAAAGTGTAGTAGAGTACCATTTGAACAACATAAATTCCATGAACCTGATGATGAAACCACTTTTCTTGATCCTTATTACCATTAAACTATAGATGACTTATTTCAATCACAAGTTGATTCTTTCAATGTAATCACATTTCAAGAATATGAGAGCTCAGTCTTCCACTATGTTTAACATAATGGTTTATCAAAAAATGTGATTTCATATCCTTATTCTATGAGTTCACAACCCTTTAACCCAAAATTTAGAACAAATAACTTTAATTTATATCACATTCCACATCTTAAGGATGGAAATTCTTTCTAAGATGAATCAAGTATTGAACTAGGCCTTCTTTTCCACGATAGAGTCAGAATTGAGCCAAGACGACATGAATTTTCACATACAAGAGAACGTCACCTTAAATGAAATTGAATTACCTATTTTTAAAAATATTTAAAAATCTAAAACATTTTCCAATTTAGAGACATATGAAACATTTTAGGTTTCATAAAATAATTCAGTGAAAGTGGTGGATAATACTCATAATTTTATAGAAATAATGGAAGAATGGGATTTCTTAGAGGATCCTAAGTTCATGGTGAAACGTGTGCCAATGGAGAGATATTATGAGGTTAGTATAAAATAAAATTTTGAAAATGTGTCATTATTTATACAATGGAGTCACCTACTCTAATTGATCCCACCTTGCTTGATCCATGCATTGAGGTTAAAAACACTCCACTTGAAATACCTACAGAATCTAACAATACTCTTGACCTTGGCACAATTACTGAAACCATGGAGCATGAATTGAGTTGAAAACTAGTGTAATTACCTATGCTAGATTTTGGTAAGGAAAACTAATTAGGATACATAATCAACCCGGATACTACATTAAATAATATTATGGATTTAATCCAACCACTAAAATAGTCAGGTAAGGTTATTTATTCTCTTTTGAAAATTCCAAAAGGTAATGTTATTGATCTTCATGATGATACCCTTTGAAAAAACTTAAATTATTCAGTGATTTGTTATGCAGTTGAGGTATATTAATTCCCTTATGAGTTGTTCTATTTTTATTTCATTCCACACATCCATTTGACTAACAAGTTTCCATTGAGATATTGTGTAACTTGTAAAATAATTTCCTTTTTGAAAAATGGATTCAACACTTCTACCAAAAAATAAGCAGATGCATGGTATGAATTTTTATTTGATCCCGATGGAGTGTCATCAACATTTGGATGAAGACAGAGTAAATTTAGATATCAATGGGAGGAAACCCATCATTAGTTTTTTTTTTTCCTTTCACTACATTTAGTTTTAATTTATTTATTTTTTAAGTAATAAAATGGCATGCATTTTCCACAATCTGTTTTTACCCGACACTATAGTGGATTTAAATTCATTATATATTTTTTATCATTCACATTCTTTTGATTATGGTGTGACTTATTTTATATGAAGAAGGTATGTGTTTTTTATGTATAGATTTTATAAGTTACATCATTTATGGAGCTTCATCAGATACATAAAGCCTTTATACATCTATATGCACTTACTCAAGGAAGTGTTTTATTTTATTTAATTTTTTATGCTTCCAAAAGTACCATGTAAAATAAATAACAAAAAAAAGTAAATGGAAAAAAAACTATCATTCCTATCATTGTTAAACCCGTATGAAAATTGTTGCATTTTTTTAGTAACATAGTCAGGAACATACCACTTGTGTCCCTAGTTAGTATGAGAAAATGATTCCTATTTGGAGTGCTTTGATCCTTAATCTCATGAAATATATGATTGTTGATATTATTCTATGCTTCAAAAATGTTTTTTGGAAACTTATATATTTTTGAGACACTTGTTTGCACTCATACTCGTCTATGTTGTCCAAAATTATATTTATATACCCATGAGAACTCTATCCCATTTTTTCATCATCACCTATTTCAATTTTTATTGAGAGAATCTCAACCATGTTATGTCTTCTATAACTTTCCATGTTTTTCCATCAATGCGATAATAATTTTGAAAGTTTCACTAAAATGGCGAGGCATTTGTTTTATTTATTTATCCTCTTTAAGCCACTGATCCACCTATAAATTTTCTCCATAATGTAGCCCTTAAAATCCATGAAGAATCATTTTTAGGATGATACCATATTTGATACCCTTCTATTAACATTTCTTGAATATTTGCATGATGATTTTCAATCTAAGTGTGGGGGATATATTTATTCATGGAGAGGATTGTTTGAGGTACAATGAGTTATTTGATGTACATGGATCAAAATTATACCTTCATGATTATCTATGTTGTATTATACATTATTCACATGCACTACATGTATTTTTTATAGGGGAATATATATTATTTATTCTTCCAGCAATGAGTACATCCATGGTTATTACATGGTAACCCTCACCTTTAGGGATACCTATAAAAGTGATGACTCATTACTCCAGGAACTAGAGAGTTTTTATATAACCTAATTTAATTGGTATTTTACAAAGTATGATCTAATTGTGTACCTTTCCTTGGGATATTTCCTGATATTTCTCTCATGGTGTTTTAGAGTTGATACTCACCAATTTTTTTTGTACATCTTATTTGAGTGAGTTGTGTCCTAAAAAGGTAGGTAAGAAAAAGAAAAGAAAAAAAATTAAAAAAGATGAACATTTGGATTATAATATGCTTGAGGAGAATCAAAATTTTAATTGTGGGGGAATAAGATTTTGAGGGAGACATTTGTATTTACACTTATCATGCATTTATTTTAAGATTCAACTCTAATTTTCCCACAAAATATTATTTTTTTATGACCCACTATCCTATAGCCTCAAAGATGTTTGAACCAAATATGAAGTCCTCAATATTGATGCATTATCTTTATTTCCACTAGTAGAGATGTGAAATTTATGGAAATCATATGGTAAGCATTCATGTGTGTGATAATTGACTTTGTCAATTAATTATTTTGAGTGATGAGAGTGATGGAGAGGTATGTCACCTTGATGCATGAGTACATGTACTTATTTTGAAAATAATGTGAGTGTAAGGGAAAATGTTTTTAAAAATTATAATTTTAAACTAAGAATGATATTTTACTGGTAAATGGGATTTAAAATTTTTAAATGTGTATTTTGATTTTTTGATTTTCTATGGGTCCAATTGTGTCTTATTTTTTATTGTTTTTTCCAGGAGTGCAAAAGTTTAAGTGTGGGATATTTGATGCACATGGAAATCACTAACTTTTTTATAATTTCTCAACTTAATTTTAATTAAATAGTTTGATTTTTTTAGTGTTTTTTGTAGTTTTGTAGTTTTTTATTTATTTTTATAAATTTTAGTCAATTATATATTAATTTTAGTAATTTATTATTATTATTAGTTATATTAATTTTATATATTATTAGCATGTATTATTTAACACTATATTTTTATTAATAATTATTTCATTAATAATAGTGTTTTTTATTTTATTATATTAACATTTATTAATATTATTATATTTAGTATTATTACTATTTTCATTTTCACATTTTTTATTATTACTAAATTTTATTTTCATAGTATTAAAATGTTGTTGTTTTTGTTGTTGTTGTTGTTGTTGTTATTGTTGTTGTTGTTTTTATTGTTTTTGTTTTTTTCTAACATTTATATAATAGGATTTGTTTTATAAATTTTGAATATTTTTTCACATTGATCTTCCATTTATTTATATGAAATAGGGAACCCTAGGCGGTGGCAACCTCCTCTCTGCCTCTCCACCACATCAACCATCTCCTCTGCTACTTCACCCTACACAGCCTCTACGCTCATCATCATCCATGGATGAATCCTCCTCTAAATGTCCAAGACGGTGTCTAGTTCCTCCTTTATTCAAAATCTAGGCCTAGAACACCATGATTTGATGAAACTTGCTTCTAGTTTAAAGAGGATGATTAGAAGTTGTCTCTAGAAGTCTTGAATCACCACATATCGATCTCTATAAGGCGGGGGATGAATCTGATTAATAGTCGAGGCCTTCAAAAGAATATTTGAGGCACTTAGTGTTTTAGTAGAATATATCGGACAGAATTTGGTTCAGGGTATTTATAGACAACCAGTAAAATAGAAGACCACAACACAACCTTCTAGACCACACCATAAAGCAGGCTAACATGGGTTAGACTACGACATAGCACAAGGGACCACATCATAGCCTTCCTAATCAAACCACATACATAGATCATGGATAGGACCATACCACATATCCAAGGGAAGGATTATAGTGTATCCTAATACACTATTCCACAAATCTTATAAACCCATGAATTCTCTACTTTATCCACAATTTTAGTAGACATAGGTACAATTCACTTTTTTCTTATTGTATCCCTTGGTTAATACCTAGAGATTCCTATGGATCCTTTATCTCAACCCTTAAATCTAGATACTCCTTCTAAGTAAGTTTCTAAGATCACACTTTTCTTCTAGAATTGTCTCTAAACCCTTGGAGAAGAGAGCTTCTCATGGGATCTTTTTGTAGTGGTAGTGAGACCCTAAAATGTTTTACATCATATGCTGGAGGATATAGTTGGATCCTCTTTAGTTGGATTGTTTGATCCTTGAAATGGTAGACACTATAAGAAGGGTTCTTTTAGAATCATTGTAACCCCCAAGGCATCTCCATAGTTGTTCGTGAAAAAGGAGGACGAGAGTTGAAATCTTTACATTGTTTATCGTCGCCTGAGTCAAGTAATGATCAAAGATGAGTACCCTTTTTTAAAGGATTGATAACCTATTCAACCTATTATAAGGTGCAAGATGGTTCTTAAAGTTTGATATGGGGTCCATCTACCATCTATTTAAGGTTTATTAGGATGGTATGTTGAATATGACATTCCAATGTCATTATGAGCATGATGAGTTCCTAGTGATGCCCTTTAGTGTGACTAATTACCCCACTGTGTTCAAGAATATTATGAATCGAATGTTCTAGTTGTATTGGGACCGATTTGAAGTCATCTTCATCTATGAAATTCTCATATACTTTTCATCATAGTAGAATCATGAAAATCATTTAAGGATGGTCCTAGACTTACTTTAGGAGCACCAACATTATGGTAAGCTCTCGAAGCATCAGTTTTGGATTTGAGAGGTTAACTTCTTTTAGCATGCCAACTCTAGTCTTAGTGTAGTTATAGACCCAAAAAAGGTCGATGCAATGGTTTCTTGTGAGACACCCATAAATATAGTATAGGTTTTTAGTTTCCTTGGTTTGATAGGGTACTATCTGAGGATTGAGATTGAATTTTCCAGAATAGAATCCCCTTTTGAATACCTTGACATGGAAAGGGCAGTCGTTTTATTAGCCAAAGTAGTTATAGAACCTTTAAGGATCTAACACAGAGCTTTATCAGTGCTCCTATGTTGGGACTACTAAAGGATGGAGTCAGGTTCATGGTGTCTTGCAGTGCCTCTAGATCCAGGCTTAGATGTGTGTTGATGTAGAGGCAGACAAGGTTTTCTTATAGGTCTAGGAATTTAATACCCCATGGGAAGGATTATGTGATTGACTAGGTTTTGGAAGTGGTAGTATTCACCTTGGAGGTGTATATATGTTATCTTCTGGGTGAGCATCTTATTATTTACTCAAACCATCAGAGTCTCATGTACATATTTTCTCAAAAATATCTCAACCTAAGATAGAGGGAATTTGTTGGAGTTCTTGTGGGACTATGACTTCAAGGTAGTATATACTCTAAGGAAGGGGAACATGGGTGTATATTCCCTTGGCAAGAAATATCATGCTCATTTTGTGGAGGAGGTGTATGATCAATTAGATTCATTGAATCTAACCATAGTCTAGGATATGGGTGCAACTTTTCTACAATTGATGGTAGTGACTCCACTAATTCTTTTATGCATGAGAGATTCTCAGTTTGGGAGATGTTTACTATGAGGTTTTTCATGAATAAATATCCTCAGGAGATACACCATATGAATTTTCTGAAATAGGGGTGTATGTCATCCTTTTCTAGGGATGGATGTTGGTTCTAGTCACATTGTGTAAGGAGGTGTTGAGGGAGTTTTACACCTCTCCATTGGTTGTACATCCAGGTGTAGAAAAGATGTATAAGGAACTTAAATAGTAGTTTTGGTGGGATAGCATGAGGCAGAGAATTACTGAGTTTATTTCTCATTGTCTGAAATGTTAGCAGGTAAAGGTTGAAAATTGGGTTCTAATAAGTTTGACTCAATCTCTTGAGATCCTATAATATAAGTGGGATGAAATATCGATTGATTTTTTGATGGGGTTTCCATGGAAAACAAGAGAACATGATTCTATTTGGGTGATTTTTTACCCACTTACTAATTCATCACACTTTCATGCCATCTGGGAAAGGAGTTTGATTGAGAGTTTGGGGCAATTGCACATATGTGAGATCATCTGAATTTGTGGATACCCATTATGTTTATCTTTTACCATAACGCTTAGTATACTTCAAGGTTGTGGATGGGATTACAAGAAGATTTTGGTACCCAGTTATAGATGAGAACAATGTTTCACCCCTAGGAGTATGGCCAATCTAAGTGGACCATCCAAGTTTTGGGAGAATGTGTTGTGGCCCATCATGTTGTTTTTTTAGATGGATCTGTATGAATCACTTACTAGTAGTGAATTTAATTATAATAGTAGTTATCACTCCACTATCGACATGAAACCATGTGAAAGCACTATATGAGAGACCCTATAGGTCACCCTTGTGATAGAATGAGGTTTGTGGGACCTCTCTAGTTAGGCTAGAAGTGGTGTAGGCAATGTTAGAGATGGTTTTAGGTAATTTGTGATTGTTTTAGGATAGCTCAGTATCAAAATATTATCTTACACAAACTGACATCATAGACCTTTAGAGGTTGAGTGGAGATATCATGTCTTCATGAGAGTCTCCCCACGATATGGATTGCAGAGTTTTGGTTAAGGAGTAATCTCTTATCCATGGTTCTTCAAACTGTATGAGTTTCTATGTTGGGTTGGTGAGGTTGAATATCACTTAGTCTTACCCCCATAGTGGGATAGAGTTCATGGAATCTTCCATGTGTCACAACTGAGTAGATAAGTGCATGACCCGTAGCATGTTACCGACTGTAGTGAGTTGTACATTAAGGATAGAGTCGTTATTTAGAAGTACTTAGTGGAAATAGAGTACCAATAAGATAGGATCATGCATGTACAAACCATTCCTTTTGTTTGATTTCCATGGTGGCATGGGAGTATGCAGGAGATCTCCTAGGAGCGTGAGAGTCAGATGCGGGCTCAGTACCCCAACCCTTTTGTGTAGCTTGTGCTTTTCAAGGTGAAAAGTCCTGAAGTAGGGGAGAATGTAACAACTGTGGTTTTGTTGGTTTAGTCCTTTGAATATTACTATAATTATATATGTATTTTTCCTCAAATATAGCGTTTTGTTTGGGTGTTGCGGAACCCTATAATTAATATATTAAAAATATTAATATATATTAAAGCATATGGGTATGTATTTTTTTGGAATAAATTGTTTTCTTATTGATCAGGATCTCATATGGGAAATCTGAGACAATAGTTGTTTATGAGATGTGGGGTTTACCCTACGCGCGGCATAAAGTTGTTCAAAATCGGGCATTTGGTTGAGGGCATCCAATGGTGGATGTGTAAAGTAAATTAAATAATTCATCAATTTAATTTATTTAATTTCCCCAAAACCAAATCCTACTCTATAAATATAACAGTATAGAAAATATATAGGGTTAGTTGTATAACCCTAGGAGATTAGAGGATAGGGGAGAGATTTTTTGGTACCTACAGACCCAGGAATGTGGATCAATGATGAACAATTGAGGAGGATCATGGGATAGATGGACGCAGTGGGGTCTTCTTCTTCTTTATTAGTAGACGCATTATTCACCAATGATCAATTCATTCTTGAGGTAGGGAATATTATATCATGGATTTTCACCCTTGATTGATTTTATAAACATGGATTATTATCTGCTTATTTTTTCTAGTGATTGTCATTGTAACGACCCAAACTTTTATCAATGAAAATTCCTCTTGATCTAATTAAATGTCTTATTATGTAAAATGGTTACATAAAATATTAAATTCTTTAGTTTTATGATTTTTGATTTCAAAATACCATTAAGAATTTTTATTGTTTCTAATATAGTCGCTGAACAGTGATCACATGATTAATATAAATATAGTGCTTTAACAAATCCAATTTACTCAGAAAAAGGAAGTAATGGCCTCATCCAGTAGAATTACTCCATACGAAGCCCATTTGTCAGAGCTCGGAAAGGAGGTAGCATCACTGGGCTTCACTCTTGACCAAGCCCAATCTTAGCTTCAACATTTTAAGCTTGAACGGAACCGCCTACGGGAGAAGTGAAAGTTGATAGAGATTACCACCTAAGCGATGTTATCCAAGGCACCCCAAGAATCTGTCACCATTGCACACCTTACCCTTAGGTCATATGTGAGTGTTATAAGGGGTTATGTAACAATACCCTATCACTATTATTATGTGCATTATTTTTTTATAGAATAAATAATATACGTTCATTTTATTATTGTTACTTTGTAAATAGCTTTTAAAGCACAGATAGTATTTTTAGTTAATATTCAATTAAGAAATATATTTTGATGAATTAATAGATTTCTGAATTAAATAATATTTTAATAAAATATTATTACAAAATCATTTTTTATTAAATATAAATTATTGTATAATTTTTATGAATACAATTGTAATTTTTATTAAGGTTTGAATCTATTTTTGACAAAACCCATGAATTTTCAATAAATATTGGTTTTTATTTTAAAAGTAAAAATTCACATATTTAGAAAATTATTTAGATAAAATGAATATTATTTTTGGAATTAGGATGTCGAAATTATCCAACGGTGAATTTTTCATAATTTTCTGAGACCGTCGAATTTTTGGGTAAAAATTAAATATCATTTAAATATATAATGTGTTTTATGACATCATAATGACCCAATAGTGATGTAATAAAATACTATAAATGATATTTTAGGCCAATATATGTTTTATATTTAAAATAATGTGATTTTATATTTGTTTTATTAATTTTATGGTTCCTTAGTGGACCCTCTAAGACTTATAAAACATTTTAACTTTTTAAATTGATTTCCTTGAGAGTGTGACTCACCTCCACATAAAAAAGCCTAATATTTTAATAAGTTATGACATTGTCCTTATAAAATAATGTTTTCAAATTTCCTTTGGAAAAAACCATGGGCAAAAACCATGGTAGGGTTTGTGGTTTTGATTAATTTAATGTGCAGTGTCCAAAACCTAAATAATAATGAATTCCATCTCTTTTCCTATATAAACCCACCCAAGTTCCCACTTCATCTTCACTAAAAGCATTTGGGGATTGACCAAAATCTGACCTACTCTCTCTATAATCATCTCAAATCTCCCCAAACTCCCAAAAATCCTCTCTCAAGCCTCTCCCAAGCCTTTAGGATCACACTTCCAAGTAAGGGATTTCTTCCTTTCTTATTTTTTGTCCAAATTTCATTATGTTGTTATACCATTTTTATTTCAATTAAAAATGTTGGGGTATGATTTATTAACTCCCCAATACTTCCCTCCTTATGTTTTAATGATTATATACCCTTTTATCTTCCATTAATTCCTCCCATGTACACTCGTTACCATGCCAAAATTCCTTAAGGAATTTCTCTTTTCTCATTTACATTCAAGAAATTATTTTATATTATGCATCTAATTTCCATTAAATATGTTGTGAAATATATCTATATGAACTATTTACTGTACATTTTATGTATATATGATGATATACCCCTTTATCTCTCATTAAACATTTTTATGAATTCTTATGTCACATCGTTATGCTGCTGAATTTGCACGGCAATTTTCCAAGACAAAGTCATTGTATAGTGAATACCATGCCCATTTCTCTATCAAGGGTATTCAACTTTATGCACATTTACTTAT
This sequence comes from Viscum album, assembly GCA_963277665.1. NCBI lineage: Eukaryota > Viridiplantae > Streptophyta > Magnoliopsida > Santalales > Viscaceae > Viscum > Viscum album. Next base: position 1,992,826,979 of record OY728131.1, on the reverse strand, counting down.
TTATTATATAGTTTCATGTATAAATTCCATATTACTTTATCGTGGAATAAATTATGATATTTAATGAATCTATATTATATGATCCATGCGACACACTTATGCATGAAATGAAATGATTAAGAAGGGTGTGCCCTAATAGTATTCCAATGCATTGAGTAAAGATTAGTATCATGATACATCAAGTGCAATGAGGGTTTACTAATTCTAATTCAAGTGAAATGAGGGTTTAGTCGTGATCCATGTGCAATGAGCCTTGGATCATGCTAATATCATGTTAAATGTTGATGCCACATTTCCATGTTATGATAATCATGATTTATCATGCCTTTATGTTCATGTTTCTATTAGGCTCCATTGATATGCCTATTTCCTAACATGTACTACATTATTCATGTTATGCCTTTTTTACTTCCTTACTAGTCTTTATATCTCACCCTTTTCTTATGCATGTCCTCAGGTTATCACATGCAATGCTAAGTATGAAGGAATGTGTATGGTCAAGAAAAAGAAGTTTTCAATAAAGATGTGTATTTCATGTTTTAAGTTGTTATGTAATGTTCCTAAGCCCTAAAGATACTAGACCTATCAATCTTCTATGTTTTATCAAGTGAAGAGTTTATGTAATAAATTATGTGTAAGTGTGAAATAAAGAGCAGAGTTGTTATAGTTGGTATCAAAGGAGGAACTCAGCCTTAAGTGTTGTGCACTGCCTGGGTTGAGATGTAGGGTCCATAATGAGGATGTTTTGATCTAAAAGGGGGGTGATTATAACACCCCAAGATGATAAATGGTTAAATGGATAAATGATATGACTCATGTCAACAAGGTTCACCTTCCTTTTCAGGAGCCTACTTGATTAGAACTTCACAGTTAAGTGTGCTTATCCTGGAGTAGTAATCAGGATGGGTGACCTTCTGGGAAGTTTCCTAGGGTGTGTGCGAGTGAGAACAAAGCACATTAAAAAGGACATGTGTTGGCCTGTGGCGATAGTCAATAGTCATATGACATGTTCGGGCATGTGGGTGGGCCCTTAGGGTGGGAACCACATGTCTGCGGGGCAACTGGTGGTACCTGGCGGGCTAGGACTTGATGGTTATGTTAAGGTGGGGTGTTTGTGATGTCATCAGGACCCATTTGTTACATTTGGTATCAGAGGATAAGTTTAGTTATTTTTGGGATTAGGATTAAAAAACCATAGTGAAAGCCTTAGGGATAAGACTAAGTATAATAAAAACATCCCTAAATTTTGGTGAGTGTTGAGTAAGTGGTTTATCAAGAAAATACATTCATATATGGATACGAGCAGGTAGAGGTGACTCTAGCACAGATGTATCTAGGGTGTAGTAATCAGGATGGGTGACCTTCTGGGAAGTTTCCTAGGGTGTGTGCGAGTGAGAACAAAGCACATTGAAAAGGACATGTGTTGGCCTGTGGGGATAGTCAATAGTCAGATGACCTGTTTGGGCATGTGGGTGGGCCCTTAGGGTGGGAACCACATGTCTGCGGGGCAACTGGTGGTACCTGGCGGGCTAGGACTTGATGGTTATGTTAAGGTGGGGTGTCTGTGATGTCATTGGGACCCAGTTGTTACATTTGGTATCAGAGGATAAGTTTAGTTATTTTGGGATTAGGATTAAAAAACTATAGTGAAAGCCTTAGGGATAAGACTAAGTATAATAAAAACATCCCTAAATTTTGGTGAGTATTGAGTAAGTGGTTTATCGAGAAAATACATTCATATATGAATACGAGCAGGTAGAGGTGACTCTAACACAGATGTATCTAGGGGTAAAACCTGAAAACAATGCTTTAAGCTAGACTTGAATAGGAACCAGTGCACGACAACATGCCCTACTCCACTCTTGGTTATGACACTCCTAGGGGATATGCTTTGGTAAATTCATAAGATTAGTATGAACAATTATTAAGGGAATAAAAAAATACCCCTAAGGTGGGGTGTCTGTGATGTCACCAGGACCCAATTGTTACATTTGGTATTAGAGGATAGGTTTAGTTATTTTTGGGATTAGGATTAGAAAACCATAGTGAAATCCTTAGGGATAAGACTAAGTATAATAAAAACATCCCTAAATTTTGGTGATTGTTGAGTAAGTGGTTTATCAAGAAAATACATTCATGTCTGGATACGAGCAGGTATAGGTGACTCTAGAATAGATGTATCTAGGGGTAAAACCTTAAAACACCACTTTGAGATAGACTTGAATGGGAATCGGTGCACGAGCCCCTAGGGTGGGGACCACATGTCTGTGGGGAAACTGGTGGTACCTGGTGGGATAGGACTCGATGGTTATGTTAAGGTGGGGTGTATGTGATGTCACTGGGACCCAGTTGTTACATTTGGTATCAGAGGATAAGTTTAGTTATTTTTAGGATTAGGAATAAAAACCATAGTGAAATCCTTAGGGATAAGACTAGGTATAATAAAAACATCCCTAAATTTTGGCGAGTGTTGAGTAAGTGGTTTATCAAGAAAATACATTCATATATGGATACAAGCAGGTAGAGGTGACTCTAGCACAGATGTATCTAGGGGTAAAACCTGAAAACACCGCTTTGAGCTAGACTTGAATAGGAACCGGTGCACGACAACAGACCTTGTTGCACTCTTGGTTACGACACTCTCAGGGGATATGCTTTGGTAAATTCATAAGCTTAGTATGAACCATTATTAAGGGAATAAAAAAATACCCCTAAGGTGGGGTGTCTGTGATGTCACCGGGACCCAGTGGTTACGACACTCCCAGGGGATATGATTTTATTTTTAAAGAAAAATATATTTATTTTCATGAAGGGGGAGAAATTTTTATTTATTGAAATGATTTTGTTAAAATTAAATATTTTTTTATCCTCTCAAAATTCTAAAACTTTATGTAACTAATTTTGAAAGTTAATTTCATTTAATTAGTCTTATTATTTTATGGGTTTTGTGATCATCAAAAAGGGGGAGATTGTTGAGCAAGTTTTGTTTTCAACAATGCATGATATTGTTATTTAAAGGGGAAGTTTATATTAATACTCTATCTCTTTATGTTAATTTTGATGCTCACAAATACCCTTAATTATTTTCTAATGATTTTATTTGTTAAGCATTTTGCAGGAATTTATCATTTTATTTTACTCTTGAAATTACAGGAATTTATTATTAAAGTATTCGTATTTAGTGTGTTCTAGAAATACTGTTCATGTGCTACTTATTCAGAATCTGCTTGAGCGTGTTCTGGAAACACTGTTTATACCCTACGTGGATAAACGTAGCGTAAAGATAGAAACTATGTACACTTTTTGAGATAAAAAAAAGTATGGTCAAACAACCATACGTTATCGGCAAAGTATGGAAGAAGAAACCTACGTTAGGAAGGAACCCTATGTTTGGGATATTATAAAAGTATGGAAGGAGAATCGTATGTAAATATTAAACGTTACGTTTGTTTCTCAAAAGTATGGTTCATCAACCTCACTTTTGTAAACAACCATACATTCTTGGAAAAGTATGGATCTTTTATCGTATGTTTGAAAGTTGAAGAGAAAAGTATGGATGACCAACCCTACGTTTGGAATAAACCTTACGTTTGTTGTCAAGTTTACGTTGTCAACCTATGTCATAAACCTTACGTTCAAAGGACGCATACAGTTCAACTTAACCTTACGTTTGGCGTCAGAGAATTTAAAGTCGATATTTTTATGCAACAGTCAATACGCTGATTAATGGGTGGATTTCAAGCTAGATTTAAAGCTGATTTTAAAGTACGATTTTGACTGATTCAAAACCGTTTCATCAATGATTTGATAATCAAATTAAAAGGAGCTTTTTATTCCGAGTCTTCAGGGAAGTTACGACTGCTCTGTAAATTCAAATGTTTGAATATCGTGAGTAAAAAAGGCGGTTTTGTGGATCTAATTTTACAGAAGTTCTTATCATTATTTTATTTATATGGGTTTTTTTAACTGCATCGATGATTATTTGATCGTGTGTGATCTTTTGATTATTCAAAAAAAAGGAAAAACAGAGACTACTAAAACACACCGATCTTCTGGTTCAAAAGGTGCATCAAAGCTCTGTTTGTTAAAAGAGGAAGGAACGTGATAGAAGATTCACTTGTTCTACAACGAAGATCTACTGTGAATTTTCTACTTGTGAAGTTTTGAATTATATTTCTATATCTATTGCAATGGTATCAACTCAGAACATTTCTTATGTGAAGATTATTATTTCTGAAGGCGACAATCTATCTACTGTCAATTGCATGCTATTGCAATTGTGAAGAACATCTGGAAAGTATTTTCAAAATACGAAAATCTTTTATTTCTATTCTTGAGTGATCAGCTTCTCATACTAAGCTGTGTAGGTTCTGTAAGTGAACTAGAAGGATTTTTTTTCCTTGTATTATAAAGGTGTCAACTGCCTGTACTCAGTTGTGAACCGGTCTGTTGAAACGAGGACCAGACAGTTAAAATCACCAAGCTCGTGGAGTAGAGCGTTGGTGGAGTGGACTAGGGGTCTTATATTCCCCGAACCACTATACATCTTGTGTTTCTACTATTTAAATTTCTGCTGCATCATTTTATCTAATTAAAGTTAAAAGGCAGAACACAATCTCGCAAATATTTTTGAAAAGACACAATTCACCCCCCCCCCCCTCTTGTGTATATTTGGTGTAATCCGATCCAACACATTAGATAATAATTTGGTAGTGATTAATATAATAAAATTTATTATTGTTTTAAGAGAAGTTGAAAATTAATTTTTAACTTCAAACGGTCATAAATTTTGATTCAGGTGTCTATTTGGGATATACCTCATATCAAATTGAAGACTGTGAAGAGATATGCGCCATGCTGATTTGATGCACCTTGATAATTGTTTTTTGAGGTAAAAAGGCCCAAAAGGCCTCCAAATAGAGTTTTTTATTCAGATACCATGATTTTTTTAATATTAAATGTGATTTCAACTTCATTTAAGAGTGTCCTCATATGCTTGTTGGGTCATCTATGATTTTATTCCATGGATTTAGATTCCTATTGATTTGATGGTGTTGCATTTGTTATGGTTTTCCCCCTTTTGGTTATTTATCATCTATTGAGTGTGTATATATATTACTATACATTTATGTATATTTATTTATAATATATATATTTATCATTATTTGTTTAAAAATTATATATAATTACATCCATGTATAGATATTTATATATATTTATGCATATTAGCCTATATTTATATATATGATGTTGGTGTATATATTTATATGTATTCTGTTGGTTGGTGTGTGTGAGCGTGTCTTCTTGCTTGTATTTATATACATTTATATAGAATTATTTACATTTTTATATTCTTATAAGATATATATAATTGTATTTAAATAAATTTAAATGTAATTATGTATATTTATTTACTATTTATTATTTACTACTTATTATTTCTTATTTCTTATTTCTTATTTCTTATTTTGTCTTTATTATATATTAATTTATTATTTATTATTTATTCATTATGAATTTATTCATTATTTAATATATATTGGATTATTATTTATTGAAAATTTATTATATATTATTTATTTATTTATTTATTATTATTTATTTATTTATTTATTTATTTACTACTTATTTATTATATATTGATATATTGATTATTTATTTATTTATTTAAATGTTATTATGTATTAATTATTTTTTATTGATTATTATTAATTATTTGTTATTTGTTATTTATTATTTATTATTTATTATTCATTTGCTTGTTAATTATTAATTATTTACAATTATTCTTTATTTTGTATTTGTTTGTTATGTATTATTTGTTTTATTATTAATTATTATTATTATTCATCAATATTATTATTTATGTATACGTATTTATATATATTTTTTGTATATATATAAGTATATTAAATTTTGTTTTCTCACTACAAGAAGAGTTTGTGGGTGCTTCAGGAAGTATGTTGCACTGGTTTTGACAGATAAAGGCCCGCCGAGTGGGGATGATCTTGCGTTGATTTGTGTCACGATGTCATTGTCAATGATACACGTGGGGCATCGAGGAAACAAGAGGCAAGCTCTAGTGCGCACTGATCTCGTTGGAGGCAAGTTGCAAATCTTCATGTAGATGCATGTTACAAATGGTTTGGGGTGTTTACTATGAATTATTTTGCTAGTTTGGGCAGTCATACCTTTTACAGCATACGACGATGAGTCTTTGGTGGGGGGAGTGACTTGCGGCGGTTCTCGGGTTGATAGATGATGATCGTAGGTGGGGTGATGGTGGAGGTCGGCCACAGGTGGCAACAGAGCACAGTTGACAGCAGGCATTGCTATGGAGCGGCGATTCCTGTTCATTGACACCCAGATTGGAAGGAGTCGGTTAGGGTTTCTGAAATTGGGCTTTTTGACCTGGGCCTTTGGACCATTCTTTTGGACTTAAACCACTGTCCCTTTGGGCCATGTGAGTTTTGATGGTCCTTCAGGTCATGTTGTTTTGTCTTCAGTCCACATGGCCTCCAAGTCGTCATCAGTGAAAGGCCCTCATGCCACAGGACCTCTGGGTCAACACTAGTGTCCAGAAGGCAGTGCGATAGGGACTAGGTAAACGGTTCAGTGCAATAGGATGGTAGTGCAGGTAGACACTACTGTGTGGGTAGCCTCAATAAGAGGGATATGCATGTTGACGCTTATCATTCATCCTTCCATATGACAAAAGGCAGGTGATTCAAGTGAGGGTCATGTAGGCATCACTGAGTGAGCGTCTCGAAGGAGAGATTGGTGCAATGTCACCTATCATCTGACCCTCCTCCCACACCGTAGATAGAGAGGTGCTTTTCCATGATACATCAACCAAAATTTTGGGATTCAACACATTTATTGAGGATAGAGAAAATTATTAATGGAGAGATTTATCCCAACATTAATAGGGGATTTTCTCCCAAACATTAAATGAGAGTTAAATTTTGAATATTAATGGATGAACAATTTAATGTTGACTACATTAATTGGATATATGACTTGGTGTCTATATAAGAGGATGTCGTAATATATTTTAGAATGAGTGCCAACATGATGTAGCTGTCAAGAGAAAACCAGGAAGGGGTGTCACGTTTGTGGTGGATCATGTGATGACGATGACACCATTAACATGTACTTGTGGAGAGGTTCTTGGAAATATGTTCAAGATGTAGTCCACTGAGAGAAAGAATGGGGCTACTACGTCAGCGGTAGCATGTGCGGTGTGTCAAAATTTAATAGGTGTGAAGTAGCAGTGATGCAATCGATGATCAGGGTCATGTATCTAAAGTATTCCAAATAGCGGTGATCAGGTGGTGTGTCCCGGTTGACGATTGGTGCTACATCATGATGTCGAGATCATGAGATAGAGAGAGAGAGAGAGATAGATCCTTCAGGTGTTGCAAGATGGTGCAAGGATGACGCATGTTCGAATGAAGATCTCCAATGTAGCGACGTTTCTTTAACAGACCGATGATGTTTTTTCACAAATGGATCTTTCAATCATGGAATTGGAAAGATTTTTTTTCAAGGAGAAGATAAAAGCATATCAGGGTGTGTTTTCACACAATTTTTTTCTATGCTGTCATTAAAATTCAAGTTAGGGCATTACTTGGATTTTGTATTCTCTCATTCATAGTGTATTTTTTGGAATTACACTGTGGTTTTTTAATCCTCTGAATTGGATAGTTTTCTATGTTAAAAATCATGCGTTCTGATTTATTTATTCTACTTTATATCACTTCCATATTGTCAGGTTTTTCAAAATAAATTTGGAAATAAATTTCTACCTAGAATCGGGATTCTCCCCTAACAGTGGTATCAATGGTGGTGGTTCATGATTTCAATTTAATGTGAGAATTATGGAAGTTTTTGAGTGGATCACTAATGCAAGCGTAATGCATAATAAGGTTTGGAAATCAAAGAAGGTTGATATAGGTGATGCACTAGCTGCTTTAGGGTTTTTGAGCAGGGGTAAAAAAAATTGTGGCTACTCCAGATTGGGTGGCGATCAAGATTATGGGGGAGTCCGATGTTTCTATTTTTGGTCTTGTTCCGCAAGATGGTGCAGATACAGATGTGATGAAGAGTTTGGCGTTTGGATTTATTTTTGTAGGGGGGATAATAGTTTTTTGTCAGAAGTGCGAAACGACATCGTGATATTTTCTACATGAGATGATAGTCGGTTCAATACCAACCTAATTTCTTTCCAACTAAGTTTGTTGGATGTTTTTACTTCTTTAAAGGGGGAGATTTTTGGGATTCAACACATTTATTAAGGAAAGAAAAAATTATAGATAGAGAGATTTATCTCAACATTAATAGAGGATTTTATCCCAAACATTAATAGAGAGTTAATTATCAATATTAATGGATGAATAATTTAATGTTGGCTACATTAATTAGAGATATAGAATTGGTGTCTATATAAGAGGATGTCATAATATATTTTGGAATGAGTGTCATCACGATGTAGCCAACAAGAGATAACTAATAAGGGGTTGTCGCATTTGTGGTGGCCCATGTGAGGATGATGACACCATTAACTTGTACTCATAGAGTGTTTCCTGGAAATATGTTCAAGATATAGTCCACTAAGAGTAGGAAGGGGTAAACTGCATCAGCGGTAGCATGTGCGACGTGTTGTCATTTAATAGGTGCAAAGCAGTAGCAACACAATCAATGATTGGGGCCATGTATCAAAATTATTTCTGATAGCGGTGATCAGGTGGCATGTACTTGTTGATGATCAAAGGTACATCATAATGGTGAGATCATGAGAGAGAGAGAAAGAAAATCCTTCAGGTGTCGCAAGATGGTGCGACGATGATGTATGTTAGGATAAATATCTCTGAGGTAGTGATGTTTTGTCAATAGAAGGGTAATGTTTTATTACTAATGGATCTTTCGTACATGACGTTGGCAAGATGTTTTTTCAGAGAGAAGACAGGGGTGTATTGGGGTGTGGTTTTCATATAGGTTTTTTCTATGTCATCATTGACATTCAAGTTTGGGCATTACTTGGACTTTTTATTCTCTGATTCATAGTGGATTTTTTGGAATTTCCCCATGGTTTTTTAATCCGATGCATTGGAGGGTTTTTTCAAATTAAAAATCATGTGTGTTGATTTATTTATTATTCTTTATATCACTTACATATTGTCGGGTTTCTCATAATTTTTTTGGCTAGCAATTTCTGCCCAAAATCGGGATTATCCCCTAACATCATGATGTAACAATCCACGGCAGGGGGACAATGCAACTTTCAAACTGGGATCATGGTGAGATAACTACTGATAGGGGGTGGCGTGATGTAAGATTGGTGACATTACATGATGTAGACTACTCACTCAGGGCATTTTGGCCATATATAGGCCCTCGGACTGCTGAGACTTCAGGTCATGTGGTAATGGGCCTATGAGCCACTCAGTCTTTGAACTATGTAAGAGTTGCCTCTCAACCCAATTAAAAAGAAGGATTTCTTTTCTAATAAAAAATAAGTATTAACCCCAACCTGTTTAAAAAATAAATTAACAATGAATTAAATAATAAAAAATAAATAAATTATATATAAACACTAAATAAATAGTAAACAAATAAATGATAAAAAATAAATAAATATGTAGTAATTAATTAATTAATATGAAAATATTTAAAAGTTTAAAAAATAAAAGCAATTAAAAAAATTAAAAACCGCTGATAAATCATTTCACACCGCTTTTTAAAAATTGTTGTGAAATGTTTCGCGATGCCGATTTTCGTAGTGATTTTTTAAAACTATTGTGAAACGGTTTAGCGACGATTTAAACTGCCACTGAATACTATTTTTTCTATAGTGTGATATCATCACAACCCAATATAATGATAATAAGTGAATGATAACCTGGTAATGCATATATTTTAGGGGTAATCACATCATCTTCCATGCCCCACACAAAAACCTAAATGAATGATAAAGTAATGTCATTAATATGCATTGTATGCTACAAAATGTTTGAAAAACAATAATACTTGACTGATTTTTTTACACAAACATTAACACCAGTCTATTGAGAAATGTCTTTGATCAATTAATTATAAAATTTGACCAATTTCTCTATTTTTTGACTTTTTATACTCTGGATATCTAAATACTCCAAGTCATCGGTTTTACACCACTCGAGGCTTGAACGAGGTCATGACGCCATTTGTTGTGATTCTCAAATTACCTATAGAGGATGTGAATAAAATAAAATCCAATTTCACAATAATAAAACATTTTAAAAAATATTTAACACCACTTTTTTTAACATGGAAGCCTCTCAAAGATCCTTCTCATCTCCCGGTATGCACTAAAGAGGAGGAAAAAGTTTTATTTAAATGAAAACCACCCATATACACTTTGTGTTTTTGGAAAGTAAATATAATAGTTGTATGAAACAGACAATTACTCTCTACAGTGAAAAATCACACTCTACAATCAAAACATGTTTTTGTGATCAAAACATATTTTTTCAATCAAAACATGCACGTGTCAACAATTGATATACCATCCATGCGATGAATGAATATCATAATAAAGTTCAATTAACCAAATCCATGATTATATTTAATATGGTTGAATATTTAAGATTCTTAAATGATATTCCTTTCCATCCAGAATGATGAGAAAGAAAATGAGAAATTAATTATTAAACCTATTATTATTGTGTGTCTAGTTATAAGGCAGTGACTAAACACTTTGGAGGGTATCATGTCCCATAGAAAATAATTACCCCATCAATTCATAAATTAAATCCAATCATCTATTTAAATAAAAAATGACTATAGGGGCGAGAGGGGAGGATTAAAATAGTCTTAGGTTCAGGCACCTGGACCTGACCCTCAGGTTGGTCGTTGGATGCCTGCCACATCAGCTGGTCATATATGGATCGTTAAAACACTAGAGACTAAAAACAATATCCTCATATAAAATAAAAAATGGCAGGCTAATTTATTTCCCAATGAACAAACGATGATGAAAATTTTTCTCCATCGGGGCTGGCAATACAGGTGTGGTGAAGTTCGTGATTCTAGAAGAACCTAAAATTTGAACCAGCCAACTTGTTTTTTGCATAATCATTTCTAAAGGGTGGGTGTTTGCAAGGGGGTTCAGTGGGCATTTGTAGGGGCATTTTCAGGGTGCGTTTGCAGGGGTGTTTGCAGGGGGGAATTTGCAGAGGGCATTTTCAGGGTGCGTTTGCAGGGGAATTTTCTAGAGGTTAGTATTTTAAGGGGGTATTTCCTAGAGGTTAATTTCCACTATGAATTTCTAAAATTAATTACCACCGGTAATTTTCCCTATTTATCTCCACTATTGATTCCCAAAAGGAATTCCAAGATTCCATTTATATTGTAAAATCACACCATGAATTCATAGTTGGAATTATGATTCAAGATCTTTAATTATTTCAAAATAAGTGGTTTAAAATTTCAAATTGATTTAAAGTGGAAATTTATTCTATTATATTGCTATCAAAGTCTAAAACAAAATGAAAATAAAAATTTATAGTTGGACTTTCCATTAGGATTTTCTGTAACACCCCGACCCCTCTAGACCGGAGCCGGTGCATTACTTGTGATATTGGTATGGTTAAAAGGAATGAAAATCCCGAAGGAATGAATAGTTTAGTAGTATTAAAGAAACTAGATACATATATGTAACACAAATTACATTGAAAAAGGTCACAAGATACAATACATAACAAAGCTAAAAACTGCAACCACACAAACTCAATAAAAGACCTTTTCTTCATCACCTGTTGAAGGTAAACAATGAAAGGGGTGAGCTCAAACGCTCAGTAAGGGTTACAAATAGCAGAATCACGAGTACAATAATAAGTGAATCACAATCAATCTGACATAATCAAAATGGCATAGTGAATAAATGAATAACTAATGTCATTAATAAACTAAAAATGAAACTGCATCCATAGATTTTGTCATAGTGAAAACCTCATGGATAATAATAATAACTAACAATGAATAAATAGAATTCTTATTAATTGTACGTCATGTATCTGGAACATGAAACCATAATACCGTAAAAACGGTTTAGTTCTATGGGTAGAAACCCTTCTGATTTTTGGAAACAAACTCGAAGGATTTGTCGCCAAACTGTTTTATCTCATGAGACATATCAATGCATCGAGGGGCTATAGCGGGCACCAACCACCACTACATGTCCAAATAATTCTTTATAAATTGACTCAATACAAGAGAAATATTACTTTTAAATATCTGTATAGAGTAGAGTATATGGATTCATCGATATTTCCATAATTAAAATAACTTTCCAAATAAACACCGTATGTAAAATGGTATACGGTTTAGACAACAAACATATCCATGATATGAGATTATGGATATTTAATATAAATAAAATTTCAAATGAAAATTGATCTCAAATGGGCAGTAGGTATAGCATATAAGGATTATTAGGTGCACTACACAAAGTTAGTCACAACAAAATAGTTGTTGAGACAAAGGCCCTTACAACAATGTAATCGGTTGAATCATATGAATAGAACTTAATAAACCTAAAATTAATCATTGATTAACATGAATATAAATATAATAATGTTATTATATATCAAATTTCAGAACACATATACCACAAACAAGAATTAAGTGGCGAACAATGAAAATCTCACAGAAATGTAAGTGAGATGAGAAACCCCTTACCTTAACTCTGAACGTGTTCCTCTCTTGAAATTAAGCTCCTAGAATATGAAATTATACTTATTAATAAATTATTTAAGAACCTATTAGACATGTATTTGGATTATCATAATTCTTTTTAGTTCATTTATATCCTTATTGATAAGTTGTTGTATTGAATTTCGTTGTTCCGGGGTGTTCATTTTCTTTATTTTCATAATCAGTTCACTTGTTTTTAAGTATGTGGAGTTCATGTGGAATGGTTATAAATCTCCAGGATTAAAATTAAACACTATTTATGAACATAAATAATTTATAATGGTTATTTCTTTCATTTGGTTACATGGAATGAGGTTGAATCATTAGATGACAACCACTTCAATTATTTGGTAGTATTTTGATTATTATGAACTAGTTTTGTGATATAACTTATTTATATGTACATATTCTGGTTATTGAATCTTTATTAGGTTATAATACATATATTATAGTCTGTTTCAACCATGAATATGGTTTCATGACCAGTAATGAAGAATAAATTGAAGAACGAAACTTCGTCGTCTATGAAGGTTATAAATCGGTACCTCATGGACGTCGATTTCATTTATAAAAAAAGGGAGGGAGTAAGAATATTTATGATTGTTATTCCATTAAAATGATATAAATATAGTATATATATGTTACTAGAGTTATCATGGTCATTTTTATAGAGTATTTGAGGAGAGGATAACAAAATTAGATAAATTGAAATAAAACCAAATGAGAAAGGAGGGTGCTTTACCTCTTGAAATAACCTCCTTGAGAAACTCCTTAATGGAAGGGGTTTTGGTCTTTTGGCAAGACTGAGAGATTACTGGTCATGGTAAGTGACTATGTAAGGGTAATTGGTCAGAACTTTTAGGAGATTCAAGGCTTAGAGAAGTGAAGAGAAGAGGTAGTGGTGGGGGGTTTTATAGTGGAGGAGAGGGGTAAATTTTGAATATTTAATTTCATTATTTTATTATTTCCATCAAGACAACCAATAATATTGTTTCATGTGACCCCTAATAGTAATAAGATCATGTGAGTTTGAAACAAGTGGCCTTACATCACTTATGATTTCATAAATAGTGTATTTAACTGATAAATTGAATATACGGTATTTTACCATATTTCACTATTCATCAAAAATTCAAGAATTTCATAAAAGTCCCAAAAATTCACCCATACCATTTTTCAACGTGTATAATTCAAAAATGAACTCCATTTTTCAAAAATAATTTTCTAAATATTATTAATTTAATTTTTAAATAAAGTCATAGTTAATTCGAAAAATAACAATCGTAGAGGTATAATTAGTTTTATGTGACATTGAAAAATTAATTACGATCCCATTATATTATTACCTTAAGAAGATAAAATAATATCATTATTTACTATTCAAGGGTCATATTACTATTCATATTACTATTCATAAGGGTATGTTACTATTCACCAAAAATCAAGTTTGTTCTATCAGACTCCAAATGACTTACTAAACACAACTCTAGATGACCATTTCTTGAAATTCAAAACATAGAAGAGGCAAGGTTATGTTTAATGGATAGATTATAAAATCGCATTCTATATTTATTTTCAAAACCTTGGGGTGTTACATTCTCCCCTCCTTACAAAAATTTCATCCTTGAAATTCACAGAATACTACCTAAAAAGATTCGGTTATGTCTTTAACATAAGCTCCTCAGGCTCCCATGTTGCTTCCTCCATCTTATGGTTACTTCATAGAACCTTTACTAGACGAGTCGTCCGATTTCTCAATACTTGGTCTATAGTATCAAGAATCTTGATAGGCTCTTCACAGTAAGATAGATCGGGCTCAAGTTCCACTTCTTCATAAGTAAGTACATGTGTTGGGTCTCACATGTACTTTCTTAACATTGACATATGGAACACATTGTGAACCTTGGAGAGACTTGGCAGCATTTCCAAACAGTAAGCTATGACTCCAATTCGGTCCAGAATTTCAAAAGGTCAGATGTACCTGGGACTTAATTTTCCCTTATTACCGAACCATATAATACCCTTCCATGGAGATACCTTTAAGAAAACGTGATCACCTTCTTGAAACTCTAAATCCTTCCTTCAGTTATCTACATAGCTCTTTTGCCTACTTTGAGCTATTTTGATATGGTTCTGGATAATCTTCACCTTCTCTGTTGTTTCTTCAACAAGTTCTGGGCCCACGATCTTTCTTTCACCAACATCATCCCAGCAAGTTGGTGTACGACATCTTCTCCCATATAATGCTTCATAGGGTGTCATCTGAATACTTGAATGGAAGCTATTGTTGTAGGAAAATTCTATGAGAGGTAAATAATGATCACACATGCCTTGAAAATCAAGTGAACAAGACCTCAACATGTCTTCTAATGTTTGAATAGTTTTTTCTGATTGTCCATTAGCTTGTGGGTGGTAGGCAGTGCTCAAACGAAGATCAGTATCTAGGGCCTTCAGAAGACTTTTCCAGAATCTTCATGTAAAACATGGATCACGATCCGAAACAATTGATATGAATACTCCATGAAGTCTCACAACCTCATTAATATATAGTCTTGCTAGACGTTCAAGTGGTAGATCTTCTCTTATAGTAAGAAAATGTGCTGACTTGGTAAGACGATCAACAATGACCCATATCGCATCGTTTCTTCTAAGAGTCTTCAGTAGTCCCATGACAAAGTCCATCATGATATTATCCCATTTCCATTCAGGTATGGGAAGAGGTTGCAATACTCCTCCAGGTTGTTGCCTTCCAGCCTTTACTTGTTGACAAACCATACATCTTGACACAAAATCAGCAATCTCCCTCTTCATGTTGTCCCACCAAAAATGTTCCTTCAAATCTCTATACATCTTAGTGCTACTAGGGTGTATAAAGAAATTGGAACTATGAGCATTATCCAACAATTCCCTTTTCAGACCAGGTATATCGGGAACACAAAGTCTCTTCCCAAATTTCAAAATTCCATCTTCATATACGAAGTCACTCAATCTCCCATCAATCACAGTTTTAATCTTCTTTTGAAACTCCTCATCATCATCTTGAGAACTTTTTATCCTTTCTAATAAATATGGTTTGGAAACCATTTGAAAAAGAATTTATGTTTCACCTTCCATGGTTATTCCCATATCTATCTTTACTAGATCCATGAAAATAGGATCCCTTTCAACTCTCATCTTGTTCAAAACTCCATGATCCTTTCTGATCAAAGAATCTGCCACCTTATTTTCCTTCACCGAGTGGTAGTGTATCATGTAATCATAATCCTTGAGTAGTTCAAGCCATCTCCTTTGCCTCGTGTTGAGTTCTTTCTATGAGAATATATACTTAAAACTCTTGTGATCAGTATAAATCTCACATTTTTCACCATAGAGATAATGTAAAGAAAAGATTACAACAGCTAACTCAAGATCATGAGTAGGATGGTTTTGCTCATGGATTTTTAGTTGCCATGATGCATAAGCAATAACCCTATCATTTTTCATAAGGACACAACCAAGTCCTTTCTTTGAAGCATCACTATAAATAAAAAACTTGTCATTCCTCGATGGTAGAGTCAATATAGGAGCATTGACTAATATTCTCTTTAGTTCTTTGAAACATTCTTCACAATCTTTTATACAAACAAATTTAACCCCTTTACGTGTGATCTTCGTTAGCGGGTTAGCCAGTCAGGCAAAATTCTGCACGAAACGCCGATAATAACCTGCTAATCCAATAAAACCGCGTACCTCAGTTATGTTTGTTGGTGTGGGCCATTCTTGGATTGCCTTTGTCTTTATAGGGTCAACTAAGATTCCATCCTTAGAGACAATATGGACTAGAAAAGAAACTAACTGAATCCAGAATTCACACTTGCTAAACTTCCCATATAATTGATTTCTTCTAAGAGTTTTCATAACAGTTCGCAAATGATCCTCATGGTCTTCATAGATTTTTGAGTATACCAGGATATCATCGATGAATACCACAACAAAGTTATCAAGATATTCCTTGAAAACTCTATTCATTAAATACATGAAAATAGAGGGTGCATTTGTCAATCCAAAAGACATCACTGTAAACTCATAATGCCCATACCTTGTTCGAAATGTTGTCTTCGGAATATCTTCCTTCCTCAAACGCAGTTGATGATATCCGGATTGAAGGTCAATCTTCGAAAAGTATTGAGCTTCATGAAGTTGGTCAAATAAATCATCAATCTGGGGCAGAGGATACTTATTATTTATTTTAATAGCATTGATTTCCCTATAATTAATGAAAAGTCTCATGGATCCATCTTTCTTCTTGATAAATAGGACAGGGGCTCCCCATGGAGAAACACTAGGTTGAATAAATCCTGTTTCACTCAAATCCTCTAGTTGTTTCTTTAGCTCTACTAATTTCACAGTGGCCATTCTATATGGAGTCTTTGATATAGTTCTTGCATCAGGAATTAAATCAATAGAGAACTCGACTTCCTGCTCTGGAGGATGTCCAGGTAAATCCTCTGGAAATACATCAATGTACTCTTTCACTATGTGCACATCTTCAATTTGAAGATTTATTTCCTCTCCCATAGATATTAGTGTATCTTCCTCTCCAAGTATTGCATTCAATAGAGCTACTGGGGGTGGTTATAGATAAGAATTGGGTGGTGAAGTTTCTTCCCTAAAGACAAGGGATTCTACACCATTTTCAAACAAATTAACTTCCTTTTTCTTGCAATAAATCCTCACATCATAATTTGACATCCAATCCATACCGAGAATTATATCAAATTCAGTCATGGGTATAATGATAAGGTTAGCAACTAAAGCACGTTTTGGTGTTTGGAGGGGGACTAGTCGACATGCCTTTATTGCAATGATACATCTCATGGGAGTTTTGACTGACAACTCCTTTCTTAAATCGAATTAGACATATCTAATTTTCTTGGAAAACTGAGAGGATATAAATGAATGCGATGATCTAGAATCAAATAAAGTTTTGGCTAAGTTTGAGTAAATAATTAAAGTACTTGCCACCACGTCACTAGGAACTTCAACCTTCGCGGTTGTAATCACATAGGCTCTCCCTTGCTCTCTTGTATTTTTCTAAGGCATGTTTCCTTGGAACTTAGAATACTCATTTTCATAGTGTCTCATATCTCTGCAATTTTAGCATTGAATATCATTGAATTGTTTCTTCCCCTTGCATTCATCAGATCGATGACCCTTTTCTCCGCAGTTATAGCAGACTCTCATGCCTTTTAAGAATTTCTCGGGATGATTCTTTCCACAGTTCTCACATAATGGGAAACTATTTGTTCCCTTGCTCTTATTTGGTGCTTCTCCTTTTCCTTTGTTATCAGAGTGTCTCTTCTTATCTTGGCTTCCTTTGAAAAAATTTGATCTAGCAAATTCCTTCTCTATTTTGATGTCACTTGATACAATTTCATCATATGATGAAAATGATTGAGAATCCAGTGCCCTTAGAAGACTTGGTTTAAGGACTTAAAAGAAATGATCAATCTTTTCCATTGAGTCGCATACGTAATCCACAACATACCTAGCTAGCCTTGTGAAGGTAGCCTCATACTCTGCAACACTGCCTTCTTCCCTTTGTTTCAAGCCAAGGAATTTCCTCTTCATTTCAGTTTGTTGCTCATGAGGGAAATATTTTTCAAAGAATATTTCCTTAAAATTCCTCCATTCCATATCCTCTATCTCTTCTTCCTCCATGGTATTTTGAATCAGGGACCACCATTGATCAACGTCGCCCTTGAGACAATATACTGTCAGTACTACCTTTTCATTTTCATTGCATCTTAACGCCATGAATATCTTTTCAAGGGACTTGATCCATTGCTCAGCAACCACTGGATTAGTAGTCCCGCTGAAAGATGGGGGCTTCTTCTGCATGAAACAATCCAACACAGGTGTTGAATGGTTATTCGTTACAACTGGAGTAAGTTGTCCTAATATGGTCATGATCTGATCTGCTCCGACGTTGACTGTGTTGACTTGCTCAGTAGGGAGATCCCTACCTTGACCATGAGTATTGATTCCCCTTATTCCATTAGACGTCATTTATAAATAATGGGATACACTAGATTAGTTTATGAATCTCAAATTGAAAATCACTCAACATATATTGAAATTCTATGCATAGCTAATCTTATAAACATGGTTCCTCTGAGGAAAAATTTACATTAACTCCTTCATAATTGATTGTAAAGAAAATATGAATTATCCTAAAAATATCCCCCGGGAGTGTCGTAACCAAGAGTGCAGCAAGGCCCATTGTCGTACACTAGTTCCCATTCGAGTCTAGCTCAAAGCGGTGTTTTCAGGTTTTACCCCTAGATACATTTGTGCCAGAGTCGCCTCTACCTGCTCATATCCAGATAGGGACGTATTGTTTAAAATATACACATAATCTATTCCTTACCAAAATACCAGGGCGTTCTTGTATGTTAATCCTCAGATACTACCTTAGGGATTTGTTCCCTCTTATACATTTCCTACTCTAGTTTCCATGTTTTCTACTAAACTTCCTCTGATACCAATTGTAACACCCCGACCCCTCTAGACCGGAGCCGGTGCATTACTTGTGATATTGATATGGTTAGAAGGAATGAAAATCCTGAAGGAATGAATAGTTTAGTAGTCTTGAAGAAACTAGATACATATATGTAACACAAATTACATTGAAAAAGGTCACAAGATACAATACATAACAAAACTAAAAAATGAAACCACATGAACTCAATAAAATACCTTCTCTTCATCACCTATTGAAGGTAAACAATGAAAGGGGTGAGCTCAAATGCTCATTAAGGGTTAAAAATAGCAGAAGCATGAGTACAATAATAAGTTAATCACAATCAATCTAACATAATCAAAATGGAATAGTGAATAAATGAATAACTAATGCCATTAATAAACTGAAAATAAAACTACATCCATAGATTTTATCATAGTGAAAACCTCATGGATAATAATAACAACTGACAATGAATAAAGAGAATGCTTATTAATTGGACATCATGTATCTGTCACATGAAACCATAATACCGTAAAAACGGTTTAGTTTTATGGGTAGAAACCTGCCTGATTTTTGGAAACAAACTCGAAGGATTTGTCGCCAAACTTTTTTGTCTCATGAGACCTACCGATGCATCGAGGGGCTATAGCGGGCCCCACCCACCACTTCATGTCCAAAGAATTATTTATAAATTGATTCAATACAAGATAAATATGACTTTTCAATATCCATATAGATTAGATTATACAGATTCATCAATATTTCTATAATTAAAATAACTTTCCAAATAAACACAGTATGTAAAATGGTATACGGTTTAGACAACAAACATATCCATGATATGAGATTATGGATATTTAATATAAATAAAATTTCAAATGAAAATTGATCTCAAATGGGCAGTAGGTACACCACATAAGGATTATTAGGTGCACTACACAAAGTTAGTCACAACAAAATAGTTGTTGAGACAAAGGCCCTTACAACAATGTAATCGGTCGAATCATATGACCAGAACTTAATAAACCTCAAATTAATCATTGATTAATATGAATATAAATATAATCATGTTATTATATATCAAATGTCATAACACATATACCACAAACAAGAATTAAGTGGCGAACAATGAAAATCTCACAGAAATGTAAGTGAGATGAGAAACCCCTTACCTTAACTCTGAATGTGTTCCTATCTTGAACTTAAGATCCTAGAATATGAAATTATACTTATTAATAAATTATTTAATAACCTATTATACATGTATTTAGATTATCATAATTCTGTTTAGTTCATTTATATCCTTATTGATAAGTTGTTGTATTGAATTTCGTTGTTCTGGGGTGTTCGTTTTCTTTATTTTCATAATCAGTTCACTTATTTTTAAGTATGTGGAGTTCACGTGGAATGGTTATAAA
The DNA here is from genome assembly GCA_963277665.1 of Viscum album. NCBI lineage: Eukaryota > Viridiplantae > Streptophyta > Magnoliopsida > Santalales > Viscaceae > Viscum > Viscum album. The sequence goes on along the minus strand of OY728131.1, from coordinate 1,992,806,321 downwards.
TCTCCAGGATTGAGATTAAACACTATTTATGAACATACAGAATTGATAATGGTTATTTCTTTCATTTGGTTACATGGAATGAGGGTGAATCATTAGATGACAACCACTTCGATTATTTGGCAGTATTTGGATTATTATGAACTAGTTTTGTGATATAACTTATTTATATATACATATTATGGTTATTGAATATTTATTAGGTTATAATACATATATTATAGTCTTTTTAAACCATTAATATGGTTTCATTACCAGTAATGAAGAATAAATTGAAGAATGAAACTTCGTCGTCCACGAAGGTTATAAATCGGTACCGCATGGACGTCGATTTCGTTTATAAAAAAAAGGGAGGGAGTAAGAATATTTATGATGGTTCTTACATTCACATGATATAAATCTAATATATAGATTTTAATGTAGTTATCATTGTCATTTGGATAGAGTAGGTGAGGAGAGGATAACAAAAGTAGATGAATTGAAATAAAACCAAATAAGAAAGGAGGGTGTTTTACCTCTTGAAATAACCTCCTTGAGAAACTCCTTAATGGAAGGGGTTTTGGTCTTTTTTCAAGACTAAGAGATTCCTGGTAATGGGGAGTGACTAGGAAAGGGTAATTGGGCAGAACTTTGAGGAGATTCAATGCTTAGAGAAGTGAAGAGAAGAGGTAGTGGGGGGGGGGTTTATAGTGGAGGAGAGGGGTAAATTTTGAATATTTAATTTCATTATTTTATTATTTCCATCAAGACAACCAATAGTATTGTTTCATGTGACCCCTAATAGTAATAAGATCATGTTATTTTGAAACAAGTGTCCTTACATCACTTATGATGTCATAAATAGTGTATTTAACTGATAAATTGAATATACGGTATTTTACCGTATTTCACTATTCATCAAAAATTCAAGAATTTCAGAAAAGTCCCAAAAATTCACCCCTACCATTTTTCGACATGTAAAATTCAAAAGTGAACTCCATTTTTCAAAAATATTTTTCTAAATATTATTAATTTAATTTTTAAATAAAGTCATAGTTAATTCGAAAAATAACAATCTTAGAGGTATAATTAGTTTGATGTGACATTGAAAAATTAATTATGATCCCATTATATTATTACCTTAAGAAGATAAAATAATATCATTATTTACTATTCAAGGTTCATTTTACTATTCATATTACTATTCATAAGGGTATGTTACTATTCACCAAAAATCAAGTTTGTTCTATCAGACTCCAAATGACTTACTGAACACAACTCTAGATGACCATTTCTTGAAATTCAAAACATAGAAGAGGTAGGGTTGTGTTTAATGGATAGATTATAAAATTGCATTCTATATTTATTTTCAAAACCTTGGGGTTGTACATTTTCCACTATAAATTCTCAATATCAATTCTAAATGAGAATTCCCTTGTAGTGGACATTTTAAATTGATTCCAAGAAGGACCTATAGAAAATTCCACTGTTAATTTGAACTGAAAATTCCATTACAAATTTCTCCAATGAAATCCCAAGATGAAATATCTATTGTATATTCTCACTATGAATTCATAGTTAGAATTCCTAGTTCAAATTTTTTAAAGATTCAGAAGAAGTGATTTGTGATTTTTCATTGATTTAAAGTGGAAATGTCATATTGTATTTTGCTGACAAAATTTAAAATTTAAAGTGGAAATTTCCACTTGGAATTTCCATTCTGAAAAATCATTGAAATTTTCAATGGGAATTTATAATTGATTCAAAATAAAGAAACCCATAAAAAATTAAAAAAAAATTATCTGACAGTTTGTGCACATAAATTGTACAACTCAGAATAACAATGATTGAGCTGAATCTAGATGCTTTACATGACGCAGAAGACATAAATTCATTAGATTTGAATATTGTATAGAATTCATCTGACTGTTACATGAGGGAGCATAACAGTGATGACATTTCAAACTCAAAGTGAAATGTAGAAATTTTCATTGATAGAGATAAATCTACAAATTCAGAAGAAAGAACCCCATATGGTAGCATTTGTAAACAAAGCAGTACATAGAGGCCAAGCATTGGGATAGTTTTTAAATCAGAATCTAAAGTCTATTCATTTTATATTACTTACAGAGACATTGTTGGTTTGAGTGTACTAAAGCAGTATGTTAATAGAAATAAAAAGGATAAAATCTTAGTAACATCAACATTGTATACAAGTAGTAAAGAAAGACAATGAAGATCAGACAAATGCAATGTCAATGTCAAAAAACCACATGCAGAAACAAGGACTAATTTTCCAGAATGAATGGGAGTTTTCTACATGTTCAATAACCAGTATGAGTGAAGACAATTTGTTGAGGAGTATAACCATGCTTTACATTCTCCTGAGACTGTGCATTTCATGAGGTCACAACGAGGCATCAGTGATGCACCGGGTGTCGAGTTGGATGGTAATGATAAAGTTAGTCTAAAGCCTAGTGATTCGTTTTCACTTGTAACCTTTATTGCCGGTGGTACTGAGAGTCTTGGATATACATGAGTAGACTAACTAAAATTATTTTCGGTCCAAAAAATAGAGGGACTTGAATATATGTGATATTGATGGTATGTTACAATAACTAGAGAATCAATCAGGGGATAACACATCATTCTTATACTCAATGCAACTTGACCTGTGTGGTCAAATTAGAAACATTTTTTGGGTTGATCCAAAAATGAAGGTGTATTATGAGAATTTTGGAGACGTCATCATGTTTTACACTACATTCAACAAAAACAAGGATTATAGGCCTTTGGTAGTGTTTTTAGGTGTAAATAATCATAAGTAGGTTGTATTTTTTGTGCAACATTGTTATATGATGAGACTAAGACTCGTTTAGTTGGTTGTTTAGTAGATTTGTTGAATTGCATGGGGGTAAGAATCTTGAGACAATTTTCATAGATCAAGGTTTAAATATGTCTAAATCCATTGTGTTGACCCTACCTAAAACAAGACTCAACCTATGCATTTGGCACTTAATACAAAATTACATTAAACACTTGGTATGTGTAATGCAAGATGACTCGACATTTTTGAAAAAATAAAAAAAATGCATGTATGGGGTTATAGAGAATTCAAATTTTGAGGCCATATAGAAACAAATCCAAGTAGATTGTGGTGATATAAATTCTATATAGATAAAATATATGTACAAAGTATGGAAAAATGGGCTCATTATTTTATGAATACTGCATTGACATTAGGAATTTGAAGCATGCAATTGAATGAGAGTTTCAATGGTGTATTAAAGGATTACTTGAATCATAAGCTCAGTGTCTTGGAATTCTTCCAACAATTTAAGCATGTGTTGGAGAAGAATCAGTATCGGGAAATGAATACTGAATTTGATGGAATGGAAAATCTCCCATGTAATAATTTTTCATATCATCCGATCATGGTTCAAGTAAGTCATCTTTACACTAAAAAAATATTCGATCTTTGTCAACATGAACACCAAATATGTGTCACTTGTTTCCTTAAGTATTATAATGAAATAATTTCTCCAAAAAGATATGCTTTCAGAATGAAATGTTTCTCAAATGATTTTATAGTTGAAGTGTACCAAGAGTAACCTATGAGAATTGGTTGTACTTGTATGAAATTTGAGAGTTATGGGTATTTGTGTTGTCATGCACTCAAAATATTGAAAATGTTGGATGTGTAATGATTTCAGGAGTTATATATTCATAAGAGATGTACAAGACATGCCCATGACATACAATTGGAAAACATAACATTTAATTGTGTAGAAGAATATTTAGTAGCAAGAAAATCTAAATGTTACCAACAGTTAGCATGAATGGGAATAAAGCTTGTAACAGAATCTTGTGAATTTAAATAAGGATATAGGATTGGGATGTCAAATCTGAACAATTATTCCAGGGAATTATAGGAAGATAGAAATAATTTACCCTCAAAACACATTCAAGATGAATCTAACATGCAACGTTGAAAATAATCTAAAACATAATTTAAGAAGAAAGATAAAAGGAAAGATGGTGACATGCTCAAAAGTTGTCTAGAACAGGCAAAAAAATGCATGAAGAACATACACAAAATCAAAAATCAAGAGACCGCAAAAATTGTATGGTATTGTTATTATTTTCTTATGTTATTGAACTACTACATTTTGTGCTATCATGCATAAATAATGTTATAATGTTATTGCATAGAAGAGATAAATAATCGTTAAATAGTGGTTATCATGATGATCCTTTCATAGATCTTAATGTATATAAATATTGAACCATGTGTTGAAAACCTTTATATTTAAACCCACTTCATAGCACTTCATAAATTGTGATATTTAAAATCTTATGCAACACTTATGTTGTTATTTCCATATGTTATTGAACTACTATATTAAATATTATCATGCATAAATAATGTTATAATGTTTTTGAAGGGAAGTTCTATAGAACTGTCGAATGCTAGATACCATGGTGATCCTATCATAGATCTCAATGTATGTAAATATTGTATCGTAAGTTGAAAACCTTCATATTTAAACATACTTCATAGAACTTTATATATTTTGATATTTAAAATCTTATGCAACACTTCTGTTATTATTTTATTATGTTATTGAACTACTGCGCTCAATGCTATCATGCATAAATATTGTTATAATGTTGTTGTAGGGAAATTCTACAAAACTATCAAATGTTGGCTACTATGGTAATCTTATCATAGATCTTAATGTATGTAAATATTGTACCATGTGTTGAAAATTTTCATATTTAAATACACTTCATAGCACTTGATATATTGTGATATTTGAAATCTTATGAAAAACTTCTATTATTTATCTTTTTAGTTATTAATATATAATTATTTCTATAATTAAGAGGCACTGAAGAACAATTTTCCTCCATTTAGACTGCAAAATTAAGCAACTGATACAAATGAAAATGAAAACAGAAGTTTGAGGATGGACGCCTCAATGGAAGAATTCCAGAATTCAGTTGATACACAGCTTCAACTACATATGTAATCATAATATCCAAAAATTTATGAAAATTAGTTTTTATAAATAAGGTTTTGGTTGTCTTCAGTGGTGAAAATTTCCATTGGAAACTTGTATAGAATCAAAGTGGAAATTTCCACTCGGAGTTTACAGTGGAAATTTAAACTAGAAATTCCCAATGGGAATTCTCAGTTGGAATTTCTATGCACAAAAAATTTCTATCCAAAGAAATAACAGCGGAGAATACAAAAAGAAATTACAGTGTTGCACCTATCATACTATCACAGATTAAATCAATAGCATCTTTATCAAAATGTTCATCCAGATTGGGAAATGACCATTTCCACCCCATATGTAACACCTAGCCAATTGATGTACACCAAAGTGGAAATACCAACTCAGAGTTTCCATTGGAAATTTATAATGGGAATTAACAATTGTAATTTCTATGCACAATAAGTTTACATTCAAATAATTGACAGTGGAGACTACAAATAGAAATTATAGTGTAACACCTATCATACTATCACAGATTAAATCAAGAGCATCTTTATCAAAATTTTCATCCATATCAAAAAATAACCATTTCCACACCATATGTACCACCTAGCCAATTGATGTAAACCAAATTGGAAATTTATACTAAGTGTATCTACTAGAAATTTATAATGGGAATTCCTATATGTAATTATTATGCCCAATAATTTTTCATTCAAAGAACTGACATCAGAGACTACAAAGATAAATTACAGTGTAACACCTATCATACTATCACCGAATATAACAATATAAGATTTATAAAAATGTTTGTCCAGATTTAAAAATAATCATTTCCACCCCCTATGTACCACCCAACCAATTGATGTAAACCAAAGTGGAAATTTTCATTAAGAGTTTACAGTGGGAGTTTTCACTAGAAATTTCCAATGAGAATTCCCAGTTGAAATTTTTATGCACAACAAGTTTCCATTGAAACTGACAACGGAGACTATAAAGATAAATTAGTGTAACACCTATCATACTATCACAGATTATTACAATATCAACTTTATAAAAATGTTCATCCAGATGAGCAAATAACCATTTCCACCCCCTATATACCACCTAACCAATTGATGTAAACCAAAGTAGAAATTTACACTTAGAGTTTACAGTGGTATTTTCAACTAGAAATTTCCAATGGGTATTACCAGTTGGAATTTCTTTGAACAACAGGTTTCCAATCAAAGAACACATAGCAGAGACTACAAAGATAAATTAGTGTAACACCTATCATGCTATCACAAATTACAACAATATCAGCTTTATAAAAATGTTCATCTATATCTCCAAATAAATACTTCCACCCCCTTTGTACCACTTAGCCAATTGATGTAAACCAAAGTTGAAATTTACACTCAGAGTTTTTAGTGGGAGTTTCCACTGGATATTTTCAATGTAAATTCTCAGTTGGAATTTCTATGCACATCAGGTTTCCAATTGATTCAAAGAACAGATAATGCAGAGTGAAAAGAAAAATTATAGTGTAAAAACTATATAAAATCATAGAATACATCCATATGTTCATCCACATTATAAAATAAACATCTCCCCCCCAATCCCACATCTACCCAAATCATCATAATAAATCACATCATTTTATTTTGTTAAACAACCAAATTTTTATTTCAGTAAATAATTGATTTAACTTGTTTCAATGTTTTTAGCAACAACCAAATACTTACTACTCTCAGCATTCATCTCTGAAGTTGTCCTTCCAGGATTATTTTGGAAATAATGAACTATAAACAATCACCAGTCAGTAAATTCCTTTTCTGTCAAACACTCTGGCACTATAAATCCTATTTCTAAGCATTTCATGACAGAAGAAATAATGATACCATAATCCAAAGTGACATCTCCCTATTGCGGTGTATTCTCAATTGTTATATCCCATTTATGTTGCATCACATTTTCAGTATGAACGTGGATGAACACTTCTTCCAAATATGATTTCTGTAAAAAATGTCAATGAGAAGTCTATCTTTTAATGTATTGCAAATTTTCTTAAACATTGTATAACATCTTACCACATCGACTGCATATTTAATAAAAGGATCACTTGCGCTTATTACTTGAATCAGTTGAATAGAGTTAAAATATCTAAACACCTTTTTTTAATCCATGAGTAACAAACTTCAATGGATGTTATCTAAGTTTACTGGGTAGAATAAAAATGAGGAGTTATTCATACTGGAAACTGCTACTCGGTTTAAAAAGTTGTCTTTTAATTTTTCATTTGATTAATAAAGAACTCCCTAGAATCCAATAACAAAAGAAAATATAATAATGTAGTCATAATTAAATTGAAACATGTAGTTATGTAAAAGATAAAGTGGAAAAATATGAGCATTATTTTTTCAAAAATGAACTACAGTCTTACAGTAAAGGTGCTCGACATGAAGTAACAACTTTATAATTTTGCAATGCCAGCCAACTATAAAGTAGACATCTCTCTTCAATTATCACTGTGTATGAATCTATGACCTATTTCAAAAAATAGAACTCAATAAAATATAAAACAATAATGAGGGTTAAATAAATTGATATAACACATACTGTATTGGGAGTGCACCTCTTATTTAACAAATCAATAATGTTTTTCACATTGATCTGATATGATTTGTCAACAGATTCCCAGACTACACCACTATTGTCATGGAATGTAATTTTTATTTTCAGTACATAGTTAAATATATTAAAATACATTCTAAATACATAAATTCAGTAAAATTACCTATCCCCATCAGCATCAAACAACATTTTCATTATCCTTGTATCATGTGTTGTCACTATATTCTATTGCTTCACCCATTTAGGAATTAACTGGGATAGCATGGGTGCCATTGTCGACCTCTTCTTCGCAGTCACTTGTGGATATATATAAGGATACTGATGCTTTTGTTTCCTTACCCTACTATTCACACCTCTAGTCAATGACGTTTGTATCTTTGTGGCAGAAAAGGCTACACTGGATTGTACAACATGTTTTGGGTCTTCCTTACTCAATTCTTCATTGACATATTCCTCCTCCTCGCTTTCCTCAATATTACTCGTTTACTTCATCTCATCTGTATGAATTTATTGTGTGATTACCTTGATAACAGTGTCTGAAGTTGTATTGTTTTCAATTTGAATTTCTTCTATCCTAACATCCTCTAAAACACTTCCTTTTTCCTCACCATAAACTGCTTTCGTCTCTCCCTTCTCCTTGATCTTCACCCTTTCTCTCAAAAGAATTTTTTTTCTATTCTTTATTTGTAATTGGGCCTCAAGTTTCATGACATTATTATTAAGTTTGAAATTCTCCATGAAAAATCCCACACTCTTCTCATTTGAAACAATTATCGTTTATCCTTTCATACTACAAGGATGTTTTTTTCATCAACAACCCGTTGGATGGGTTGTTTAGCCTCAAAAGGCCTTGATTGTAGCCTAAATCTCTGTCTTGGGGTGGTTGGAGTCTACAATGGATAGCAGAAACATAATTGTAGATGTTATAAATTAATATGAAAATAAAGTACTATTCAAAAATATAGTATACTAACAGTACCTTGGTGGTTTCTTGTAGAGCAGCAACAACATCTTGCAAACTCCACCGAACAAATAATGGTGCACCCTCTCTTTTTGGGGCAACATTCCTAGACTTGTAATCATAAGAATACTATAACAATTAATATTGTTAGCAATTTCTCAACCAACTAGGAAAAAATTAATCAGTTAAATAAAGTTTAAGACCTTACCAATAAACTAACAACAGAACTAACCACTTTTAAAGGAGTGGTGTGATTTTTCTTAACTGATGCAATAAGCTAGTCATGAGTACTAACAACCCAATAATAACTCTTCACTTTGGATATATCTTCAAAATATGTTATGAAATTCCAACCCATATAAGAACTAGATGTGGGAAAAAATAATGTCGCACATGCAAAAAGGAAAAGCAAACATGCAACATCATAGAAGTTTTGCTCCTCACTGGCTTCAATGGTCTCAAGAATGGATCTATGTAACACACCCTGTGATAATAGTTGTCCAACATAGATGAACCTCCTTCTCAAAAGTTCTGAACTATTTGGTCGTAATGTATAGGTAGCTGACAAAGGTAAGTCACCATCCTCAATGCCAAATATATGGGAGATGTTATCAACACATAACTCCATCATCCTACCAGCTATGACAAACATTTTTAAATCAACATTGTACCTTTGTAGTAAAAATAAAACGGAGCCATCAATTTTTTTACAGTCATCGAACAACACTATGTTATCAATAAATACTTTAAAAAACTACTAAAATGACATCCTTTTAAGAAATTTTATGTGATTATCTATAATCTTAGTCCTAATATCATTAAATATTGTCCACAACCCCATAATTGAAGACCTGTAATGGTCGATAGCTGATGTAGAGGCTTCTTCTGACATAACAAATAATATCCCTAAAAAATTAGAATTAAGGGTATTTGAATGTTAATATAAGAAAAATAAGTGAAAATATAAAACTCCCAGTGAAAATTTCAACTACAGAAATGCCACATGACTTTGAATTGGTACTTTTTAATCAATGGACCAATCAAAATTCACTTTGAAAATCCCACTAGAAACTCCCCGTGTAAATTTCCACTGTAAATCCTACTGAAAATTCCCACTTAAAATTTTCAATTGGTTCAAAAAATTAGTTGTCTAATATGAAATTACAATTCAATTGAAATTTTATAATGATAAGGCCCAATTAAAATCCCAGTGGAAATTCTTACTGGAAATGCCCACTGTAAATTTTCAATTGGTTCTAAAAAATTGTTATGTAGTTGGAAATTTATACTGATAATGAGTAGTGTAAATTCCCATAAAAAAATCCTACTACTAATTCCTAATGGAAATCCCACTAGAAATTTCCAATATAATTCTCCATGGTAATAGTGGGAGTTCTCAGTGTACAATTTCAAATCATTCGATCTATAGTTGCAAATTATAATTGATTTTCATATGGAATTTTTACTAGTATTCAAACTTTCCAGTGGGAATTGCCAGTGGGAATTTTAAAATGGGAATTCATAGTGGGAATTGCTAGTAGGAATTCAACACTGAATTTTCACTGGGAATTATCGCTGAAAATTTACAGCTGATTCAATTATAAATTGTTTAGTACTTAAAAGATGTAATTGAATTTCACTGTGAATTTTGAGTGGGGATTACACTGAGACCTTACACTAGGAATTTACACTGGAATTTTCAAATGGGAATTCTCAATGGGAATTGTCAGTGGGAATTCAATACCGAATTTGCACTGGGAATTATCACTAGAAAATTACAACTGATTAAATTATAAATTATTTAGTACTTAAAAAATGTAATTGAATTTCACTGTGAATTTCTAGTGGGGATTACAATGAGACCTTACACTTAGGAATTTCCACTGAAATTTTTAAATGGGAATTCCCAGTGGGAATTTAACACTGAATTTGCAATAGGAATTGTTGCTAGAAAATTACAACTAATTCAATTATAAATTGTTCAGCACTTAAAAAATGTAATTGAATTTCATTGTGAATTTTCAGTAGGGATTACCTGAGACCTTACACTAGGAATTTCCATTAGAATTTTCAAATGGGAACTCCCAGTGGGAATTACCAGTGGGAATTCAATTCCAAATTTTCAATGTGAATTATCATTGGAAAATTACAACTGATTCAATTATAAATTGTTAAGTACTTAAAAAATGTAATTGAATTTCACTGTGAATTTCTAGTGGGGATTACACTAAGACCTTACACATGGAATTTCCATTGGAATTTTCAAATGGGAATTCCCAGTAAGGATTACTAGTGGGAATTCAATGACAAATTTGCATTTGGAATTATCACTGGAAAATTACAACTAATTTAATTATAAATTGTTCAGTACTTAAAAAATGTAATTTGATTTCACTTTGAATTTCTAGTGGGGATTACACTAAGATCTTACACTCATAATTTCCACTGGAATTTTCAAATGGGAATTGCCAGTGGGAATTTACACTAGGAATTACCAGTGGGAATTTTCCGGGTAATAGTGGGAATGCTCACTGTACAATTTCAACTCATTCTATAAATTGTTATGTAGTTGAAAATTATAATTGAATTTCACAGAAAATTTAAATTAGAATTTAGACTTTCTAGTGGGAATTTTCACTGGGAATTCAACACCAAATCACTAGGACTTGTCGCTGGAAAATTACATGTGATTCAATTATAAATTGTTCACTAGTTAAAAATGAAATTTAATTTCACTACAAAATTCTAGTGGGGACTGAGACCATACACCCGATTATCACTGGAATTTTCCACCGGGAACTTAGAGTGGGATTTATCGAAGGAAAGTTTCAATTGATTGAAAATAATTGTTTACTAGCCAAAATTTATAAGTGAATTTTACTAGGAAATTCCACTGAAAATTCCCACTGGGACTTTCCACTCGAATTTCCATTGGGAATATACACTAGAATTTCCAGTGGAAAATTCCAACTGGAGATCCCCATTCATAATTCTCACTACCAATTCCCAACACCAATTATCAATGAATAGAAATTCTCAATAGGAATACATATATGAATTATCCATTGGCAATCCACAATGGGAACTATAGGAAATTTGAAATTGTATCCAACAACTAATCAAAACTGCAAATTGACAGATGAAATTTACACTTTCAGCCATTTGGTATTTATAAATCATGTCTCGTCTATGAAATCGAAATTCCAAAGGAAATTCCAATGCAAATTTCTAGTGAAAATACCAATTGGAAATTCACAGTGAAAATTCCTTAGAGGAAACTCGAAATAGATAGTAAGAAATATTCCCACTGGAAAACAAATGACAGTCAAAATTCACAGTCAACATTACTCTTGAAATGACACCCAACTTTTTTCACTTGTTATAATACTCGAAAAGGACAACAGTCCCTTAAAACTTCTACAAATCAATTTGAAAAAACCAGTGTTAAATACTAATAGACAATTACCACTAAGAATTGAAATTGACAGTAGGAATTCATAGTAAAAAATGGAAGTGGAAATTCATATTGCAAATCAACTGAAGGACATTAAAAATTTCCACTGGAAATTCATAGTTCAAATCGATTAGAATTTCCACTAAAATTTCTCATTCTTGCAATTACTAGAAAAGAAATGAAACTTCAACTGAAAATTGGTATTTGAACATCCCAGAAGAAGAAAAAAAACAAAATCATCATATTTATAGTGTTCCAATAACCCACACAAACAAATATGAATTCACACAATATTAATATATCTATCTCCCTATCTTTAGAATATTTTCAAACAATAAAATATGACCGTATCCCAGTCATTATAATAAATAAAAAAGCTAACAAACAGAAATCACATAAACCACCTGTCAACTTTCGTCATTGTTAGTAAAAAACTAAGGTTGATCAAGGGATTCGCCGAGGGGTTCACCAAAAGGTTGGTCGAAAGATTCAGCAAGGGATTCACCTAGGGTTTCACTGAAGGGTTGGTTGAGGGGTTCACCAATACATTGACTGACGTATTTGCGGAAGAGGGTATTACCGATACGTTGGTTGAGGGTTTCGCCGAGGGGTTGACTGAGGGGTTCACCGATACCTCGACGACAGATTTACCAATGTGTTCGCAGATGGATTCACAAAAGAGCCAAAGCGTTCACTGAAGGATTCGCCGAAGCGTTCACGGAGGAATTCGGTGAGACCTTCACTAAAGGTTTTGATCGAAAATTCAAAGGGTTCACTGAGGGATTCGTCGATAGGTTGACCATTTCGATAGACAAATATTTTCAAATCTCATCTCAATGCCCATTTCATTTTTAAAACGCATGACTGAGTCAGAGAAAGTAGTAGATGGGAAAGGGATTTAAATCGTCTCAAGTTGGGCATCTGAACCTGACCCTCAGGTTGGGGTTTTGGATGAAAATTCCCCCGTTATGCATTCTTGGGGTTAATTCCCATGTAAATTTCAACTGGAAATTCCTGGGCAAATTTCCATTGGAAATATTTATTGAAAACTTCCACTGGAAATTTCCAATGCTTATTTCCTATACATCATATGTATCCTGTTATAAACATATAGTTTATTTTTTCAGTGGGAATTTATAATACACATTTTCAGTATATGCACACATAATGTATTAATATATAAAAAAGAATGTAAATTTTCACCGCACATTTTCAATGCAAAGTTTCATTGACAAATTTCACCACACATTTCTATTAGAAAATTGTAGCCCAAATTTCCATAGCACATTTTCAATACATATTTTCCACACAACATATATTTCCTAATATAAATATACAATGTGTTTTCGAATGAAACTTTATAGTGCAAATTTCCAATAAATAAAAAAAACATTGAAAATTTGATTATCAAAAAAGTAAATTTTCCGTAAAAATATAGTAATATATAAATAAACAATGTAATTTTCTAATAAAAACTTGCAATGCAAATTTCAAATGTAAATATCTACTGAAAATTTTCATAGGAAATTTACAGTTGAAATTTTCACCACTTATAGTTATAATACAAATCTTACTACTACATAAATAAAAAATATAAATTTTCTTTGGGAATTTATATTGAAAATTTATACTATAAACCTTTAGTGGAAATTATCACAGGGAAGTTTTTAGTTCAAATTTTCACTTAAATTTCCAAAGAAAATTTCTATTTAATTTTTATTATCATTACACTAAAAATTTTATTATAAAAATTCTAAAATAAATGTTTGTTTACATTTTCAGGTCAAATATATTAACACGTAAATAATGTATTGAAAATTTGAATTACAAATTTATTACAAAAATTTCCATTGCAAACTTTCACTGGAAATTTTCATTGCAAACTTCCACCTCAAATTTTTAGTTCAAACTTTCAATGGAAATTTAAGAGAAAACTTCCATTGGAAATTTACAGTGCAAACTTATACTAAAAATGTTCAGTGCAAATATATTGATACATAAATAAAAAGTGTAAATTTTCATTAAAAATTTACAGAGGATTTACTGTGGAAGATTTTAATGTAAATTTCCACTAAAAACTTTTATTGCAAAGTTCCATTCACATTTCAATATATTATATTTTTATTTATCTTTATCATTAACACATTAAAAATATATTTGTTATTAATATTTAATAAAAGCTGTTATTAAACTGTTATTTAATAAACAATTTTATTAAATATAAAATATGTAATTAAAATATATTGATTAGATTAAAATTTGATGCCACATAAATTTATTTTAAAACATTTAAAAATATCCAAATATAAACTAACGTATCATATTTTTATTATTAATATTTTATAATAATGTTTTTATTAAATGATTTATATTTAAATTTGTTGTTAATATTTTATAATAATTTTTTTAATTAAAAATTTTATGTTTATAATTTATTTAAAATCATTTACACGGGAGGAATGGTATTATGGTCCAATTATTTCAAATTTATTAATTTGTTTTTTAAAAAACGCTGCATCTGAAAAACGGATCTGCCACCGCGTTTTTATTTTTCCAGGTGGGGAGTTATCTTACTGTGTACCTTACCCTTAGATCCACGTGTGAACATAACACGATTTAAATCCACGGGAAAATAGTAGACGGGTGCCACCCATCCAACGCAACCTGAGGGTTAGGTTGAGACCAAACACGAGACGATAATTTTCTAAAAATTATCATCTCAGGTCCAATGATTGGACCTGAGGGTCAGGTACACCGCGGGATGAATTCCACCCGGCAAAAACGTGATGTGGCGGCAGATCTATTTTTTGATTTAAAACATTTTTTAAAATTCAGAACGTTTCATTTGCAACGGTTGGACAATAATACCCCTGCTGTGTAAACTGTTTTAATAAATAACTGTAAAATGTAAAAATAAAATATGTTATTATAAAACATTAATAATATTATAAAATAAAAATTGTTTAATAATAATAATAAATATATAATAAATATATAAAAAATGTTTATTTTAGATTTTTCATAATCAATTTTAGAGTGCAAATTTATAGTATAAAATTTTAGTGCAAATTTAAAATTCATATGTGTTTTATATAGAAATTTTTCCATTGTTTAAAAATAAAACAAATAAGGTTTCAAGATATTAAAATTTATGGCTATTTTTTTCATTATTTTACGGGAAAACTAATAAGGTCGTTTTTTTAAAAGATTACGTCGTGACAATTTTTGTTTATTATAAGTATAGAAAATATAATAATAGTCATTAAATTACTTTTTAGTGAAAATTTACATTTTTATTTATATATTAATATATTTTCATTTTAATTTTATGTGAAAATTTGAACTATAAATTTCCTATTGATATCTGTATTGGAAATTTCTAACAGAAATTTGTATTGAAAATTTTCACCATAAATTGCATTATTCATATATTAATATAGCTACACTAAAAATGTAAACATGTATGTATTTTAGAATTTATTTAATTAAAATTCCATTATAATTATTGTAAATATCAAGTGGAAATTTTAACTGGAATCTTAAATGGGAATATGAACTGCAGTTTTCCATTGTAAATTTGCACTAAAAGTTTCTAATGCAAATTTTCAATGTAAACTTCCGATGAAAATTTCCAATTTTTTTCTATATTAATTCATTTGCCTTGTAATTTTAAGTAGAAATTTGAATTGTAAATTTGTAGTGGAAATTTCCACTGTAATTTTGCATTGTTTATTTGTGTATTGATATATTCTCAATTATAATTTAAGTGGAAATCCAAATTGGAAATTTAAGATGACAATTTTCTTTTCAAATTTTCACTGTAATTTTCCAGTGCAAATTTGCATTGTTTATTTACGTATTAATCTATTTTTACTTGTAATTTAAGTGGAAATCCAAATTGAAAATTTGTATTGTACTGTAAATTTGCACTGAATATTTTCAGTATATATTTATATCAATGGAGATTTACAATGTAAATGTAAAACACCAAATGTCAATGCAAAATTACTTGGATGTTTGTATATAGGTTTGGAAAATCTACACAATACAATTTGCACTTGAAATATATAATTTAATATTATCATGTATATTTGTATTTTTATGTGTTTCTTTGTGTATTTTTAGTTTGCATTGAAAATTTCATCATACATTGAATTTTTATTGGAATTTTTAATTGAAAATTTGCACTGAATTTTAAATGAAAATATCTAGTGAAAAAATGCACATTAAAATTTTCCATTGGAAATTTGAATCGAACTTTTCACTAAATGTTTCCGATGGAAATTTGCACTAAAGGTTTCTAGTGTAAATTCTTAATGTAAATTTTTAGTGAAAATTTACATTTTTTTGTGTGTTAAAGTATCTTCTTTGTAATTTACTGTGTGAATTTGAACTAGAATTTTTCATTCGATGTTTGCACTGGAAATTTGCAAAATGAGTATCTTGGGAATAAAATCTTCTACCTATACATGATTTATGAATAGTTTATAAACTCTTAGGAATCCATAAATTTTACACCATAATTTTTAATGCAAATATTCAATAAAAAATTAGATTGTTTATCTATGTATTAATATATTTTCATTGTAATTTTAAGTGAAAATTTGAAGTGTAAATTTAATGTGGAAAATTTTATAGGAAATTTTCGATGGAACTTTACACCAGAAATTTCCAGTGGAAATTTACACAGGAATTTTCAGTGGAAATTTACACAGGAATTTTCAGTGGAAATTTACACAGGAATTTCCAATGGAAATTTACACAGGAATTTTCGGTGGAAATTTTGATGGGAATTTCGAGCAGTGGAACTTTAAAAAACCCCAAAAGTATATAATGGGGAAATTTTCGTTCAAAACTCCAACTTAAGGGTAGGCATTGATTTTCGGAGAGGGAATGTTAGACAAGTGACATCAATTGACGATGAAGTTCCCTCCACAAGTGGATAAATTACGGCTCTCTCTTGTCCTGTGGTTTTCAATGTCTTCCACTGCGCACAGCTCCGACCACAGTGCCTCGGGGAGCCTTCCTCTTCCGGGAGGAGGAGATGATGTTTCACGAAGCCACTTTCCGTCCGATTTCGTCTTCGGCGTAGCTACTTCAGCCTATCAGGTTGCTTCTCCATGCTCCTCTAATCATCTTTCTTCTTATGACACTTCATTTCATCGTTAATTAATTTGCGTTTATAGTTTGTACTTATTACGACCCGTTGCTCAAGTTGCGTCATCGCGTGCTATTTTTTATTGTAGCATCAAAGCTGGCCGATCCATCTTTATTTTGGTGCCATCTACGTCCTTTATACATTTCATATTACGATACCTGGTCCTGCCATGATCTGTTTGAGCTTCAAAAAGATTTAATGATAAAATATGTGTTTTTTTTTTCTGGCTTTCTGTAAAGTCCGATGTTCCTTTTTCCTGGTCTTACATTAACCCTCATCCCTATTGATTTCCCTCCATTTCTCTATCGTATTCTGATATTTCATTTAATCTTTAATCATTTTTCGTTTTGAATTTATACCTGAGAAGCTCTGTTGTTCTAGGATGTACATTTTTTGCTTTAGGATTAAAACCCAATTGGTCCATGTTTGCTACCCTACCATGTCCATTATCTGCACGTTGGATCCATTGATACCAAATCCCTGTTTCACCATCTGAAGATTTAATGATCATTCAAGGAATTGGCTCCATTTTTAAAATTTAATTATTTTATTTTATTTCATTTTCCGGAATTGTATTGAGCCCAGTCACTATTGATGTTTGCCTGCACAACTGTCAGTTAACATATCATCATGTCTTATCTCCTGTTCCTTGAACTATTATTTCTCTTTTCAGAGTTAAAATTTAGATCATGCTATCTATTTCCTTCGTGTCATGCTTAGGTTGAAGGTGCATGCAACGAGGGTGGAAGGGGTCCTAGTATTTGGGATGATTTTTCACACACTAAGGGTAAAATTTTCTGGCATTTTTTATCTTTATCATATGAATCAATATAATGACCCATAAAACTTGCTTTGTCCTGTTTCCTTGTCAGGAAATATTATTGATGGGAGCAATGGTGATACTGCAGTGGATCAATATCACCGGTACATGGTAAGAATTAACAATATTGGTTGATATGTTGTGCTCTGTTAGTTTTTTCTTTTATTTATGGCTTACAAGAACTTCAAAATTCCAGCAGCAGTCTACACCAACCAATTTGGATTGTGGTTGTTGGCCTTATTTTTAAATTAAAGTCATTTTTGTTTTTCTTTTTTGAGAAGGCAGAAGAAAGCAAGGAAACACTGAATGTTTTTTATTGAATTCTACATTTACTGTGAGCTTGTTTATGCATCACCTTGGCCTTGTTTGTGTCTGTTGTCACCCGCAAGAGTATGCGATCCATTGTAGCACTCATAAACTGATAAGTATTGAGTCAAATCTACAGGGACACACGAACTCGAGTTATGATTTGTAGAATATTGGCATCAAAATCCATGCCTTAAAGTGAAGCCAATTCTTTTATTTATAGATGAGTACGAGAATAGCAAATGCAACATTCCCTGATGTTGGTATCCAATCTAATAATAAAAAACAGGCTTAGCCCACTAACCCAAACAATATAGTGAACCAACCCACCGACTAATAAATCACTCTAACACCCCCATCAAGCTGGGACATAAATATTGACCATGCCCAACTGGTTACATAAGAGGTGCATTGAAGGTCCTGGAATTCCTTTTGTGAGAATGTCAACTAGTTGGTCCGCAATTCGGATGTGGCTGAAAGTGATCCTTTTCTTCTCAAATTTTGAAACAACAATTCACTTTTGAGTGCATTGTTTGCTCGTGAAAGATTGGATTTATGACAATCTTGTCATCAGCCTAGTTTTCACACTATATTTGTGTCGACTTGTTGACTAGATAGTTGATCCCTTGGTGAAGCTGCCGAGCTCATAAAACTGCACTCGTTTTGGATATAATGTATGCTTCTTGCTATATTAGGAAATAAGATTTCCACCAATGAAAACAACAAATCCCGATATAGATCGCCTAGATGAGAAACATCCCGCCTGATATTCATTGCAAGATGCTTCAATGTTTGTATGTCCATGATTTGAGTAAAGCAGGCCTAGACTAGGTTTTTTCTTAACATAATGAACTATACGAAGAATTGCTTCCCAATAAAGCTGTTTTGGTGACTATGAATTGCAGTGCATACCATGTCAAGTCGGGTTATTGTCAAATAATTGAGCTTGCCTACGAGTCGTCGGTACCCGTCAGCTGATGAGAACTCAGGGGATCCTGATGGTTTTCTAAGATTGATCTTCAATCAGGGTACCATCAACTAAGAGTTCACGTGGAAGATATTCTTAAGACAACATTCAAGAGCAGGTATGGACATTATGAGTATTTGGATATGCCATTTGGTCTTACTAACACTCTTGCGATGTTTATAGCTTTGATGAATTAGATCTTTCATTGATTCTTGGAGTCTTTTCGTGGTTGTTTTTGTAGATGATATTTTGGTGTACTCCAAGTCGGAGAGGGAACACATAAATCATCTGGATATTGTTCTCAAAACATTAAAAGAACATCGTCTATATGAAAAGCTTTTTAAATGTCAGTTTTGAATCCAATAAGTGAAGTTTTTGGGCCATGTTATATCCGAGAGGGGTATCTAAGTTAATCCTGAAAAGATCCAAGCGGTAATATCATGGGTCAATCTAGAAATGTGTTTGAGATTCCGAGTTTCTTGGGTTTGACTGATTATTGTTGGACTACTAATGTCGTTCCAACATATCCCATGTACTTTAGGTTTTGATGATCTCAAATCCCCTTCATACTTTACTAATGATTTTGTTTTTATGTGTGTTCATTAAGTTTTATCTCTATTTTAAGTGTTTTGGCCGTTAAAAGTCAAGTTTGCAATTATGGACGTTTTTGTTGAAATTTAAGTCTGGAAAAACGGCTACGTATGGCAAATGGCTACGTGAAGAAACGACTACGTGAGCATTCAGCTACGTGAAGGAATCGCCTACGTAAATCGGCTACGTCGCAAAAACGACTAAGTGGAAATCGCTTACATCGATAAATCGTCTATGTGAGTAATCAACTACGTAGATCAATTGGCTACGTAAATCGGTTATGTGGAGTAATCGACCACATGAATCGGATACGTGGTGAAATCGGCTACGTGGTTCCAATCGGCTACGTGAAGAAGACCTATATGAATTCAACTACGTAGATAATTTGATTATGTGGATCAAATCGGCTACGTGAATTCAAATGAAGAATTTGGCTACGTGATGATCTGCAATTTGCTACGTCGATTTGCAACCTGGTATTTATTACCGTTGAAGCACTTGAGTGAGCTTTTAATGCTGCCATGCCATGCTATATTTAAATGTTGAATTACCTCTTTATGGTAAAATGATTATAATGAGAAGCAAATACCGAGAAAGGAAACAAGTACAAAGATAATTTATTTTTCTTTGCTGTTGCCAAGGTATTTCTAAGAAAAGGTCGTGTGTTTTTAAATCAAGCGCCACAAATTTCATGGAAGAGCTATTGTATGTTTAAAAGAGAATTTGGTTCGTAGATAATTCGGCTACGTGGGTCAAATCGGCTACGTGAATTCAAATGAAGAATTTGGCTACGTGATGATTTGCAATTAGCTACGTCGATTTGCAACCTGGTATTTATTACCGTTGAAGCACTTGAGTGAGCTTTTAATGCTGTCGTGCTATTTTAAATGTTGAATTGCCTCTTCATGGTAAAAACAATTATAATAAGTATTGGACCCCATTTCAGTTTAATGGGTATTTCCGAGTCCCACATCGGTCTTTCCCTCCGTGTAATTATTTTTACTCATCTATAAAAGAATGTCTCCGCCTCACATTGAGGTAAGGAGAATTCACCATCAACATGGTATCAGAGGGAAATTAATCCCGAACCCTCCCTCCCCTGTGGATTCCCGGTTCTGTCCGGCCCCGCCTCTCTCCCCTTCGGCTTTTCCCTTCCCGGCGACCCTCCCTCCTGTGCCAACGGCTCCCTTCCCGGCAGCCCTCTCTCCCTTCCCGGCAGCCCTCTCTCCCTCAAGCGGCACCCCTCTCCTGCGCGGCTCCCCTCCCAGCTCTGTCGCGATCCAGTTTCTCCCGCGGCTCTCCTCCAGACTGCGCCTCCCGCAGATCCCGTCGACGGTTCTTCCCGGCGCCCTCGCCCCGACGTCTCCTCCCGGTTGCGCGCAACGGCCCCGTCAACCCGAGCGCGACCCTCCGTCGCGACCCCTTCTGAGCGCGACCCTCCGTCGCGGCTCCTTCCGAGCGCGACCCTCCGTCGCGGCCCCTTTCGCCTCCACCTGCTTGGTCGATGAGCGACTCGACTCCATAAATTTCTCTGTCTGGTGTAAGATCGTGCTCATGTCTCTCACCGGCATGGACCTCGATTCCCATCTCGAGGATCCACCACCTCTACCTTCTGACCCAAAATATCGTCCGTGGAAGCTTGCCGACAGTAAAATCTTTGCTTTGCTGGTCAATTCAATGGACCGCTCTGTCAAAGACGTCACCCGGACAGCCAACACAGTCAATGGGATTCCTTGACTCATGTACTCCGAGACCAATAACTTGGCTCGAGTATCTGATCTTCTTCAGTGGTTGTCCCTTCTCCGCCAGCAAGCTCGTCCATTTCCCGCATACTTCATGGAATGGAAGGCTCTACGAGACGAATTTCTCGAGCTTTGGCCCATTCCACAAACACCTGCGGAAGCCTTAGCCCAGCGGGACCAACTCTGTCTTTTCAGCCTCCTCCATGGTCTCGACCCGGAATATGCGACGACGGCGACAGTGATGCTCGCCAGCCCCTCGTCCCTAGAGATTCCGCAGGTCTATCATCGCCTTGGGAAGGCTCATCGGACCCTTAGTGGAAGGGAGTGAGGAGGAAGAGAGGGGAACAGAGTATGAAAAGGAGTCTCCCCCTGAAGGATGGAGGAAGGAAGTCGATTGAGTAGGTAAGTAGCAGTTGACACTCCTCTTGAGCCTGAGGAACGCTCTCTCCATACCGACTCAGAACTATTTCCTCACCCTGAGAGCTATCGACGTCTGGTGGGTAAATTTAACTACCTCACCATGACACGACCAGACATTGCCTGCGCCGTTGGCAAAGTCAGCTAGTTCATGGAGCATCCAACCAGATCTTAGTGGGATGCTGTCCTCCGCATTGCCAAATACATCAAGAAAGACCCTGCACGTGGCCTTCAGTACTCACATCATGCTCATTTGGATGTTGAGGCCTTCTGTGATGCAGACTATGCAGGTTGCCTCGCTACCCGCAAGTCTACTTCGGGATTCGCCGTGTTCTTCGCTGGTAACCTCATCTCCTGGCGCAGCAAGCAGCAGACTGTCATCTCCAGATCGAGTGCAGAGGCTGAATACCGTGCCATGGCCACGGTCACCACTGAGATCCTCTGGCTTCTTCATCTCCTTCATGAGCTCGGCTTCCCGACAAAGACCTCTGCTCATATCTGGTGTGACAATCAGGCAGCCACAAAGATTGCCTTGAATCTCGTCTTCCATGAACGGACGAAGCATATCGAGGTGGACTGCCACTTTCTTCGCCACCATCTGGAGCAGAACCATATCAACTTTGGCCATATTCCGACGGCAGATCAGCTTGCCGACATCTTCACCAAAGGCTTTATGTAATGACCCGCCAATTCTCATTGGCTTGAGAGTACAACGAGTCATTACTAGGCCTTAAACGACATCCCCAAGGTGCCAAATGCTGACAATAAATGCCGAAGGGTTTCAAGTACAAGTGGGGGACGATTTACCTTTTAAGAAATAAACCAACCATAACCAAACATTCACTATATGATGCATGAACAAGTGAAAGACCAACAAACAACTTCACTTATATCAAACCGCATCAAAGTACACAACAACGGAAGACCAAACTAAGCATCAAAGTACACAGCGGATGAACAACTCAAGACTCTCAAAAGACACCACAACTCCACGCTCCACCAGCTCCCAGCTCCACAACATCTCCCAAACATCACCACAAGCCTCTAGCAGTAAGATGCCTTACCTTTACCTGTGTCCCGGAATACGACATCTGCAAAAGCACCAAAGTGCCAAAGCAGGGGTGAGTATAAAACTCAGTAGGTTTTCCCCAATGGCTTCCCTACTCACGCCACTAGGATAGAAGAGTTAGCCACATTTATATAAAACAGTTTATATAAAACATTTTCTCAAAAGCAATTTATAACTAAATATAAACAAGTTTCCAAAACCATTCATAACCAAAGACATTCCAAGAGCAATTGAAACCAATTTTCCAGCAAGTTATTTTTCCAGGAAAATAACCAAACAAGCTTAAGAACCATTTCACAAACATTCCTTTTTGGCATACTCAACCATTTCACAACCCGTGAAATCAACCATGCATGCTTCGTTATGACAATTCCATACTCATGAGCGGTTTCTCGTCGATTTACCAAGTCGTCACAAGGTAATTGTTTCTCATGTGCCATTACACCTTTGGCACCGAGCACAAGGTCATATTTCAACCAAGCCTCGTACTTAAAAGTCCCATGTGCCATTAAACGTTTGACACCGAGCACAAAGTCCTATTTCAACCAAGCCTCGTATATGCAACATGAACACACACCACACATTCACAACAATCATGCCAAAACCATCCTTTCAATAAAACACCTTTTATTGAAAACCATTTCCATCAAAACCAAGTGTGTTCATCCAATTCAAACCATTCCAATAAAACCGTACTTTTATTGAAAACCAAAGAGTAAACCAATTTCATCAAGCCATTTCAATACCAAACTATTTCAATAAAACACCTCTTTTTATTGAAAACCCATCTTTCATCAGACCATTTACCATTCCAGCAAATCCATAATTTAAAATCAACATTTTAAATTCAAGAAGCCAAATCACTTTGCACAACAATTCACTAAGATTTCACAATTTCATCAAAACCATAAATCATCACCAAAGAAGATTTATTCCATACTTTTCACAATCAATTCCATTCAAATAACCAATTTGAAATTAAGCCAATCAATTCTAACAAGAGGAGTTGAGAGTGAAGCCTCCTACCTCAAAGGTTTTGACGAAAACCTTAACAAACGGAGAACGCACAAGAAAACAGGGCCGATTCACCAAAGATCCTCCTTAGATCTATTCTCCCATCACAACCAAGACCAAATCTCGTCATATTTGGCATCCACACACTTAGATCTACCCATAACGGGCGTAGATCTAAGAAACTGAGAGAAGAGGAGAAGTAGATCTAAGTAGATCTAATAAACCATACAAAAACGATCACATACCTCAAGAATCCGGCTTCGATTCGCTAAGAGAAGCCTTCAGATCGCCTCCGGAACGATGAGAGAACCTTCCTTGACCTTAGAAGAACCAAAATCCCGAGTTAGGGCCGCTTAGGAGGAAAAACGAGCCACTTATAGGTAAAAACGCGTGAGATCCGCCTTTATAAGATATCGTTTAAGTGGCCGCAGGGTTAGTTCGTACGGTTTGACAAACCGTGCGCTAACCGTGCGTTAGCTACTGCCTCGGTCACCCTTCTCGCACGGTTTGACCGCATGGTTTGACCGCACGGTTAGACGAACCATGCGCCGCCCGTGCGGAAGCCACTGCCTCCAAGACCAACTACGCACGATTTGGCCGCACGGTTTAGACAAACCGTGTGCCGCCCGTGCGGCTTCCCTTTTTGCCCCAAAACTCATTCCAAGTTCTCCCGACTCTCCCATTCGTCACCCTTAACTTTATAACCATTAAAAGCATCAAGAAAGGGTTACATACCAGAAACCGGGGGTACTATATTCTCCCCACCATTGGTCTTTCCGTCCCCGGAAAGTAGAAAACCTTCAGCCAACTGAAAGAGTTCCGGCCACTGCTCCTTCATTTCCTTTTCACGTTCCCAAGTCTCTCTTCCTGAATCTGACCATGCTGCCATAAAACCCGCACTAGACCGATGCTTTTTCCACGCAAGACTTTCTCTTGCCTATCCACAATCCGTACCGGAATATGTATCAACGAAGCATTCGGCTCTAGGTCAACGTGATCCCATCTGATCACATGGTCAAGATCAGGCTGATACTTTTTCAACTGAGATACATGGAACACATTATGCACCAAACTGAACCGTGGTGGTAATGCCAACCGATATGTCACCTCTCCAACCCGTTCCAGTATCTCAAAAGGGCCAATGTATCTAGGAGATAACTTGCCCTGCTTCCCGAAATGACGATGTCCAAGTCTTGGAGAGATCCTCAAGAAGACATAATCACCCACAACGAATGACAACGGTATTCGACAGTGATCTGCATAAGATTTCTGACAACTCTGAGCCGTCTCCATCCTCTTTCTAATCAACTGGATCTTCTCTGTTGTCTCTTGGACAAGGCTTGGTCCGACTAGTGAAGTTTCACCTGTTTCCACCCAGCATAGTGGAGAACGACAAGGACGCCCATACAATGCTTCAAACGGAGCCATGCGTATCGAGGCTTGATAGCTGTTATTGTATGAGAACTCTACTAAGGGTATATGCTCCTCCCATGAGCCACCAAAATCCATTACACAAGCCCGCAACATGTCTTCCAACGTTTGCATCGTCCGCTCGGATTGCCCATCCGTCTGAGAATGATACGTCGTGCTCATAGTCAACTGAGTCCCAAGGGCGTGCTGTAATGATTTCCAGAAACGAGATGTGAACCTCAGATCTCTATCTGAGACTATAGACACTGGTACACCATGCCTCTTTACCACTTCTCGGATATAGATTTTTTAAAGATCTTCCACCGTATGGGTTTCACGAATAGGGATGAAATGAACCGACTTGGTTAGACGATCCACTATCACCCAAATGATATCGTGTTTCCGAACCGTTCTTGGAAGACCTGTAACAAAATCCATTGCTATCTGATCCCATTTCCACACTGGGATAGGTAAAGATTGTAACATACCAGCTGGTCTCTGATGCTCTGCTTTAACCTGCTACAAAGTTAAGCACCGCGAGACAAACTCGGCCACCTTCCTTTTCACGCCGCTTCACCAAAACTGCACCTTCAACGCCTTATACATCTTCTGTGTACCTGGGTGTACGACCCATCTTGAATGGTGGTAAGCATGAAAGAGTTGTTCCTGACAAACCATAGGTACAACCATCCGATCTCTGAAACACAAAACTGAACCCCCACCAAGTTTCCAGCCATCAATGGTCTCCACACCATTGAGTTTTGAACTTACAACCAGACATTCTGCATCAGATGTTTGTGCTTCTTTGATTATCCTTAACAAATCAGGAACAAGCGTAGCTGAAAAGAAAACTGCAACATCACCTCGGTTTTCATATTCCATATGCATGTCGGCTAAGACCGACATCAACTGCCATTCATCTGAAGCTACTTTCGCTAACTGAGCATATGGCTTTCTACTCAATGCATCCGCCACCGAATTCCCTTTTCCTGGTGTGTACATCAAGTCAAAGTCAAACATCTGGAGATACTCCATCCACCTCCTTTGCCTCAGATTCAAATCTCGCTGTGAGAAAATGTGTTTCAAGCTTTTGTGATCCGTAAACACAGTAAATTTCTCACCAAAGAGATAATGTCTTCATGTTTTCAAAGCATGGACGACTGCAACCAACTCCAAATCATGTGTTGGGGGTAATTTTTCTCATGCACCCTCAACTGCCTTGAGCCATAAGCAACCACATGGTCTCCTTGCATGAGAACACAACCCAACCCTGTTCCTGAAGCATCACAATACACTACATACCCTTATCCTGATTCAGGCAAGATCAAGATGGGTGCTGATGTAAGACGAACCTTCAGTTCTTGGAAAGACTTCTGACATTCTTCTGTCCATTGGAATAGAGCATTCTTCTTTGTCAGAGCTGTCATTGGTGAAGCTAGTCGTGAGAAATCACGCACAAAGCGTCGGTAGTAACCAACCAGACCAAGAAAACAGCGTATCTCGAACACATTCTTCGGTGGTTGCCAAGAGATAACGACTTCTATCTTTTCAGGATCAACTGAAACGCCTTTCTCGGAAATGACATGGCCAAGGAAACGTACTTGTCTTCAAAAATCACACTTTGATAATTTGGCATACAACCGATGATCTCTCAAGATTTGTAACACTGTTTCCAGGTGCTCCTCATGATCAACCCTTGTCTTTGAATACACCAAAATATCATCCACAAACACCACAACAAAAGAATCCAGATATCGCTGAAATATCTGATTCATCAAAGCCATGAAGACCGCTAGTGCATTCGTTAGACCAAAAGGTATGACTACATATTCGTAGTGGCCATATCTACTTCTGAAAGTTGTCTTTGGAATATCCTCCTTCTGAACTTGCAATTGCTGATATCCTGATCGCAAGTCAATCTTGGAGAACCACTGAGCTCCCCTTAATTGATCGAACATGTCATCAATGCGTGAAAGTGAATATCTATTCTTTATCGTAACTTGGTTAAGCTTACGATAATCAACACACAACCGAAGAGTTCCATCTGCCTTTTTCACAAACACTGGTGCTGCCCATGGAGAAGTACTTGGTCGAATGAAACCCTTGCTTTCCAGCCCCTCTTAACTGCACTTTCAATTCCCGTAACTCTGTTGGTGCCATCATATAAGACGGAAAGGAAATATGACTGGTCCCCGGAAGGAGATCAATCGTAAACTCCACTTCCCTTAGAGGTGGTAACCCTGAGAAGTTTTTGGGAAAGACATCTGGAAATTGATCCACCACAGCTGGAAAACTATCTCTCTCGATCTCTTCCATTGATGCCAAAGTCAACGCTGCCAGTTGGTAAGAGATTGTTCCCACCATTTGTGCCAACAAGCTCTTTGCGCCTTGCTTTACCATTCTCTCTCCTCTGAAGAGATGGTCGATGCCGTCTTCAGTCGTGAAACTAACCGTTCTCCTATAACAGTCGATGTGAGCCTTAAACATTGTCAACCAATCCATACCTAGGATTACATCATAGACATCCATGTCCAACATTGAGAAGTCCTATTTTAACTCAGCTCCATCAACAGTTATAGCACATGCTCTATACACAAAGGCTTGACGTTCTCTTTCACCAAGAGGAGTTTTCAGTTTCAAAACAGAAGACATCATTTCCAATTTTAAACATAGCAAGTCAACGGCACGAGAAGCAATGAAGGAATGTGATGCACCAGTATCAAAGAGCACTTGCACAAGGGTAAAGTTCAAAAGAATCGTACCTCTCACCGTAGATGGTCTAGCCTGATCATCGACCATCATCTGCTCAGCTCCATACAATTGCTTCGTCGCTGCACTGCTTTCCTTGTTGGCTTGTTGAAATTGCCCTGGTTGAGGAGTCATGGTATTTCGAGAATCACCATAGCTAGCTCTGTTATGCTGACGAGATTGACTTTGCTGTCCTCTTCCTGTCGAAACATACGATGCTTGCGACGTCTGAGAAGTGTCCCGAGCACCCGACCTAGGAGCACTGCGACACTAGCGCTGAAGATGTCCCATTTTGTTGCAATTATGACATGCTCTAGGTTGCGCTGTACACTCTCGCTTTATGTGGTCAGTCGAACCACATTGAAAGCAACCTGCTTTGCTCTGGGGTCGTGGAGGAAGGTTTACTGATCCCGCCGTCTGGTTCTGATTTCCACTTGCACCATGAAAATAGGTGTCCCTTTTCTGTTTGTTCCCGGCGGCTGAGTTCCCACCGTTTTTCGTAGGTATCATCATTCCTCCTCCTATCGATCCCGAGATATCACGTTTAGCCACAATCGCTCTGTTCACCATCTCCGTATAATTTGTAATACAGAGCACCACAATCTTCGATCGAATCTCTTGCCTTAACCCCGATTCGAAGATGCGTGCCTTCAACGACGCACTTGCCGCAACCTCTGGTGCAAAACGGACTAAGTTCATGAACTTAGCCGCATACTCTGTGACAAAGAGACTCTCTTGCTTCAGGCTGAAGAAGTCCGTCGTTTTTTGGATCTTGAACGTGTGAGGATAGAATTGTTTGTTGAACAATTCCTCAAAATCCTCCCACGTAAGGCCTTCATCCAATTTAGCCTGAACTGCTAAATCCCACCACTGACGTGCAAGATCCTCGAGCATATACGTTGCCAGTTTGACCTTTAGCTCTACTGGTGTGCCGATGAAATCGAAGATACGATTCATCCTACTCAGCCACACCTCCGCCTTCTCGGGTTCAACATCACCCCGAAAGTTTGGTGGATTCTGCTTCATGAACTGGATGGTATGATCCACATGCCTTGGTTCATTCCTCCGGTTCCCCGTTTCCACAGCTTGAAAAGCTTGGACGATACTCTGAACCAGCTCTTGGTTCACACGTGGTTCAGGTGCAACCACATTTTCCGCAACTTCTTCGGGTTGGTTTCGACGACGCCTAACGGGTGTCATTTTCTAAACCAACAACAAACTTCGTCAATCTCACTCTCTAGCAACTGATGGCTTAACATTCAAATTCTATCACATCATCTATCACAACATTGTTTTTCCAAAAACACCCTTTTTCCATGTTCAACCATTTTTGCAAACATTCAACATACTTTTTGAAAATCAACCCATTTTCAAAATACACCCAATACCCTGTTTTCAAAGTCTTTCACTTGAAAACAATTTCTGCATTTTTCAAAAATTGGCACCATGCACAAAATCCTTACTCATTCCTCACAATGAGATATGCAATCCTAGTGGGAAGTCATTCTTCTACAATGCATGTCATGCTCCTCTCATTGGCTAAACCCATGACAATGAGATTTTCAACATTCTAGAAGTGTATCCAAAACACTTACGTACCCAACACCCTGGTAACTTGAAGTTCAACATAAACGGGTTAGCTACGTCCTTTTATGCTATACATTTCAAGTTTCGACAATCCTACTCTTGTCTAAGATTTCGACCCAAGGAATAGGCAAGAATGAATTTCAACTCCAGACCAAGAACACTGATGACTACTTGTTAGGCAGGGACCGAACAAGCTGATACCATTTGTAATGACCCGCCAATTCTCATTGGCTTGAGAGTACAACGAGTCATTACTAGGCCTTAAACGACATCCCCAAGGTGCCAAATGCTGACAATAAATGCCGAAGGGTTTCAAGTACAAGTGGGGGACGATTTACCTTTTAAGAAATAAACCAACCATAACCAAACATTCACTATATGATGCATGAACAAGTGAAAGACCAACAAACAACTTCACTTATATCAAACCGCATCAAAGTACACAACAGCG
Organism: Viscum album; assembly: GCA_963277665.1. NCBI lineage: Eukaryota > Viridiplantae > Streptophyta > Magnoliopsida > Santalales > Viscaceae > Viscum > Viscum album. The sequence goes on along the minus strand of OY728131.1, from coordinate 1,992,776,031 downwards.
AAAGACCAAACTAAACATCAAAGTACACAGCGGATGAACAACTCAAGACTCTCAAAAGACACCACAACTCCACGCTCCACCAGCTCCCAGCTCCACAACATCTCCCAAGCATCACCACAAGCCTCTTGCAGTAAGATGCCTTACCTTTACCTGTGTCCCGGAATACGACATTTGCAAAAGCACCAAAGTGCCAAAGCAGGGGTGAGTATAAAACTCAGTAGGTTTTCCCCAATGACTTCTCTACTCACGCCACTAGGATAGAAGAGTTAGTCACATTTATATAAAACAGTTTATATAAAACATTTTCTCAAAAGCAGTTTATAACTAAATATAAACAAGTTTCCAAAACCATTCATAACTGTTGAAGTCTGCATCCCACATCGGACTTGAGGTCCGGTGTGGTCTTTACTATTTGTTATAAAAGCACCCCAAGGGCTCCTTTAGAGAGAATATCTTGGGGGTTCGGGTCTCTCCTATTTTATCATTCTACATGGTATCAGAGGGAAATTAACCTCGAACCCTCTCATTTTTATCCCCCCTATCTAGGGTTTCTCATTATCTTCTCCCCCGTGGGGGGCGGCGACCCCCATGTAGGGCTAGGTTTATCTTCTGTCGTCGCCCCTCCGGGCTCGTTTCTTCGGCGGATCTCCCCTGTCGGCGCCTGCTTTCCCGGCAGCCCTCCCCGCTGCGCGCGCTCCGACCTTTTCATCCCGTCGCGATCCCGACGACCTCTCAGTCCCGGCGATCTCCTCTGGCGCTGCTCCCTCCGGAGTCGTTTTCCAGCCGGCCTTCATGTTCTGTCTGGCGGAACCCTCTCTCACGGCGCCTCCTTCCTTGCGGCTCTTTTCGGCAGCCCGCCTCCTGCGGCTTTTACCGGATCCCTGCGCGACTCCCGGCTACTGCAGCGCCATCGCCAGCGCCCGCGTCGTCCCTTCGGCGTCTCGCCCTCCTCCGCTGTCCACTGCGACTCGCGGCTCCAGTCTGTGCACCTTCGTCGGGACGAAACCAGGCGATCCCCGTCTCCCGCTCGCAATCCAGCGCGGAATCCCGGCGACGGAAGCCCTCGCCCCTCCCGCGCGACGGAAGCCCTCGCCCCTCCCGCGCGACGGTCCTCCTGTGGTGCTCTTTCCCCTCCCGATCCTGGCGACTCCTTCCCTGCGCGCTCCATCCCCGCCGCAACTTCCTTCCCGGCGCCGCGTCCTTCCTGCGCATCGCCTCCTGTGCGGACATCCAGCCCCGCCTCCCTATTCTGCCGGCCTCTCCCCCTTCCAGCGCCTCCGACAGCCGTCCTCTATTCCTGCGGGCTCCTCCAGCAGCCGACCTCCAGCCCTGTCGGCCTCCCGTACCGGACCGCTACTCCTCCTGTGCGAGACTTCCGACAGACCAGGTTCCCCGTCCGCTGCTCTCCCTCCTTGCCGGCCTCCTCCTGCAAGGCAGCCCTCCCTCCGACCGGATTCATCCGCTCCCTTTCGGTACCTCCTGCGGAATCCCCGCCTCGCCGGCATCTCCTGACATCTTTTTGGCAGCCGCATCTCTGTTCGCCGGCCTCCTCCTGCGGATTTCCCGGCGCTTCGACGACCGACACCGCCATTGCAGATTTCCCGGCGCTTCGACGACCGGCACCGACATTGCGGATTTCTCGGCACTTTGACGGGCCGACCCTCCCGAGCGGATTCCTCGGCGCTTTGACGATCGGCCCGACATTACGGATTTCCTGGCGCTCTGACGACTGTCTCGTAGTGCGGATTTCCCGACGCTCTGACGACCGATCCGCCAGTGTGAATTTCCCGGCGCTCTGTCGTCCGACCCCGCACTTTTTCGGCTTTTACACACCGTGGCGCAGCAGCTCGACCACCTAGGATCTGGGCCCGTTGGCGCCGTCAGTTCCCGCAACACTTCTGCGGAATCCCCGCCTCCCGTCGTCGGCCTCGCAAGTGCGGTTTTTCCGGTGCTAGTGTGGATTTCCCGGCGTTTCATCGACCGACCCCACTAGTGCGACATTCCTGACGCTCCATCAACCGGTCGGTCTAAGTGGTTTCTTCTGCTGCGCCCGCGACATCATCCATCCATCATCGTGAGGGGGAGCAACAGCCTTTGCAACTTTCTTTTTTATTTCATCATGTTTTGTCATCAAGCTGGGTATATCCAGCTTGAGGGGGAGTGTTTGCAGTCTGTTGATTGCTTTGTCTTCATTTGTTTGGCTTGTTTTTTCTTTATGTGTCCAAGCTAGGTTCACCTAGCTTGAGGGGGAGTGTTGAAGTTTGCATCCCACATCGGACTTGAGGTCCGGTGTGGTCTTTACTATTTGCTATAAAAGCACCCTAAGGGCTCCTTTAGAGAGAATATCTTGGAGGTTCGGGTCTCTCCTATTTTATCATTCTATAATAACCAAAGGCATTCCAAGAGCAATTGAAACCAATTTTCCAACAAGTTATTTTTCCAGGAAAATAACCAAACAAGCTTAAGAACCATTTCACAAACATTCCTTTTTGGCATACCCAACCATTTCACAATCCGTGAAATCAACCATTCATGCTTCGTTATGACAGTTCCATACTCATGAGCGGTTTCTCGTCGATCTACCAAGTCGTCAAAAGGTAATTGTTTCCCATGTGCCATTACACCTTTGGCACCGAGCACAATGTCATATTTCAACCAAGGCTCGTACTTAAAAGTCCCATGTGCCATTAAACGTTTGGCACCGGGCACAAGTTCCTATTTCAACCAAGCCTCATGCAACATGAACACACACCACACATTCACAACAATCATGCCAAAACCATCCTTTCAATAAAACATCATTTATTGAAAACTATTTCCATCAAAACCAAGTGTGTTCAACCAATTCAAACCATTCCAATAAAACCGTACTTTTATTGAAAACCAAAGAGTAAACCAATTTCATCAAGCCATTTCAATAAAACACTCCTTTTTATTGAAAACCCATCTTTCATCAAACCATTTACCATTCCAACAAATCCATAATTTAAAATCAACATTTTAAATTCAAGAAGCCAAATCACTTTGCACAACAATTCACTAAGATTTCACAATTTCATCAAAACCATAAATCATCACCAAGGAAGATTTATTTCATGCTTTTCACAATCAATTCCATTCAAATAATCAATTTGAAACTAAGCCAATCAATTCTAACAAGAGGAGTCGAGAGTGAAGCCTCCTACCTCAAAGGTTTTGACGAAAACCGTAACAAACGGAGAACGCACAAGAAAACCGGGTCGATTCACCAAGGATCCTCCTTAGATCTCTTCTCCTAACACAACCAAGACCAAATCTCGTCATATTTGGCATTCACACACTTAGATCTACCCATAACAGGCGTAGATCTAAGAAACTGAGAGAAGAGGAGAAGTAGATCTAAGTAGATCTAATAAACCATACAAGAACGATCACATACCTCAAGAATGCAGCTTCGATTCGCCAAGAGAAGCCTTTGGATCGCCTCCGGAACGATGGGAGAACTCTCCTTGACCTTAGGAGAACCAAAATCCCGAGTTAGGGCCGCTTAGGAGGAAAAACGAGCCACTTACCCTTCTCGCACGGTTTGACTGCACGGTTAGACAAACCGTGCGCCGTCCGTGCGGAAGCCACTGCCTCCAAGACCAACTACGCACGGTTTGGCCGCACGGTTTAGACAAACCGTGCGCCGCCCATGCGACTTCCCTTTTTGCCCCAAAACTCATTCCAGGTTCTCCCCACTCTCCCATTCGTCACCCTTAACTTTATACCCATTAAAAGCATCAAGAAATGGTTACATACCAGAGACCGGGGGTACTACACCTCCCCGGAGCTCTGTTGCGGAATTGTAGGGAGATGCAACGACAGAAACGAGAAAATGAAAGAAAGAAAGCAACAAGGACACAACGATTTACGTGGTTCGGGAATAATTCCTATGTCCACAGGAGAGGCAGAATTTCACTATTCGGGAGCACAAAATTACAGAGGATTTTCAGTAGTAACCCTAGCCCGAAAATGGGCTATAAAACAATGGAGAAGACGATCATTGTTCGAAAAGTGAGTCCGCGTTGTTACAGTGAACGACGACCAGCTTTGTCAAAAGCGTTACAGTAACTGCCGGCTGGAAGTCAAAAGTGCTACAGTGAAGTTGATTTCGAAGTCCGCACCGCTACAGTGCTTGTCGGTGTCGGTCGGTCAGCTCTACTACAGTGTCAGCATTGCTAAAGTGCCAAAAAAAATTGGGTCAGGGGCCTTCGGCCCCCGGACCCCCGGAGCAGGGGCGCGTTGCCCCCTGCAACCCCCAACGAGCTCACCGCGGAGCTCGACCCGCGCCACTTGCGGGCCACAAGCATTCGGCTCAACCGAATCGGGCTACACCAATCCAACAAACTCGCCTTGACTCTCTCACTACCAAGCTGGGGTATTCATAGCATCCATGGCCCAGCTTGAGGGGGAGTATGAGATGGTCTTTGTGTCATGTCATTTTTTCTTTGTAGGACTCAATCCAATCTGGGCATGTTTAGCTTGAGGGGGAGTGTTGAACCCCATTTCAGTTTAATGGGTATTTCCGAGTCCCACATTGGTCTTTCCCTCCGTGTAATTATTTTTACTCATCTATAAAAGAATGTCTCCGCCTCACATTGAGGTAAGGAGAATTCACCATCAACAATAAGAAACAAGTACCGAGAAAGGAAATAAGTACAAAGATATATTTTTTTTTTACTATTGCCAAGGTATTTCTAAGAAAAGGTCGTGTGTTTTTAAATCAAGCGCCACAGATTTCATGGAAGAGCTATTGTATGTTTAAAAGAGAAGTGTTTTGCATGCATTTAAAGAGATCTTTTTAAGTGAAAAGATATATATTGAGAAGAACAAAAGCGCCCGCACAATTCTAAGAACTCTCATTCTCTCTGGAAGCTCCCGTGTGTTGCTCTGTTTTACACAAGAAGAAGAAGCTTCACAATCTACAACTGTGCAATCTAGATCATCTTTGATGTGTTCAAAAGATTCTCCTCGAGCTGTTATCTTTTCTTATCATTTCTCCTAGAGATTTATTCTTTCTATTAGTTGTATTTTACATCTGTGAGCTGCATTTGTAAACACGATGTTTATTATCTCTTTCGTTGTAAAAGGTTCTTGGTAAAAGAACCCGAAGGTTGTTGTTTGTAAAGCCTTGATGGAGCCCGGTTGAAAGCTCTTGTGCTATTGTAACATACATCGACTTCTTGCACTCAGTCGTGCAGTCCTCGACAAAAGGACTGAGAGTCCTCGACAAAAGGACTGACAATCCCCGGCAAAAGGACTGACGGTCCTCGACAAAAGGAATTGGTTGTCTATAGACCTCCAAGGCCTGTCCCTCCTGTTCCTGTTGTTGCACCCGAACCTACTGCTGTTCCTGCTGCAATTGCTCCAGTTCCTCAACTTTCTGTCAGTTTTGTTCAAGAAGTGGTTAAAAGTTTACTAAAGCAAGTGAGCAGTATGGATAGAAAACTGTAATCCTTGAATGGAAGGGTGATCAGTATACAAGGAACTGTTGACCGAACCTTGGAGAAGTTAGTTTCAGAATTTTCAGCTGCTTTGATCAGTCTTAAGGCTGCTCCAGTCTCTGATGCCCCTCAGAGCTTCACCTCCGGCCAACTTGCATCGTTTAAAGGAACGTTGAGCAGTGGCTTAACAACTGTTACTAAGATGCATCCATAAACATCTGTGAGTATTCTTGAGTTTTGTAAGGCAGATATCATCCAAATGATAGATATGTGTGCAGATGCCTTGTATTTTCTCAGAGCTAGGACTTTTGGCCTGGCTCCTCGAGACACCTATAGTGGCTCTAGACAGAAAATAGATGTTACTTTTGATATCTCCAAAATCCATAAGAAAGAGCAAGCTAAAGTTTGATGCTGCTCTAGCTATCGAGCGTTCTAAGGAAGAAACCCAACCTCATCCTCTGCACCCCTAAAGAAAATACCTTTTGTGGCTGCTAGCACTTATTGTAACGTCCCCGACCCAGAAGCCACTATAATCAGTGCCCCGAGCCGGGTTGTCACATGACCTCAGGTGCGCCTCTCCATACGCCAGAGGATGCCGACTAGCTTCAGATCTAAAGAGAAACATGGGGAGACTATACCCGCTTATTAGGGTGAAGCCACAACAGAAGTAACGTCAATAGATAAAATAAACAATAGGAACAATAAATGGAGAACATATGACAAAAACCAATGAGTAACCAAGGACACATGCTATAACAAAATCTAGTGAATACACTACATGACAGACAACCATACAATATAAACCAAGACCAAAACTATCAAGACTCTGAACCCGGACCCGAGTCCCAACCCGGTCCTGTCCTCCCATGCTCTAACCCGTCATCCCATGCACAACCAAACACCAGGTTCCTATCCTGAACCTGTACCTGAAAACAAGTAGCATTTGCTCGAGTATCCAAGTGCCATGGTGGCCTGAGCAGGGTGTGAGTACAACTCAGTAGGCCGCCACCAACGGTGTCTGAAGCAATAACCAGTCTGCACATAAGTGTATGCAGACAACAAATGCAATAAATAAAAAAAGCAACAAGGAAACCATTTAAGTAATTAACTAATACCCATTTCATTCATTAAATTCTCTTGCCTCTGATCAACACGACTAACTCAAGTCACACTGGGAATCTAAGCCAAGGCACAAGGGGTTACACACACTTTTAACCACAAGGGGTGTTTACTAAACACGACTATCCCATACCATTTAGTTAACAATATTCACTTGATCATTCTTGTTAAACCCAGTTTTATTATAATGGGTATTTCCGAGTCCCACATCGGAATACACCACCGTGTGATCTTTTTTACTCATCTATAAAAGAATGTCCCCATCTCACATTGAGGTAAGGGGGAATTCGCATTCTACATGGTATCAGAGGAGGTTCTGTAAACCCTACCCCTTCCTATCTATTTTTTTTCTTCCTCAACATTTTTCCAGCCTCGCTTCCTGCGGCTCTCTCGGCGCCCAACCCCCTCCTTCCCTGGCCCGTCACCCCTGCTACACACGACTGCCTCCCGGCGGCCCTCCCTCCCTCTGTGCGATCGGCCCCGCCCTCCCGATCTGCCCCGCCCTCCGCGTGACGGCCCGCCCCCTCGGCACTCCTGGTTTCCGCCTCCTTCGCGTGGCGTCCCAGCCCGCCTCTCTCTAGGCGACACCCTCCGCTCCGCCGCCTCCTGCGGCGTCCCAGCCCGCCTTCACCGCGGTTCCCGGCCACCGCCCCTCCCACAACGATCTCTCGACCTCGCCCTACGCGCGACTTTCCGGCGACACTCGACATCGCCCTCTCGGGACGATCTCTCGGCCTCACCCACTCGTCGACCTCCCGATCGAAGCGGCCATTCGTCGCCCCTGCTGCGCACAGTGTCGTCTTGACCGATCGAGACCCACCCTCCCGAGGCCCTCCCTCTACGCGTCCTGGCCGCGACCCTCCTTTCCGATCGTCGTGATGCGACCAACCTCTACCTCTCCTGCGACACGTCCCGACTTGCTTCCATAGCAGACGACTGGCACCGCTCTTTAGGCGAACCCCTCCCGCGACACTCTCCCGGTCCCGACGCAGTCTCCCGGAGGGCGCAAAAGGCAGTACTCCGACAAGTCCGCCACACGACACCGCCCCTTCGCCACTGTCTCCGACACGGTTCCACCACCCTCCCACCCCGAACGTCCCGACATCCCGACCTTGACTTCCTCGGCGCTCTCCGGCCCGCGTCCGATGATGCATCTCAACCTTTCCCTCCTCGGCACTCCCAGCCTACCTCCCGTGGTCTCCTGGACCCTGCCTCCCTCGCGGTTTCCCAACCCGCCTTTTGGGGCAACGTCCCGACCTTCCCACACGGCAGCCCCACGCTTAATCTGTGCGTCTGTGCGTCCGCTTGAGCAGCTGTCCCATGCTCCTTCATCAGCTCTCCCACAAGACGACCCCCCTTCATCCAGTACCCGTTACAGAACGACGCTCTCGACGGAGGAGGTTGCCTTGATACAATCTTATCAGGCTGCTGTGTCATCATCTTCTTCTCCGACCCCCATTGCTCAGACTGACAGCTCTACAGCTGTATCTCATCGATTGACAACTTAGATGCTTGACTTTGGTGCGTCGAAACATCTCACAGGGGACTCCGGTATGTTTACTACCTATTATCCGTACACTGGTGCCTCTACAATTACTGTTGCTAATGACTCACCAATCCCCATTACCGGATTTGACACATGCCCCTTGACACCGTCTATTCACCTGGCTTTGGTCGCTCATGTTCCCTACAGTTCATTTAATCTTATCTCCGTGAGCAAACTGTTGGATTGGTGTAGCCTGATCCGGTTGGGCCGAATGCTTGTAGCCCGCAACTGTAGCAATGATGACCACTGTAGTGGAGCTGACCGATCGACACCGACATGCACTGTAGCAGTGCGGACTTCGGGGTCAACTGGACTGTAGCACTTTTGACTTCCAGTCGGTAGCTACTGTAACGCTTTTGACAAAGCTGGCCGCCGTTCACTGTAGCGACGCGGACTCACCTTTTTTGAACAGTGATCGTCTTCTCCATTGTTTTATAGCCCATTTTCGGGCTAGGGTTACTACTGAAAAATCCTCTGTAATTTTGTGCTCCCGAATAGTGAAATTCTGCCTCTCCCGTTGACGTATGGATTATTCCCGAACCACGTAAATCGTTGTGTCCTTGTTGCTTTCTTTCTTTCATTTTCTCGTTTCTGTCGTTGCATCTCCCGACGATTCCGCAGCACAAACTCACCAGAGACTTAAATTGTGTTGCCACTTTTACTTCCTCTGGTGTTGTTTTTCAGGAGCGGACGACGAATCGGGAAATTGGTCGAGGTCATCTTCGGAATGGGGTTTACATGTTCGATACCCCACCATCACTTATTTGCTTATCCACCTTAGCTCGTGCGCTTGACCTACATTCTCGCCTTGGTCATTTATTGGATTCCGTTCTACATAAGTTTTGCCCCCAATTTAGTTCTCAACCTTCCACTGTGAATCCTGCAAGTTTGCTAAACATAATCGGGTGACGTATGTTGCTCGACTGGAACCGCGTGCAGCGAATCCTTTCAACCTTGTTCATTCCGATGTATGGGGTCCTTGCAGGGTTCCTAGCCAGTCCGGGTACAGTTATTGTATATCTTTTATTGACGACTACTCGCACATGACATGACTTTACCTTCTTTGTGATCAGTCTGAAGTTTTTTCTACTTTTCAGAGCTTTTATAATGAAGTTCATACTCAATTCTCCACCTCCTTTAAATGTCTCCCCTCCGACAATGGACAGAAATATCTATCCACTTCCTTTCAGCAGTTTCTCAAGGATGAAGACATCATTAATCATACATCCTGCCCCGATACACCTCAGAAAAATGGAGTGGCCGAGCGAAAACATCGCCATATTCTGGAGACTGCTGAAGGTCCCTCTCCGTCCGATGCCATCCTGACTGCTACCTACCTCCTAAACCGACTCCCCTCTTTTATCCTTCAGGGGGAGACTCCTTTTCAGACTATGTTATCCTCTCTCCCTCCTCACTCACTTCTACTCCGTGCGTTTGGGTGTCTGTGTTATGTTCGGGACACTCGCCCCAACCTCTCCAAACTTTCTTTCAAATCCCTTCGTTGCATTTTCCTCGGATATTCCCGCACTCAGCGTGGATACTGGTGTTTCTCTCCCGACTTACAGCGATATATCATCTCTGCTAATGCGTCGTTTGTTGAGAGTTCTCCTTTCACTCTACCCTATCCCCATCCAGACACCACCATTGATGATTGTCTTTCACTCATCATCCATCCATCTTCGATGCCCCACTCTGATGGTCACCGGTTTGAAATTGTCTACTCCTACCGCCCATCGACTGTATCCCTCGTCCAGACCAAGTACACTATCATCTCAGACTTGTCCGATGTTCCTGCTTCAGCTTCAGATGACTTGCCCATTGCTTTATGAAAATGTACTCATTCCTGTCAGGATACTCCTCTGTACACATCCTCATATAGGGGTCTTTCCGCTCTGGAGACGATATCTATTCCCCACACGGCTGACGACACCAAATCTCACCCCGGTTGGCTACAAGCGATGCAGGATGAACTGCAGGCTCTGGATGACAACCATACTTGGGATCTGGTTCCCCTTCCAGAAAGCAAACAGGCGGTCGACAACAAATGAATTTATACGGTCCGTCTCAATTCCGATGACACTCTCCATCGCCTCAAAGCCCGACTTCTGGCGAAAGGCTTTGCTCAGACATATGACATCGAATATTTTGAGACCTTCTCTCCAGTTGCCAAGACGACATCAGTCCGATTATCCATCTCTATGGCTGCTCATCATCACTGACCGCTTCATCAACAGGATGTCGAAAATGTCTTTCTTCATGTTTTTTTTGAAGAAGAGGTATATCTGCAGCAACCCCCTGGATTTCGTGCCTCAGGAGCCGACTCCCATGCCTGTTGACTTCATCTCTTTCTATATGGTCTCAAGTAGTCTCCTCGTGCTTGGTTTGACCGCTTCAGCATCGTTGTCACCGCATTTGAGCTCTCTCGCAGTATGAAGGACCACACCGTTTTCTACCGTTCGACGTCCAACGACTGCATCCTGTTGGTGGTATATGTTGATGATATCATCATCACTGGGAGCGACTCCACTGGAATCACCCAACTCAAGGGGTATCTTCACCATCACTTTCACACCAAAGATCTCAGTCCTCTCACATACTTACTTGGCATCGAGGTCTCCCGTTCTACGAACACCATCTTTCTCTGCCAATGAAAATATGCCATGGATATCTTGCAGGATGCGAGTTTGAGTTAGACAACTGCCGTTGACACTCCTCTTGAGCCTGGGGAACGTTCTCTCTATGACGACACAACATCCTTTTCTCACCCAGAGAACTACTGTCGTCTTGTGGTCAAACTCAATTACCTCACCATGACACGACTGGACATTGCCAGCGCTGTTGGCAAAGTGAGCCAATTCATGGAGCATCCGACCAATTCTCAGTGGAATGTTGTCCTTCGCATTGCCAAATACATCAAGAAAGATCCTGCTTGTGGTCTTTGGTACTCACATCACGCTCATCTGAATGTTGAGGCTTTCTGTGATGTCGACTATGTTGGTTGCCTTGCTACCCGAAAGTCTACTTTTGAGTTTGCCGTTTTCCTGGCAGGTAACCTTATCTATTGGTGCAGCAAGAAGCAGACTGTCGTCTCTAGATCTAGTGCGAAGTATGAATACCGTGCTATGACCACAGTCATTACTTAGATACTTTGGCTTCGTCATCTCCTCCATGAGTTTGGCTTCCCACCACTTAAATCACGTGTGACAATCAGACAACTACGAAGATTGCTTCTAATCCTGTCTTTCATGAACGAACGAAGCATATTGAGGTGGACTGCCACTTTCTTCGCCATCACCTCGAGCGGAACCATATTGGTTTCGACCACATTCCGACGACAGATCAGCTTGCTGACATCTTCACCAAAGGCCTCCCGAGAGCTCGTCCGGACCCTCTTAGTACCAAGCTGGGTATCCACAATGTTAAACCCTCTTTTATTATTTTGGGTATTTCCGAGTCCCACATCGGAATACTCCTGTATGTATTCCTCTTTCCCAATCTATAAAAAAAGGCTTCCGCCTTACCTTGAGGTAAGGCAGTTTCCCATTCTACATGATATCAAAGGGAAAATCCCATTAGATATTTTTTTTCTCCTCCCGGCTCTGCCCTACGGGGCACCCCCCCTTCCCGGGTTTGCTCTACGCGGCCACCCCCCTTCTCCCGGCTCTGCCCTACGCGCCTCCCAGCTCCCGTCTTCCAGCGGACTCCCGCTGCGGTTCTCTCTAGTCGCGACCCCGCCCCTCTTGCAACCTCCAGACCCGCCCCCTCTTCCGGTGATTCCCGTCGCAGCCCTACCCCGTTCTCTGTGCGGCCAACCGGTGCGAAACCGATCCGTCAGAACTCTCGTCGGTCCTCACCCAACGGAACGACGCCTCCCGATCCGACGCCACCGCCCGACCAGCCGCCTTTCCCGGAGCTTCTCGGTCCGGAAGTCATCCGGCCCCGACCTCCAGCGGCTTCCCGGCGACACCCGGCTCCCGCCCGGTGCGGCTCCCGACTCCCGCGACCCCGCTGCCTGACGCGCCTCCTATCGCCCTCCTGTGCTCAGCCCCGCCTCCCGTGGCTGCCCACCCACGCAGCCGCAGCACCACGCCCGCGCCTCTTGTGGCCGGCCTCGTGTCCACCAGTTCGGCGCTACCCAGCCTGCCTCCCTGCGCTCTCAACACCACTTCCGACTCACGACACCCTTCGTCGGCCTCCCACTCTGGCCGCCGTCGCCCACATTGTCCCGACAATCACAACGCCCTCCATCTGAAGACTGAACGCCTCTCCCGGCACCTTTCGGTTCCTACGTCGGCTCCCGACTCGCGACAGCCTCCAGCGATGCATCCCAACCCTTCCTGACTAGCACCACGCTTCATCCGTGCATCTGTATGCCCACCTGAGACGCCATTCCTTGCTTTTTCATCGGCTTTGCCGCACATCCATTCCCCTTCATCCAGCACCCGTTACAAAACGACACTCTCGGTAGAAGAAATTGCCTGGATACAATCTTATCGGGCGACTATGCCACCGTCCTCTTCTCCAGCTCCCATTGCTCAGACTGACAGCTCTACCGCATGTGTATCTCAACAACCCACAACATGGATGCTAGACTCTGGTGCATCAGAACATCTCACAGGGGACTCTGGTATGTTCACTACTTATCATCCGTACACCGGTGCCTCTACAATTACAATTGCAAAAGGATCAACAATCCTCATAATCGGATTTGGCACATGCCACTTGACCCCGTCTATTCGCCTGGATTCGGTTGCTCATATTCCTCAAAGTCCCTTTAATCTTCTCTCAATCAGCAAACTCACCAAAGATTTAAATTGTGTCACTACTTTTACTTCTTCTAGTGTTGTTTTTCAGGAGCAGACGGCGAATTGGGAGCTTGGTCGAGGTCATCTTCGAAATGGGGTGTACATGTTCGATACCCCACCATATCTCGCTTGCTCATCTACCTCGGCTCGTGCTCTTGACCTACATTCCCGTCTTGGTCATCCATTGGCTTCCATCCTCCATAAAGTTCCCACCTATCTTTCCATTGTGAATCCTGCAATTTTGCTAAACATCATCGGGTAACATATTCTCCTCGACAGGAACCGCGTGTAATGAATCCTTTTGATCTTGTTCATACCGATGTATGGGGTCCTTGCAGGGTTTCGAGCCAGTCCGGGTACAACTATTATATCACCTTTATTGATGACTACTCCCGCATGACATGACTTTACACGCTTCATGATCGGTCTAAACTATTTCCGACCTTTCAGACCTTTTACAATGAAATTCATACTCAATTCTCCACCTCCATCAAATGTGTTTGCTCCGACAATGAATGAGAATATTTATCTACTTTCTTTCAGCAGTTTTTCAAGGATCACGACATCATTCATCAGACATCCTGTCCTGATACACCTCAGTAGAATGGAGTGGCGGAGCGGAAACATCGTCATATTCTGGAAACTGCTCATGCCCTCCTATTCCACATGCAGGTGCTACTCTGCTTTTGGACCGATGCCATCCTAACTACAACCTACCTTCTAAACCGACTCCCTTCTTCTATCCTTCAGGGGGAGACTCCTTTTCAAACTCTGTTCTCTCTCCCTCCTCACTCACTTCCACTCTGTGTATTTGGATGTCTCTGTTATGTCCGTGACACTCGTCCCAGCCTCTCCAAACTCTCTCCCAAATCTCTTCGCTGCATCTTCCTCAGATATTCACGCACTCAACGCGGATACCGGTGCTTCTCTTCAGACCTACGACGTTATATCACCTCTGCTGACGTCTCATTTGTTGAGAGTTCTCCATTCTCACTTCCCTCTCCCCATCCAGATACTGACATCGATGATTGTCTTCCACTCATCATCCATCCTCCTCTGGTGCTGCTTCCTGCTACTCATCGGTTTGGTACGGTCTACTCCCGTCGCCCATTGACTGTGCCCCCCATCCAGGCTGAGGAGACCATTGTCCCAACTTCGTCTGATGCTCCTGCACCGCCACCGAACAACCTACCCATTGCACTACGGAAAGGTACTCGTTCTTGCCATAACAATTCTCTATTTACAGCTTCATACAGTGGTCTGTCAGCTCTGGAGACGATATCTATTTCCCGCACAGTTGGCGAGGCCAAATCTCATTCAGGGTGGTTGCACGTGATGAAAGATGAATTGCAGGCTCTGGAGGACAATCATACTTGGGATCTGGTTCCCGTCCCTGTCGGTAAACAGGCGATCGACAACAAATGGATTTACACAGTCCGTCTGAATGTCGATGGCACTCTCCATCGACTGGCCAAGGGCTTTGCTCAGACGTATGGTGTCGATTATTTTGCCACCTTCTCTCCAGTTGCCAAGATGACATCCGTTCGATTATCCATCTCTTTGGCCGCTCATCTTCATCAACTGGACGTCAAGAATGACTTCATCCATGGATTTCTTGAGGAAGAAGTTTATCTGCAGCAGCCCCTCGACTTTTGCGCCTCCGGCTACGGGTCCCAAGTCTGTCGACTACGCCGCTCTCTATACGGCCTCAAGCAGTCTCCTCGTGTTTGGTTTGGTTGATTCAGCACTGTCGTCGTCGACTTTGGGCTCTCCCGCAGTATGAAGGATCACACTATGTTCTACAGAACGACATCCACCGACTGCATCCTATTGGTCGTGTATGTGGATGATATCATCATCATCGGGAGTGACTCTGCTGGTATCGCCCACCTCAAGGGACATCTTCACCAGCACTTCCACACCAAAGATTTCGGCCTTCTCACATACTTTCTTGGTATCGAGGTCTCCCGTTCTCCGGACACAATATTCCTTTGCCAACGAAAATATGCTTTGGATATTCTACAGGATGCTGGGATGACATAGGCCACCGCCGTTGACACTCCTCTTGAGCCTGGGGAACAGTCTCTCTATGACTCATCAAAACCATATTCACATCCAGAGCGGTATTGTCGACTGGTGGGCAAACTCAACTATCTCACCATGACTCGTCCCAACATTGCCTGCGCTGTTGGCAAAGTGAGCCAATTCATGGCGCATCCGACCACCTCTCAGTGGGATGTTGTACTCTGCATCGCCAAATACATCAAGCGAGACCTTGCCCGTGGTCTTCGCTACTCTCACCACGCTCATCAGAATATTGAAGCCTTCTGTGATGCTGACTATGCTGGTTGCCTTGCTACCTGGAAATCTACTTTTGGGTTTGCCGTGTTCTTCGTAGGCAATCTCATCTCTTGGCGCAGCAAGAAACAGACTGTCGTCTCCCGATCCAGTGCGGAGTCTGAGTACCGTGCCATAGCCACCGTCACTACGAAGATCTTTTGGCTTCGACAACTCCTTCAAGAGTTTGGCTTTCCTCAGCAGACATCTGCTCACATTTGGTGTGACAATCAGACAACCACCAAGATTGCTTCAAATCCCGTCTTCCATGAACGCACGAAGCATATTGAGGTAGACTGACACTTTCTTCGACACCACCTGGAGCAAAATCATGTCAGCTTTAGCCACATCCCGACGGCGGGCCAACTTGCTGACATCTTCACCAAAGGTCTCCCAGGGGCTTGCCTGACCTCGCTCAGTTCCAAGTTGGGCATCCACAGTATTTGTGACCCAGCTTGAGGGGGAGTGTGTCTGGTTTTGTCTGCTGTCATCTTTCTTTTTGTGGGACTCATGGTCCAAACTGGGCATGTCCAGCTTGAGGGGGAGTGTTAAACCCTCTTTTATTATTTTGGGTATTTTCGAGTCCCACATCGAAATACTCCTGTATGTATTCTTCTTTCTCAATCTATAAAAGATGGCCTCCGCCTCACCTTGAGGTAAGGCGGTTTCCTATTCTACACACAACATCAACGACCCAGCTTGAGGGAGAGTGTGCGTGTATGGTCTTGTTCGCTGTCGTCTTTCTTTTTGCGGGACTCTTGGTCCAAGCTGAGCATGTTCAGTTTGAGGGGGAGTGTTAAACCCAGTTTTATTATAATGAGTATTTCCGAGTCCCACATCGGAATACACCACCGTGTAATCCTTTTTACTCATTTATAAAAAAATGTCCCCACCTCAATTGCGGTAAGGGGGAATTCACATTCTACAATTCTCCTCAATTGCCCCATGGGTTAGGCATTTACATCATTTACACTGGCTTAAGCTGGTCAATTACCATGCATAAGAGATTATGTCAAGTTCCCAATCTCACTAGGGATAAATATATCATAAACAAATATATCACACTTACCTTAGAGCATCAGTTCATGTAGTCTATCATACTTACCTTGGAGCCTCAGTCCAAGTAGTCTCATCCAATGCATCCGTTAGGGGCATAGAGCCTCAGTTCGACTCCCTAACTAACCTGTGCATTCTAGAGGCGGGGTTTAGAGCCTCAGTCTAACCCGACCCGTGGGCGTAGAACCTCAAGTCAAAACCCCACATACCACCAAGCCAATGTGTACATGCTTCTTTAACCATTGACCACATATACCATTTCACAACCATAATCAAACAATAACATAACCCGTGAACACGTTACCATTTGAAAATCATTTCTCATTAACCCATTAACATTATTCCAAACGCTCCTTCATGCCATGTTGTCAATTGAACGCAATCAACATTAATCTCATTTACAAACCATTTCGCATTTACCAACACAAACCATAACGATTTAACACATATATCATTATGCCTAAAACCCCCTTATATAATGTCATCAACTATGCACATTCATCATTTAGTTCATATCAAAGCCATGTTAACATGCCAACATAATTGTCATGGGTCCTATCTCACTAGCCCGTAGATCAATTCAATGACTATGGTCCCAACGGGCCTTTAAAACCACATCATGGTATAAAATACAATTCAAAGTACTTATTTGAAATCATCTTGAAGCCACCCTTTAAAACATCGGTCTTCCTCCTTGAAAACTAAAACATGCCCGAAGACTTTCTTTTCCATTTCAACCATCCAAAACGACCGTTAAACCATTTTCTCAAAAAAGGAACCTTGTCCCCATTTCAAACACTATTTGAAATCTCTTAGAAACCCCCTTTTTGAATCACTTTGAGGTCAACACCTCCTTTCAAAACATTTCTCATTTTCAAACATCATTTTCCATCAATAAATCTAAAATCGGGTCAAAGCCCCAAACATACCTTCAAAACCATTTCAAAACCTTTTAATCATTTACAAAAGCCAACTTATAACTTGTCTCAGTCAACCCATTTACTCTACCCACATACCAATTACATTTTTACTACCCATTCGCTCTCATGATACCTCTATCTTATTGTTTACCCATTTTATTCACCATTTACAAGGATCTGGCTTACCCCATGGGTAACCCTAGGTTCGGTCTCACTCACCTATGGACCCAACGGGATCCGTGAAGGGTTTCACACCTCAATCTAAGGCCCAAATCACATTCCACATCCAAAGATAAAGAAACGCAACTAGGCAACACATCGGCACAACCACATACACATATAGAAAATCGAGACTATGGGCAAAAGCTTGAAGACCACCTACCTCATGCTCAAAGGTGGTTACTAGCCCAAATGCATCCCTTGATTTGAACTCAAACACCCTTTAAAGCCCTAACTTTGAATTTCCTAGAAAAGTGAAGGTTTTAGGGCTTCGGAGGGAGAGAAGAGATTCTACCAACCCTAATTCAGAAAATAGAGCAAAGAGGAGTGTTAGACTCACCCGGATCTTCGATTCGCACCCAAATGCACTCCAAATGCCTAAGAATCGAAGAAGAATCACCCATGGAGGAGGAGGAGGGGGCTGCTGGTTCGTTACCTAAGCTGGGAGGGGTCGAATGGGGTGAAAAATCGGGAAGAAATAAATAGGATCGGGAGGGAAAAACTGAAATTTCCCACTTTTTAAGGGCCGCACGGTTTCCTGGGAGCACCCGCACGGTTTGACAAACCGTGCAGTAACCGTGCGCTAGCCTCTGCCTGAAAGGGTTCCCATGCTGCGCGGTTTCTTGGGTCAGGCGCACGGTTTTCTTTAACCGTGATCCAACCGTGCGCTATGCATTGTTTGGCCTCTGTTCTCCACCTTTCGTGTCCCGCACCCTCGAAACACTCCCAAAACTCTTTATACACTCGAAAACCACTTCATTAGCCAAAACAAAGGAAGTTTAACCAAAATTTTAAACAAAGACGTGCATTCATGAAAGGTCGGGATCTTATAAACTTCACAACGACTCGTCCTCGAGTCGCACCTCCAAGCATTCCTGAGTCTTCTAGACTAGGAGGTTAGACCACATAATCTTCACCTCCCGAGTTTCTCCCCGAACTTGGCCATGTTGTAACAATGCTCAGACTAAGGGAACAGTCCTACCCCGAAAACATTTCCCCCACCGTGTTCCACTATCACAAGCCTGGCGCTCCTCAAGGACGTGTCTACCTCAAACTCATCATCACCACAATAGACACACAAGAAAGGCCCTGGTAACACCACTAAACCACCGCACATAAGGATACCCATGAGGCACTGCATTACCCTGGGAGAGGCAACCAGAACACCCTCGGTCTGATCCTCTCCACAATTCATGGCCTAAATCGCTTGGCGCCATCTCACCTGGATTCTTTCAAAGCTTTAACGGTGACCCAAGCCTGACATCACCGAAGGAAACGTCCCGATTTTAACCACATCTCGCGACCTACCTCGGTCTGCAGCTCAAGGCCCAACAACCTTAGTTCATTTTCGAACATCCGAAAAGCACAACCCAAACATACTCTTTATCTTAAGGCACTCCACTGGTCAACATTCGAGCTAGCTCCCGCTACCAAAACTGATACACCAAGATGGCTCCCACTCGAGCCCATCCAACCCGAACCGTCGGTTAGGTCATTTACCGCCTGCTTGCCCGCTATGGTACTTCCCACCATATGATTTAGCCTATCACCACCCCCTTTCTCGGTATTGAGCACTTCCATAATCGAAAAAAGAAACCAACAAAACTTTAACTCAACTTCCACAACTTACCCAACGCGTTCTTCTAACTCACCGCGCCCAAACGTCCATAAGAACACTATCCAACATTGGCATTCGGTCTTTCCATCGAAACCACCTGGATTGGACACCTCCACTGTCCATACTCATTTAAGGGTACCTTAGTTCTTCCTCAGAGCCCATTCCCATTACCGAAACGTGCTTATCCTTCCAACGTTAACCAGAGGTGGCTTGTAGCCCACCTCATCTGTTCCTTTTGCCCAGCTGAGTTGGGCCATCCCCGGTCGACTCACTCCGTTGCCCAACTTCCACTGTTGGTACGTCGCCACTTAACCTGGCCACAACACCTTTTCACTTGAGGCATACCACCATCATTAGTACGCACCTACCAAAGTCATCCTCGACATTCAGTAAAAATCCATCGTCACGGCATTTGCTACTCTCCAAACCATTGTCGTGCTCTGCAACACCCCTCAACACATCTCCGACACGGCCACTCCGATTACCTTTAGAATTAGCCTGAGCCCAAAGCCATCGCTCGACTCGACCGACCATCATATCCAAGGCCATCCTGGATTTCCCCCAAGGAACCCGAACATGCACTTTATAAGTTTCGCATTGGCATCTCGATGCCACCACATCCACTTCATAGTTCACTCCATACATCCATGACTTAACATAACGCTCCCCACCTTAGGAGTGTCGTTGCCATCGCTTTCCTCAAGCAATTTCGACCTTCGCGGTTCACGCTCAATCACAAGCTGAACCCTAAAACTTGGACGCAGCCGTCCAGCTCCCACTTTAATAACAAAACAAACAACACCCACTACTTGTTCCTGACTTCCGAGAACGACACCCATGACATTCGTCGACATCCAGTCCATCCCGAGGGCTTCTTCCGTAACCGGTCGATGGTGTACTCCCCCACCGCACGACTCCCACACATATACCGCTCCTTGAGCGTATCCTCCAAGAGGCTCCATTCCCATCCAAAACATATTTAGGTAGCAAGGCGCAAAGCCTGAGCTTTCTTAGCGTATCTGAGACGATGTCAAGGTATTGAGCATGATCATCGCTGGTTAAAAGTACACTAAGAAGTCGTCGACGAACACCACCACAAGCTATCCACCACCGCCGTTACCTCTTACCAAGGGGCTCAATCTGCCGAAGGTCTCGGCTTCATTGCTCGCCAAAGTCTCACCAACACTAAAACACCACAACTTGAAAGGAAGTTCCAACCAAACTCATTACCACCTCACGACCCTCTGCCATGCGGTCGTGACCCAACATTCCTTGTGGCACTGCTATCACCACTCCCTTTGAGTTCTTCTTGCATGGTCCCACTGATCACAACAGATACGTAACGATTCATTCCACTGGTCCAAAACTAGCCAGTTTCTCGCACTACTAGGGCCTGTCCACTTTGATTCTATGTAAAGCACACACGCTTACATCCAATCCACCTGGGTACATATCCCAATGGCATCACGCATCTCTAACACGTGCCCATCATCTGGTACTCTTTGGAACCATCGAGGTCTCACACTCTCCTTCCACCATACACAAAACCCGACTCTAGCTCACACGAGGCGTACCTCACCCAAGTCAGGCTCAAACGTCTGCTCACACAACTGATCATGCCACCCGATTCGCCAACCTCATCAGACCCAACAAACAAACCACTCCTACAAACAGCTCAACTGCGCGACCACCCTTACCCTGGGTGTCCTCCAAAACAAAAGCGCCCATCAGGTTTAGATCAACCTATTATTGTCCGCCCCAAGCCAACATTTCTTTCCACATCTAACTCCATCAAAACTACAGGGTCAGGTCTCCGAATGATCCCGCCCTTCACAACTGCCCTTACAACCAAACGTAAGCACCCAAGTACATCCCTGAGGCAAGTCCAAGGCATAACTATGCACTTTTACCAAGACCCAATGGCACCCACCGTGCATCAATTTCACCTCTGAAGCAACCACCTGTGCTTCACATTTCAAGGCACCTACAACACTGGGCTGACCTCCCTCGAGGCTACCCTCGATTTCTCAAGATTGTCAACTCATAGCCACAACTTAAGCCACATCTCCTAAAACCATTAAATTTTCCATTTAGCCCTCTAGGTTAATCCCGTACTCTTCAACACTCTCTGTGTGCCACTACCAAGGTCCGAAACGTCTACCTGTGCAATACGCACCCAAAAGTACCGACACCCCGATCGACCTCTCACAGGTCATCCTCAAAAGCCAAACGGTACCAACTCCCCAAACTGGGGACACACCAAGCAAGGGTCACTGGCTCTCTCTAAGACATACACACCCAACCTCAATCAACTGGCTGCTCACGGCGGTTATCTTACCCCCGTTTCATACACGCCGTGTTTAACGCACCAAACAACCATTTACTCTAGGTTCCACACCAAAGATACTTGCACATGTACATTGGCGCCACGAGTCGAACACCCACTCTAGGGTCCAAAACGCTACTCACAAGGTTCCAATCCACAATTGTCACCACATTCACATTTACAGACTTCATTTCACGACTTCAAGGTCACAACCTAACCAAGGACGCAACAAGAAACATACCATTAACTGGTACACCTAACTCATCAAGGTCTCACATCCCGTAGCCTGAGGCCTCAAGACTATGGCACCCTCATTGCCCAAACCACCCGTACACAGGGTCAGCAACCAACACAAGGGATAACCACCATTGGTGTCCCTAAAAGTTCCATTATTCTCTCATTTCCCTTCTTAATTAGACTTTACCATTCAAACCCATGATTTCACTTTTCAAAACTTTTCATTTTCAAAACGCATTCACACGTTCAAAAACCTTTTTTGTTAGGCCATCATTTCAAAAATCTCAGCTTTATTCAAAATCACATTTCAAAACATTTCCCTTTTTCCAAACTTAAGGATTCACGTTCCTCAAAATCCTTTTAACCCATTTTCAACACCCACTGCTTTATTCAATTTCACTTTTTATACCTATTTGATTTATCATCATGCCATTCTCTAGTCAATCACGAACAACATACAGATGACCTATTTATCCTATGTGCCTAGCATGATGCATGAACCCACACACCCTTTCTTGCCATGCCGAGCTAAGAGATAAAACATCTAAATCACATCACATCCAAGTACGCGACCCGAGGTGGAAATATCAACCAACTGTAAAAGCACAAAACAGAACATCATTTCCCACCCCTGGCAACTTGGGTTTTCCCTCGTACATGGGGCTGCAGGCACGAGCTCATTACCAAGTCCCGACAAGATCCTAGTCTCCTGTCTACCATGCCCAAATAGTAAGATACAAAATGACCAGTTCTGATACCACTTTGTAACGTCTCCGACCCGGAAGCCACTATAACTGGTGCCCCGAGCCGGATCGTCACATGACCTCTGGCACGCTTCCCTGTACGCCAGAGTCTGTCGACTAGCAGCGCATGTCTAAAGAGAAACATGGGGAGACTATACCCGTTTATCAGAGTGAAACCACAACAGAGGTAACATCAACAGATAAAATAAACAACATGAACAATAAATGGACAACATACGACAAAAACCAATGAGTAACCAAGGACACATGCTATAACAAAATCTAGTGAATACACTACATGACAGACAATCATACAATATAAACCAAGACCAAAACTATCAAAAGACTCTGAACTCGGACCCAAGTCCCAACCCGGTCCAGTCCTCCCATGCTCTAGTCTGCCCTTCCATGCACAACAAAACACGAAGTCCTTGTCATGAACCTGTACCTGAAAACAAGTAGCATCTGCTCGAGTACCCATGTGCCATAGCGGCCCGAGTAGAGTGTGAGTACAACTCAGTAGACCACCACCAATGATGTTTAAAGCAATAACCAGTCTGTACAGAGGTGTATGCAGGCAACAAGTGCAATAAATAAAAAAAGAAACAAGGAAACCATTTAAGTAATTAACTAATACCCATTTCATTCATTAAGTTCTCTAGAGACAACTAATCAACACAACTAACTCAAGTCACACTGGGTATCTAAGCCAAGGCACAAGGGGTTACACACACTTTTAACCACAAGGGTGTTTACTAAACAGAACTATCTCATACCATTTAGTTAACAATATTCACTTGACCATTCTCATCAATCACCCCATGGGTTAGACATTTACATCATTTACCCTATGGCTTAAGTCGGTCAATTACCATGCATAAGGGATTAGGTCAATTTTCTTATCTCACTAGGGATAAATATATTATAAACAAATACATCACACTTACCTTGGAGCATCAGTCCTTGTAGTCTATTACACTTACCTTGGAGCCTCAGTTCAGGTAGTCTCATCCAATGCATCCGTTAGGGGCATAGAGCCTCAATCTGACTCCCTAACCCGTGCATTCTAGGGGTGGGGTTTAGAGCCTCAGTCCAACCCGACCCGTGGGCGTAGAACGTCAATTCAACACCCCACATACCACCAAGCCATGTGCACATGCTTCTTTAACCATTTACCACATATACCATTTCACAACCATAATCAAACAATAACACAACATTCACAATTCATAATTCATCAAGATATAAATCATTCCCATGCCATAACTGTTACGTAAAAAATGAGAGAGTGAGAGGAAATAGAAGTAAACTGTGTATTTCGAAGTAGCAGCAGAATTACAGTAGCAGAAAACTAGCAGAAATACAACAATGGAAGGAGAGAGAGAGAAGAGTGTAGAACCTGAGGAAGACCACTTCCAAGAGCTTTGACAGAATCCTCCCAAGGATTGAGCCCTGCAGCAGCCAGTTGGTAATCCTCCAAAATGAATGCCCCTTCCTCACACTGACCCCCTTTATTTAAAGGCCCACCCAACCCCCTCTAACAAACTAACTGCTTTAGGTGGTCCCCTTCCCAGCCAAGCATATTCCCCTCTCCTCTAACAGCCCAACAACCTCCGGCCAAGAATATTCCCCTCTCCTCTAACATCCCAACAACCTCCAGCCAAGAATATTCCCCTCCCACCTCTAACAACCCAACTATGAACAACCCCCAATGAGTCCTCGACAACCCCCTGCCAGCCACTAACAATAACCCTTGAACACGTTACTATTTGCAAATAATTTCTCATTAACCCATTAACATTATACCAAACACTCCCTTATGCCATGTTGTCAATTGAACATAATTAACATTAATCTCATTTACAAACCATTTCACATTTACCAACACAAACCATAATGATTTAACACATATCATTATGCCTAAAACCCCCTTACGTAATGTCATCAACTATACACATTCATCATTTAGTTCATATCAAAACCATGTCAACATGCCAACATAATTGTCATGGGTCTTATCTCACTAGCCCGTAGATCAATTCAATGACTATGGTCCCAACGGACCTTTAAAACCACATCATGGTATAAAATACAATTCAAAGTATTTATTTGAAATCAATTTGAAGCCACCCTTTAAAACATGGGTCTTCCCCCTTGAAAACTAAAACATGCCCGAAGTCTTTCATTTCTATTTCAACCATCCAAAACGACCTTTAAACCATTTTCACAAAAAGGGGAACCTTGTCCCCATTTCAAACAACATTTGAAATCTCTTAGAAAACCCCTTTTTGAATCACTTTGAGGTCAACACCTCCTTTAAAAACATTTCTCATTTTCAAACATCATTTTCCATCAATAAATCTAAAATTGGGTCAAAGCCCCAAACATACCATCAAAACCATTTCAAAACCTTTTAATCATTTACAAAAGCCAACTTATAACTCGTCTTAATCAACCCATTTACTCTACCCACATACCAATTACATTTTTACTACCCATTCGCTCTCATGATACCTCTATCTTATTGTTTACCCATTTTATTCAACATTTACAAGGATTCGACTTACCCCATGGGTAGCCCCAGGTTCGGTCTCACTCACCTACGGACCCAACGGGGTCCGTGAAGGGTTTCACACCTCAATCTAAGGCCCAAATCACATTCCACAACCAAGGGAAAAGAAATGCAACAAGGCAGCACATTGGCACAATCACATGCACATATAGAACATCGAGACTTTGAGAAAAAGCTTAAAGACCACCTACTTAATGCTCGAAGATGATTTTTAGCCCAAACGCATCCCTTTATTCGAACTCAAACTGTCACGACCTGTCCTAGTGGGGCCCGCGCCGCGACCCCCCAAGCTCGCTTCCAATAGGCCAGGGGCTGGTGATTAGCACTGAGTAAGCATATTACCAACATGGGAGGCATTGCTTAAGTACCTGTACACACGCACACATCTCCAAGCCCACAAATGCTGAAATGTAAAAAAAAAGAAACCACTAGGGAACAAAAATGCATGCATACAACTAAACTCAACCAACATAGTACGACGGGAAGTAAAGTACTGAAAGTAAACTGGGTCAGAATACAAACCCACAAAAAAAAAGACAAGAGTTTGAAAACTACAAGTCCAACCTGTAAACACAAAGAGGTACTGAGACTGCTGCTCGTAACCGTAGGAACACCTCGGTCTGTAGGGAACTCAGAAAGCTCGGTTTTGTCCTGGTCCGCTCTGGACTCTGTCAAAAGGTTGTTCGTCTGCACAAGACACGACACATGCGGGAAAAACCCGTGCAGGGGTGAGCATAACAATACTCAGTAGAGGACCCTGGAAATCACAAAGCAAATATACAAAGGAAAGGTACAGTCAGCTCTACACAGTATATGTCTACTGAACATATAACAAGAGTAACACAAACCAGATATACTCAAAACCTAGACTCGTAGTCTAGAGACAAGTCACACAACCGCATTCCCCCGCTAGGGATTCAATTTGAAGATTTCACGAAGCACTCGTCCGGGAGAACTCACTCCACGAGTTTGATAGCTCTGATGACATCCGTCCGAAAAGTACTGTTTGTCGGGAAAAGTCACGAGAGATAGATACACTCATTCCGGGAGAACACACTCCTGAGTGGGGAAAAACCACAATACACATATGAGGATCACTGCCAGGGCCTTGGCGGATACCACGACTCATCCGGATTCACCTGCTAGGTAGAGGATCAACGCCCAGTGGAAGTAGCCACGTTGATACCTGACTCCACCTAGGGTCAAGAATGGATAAAGGATCTCGTTCCGGGCCTCTCGGAGGGATACCTGACTCTATCTCGGAAAGTCCTGCTGAAGGGACCATACTCCTATAGAAGGAAACGATACCTGACCTTCAGGGGAACGAGAAAATGGGGCACTAACCCAAACGAAACATGTCCAAGATACGGTGGACAAGAAGATCAAGCCATGTACTGAAAAGTACACGGCGTGTAGAAGTGTCACACGCCGTGTCTTCTGACCCCGGGTACTGCCCGTGTACAACGGCCCGTGTCGCAAGGCTTGTCATGTAGAAAGGTCAGTACACGGCGTGTAGTACAGATCACACACCGTGTCCGAGTAACTGGGGTCGGCTTCGTGTACGCGGTCGTGTGCCCGTACACGGTTTTATCCCGCGCGTGCCATCCCATGTAACCGGTACACGGGGTAACCCGTGCAGCCGGCCTGGTCTGGCCGTGTGGTGGAGTACACGGCTGTGTACTACATCCTGTGTCCGTGTATCGCCCGGTATACATGCCGAGTCCGCGTAAGGACCCACACACCGTGTTCTTCGGGGAACACGCCGTGTCATCGCTTCGTGCATTGCGGAACTCTAGTTGCCGCTGAGCTGGTCCCACACGGCGTGTTCTTAGGGATACACGCCATGTTCTTTGGGAATTTCCAGAAACGACGCCCGTCGCCGCCGCGCCCCGGTTTCTCCTCCGATCCTCGATCCGGCCACCCGATCGTCTCGAAACTCAAAATCTGAGGACGTCCTACCATCACGAAGTTGATTCCATCGGTTTCGGGCCTCCGATCGGCCCCGAAAATGCGTTCCGATCCACCCGCGCGAAGAACGCTCGAAGAACGAGAACTCTCGAACCGTGTCGATTCGTCCGCCACCATTGCCATCGCACCTCCACTAGGTTATCATGATATCAGATCTTTAATTTGGGATCGTTGCGTTGCAGAACGGATGCGCAACGATCCGCTGTTCGTTGCCTCGCAAAGAACGCGAAGAACACAAATAAAAAGGGGAAGAAATTCAAAAGCAAATCGAGGAACGAACCTCCGCCGTCGTTCATCACGACGTTGATCCGCTCCCGTTAGTAGGATCAAATGGAGCAGAATCAAAACAACCAAAAATAATCTAGTGTGGATTAAATCCCTGAATCAGAAACCCGAAGAAAAGAAAATAATAACCCTCCCGCAAGAACGTACGATCCGCGGATCAACCTGTTCATGGGTTGATCCGCGTTCGTCGTTTTAATCCAAGAACGGGGAAAAGAAGAATCGAAATAACAAACCCCTACCTCTGTCGTCGACGAAGAGGGAGATCGGTCGTCGGTCGGGATTCGATCTCGCTGCGCAACGATCCACGCGTCGTCGTTCGTCGACGCCTGTTAAAAATCCTCTAAGGTTGGCTCCTCTCCAAAGCTCCTGAGGATTCTAGGGGAAAACTCCAGGGTTATGAGTTTAACCGTGGGCTCCTGCTCATTTAAAGAAAATATGCGTCGTTGCGTTATGGAAACATTTTAAAATAAAATAAATTATTAATTTATTTTATTTCTTCTAAAATGTTTCCTCTAAAACGCCCAAAATCTAACTTTTGCAGCCGACCCACGCTGGTAGATCGTAGGCCCCGCCTAAAGTAAAGTTGCTGCTCTGAACGCAACGGTGCCCTTAGATTTCTGATCCGGGCACCCGTTTAAAAGTTATTCCACTTTTATAGGAAAACCGCTCACGCACGCTTTTTAAAATTTTAATTTATTTCAAACATTTATTCCGGGCACTCCGGGCCTCGGAATCGCACGCCGTTGAAAGGTCTGGTCTTGAAATAATTCCATATAATATTTAAAAATAATACACAAAAAATTCGAGACATTACATTCTCCCCACCTTGGAGCTTTGCGTCCCCGAAAAGCCAAAACAAAGCTACTTAAAAAGATGTGGGTACTGGGCACAAATCTGAGCCTCCCACTCCCACGTGCTCTCCTGAAGATTCCCGTGCTGCCACTGGACGCGCACCAAGGGAATCGATCGCCCACGAAAGGTCATCTCCTGCCGATCATCAATCTCCACCGGGTACTCACCAAAGGTCGCTCCATCCTCGATGTCTTGCTCGCCCCAGTCGATGACGTGCGATGGGTCATGCACGTACCTTCTCAGCTGCAACACGTGGAAGACATCATGTACCCGGTGCAATTGTGGCGGTAGAGCTAGGCGGTACGCCACCTCGCCAACTCTGCGCAGTATTTGGAAAGGTCTGATGAATCTCGGAGATAGTTTGCCGCCCCGACCAAATCTCCGCAACCCTTGTCAAGGTGACACCCTAAGGAAGACATGGTCTCCCTCCTCGAACTCCAGAGGTCTCCGTCGTCTGTCTGCATAAGACTTCTGCCGGCTTTGTGCAGTCTTCATCTACTCACGAATTATCTGCACCTTCTCGGTGGTAGCTCGCACCAACTCTGGACCCATGAGTGCTGACTCTCCGGGGTCAGTCCACCAAAGCGGTGACCGACAGGGTCTCCCATATAAAGCCTCGAACGGTGCCATACCAATGGTGGAGTGATAGCTGTTATTGTATGCAAACTCAACCAGTGGTAGGTGGTCCTCCCATCTGCGACCAAAGTTCAAGACACAGACTCGCAACATATCCTCCAGAATCTGAATGGTTCTATTCGTCTTACCATCGGTCTGGGGATGGAACGCCGTGCTCAAGCGTAGCTGAGTCCCAAAAGCCTTCTGCAATCCCTTCCACAACCGGGATGTGTAGCGGGCATCGCGATCTGAGACTATCGTCGAAGGGACGCCATGAAACCGAACTATCTCCTGCACGTAGAGGCGTCCCAAGCTCTCTACGGAACTCTGCTCTCTGATAGCTAGGAAGTGGGCCGATTTGGTGAGTCGGTTAACGACCACCTAGATGGAATCGTGACCCTTGGACGTCCGTGGTAAGCCTGTCACGAAGTCCATCGCTATTCCATCCCACTTGCACTCTGGAACTTCCAGGGGGTGAGCTAATCCCGCTGGAACCTGGTGCTCAACCTTCACCTGTTGGCACGTAAGACATCGAGAAACGAACTCTCCTACTGCCTTCTTCATGCCTGACCACTAGAACTGTCGTCGGAGATCCTGATACATCTTCGCCACTTCAGGATGTATCGCCAAGGGGGATGTATGAAACTCCCTCAGGCGGGTCTGTTCTCATAATCTCCCGTCTTGACGATTACTAAGTGCGAACTTCATGAGAAGAAGCCTCATCTGCTTACAAGTACTCGCACCTGACAGTCTATATACTATGTGTCCCATCACAATATGTTATCTAACTGCTGAACATTATTTGAGAATATCGCTGTTAAACCCTCTTTTGTATTATTATGGGTATTTCCGAGTCCCACATCGGAATACTCCCTTGTACATTCCGCATTTTCATTCTATAAAAGAAGAGCCCCACCTCACCTTGAAGGTAAGTGGGTTTCCCCATTCTACATGGTATCAAAGGGATTTTTATCCCGAACCCTCCCTCCTCTGCGGCTTCCCGGCGTCCTCCTGGCCCCGCCTCTCTCCCTGCTGCCCTAGCCATTCCCGGCAGCCCCCCCCTCCTATCCCGGCGCAGCTCTCTCGCCCGGCTCCTCTCCGGCCTGGCCATTCCCGGCGGACCTCCCTCCCAGCGGCGCTCCCGGCCAGCCCCACTGTGCGCGCGCCCAGCCCCTGCGGCTCACCTCCCGGCGGCCCTCCATCCTCCCGGCGCGGTTCTTCCCGTCGGCGTCCAAGCCCCGACGGCCTCCCGTGCCTCCCGCTGCTCCCGGCGCCTCCCGCTGCCTCCCGCGCCTTCTGCTGCATCTTCCTCGGTTATTCCCGCACTCAGCGCGGATACCGTTGCTTCTCCCCGGACCTTTGCCGGTATGTCATCTCCGCAGATGTCTCCTTTGTGGAAAGTTCTCCATTCTCCTTTCCCTCTCCTCCTGACTTTGCCATTGTTGACTGTCTTCCCCCTCATCATCCAGCCTCTTCCGGATTTGCCTCCTACCTCTCCTCCTCCTGACCCTGTCCTCGATGATTGTCCTCCTCTCCTCATCCATCCTCCACCGGCGTCAACCCCTGTTGACACCCATTTTGGTCAGGTCTACTCCCGCCGTCCTTCGACTGTATTCCCCATTCCGGCCAGTGACACTGATGCTCTCGCTTCGTCCGCTGCTCCTGCTCCGCCACCCGCGGACTTGCCCATTGCCCTACGGAAAGGTACTCGCTCCTGCCAGAGTACTCCTCTATTTGCATCTTCTTACATGGGTTTGTCCGCTCTGGAGACGGTTTCTATACCTCGCACAGTTGGTGAGGCCAAATCTCACCCCGGGTGGCTCGCAGCCATGCGGGATGAATTGCAGGCTCTGGAGGAAAACCATACTTGGGATCTTGTCCCCCTTCCAGCAGGCTAACAGGCAGTGGGCAGCAAATGGATTTACACGGTCAGGCTGAATCCCGATGGTACTCTCCATCGCCTCAAAGCCCGCCTTGTGGCCAAAGGTTTTGCTCAGACATACGGAGTTGACTACATTGATACCTTCTCCCCGGTTGCCAAGATGGCCTCTGTCCGGCTATTCATCTCTCTCGCCGCCCATCATCGGTGGCCTCTTCATCAATTGGATGTCAAGAATGCATTCCTCCATGGCTTCTTTGAGGAAGAAATCTATCTACAGCAGCCCCCCGGATTTTGTGCCGCCGACGCTGAATCTCGTGTCTGCCATCTCCGCCGCTCTCTTTACGGCCTCAAGCAGTCTCCCCGTGCTTGGTTTGGCCGCTTTAGCACGGTCGTCAGCGACTTTGGGCTTTCCCGCAGTATGAAAGACCACACTGTCCTCTACAGGACGACTCCACATGGCTGCATCTTATTGGTCGTCTATGTGGATGATATCGTCATCACCGACAGCGACTCTGTGGGTATCACCCATCTCAAGGCCCATCTTCACCAGCACTTCCACACTAAGGATCTTGGTCCCCTCACATACTTCCTCGACATCGAGGTTTCCTACTCCTTTGTCACCATCTCCCTCTGCCAACGGAAGTATGCATTGGATATATTGCAGGATGCTGGGCTGACTCAGGCCACTGCGGTCGATACTCCTCTGGAGCCTGGCGAACGGTCTCTTTATGCCTCCTCGGCTCTATACCCACATCCCGAGCGGTACCGTCGATTGGTGGGCAAACTCAATTATCTCACCATGACTCGACCCGACATTTCCTGTGCGGTAGCCAAAGTGAGTCAATTTATGGAGCATCCAACCACATCTCAGTGGGATGCTGTCATCTGCATCGCCAAGTACATCAAACGGGATCCTGCCCGTGGTCTTCACTACTCCCAGCATCCTCATCAGCATATTGAGGCCTTTTGTGATGCTGATTACGCTGGCTGCCTTGCCACTCGGAAATCTACCTCTGGGTTCGCCATTTTCTTGGCAGGCAACCTCATTTCTTGGTGCAGTAAGAAACAGACGGTCGTCTCTCGCTCCAGTGCCGAGTCTGAGTACCGTGCCATGGCCACCGTCACTACCGAGATCCTTTGGCTTCGACAACTCCTCCAGGAGCTTGACTTTCCTCAGCAGACTTCTGCTCACATATGGTGTGACAATCAGGCAGCTACTAAAATTGCTTCGAATCCCGTCTTCCATGAACGCACAAAGCATATTGAGGTGGACTGTCACTTTCTTCGCCACCACCTGGAGCACAACCATGTCAGCTTTAGCCACATTCCGACGGCAGACCAGCTTGCTGACATCTTCACCAAAGGCCTCCCTGGTGCTCGCCTTGCCTCGCTCAGTTCCAAGCTGGGGATCCACCACATCTGCCACCCAGCTTGAGGGGGAGTAGTTATGGGTCTTGTGTGGTGTCATCTTATTCTTTTTTGTGGGACTCGTTGTCCAAGCTGGGTCCACCCAGCTTGAGGGGGAGTGTTAAACCCTCTTTTGTATTATTATGGGTATTTCCGAGTCCCACATCAGAATACTCCCTTGTACATTCCGCATTTTCATTCTATAAAAGAAGAGCCCCACCTCACCTTGAAGGTAAGTGGGTTTCCCCATTCTACAATCGCCATAGCACATCAAGGTTCTTATCATAGCGGGGAACTGCTATGATCTTATTAATGCGACGTACTTTAGGACATTATTTCATTAGAGTCATGCAGAACAACAAATAATATGTAATAAGAAGTTTTATTAATATCCAATACATCGAATTTTTATGTAATCAAAGTACAAACAGTTGGTCCTAGGACACCAACTCCAACATTGGCTAACCTTGTTGACAGCGCAGACAATATCCGGAAGAGTCATGGTAAGATAATTGAGTTTGCCCACAAGACGACGATACCTTTTTAGGTGAGAATATGGGTCTGTGGCATCATGTAGAGATCGTTTCCCGAGTTCAAGAGGAGTGTCAACGACAGTTTCCTGAGACAAGCCAGTATCCTGCAAGATATCCAATGCATATTTTCGCTTGAGAAAGAAAGATGTTGGTTGGAGAACGAAAGATTTCAATGCGAGGAAAATATGTCAAAGGACCATGTCTTTGTTTTGAAATTATTGATGCGGAAATGTCGGGAGCGGGAGCCGCGCAGAGCGGAGGAGGGCGAGGCAGGCCGCAGGGGAGGGGCGCCGTGAGAGCACCGGGAGACTGCCTGGGAACGAGCTCGGAGGGGGTGGTCGGGCTGAGCGATGCTCGGGAGGGAGGGGAGGGGCGACGACAGAGCTGGCCATGGCGGCCACCGCCCCTCCTTACGGGGAAAACTTTAGTAAACCCTAGACCGAAATAAAAAAAAATAGATGAGAGGCAGGGTTTGGGTTTATCAAACCTCCTTTGATACCATGTTGAACGATAAAAGGAGAATTAAACGAGGCAGACCCAAACCCCCAAGGTGTACTCTCTAAAGGAGCCCTTGGGGTTATTTTATAATGAATAATAAACTCCACATCAGATCTCAAGTCTGATGTGGGATACAGATTCCAACAAACGAGAACACAAAGATTTACGTGGTTTGGGAATAATCCCTGCGTCCACGGAGACATAACTTAAATATATGTCGAGAGCACAAATTACAGAGAGATTTATCAGAGTCTCTCACCAAAGAATCCTAGTCCGAAATGGGCTACAAAAGGAGGAAGACGATCTACTGTGCTACCAACCGCACAGGAAGTCCACATCGCCACATTGAAAAGCGGCCACCCAAGTCAAAAGTGCTACAGTGGCTGCCGTTTGAAAGTCCAAGGAGCTATAATGAATGGCGGTCGGATGTCTGCATCGCTACAGTGCCCTGTCGGTGTCAGTCGGTCAAACTCTGCTACAGTGGTCAGCATTGCTACAGTGTTGGGTTCAGCCCGCGCGTTGGTGTTTTCAGATTTGAGGTAAGATATGTTTTGAAATTTGAAATATCTTTTATCATATCACACAGATAAGACTGCATGTGTATCTCATGGGGAGATATATCTTTTATATCTATTTAGATGGGATATGTGTTTGAATCTTAACATGGCAGATACATGGTGATTTGAAGGTTTAAGACATTATATTTTATATCTTATTTGTATTTGTAAAAGGAAACAACGAATGATTTAAAAGGGGAAGCTTTTGGTGGCGAACGAGAGAGCTGCTCAAGATGTAGTCCACCGAGATCAGGAGGGAAGGGGCCGCCGCGTCTGCGGTAACCCATGTGGCTCGTCGGCGATGGCGTACGAGACATCGATGGTGGATCTACGATGAGATGGGATACCGCGTTTACAGTATCATGTGTGGCGCATCGACATTGAACAGGTGCGAAGTAGCAACGACATGATCAATGATCGAGCCATGTATCGAGAGTCTTCTTGATTGCGGCGATCAAGCGGCTTGTCCCGATTGAAGATCGGCGGTACATCATGATGGCGAGATCATTCGGGAGTCGCAAGATGGTGCGAGGCTGACACATGTTCGGGTGAAGATCTCCGAGGTAGTGACGTTTCGTCGACAGAAGGGTGACGTTTTGTCACAGATTGATCTTCCGATACATGGCGTCAGCGGGATGTTTATCAGAGAGATGATAGAGGCGTATTGGGGTGTGGTTTTCACACAGGTTTTCTACGCTCTCTCATTTATAATTCAAGTTCGGGCATTACTTGAATTCTTGTATTCTCTGATTTATAGTGGATATTTGGGAATTGCCTCGTGGTTTTTTAATCCTCCACATCGGAGGTTTTTTCCACGTTAAAAAATCCTGCGTGTTGATTTCTTTATTCTGGATATATCGCTTCTGTAATTCGTCGGGTTTCTCACAATATTTTTAGCAAGCAATTTTCGGCCCAGAATCGGGATTCTCCCCAACAAGCGGTATCAAAGGTGATGGTTTGGGCTTGCCCCGTTTGCGGTGAGAATTTTTTGGAAGCTTCGAAGAGGATCGAGGGCGCGTGTGTGGGGCATAATAAGTTTTGGAAAGCAGGTTGAAGGAGGTGTTCCAGATCTTACACCTAATTCTTTTCTTCAGAATGTGCGACTGCTGAAGAAAGAATTAAAATTTGAAGATCGAGGTGATGCGCTAGGTGCTCGGGATTTTGAGCAATGGGAGCAAGTTTTTCTTGCTGT
Source organism: Viscum album (assembly GCA_963277665.1). NCBI lineage: Eukaryota > Viridiplantae > Streptophyta > Magnoliopsida > Santalales > Viscaceae > Viscum > Viscum album. The sequence continues at coordinate 1,992,741,279 of OY728131.1, read as the reverse complement.
TGCTCTAGATTTTGTGGCGATCACGATTTTGAGGGAACCAGATATTGTTGATTTTGGTATTGGTGGTGCAGACACAGGTATGACGAAGACTTCGGCGTTTGAGTTTCTTTTGCGGGGGGAGCAGTCAGGTTTCTGCCAGAGTTGCAAAAGGGAGTCGTCATTTTTCTGTAGAGGATGATGGTTGGTGCGATACCAACAAGTTTTTTTTGGTCCAACTGAGTTTGTTGAATGGTATCTCCATTGACGGGCTGAAGGGGGAGATTGTTGGGGTTCAATCCGCACGTGGGTGTTTCCAGATTTGAGATAAGATATGTTTTGGAATTTGAGATAAGATATGTTTTGGAATTTGAAATATCTTTTATCATATCACACAGATAAGGCTGCATGTGGATCTCATGGGGAGATATATGTTGAGTCGGAACAAAACGGGAGTGATGGCAAGAGGGGGGGTGAATTGCCTTTTAAAAATTAATTAACAAATTAAAAATCAAAGTTGAAATGCAGCGGAAATAAAAGAGGCAATCACACAAGAAATTGATAACGGAGTTCGGCCAAAAACCCGGCCTACGTCTCCGCTCCCAACTCAACCGTTGAGAGATTCCTACCGCTTGCTTTTCAATGGTTTTAGCAAGAAACCCACTAGGCTTTGAGGTAGCACTAGGACCTATTACAGCTTGCTTTTAGTGGTTAAGCAAGAACCCACTTGCTTTCAATGGAATAGCAAGAACCCACTAGCCTTTTTAACGGGTGAAGGCTAGCTCACCGGTGTCTCAAGCTATTTAAAGGAAAGCTTGACAACCTTTTCACACCTTAGTGGTGATGTGAAACCCAAAGGAAAGAGGGGATGAGAAAATTGGGAGTTTGTAGGCACAAACTCAAATTTAAGCTCAAAAAGAATAAAACAATAAAAACCGTATTTGGAGAAGTCTTGGGCGCCTTTGATTGATTGGAGATGTTGAAGGCCGCTTCCAAGCTTCTTGGGTGGAGCTCCTTTGATGTGGAAGTTGTTGGAGCACTTGAGGTTCCTTTGAAGGAAGTCGCCGGAGGTTGGCCAAGTGATACAAAATGTGTACGGTGGCTTTGTATATGTTCCGGTAGGTGCCCGGGGCTTCCTTGGCCTTTATTTATAGGCATGGAACCCTTGGGGAGTCTTCGGAGCCGTTGGAGAGGTCTTCGGAGCCGTTGGAGGCCAAAAGAAGGTTGACTGGTCAAAGCCAACGGCTAGTTTGACTGGGCTACCGGCTGGCCGGTGCAGGGCCACCGGCTGGCCGGTGCCTTGGCAGAGGAGAGGAGTTTTGGTCCAGGCTCCACCGGCTGGCCGGTGGCAAGACAGTAGCAAACACTATTTGGGCTGGGTGCCACCGGCTGGCCGGTGACAGAGCCACCGGCTGACCGGTGGAACCTGGCAGTGGGCAATGCCTCTGCCAGGTCCACCGGCTGGCCGGTGCTATCACACCGGTTGGCCGGTGGACTGCAATTCAGTCCATTTGCCAGCTTTCTTGGGCCAATCCTTTGGAAATATTTTGCCTAAAACAAAAACACTTAAAACAATGTTAGACAAAAAATAAGGTGATTGTGATCATGAAAATCAAACAACGAGGGGATACGAGAGGTACAACAATCTCCCCCTATTTTGATGATCACAATCACCAAAACAATTAATGTAAAATACTGAAATTGAAAGGAAATGCTAAGCATGATGAAAAGGATTCTCCCCCAATCAATCAAGAAATTTCTCCCCCTTTGTGATTATCAAAATAGCACGGGGCATAAAACTTGATTGAGGGAATGGGTTTGAAAAACTAGATATGAGCATTTTAAATCAATTGAAATTTTTGAAATTGAAATGAAAATTTGAATAACAGTTTGAATTGAAAGTTTTGAAAAGAGAATTGAAATGAAAAATTTGAATTGAATATTTTGAAATGAAAATTTTGATACCAAGTGTTGAAATTGAAAGTTGGAATTGAAAGTTTTGAAATTGAAAATCAAAAGGGTTTAAACGATCCTAACTCCCCCTAAATAAAAACAACAAATCACCGGGGAGAGGGATTTTGAAAGGAGACAATTTTAGGCCCGGAGAGACTCGCTAGAAGGGATTTTTCAATCCATACTTGTCTCATGGCGGGTCTTCTCCTATAAAATTCGTCCGAAAAGAAAATACTTTTGGGTTGACCATACCGGGCGTTTTTACAATTACATTCATAAATAAGGTGCCCGGGTTTTTTACAATAGTTGCAAAATTTAAAACTAGAGCTCCCCCTTACAAAAACAGTGGGTGCATGGGAGGAGGAAGCTTGCTTGGAATAGCCAAGCCCTTGGGTGGTCCTAGATATGCGTTGGGAACCTAGCAAATTGTTTAAATTTTGTTCCCCTTGGGTGAACTTAGCTAAGGATTCTCTAAGGTCCTTGATGGTTGATTCCAAAGAATCAACATTTGGGAAATTTTGGATTTTTAGGGAGAGTTCCTTCTTCTCTTTGAGAAGTTGGTCTTTTTCGGAGGAAAGCTTTTTGAAATTCTTTTTTAAAGCAACAAATTTTGAAGAAAGCTCATGAAAACCATTTTCTAATTGGTCTCTAACATGTTGGAGTTCCTCATAAGACAAATGATTGAAAGAATTTGAAGAACTAGAAGACGAGGAAGAAGAGTCGGAAGATGATACCTCATGATTTGCCATTAGGCATTTTTTACCTTGGTCGCTCGAGGAGAAGGAGGAGAATGAAGAGGTGGAGCTATCACTCCATGTTGCCTTTGAAGCCTTCTTCTTTTTCTTCTTGGCCCTTTTCTTGTGAGGTGGGCAAACGGGCTTGATCTTTTCGTCGGGTTCTTGCTTTTGATCGGATTCTTGCTTTGGGGCCTCGCTAGTACCTTCATAGGTTAGTTCTAAAAATTTCCAAAGATCGTAAGAAGTAGAGCAAGTAGAAATACAATTAAATATATTACGGTCTAAGCCACAATGAAGAGCATTCATGGCTTTGCCATCAAGCTCGAAATTTGCAATGTCGGCGGCGGTCCATTTAACTCATCGGAAGAAGTGAGGGTAAAACCATGCATAACAATTCTAAAAATAGGATAGCCAATACTTTTAAGAAATGTGGTCATGCGGGTTTTCCAAAAACTATAATCGGCTCCATCAAAGAATGGAGCACGATCCAAAGAATGTCCTTCGGGGGATTGAGAGGAAGAAGCGGTAGAAGCCATAAAAAAAAATAGGATCTTTAATTTGAAACCGGTTAGGGAATTATTCAAATACGTCCTCTGATACCAATTGTTGAGTCGGAACAAAACGGGAGTGATGGCAAGAGGGGGGGTGAATTGCCTTTTAAAAATTAATTAACAAATTAAAAATCAAAGTTGAAATGCAGCGGAAATAAAAGAGGCAATCACACAAGAAATTGATAACGGAGTTCGGCCAAAAACCCGGCCTACGTCTCCGCTCCCAACTCAACCGTTGAGAGATTCCTACCGCTTGCTTTTCAATGGTTTTAGCAAGAAACCCACTAGGCTTTGAGGTAGCACTAGGACCTATTACAGCTTGCTTTTAGTGGTTAAGCAAGAACCCACTTGCTTTCAATGGAATAGCAAGAACCCACTAGCCTTTTTAACGGGTGAAGGCTAGCTCACCGGTGTCTCAAGCTATTTAAAGGAAAGCTTGACAACCTTTTCACACCTTAGTGGTGATGTGAAACCCAAAGGAAAGAGGGGATGAGAAAATTGGGAGTTTGTAGGCACAAACTCAAATTTAAGCTCAAAAAGAATAAAACAATAAAAACCGTATTTGGAGAAGTCTTGGGCGCCTTTGATTGATTGGAGATGTTGAAGGCCGCTTCCAAGCTTCTTGGGTGGAGCTCCTTTGATGTGGAAGTTGTTGGAGCACTTGAGGTTCCTTTGAAGGAAGTCGCCGGAGGTTGGCCAAGTGATACAAAATGTGTACGGTGGCTTTGTATATGTTCCGGTAGGTGCCCGGGGCTTCCTTGGCCTTTATTTATAGGCATGGAACCCTTGGGGAGTCTTCGGAGCCGTTGGAGAGGTCTTCGGAGCCGTTGGAGGCCAAAAGAAGGTTGACTGGTCAAAGCCAACGGCTAGTTTGACTGGGCTACCGGCTGGCCGGTGCAGGGCCACCGGCTGGCCGGTGCCTTGGCAGAGGAGAGGAGTTTTGGTCCAGGCTCCACCGGCTGACCGGTGGAGGAGCCACCGGCTGGCCGGTGGCAAGACAGTAGCAAACACTATTTGGGCTGGGTGCCACCGTCTGGCCGGTGACAGAGCCACCGGCTGACCGGTGGAACCTGGCAGTGGGCAATGCCTCTGCCAGGTCCACCGGCTGGCCGGTGCTATCACACCGGTTGGCCGGTGGACTGCAATTCAGTCCATTTGCCAGCTTTCTTGGGCCAATCCTTTGGAAATATTTTGCCTAAAACAAAAACACTTAAAACAATGTTAGACAAAAAATAAGGTGATTGTGATCATGAAAATCAAACAACGAGGGGATACGAGAGGTACAACAATATATCTTTTATATCTATTTAGATGAGATATGTGTGTGAATCTTAACATGGCAGATACATGGTGATTTGAAGATTTAAGATATTATATTTCATATCTTATCTGTATTTGAAAAAGGAAACAACGAATGATTTAAAAGGGGAAGTTGTTGGTGGCAAACGAGAGAGGTGCTCAAGATGTAGTCCACCGAGATCAGGAGGGAAGGGGCTGCCGCGTCTGCGGTAGCCCATGTGGCTCGTCGGCAATGGCGTACGAGACATCGATGGTGGATCTACGATGAGATGGGATACCGCGTTTACGGTATCATGTGTGGCGCATCGACATTGAATAAGTGCGAAGTAGCAGCGACGTGTTCAATGATTGGGCCATGTATCGAGTCTTCTTGATTGCGGTGATCAAGCGGCGTGTCCCGATTGAAGATCGACGGTACATCATGATGGTGAGATCATTCGGGTGTCGCGTGCGAGGCTGACACATGTTTGGGTGAAGATCTCCGAGGTAGTGACGTTTCGTTGACAGAAGGGTGACATTTTGTCACAGATTGATCTTTCGATACATGGTGTCAGCGGGATGTTTATCAGAGAGATGGCAGATGCGTATTGGGGTGTGGTTTTCACACAGGTTTTCTACGCTCTCATTTATAATTCAAGTTCGGACATTACTTGAATTCTTGTATTCTCTGATTTATAGTAGATATTTGGGAATTGCCCCGTGGTTTTTTAATCCTCCGCATCAGAGGGTTTTTCCACGTTAAAAAATCCTGCGTGTTTATTTCTTTATTCTGCATATATCGCTTCTGTAATTCGTCGGGTTTCTCACGATATTTTTGGCAAGCAATTTTCGGCCTGGAATCAGGATTCTCCCCAACATACAGTGCCCCAAAATTTGGGTTGGGGGCCTTCGGCTCCCGAACCTTCGGAGCAGGGGCGCGTTGCCCCCTGCAACCCCCAACAAACTCATCGCGGAGCTCGACCCACGAAGGTTGCGGCCTGGTGCGCAGTACAGGTCACAGACATTCGGTCCAAACATTATCCAAACCGGATTGGGCTACACCAATCCAACAATTGTTGTTGAAGATAAATCTTGAGATGGACAATGCCATGCGAGTCACTACATATAACAATGATATCATCAACATATGCAAACCAACATGATGCAGCCAGAGGACGTTTTGTGGTAGAAAACAGTGTGATCCTTCATGCTCTGAGATAGACCAAATGTAGTGATAATAGTGCAGAATCTGCCAAACCATGCACGATGAGACTGCTTGAGCCCATAAAGAGAGCGATGAAGATGACAGACATGAGAATCGGCTCCGGAGGCAAGGAAACCAGGAGGTTGTTATACTTCTTCAAGAAAACTATGTAGAAATGCATTATTGTCATCAAGTTGATGAAGAGTCCAATGATGAGCAGCTGCAAGAGAGATGAATAATCAAATAGATGCCATTTTAGCGAACGGAGAGAATGTATCGAAATAATCAACACCATATGTCTGGGTGAAGCCTTTTGCAACGAGACTGGCTTTAAGGTGATGAAGAGTGCCATCTGCATTTAGGCGGACCGTATAAATCCATTTGTTGTGCCAACAACCTGTTTATCTGACGGAAGGGGGACCAAATACCAGGTGTGATTGTCGTTCAAGTCCTGTAATTCATCCCACATTGCTTGAAGCCACCCATGGTGAGGTTTAGCCTCATCAACCGTTTGAGGAACATATATCGTCTTCAGAGCTGAGAAACCTTTGTATAAAGTTGGGTAAAGAGGATTATTTTGGCAAGAGCGAGTACCTTTCCGCAATACAATCGACAAGTCATCGGTGCCCGTAGCAGGAGCAACAGACGAAGCTGGGGAAATGGTGTCCTCAGTTGGGACAATGGGCATGTTCGATGGACGACGAGTAGACAGAGCCAAAATGAATACCATCTGATTAGGTCAACGGAGGCGGGGGTGGGTGGATGGTGAGAGCGAGACAGTCATCGATGGTGGGATCATGATAGGGAGAGGATGAAGAGGGTAACAATGGAGAGTTTTCAATGAATGAGACATCAACAAAGATGATATAACGTCCCAAGTCAAGAGAGAAACAACGGTAGCCGTGCTGGGTACGAGAGTATCCCAGAAAGATGCAATGAAGGGAATTTGGAGAAAATTTAGAGAGACGGGGACGAGTGTCACAAACATAACAAAGACACCCAAACACGCGAAGTGGAAGAGGGTGGGGATGAAGAGAGGGAAACATAGCCGAAAACGGACTCTCCCCCTGAAGGATAGAAGAAGAAAGACGATTAATAATATAGGTGGCAGTAAGAATAGCATCCCTAAAAAAGGAAGAGGTATCTGCATGTGAAATAACAAGACCCGAACAATTTCTAAAATATGACGATCTTTACGCTCAACCACACCATTCTGGTGAGGGGTATCGGGGCAAGATGCTTGATGGAGGATATCGTGATCTTTGAGAAATTGCTGAAGAGAAAAGGATAAATATTTTCTACCATTGTCCGAGCGGAGACATTTAATAGGTTTGGAGAATTGAGTGTGAATTTCATGGTAAAAGGTTTTGAAAATATCACACACCTCTGAACGATCATGAAGGAGATATAGCCATGTCATCTGAGATAAGTCATCAATAAAGGATACATAGTAATGGTACCCTGACTGTCTGGGAACCCTGTAGGGACCCCATTCATTGGAATGAACCAAGTCGAAATGGTTAGCCACACATGTCACCAAACGAGGAACATACGTTGCCTGATGATATTTAGCAAACTTATAGGATTCACAATGGAAGGAAAGGTGCAGACTGAAATGAGGGCAAAACTTATGTAAGATTGAAGTCGGTGGATGACCATGACGAAAATGTAGGTCAAGGGCACGAGTAGAAGTGGATAAGCAAGCAAGGGATGGTGGGGTATCGAACATGTACACCCCATCACTAAGACATTCTCTACCAAGCTCCCGATTCGTCGACTGTTTCTGAAAAACACCAGAAGAGGTAAAAATAACAACACAATCGAAGTCTTTTGTGAGTTTACTAATGGAGAGAATTAAAAGGACTGCGAGGAACATGAGCCACTGAAACCAGACGAATAGGAGTCGAGGAGCATGTACCAAATCCCACAATAGGGATTGTAGATCCATCAGCAACAGTAATGGTCAGCGGCATCGGTATACGAATGATAGGTAGTAAGCATACCTGCATCACCTGTGAGATGATCAGAAACACCAGAATCAAGCATTCAAGTCGCCGATCGACAAGATATACAAGCGTAGGGCCACCAGTATGAGAAATAGAGGCTGAAGAAGTGGTAGGTGGCAAAGCAACCCGATGAGAGTGTATAAGTGCAATCTCATCCAAGTGTTGATGGATATCGGATGGTGGTGAGGATGCTGCCATGTCTGGAAGGAGGGAAAGAGGGTGCAAGAACCCACTCGGCAGGAACAATCAAAGGTGGGAAATCTAGCCCTAGCAGGAAAAGCAGGGATGCTTAAATAGTAGACATAACCTTTGATCATGTTTGATGACGACGTGATGCCGGAGAGAGACGCCGTAGGTGAGCATGGGCGCTGTGAGGTTGAGGTGCGCCTAGAGGATCATAAATCGGACGTGACGCCATAGATAGGAGAGGGTGGCGGCTGGCAGGAGACGTGCAGAGGGAGAGGCGTCATCGGCAGGGGCATCGGGGTGTGCCTGAGTCGACCGATGCCATCAGGGGTGGCCAATGAAGGTGTAGTCGCTAGGGGACCCACATAGGTGACCTGACGCACTTGGATGGATGCGCGTACAGGGAGGAGGCGTCGGGAAGGGGGAACGGGTCCTGATGCAGAGGCATAGGGTGGGGAGTCTGTCGAACGGGTTGGATGCGTCAGAGATGAGGTGCAACGAGCTTGGAGGGGACGTCGCGACTGCTAGAGAAGGGCTGGCGGGGGTGCAGGGGGCGGCGCTGTGACGGTGGCCGGTTGGGGCGCAGGGGGGTCGTCGAGCAGGCGTTAGGGGCCATCGGTGGGTGTCGCGGTGGGGGGGGGGGCGTGGGGGGGTTGTTGCGGTCGACTGAGAAGGGGCAGTGCAGGGAGCGACCGATGACGGGGCACAGCGGAAGAGAAAAAAAAATTGGGGCGGGGCGCAGCGGACGGGGAAAAAAGTTATTGTACGTATCGCTCTGATACCATGTAAATTGGTACAATTCCCACCTAAAAGAGAGGTGGAGACTTCCATTTATAGATTGAGGAAAATAATTACAAGTAGGAGGAAATCGATGTGAGACTCGAAAATACACTTAATCTGAAAATACACTTAACCGGGTCTAACAAAATTCAATACTTATAAGTGGTAAAAATTAATTTTAAAACAAGTGCACAAAACGCGACTAAAATTGCTTTTAGAAAAATACACTTCTTAAGCGTAAAACTAGATTTATTCTTATCCCATGCATAGTAAAATTATTAGATTTATTAGATGAATGTTAAAACATTTGATTGAATATATAATATATACATGTCATTAACATCATTCATCAATAGTGATTAATTTAATTTATAAAATTACATAGCGTGCATAAGAACAATTTTTTTTTATAAAATATCTCTTACTTTCAAATGATTTCATTTTTTTTATTTCTAATCAATTGATAATCAAAAAATTTATTTTATAGATGCGTAAACCATACATTTTTCATAAATTAGTTAATTCTATTTATACCCGTCAATTTAACGGGTAGGTTATAACGATATACGGTTCATTTAAATTCGGGGTTGTGTGTATCGCAAGCTATCGAAAAAAAATTATTTGAGCAGAAATATTTCATAAAATCTTAGTGTTACAATTTGCCTTAAAAAGAAACCCACCGGCTAGGGCCCAACCAAGTTAGCTAGCCCGTCGGCTAGCCGACGACTGCAGACTGTAGCCCCGGCCACCCAACCTTCCTCTAGTGCTCTCTTGCTGCTCCCGACTACCTCTTGACCTCTCTTCCATTTCCTAAAACACTTGTTTGAGGTGTTCAAACTCTTGGAATTCCGTTTGGAGTCTTGATTCTCATAATCACCCGCCCACTAATTCCAAAATTCAAATTCTTTTTGGAATTTTCAACTCGGACGGACACGGGATCTTAAAATCTCAGTGAGAAGGGGATGAAGATCCTAACTGCCTAAGGATTGATCAAATTCAGAAGCACGAAGCATGAAACGTGTTGGGATGCATCTTTGGAAAACAGATGGTGTCCTTTCGGACGGAAGGGAAAATGCCAAAGCACTGAAAGTCAGAGTTGGTTCATAGAGATGTTTGAGGGCTAGCTCTGGTGTGTTCTCACAGAGGATCACTCTTCTATGTGACCTTCATTGGCGATGCCTTACGGAAAGTGTGAGTGTACTTTCTAAGGCATAAGTCCGTGGTCTTCATGACTTTTGTTCGGTAGAGGGCTATGGTGGAGAAAGAGTTCATATGCACAAATTGAAGCGCTTACGCTCGGACAATGGTGGAGAGTACAAAAGCAAAGAGTTTCGGATGCCAATTGAAGTGCTTACGGTCGGACAATTGTGTGGCTTAATCAACTGGAGTCTGTCGTCTCTAATCAGACATCAACTTTCAGAGATCTCTTAGTCTAGAAAGAAGGTAGATTTCAACCACCTAAATTTTTTTAGAGCACTCGCCTATGTTCACGTTGTTGCCACAGAACAAGATAAGCTGGAGGCTACGTCTCGAGCGTGTTACTTGGTTGACTATGTTGATGAGGAGTTTGGTTTTCGACTATGGTATACTGACTCAAAAAGGTATAAGAAGTCGAAATGTGATATCCAATGAAGAGATCCTATGAAAGGATCAGAACTTAGCGGGAAGTTCCAATGAAAGCAAGGTATTATCGGAAGCTAAGGATCAGTTGGATGAACATCCGAAGGTTATGGATGTTTCGGGAAATTCAGTGAGCACGACGGGTTCGAACACACCAAACTGTTTGGTGGAGTTACCAGAAGAAAGAGGTCAAGTTTCAATGGTGTTGCCTAGACCAGATGTACTGGGGAGTTCAAGGACCGCGAAAGCTCGAGCATCGGAAGTTGTAACTCTGGAAGTTGCATTACCGGAAGGAACTCAATCGCAAGGACAATTGTGGAGATCTACCAGGGAAAGACGTCCACTGCAAAGGTATGATGATAGTTTGCACTACATACTTCTGATGGATGATGGAGAGCCCGAGAGCTCGGAGGCGACAAAAAGTTTAAAAGACTCAGAACAACGGGAGTTAGCCATAAGGGATGAACTTGATTCCCTCCATGTGTTCGGAACATGAAAACTAACAGAAAGACCTACTGGGAAGAAAGTCTTGCAAAACAAATGGGTTTATCGACTGAATGAAGCGGCAGATGGTAGACAGAGGTATAAGGTCAGACTAGTCATGAACGATTTCAAAAAACGGAAAGAGTGGATTTCTCAGAGATTTTCTCTCCGGTAATAAAGTATACGACTTATCCGAATGGTGTTAAGTATGGTTGCGTCTGAAGGACTTCATTTGGAGCTGATGGACGTAAAGTATACGACTTATTCCGTCAATGCTACGTACTTCATGGAACAACCGGTTGGTTTCAAGGATCAATGGAACCAGGGGCTTGTGTGCCGACTCAAACGTAGCCTTGAAACAAGAACTCGAGAAATTGGAACAGAATTGTAATTGCAAGTATAGAGTTAGAGGTTAAATAGGGGAAACAATAGGTTGGTAGAAATACATAATCGTTTTATGACTTTCAGTGGGTTAGGCCACTAGCCTCGGGGAGCAGTGCCTTCCTGGGGAGTTACCCTCTTTTTTATCATTTCCTTCTTCTTCCCTCCATTTTATGCTGAACCTGCTGTAACTTAGCGTACGATAGTCAATAGAAACTGCATTTTCTCTCTCTCGTTCCGCATGCTATCAGTTGGTGTGGCTAAAGGAGTTGCTGGAGGATCTCAATCGAAGGAAAGAAGTCAGTGTTATTTTTTGATTCACAAAGTGCAATTCACTTACCCAGAAATCCGATGTTTCATTCTCGGACGAAGCTTATTCAGCTGAAGTACCATGTAATCCAAAAATTGTTGGAGGATGGAGTGTTGGATGTACGGAAGGTGGAACTCAAAATTCAGCGAACATATTGACGAAGGCCGTGACTCGAGAAGTGCTGAGGTGATGCTGCGCCTCAGTCAATTTGGGTTGACCAAAAGTTCGTGGTGGGGGAATCGTGTGGTTGGAGGTTTGCTAAAGACCGACGGAGGACTCAGTGATGAAGCCTGGATAATAATTTCCAAATGGGAGATTGTTGGGTGTGGAAACCATTTTTTCGGCCTTGATTTTAGGTCCAATGGAAGGAGCCCGCTGGCCTATTGTCTGATGGATTGGATGAGGATGTCGGAAGCGGCAACGGCGATTAGGGAATCTGGAGGACTCGGTAGATCAGGTGCAGACGACTGGATGGTGTGGACAAACGGTATTTCACTGGGAGATACGCTGGAAGTATATCTTGCGATATCTTCGGGTACGGGAACAATACACTAGCTGAGCAGGTTGAGGCGGTGGGAACGATCACTTGTGATCGGTGTACACTGTGATTCATCATAATTCTCCTCTTTTACTCTTGTAGAAGGATAAAAAGGGGTGAACCCAATACCTAAGGTGCCTCTCTAAGGGAGGCCTTGAGGTTATTTCATAACGAATAATAAAGACAACATCAGACCACAAGTCCGATGTGGGACGCGGACTCCAACACCCCCCCTCAAGCTAGGTGTACCTAGGTTGAACACATAAAGAAAAATAAAGCAATCGACAGATGGTGCAAACACCCCCTCAAGCTGGACATACCCAACTTGAATACAAAACAAGACAAAACAAAGAAAAGATAAACCGCCACGACTACTGCTCCCCCTCAAGAAGGTGGTGGATGATGAAAGAAACCGCTGAAAAGGATGTGCCAACGAGGCGTCGGGAAAGCCGCATAGGCGGGGCCGGACAACGGAGTGCCGGGAAATTCGCACTAGCGGGCTGGTCATCGGAGCGCCGGGAAAGCCGCACGGGCGGGGTCGGACGACGGAGTGCTGGGAAATCCGCACTGACAGGCCGATCGTCGGAGCGCCGAGAAAGCCACATGGGCAGGGCCAATCGATGAGGCGTCGGGAGAATCGCGGAGGAGCCGACGAATGGGTGTCGCACGAGGAGGCTGATGCCCAGAACAGGGCAACCGTGAGGGTGCGACATGCAGGGACTCATCCTGCAGGAAGCAGCGACACGCAGGGAGGGAGTCAGCTAAGGAGCATCGCGTCGGATGGGCTTGTGCCAAAGGCCGAAGCGGAAGCAGAGGAGCCGCGCAGAGGCGGAGGTGTGGAAGCAGAAGCTTAGGGATGACCGACACAATGTAGGGATGGGCGGCGGGAGGGAGTCCGCAGCAGGAGGCAGGCGGAGAATGAGTTTCGTTGGGTGAGAGACGCGCGCGTAGTAGGAAGCGAGGCCACAGAGGACCGTCGCAAGGGAGAAGCGCCGGGATCCATCAGGAGGAGGCGCGCGCGGTGGATGGGATCCGGTGGGAGGAGGCGTGCGTGGTGGACGGGATCCGACGTGAGAAGGCGCGTCGGGAGGGAGTCGTAGCGCGCTGACGGAGGGAGTCGTCGCGCGCAGACGGAGGGATATGTCGGGAGGGAGTCATCACGCGCAGAGAGGGAGCCGCCGCCTGGGGCTCGATCTGTCGGGAATGGGCACAAAGGAGTCTGGCTATGAGGCGGGGCGTTCGTCGTCGAGCGCACCAGGGAGGGAGGCGGGGTCGAGAAACCGTGGAGGCAGGCCGGGAGTCCGCATAGGGAGGTGCCCGAAAGATGGGAGGTGGCGGCGCTGATGGTGGCCAAAGGGCCGAGGGCCGCCCCCGCGCCCCCCCCACCCACCGGGGGGGAATTGCTGGAAACCCTAGACGGGGAGGAAAAAAAATGGGAAGGAGGGCTCGGGTTAGAGAGAGCACCCTCTGATACCATGTAGAAGGATAAAAAGGGGTGAACCCAATACCCAAGGTGCCTCTTAAAGGAGACCTTGATGTTATTTTATAATGAATAATAAAGAACACATCAGACCACAAGTCCGATGTGGGATGCAGACTCCAACAACTCTGAATAAAGTGAAGCATCATTCCCCCAATGGAGTAGGATGCAAGTCCAAACCACGTAAATCGTGTTGTTTTTGCGTCTTGTGAGTTTTTCTTTCAATCTTTGCTTCCAATAGTCTTGCATGTTTTCTCATGCAAAGGTTTTACATTGCAATGTGGTGTCTTGGGTGCGTTTCTCTTCCAAGCTCTAGACATTGTAATATGAGGTTCATTCCGGAACTTTTGCTTCCATGCGTTATGTTCCGGTTGAGTATTGGACGGTGGTTTAGTCGGACGGTGACTGTGGAACCAACATATTGATAGAGATTGGGGTGCTTGTTGGAAGTCTTTGTTTTCTGGTTTTTGTATCCTGCTTGGTTCTGCTCTGCTTAGCTGGAAATCCAAGAAGCAATCCGTTGTTTCTCGCAGTTCCACTGAGGCTGAGTATCGTGCTTTGGTTTTTGTACTCTGCTCGGTTTTCCTCTTCTGGGCATGACATTTACTCTCATTTTTTCAAATTCTGGTAATTTCATTGTGGTTTTTTTAAATACAGGAAGATATTGACCTTATTGCAAAGCTCGGTTTTTCCGCATACCGTTTTTCCATATCATGGTCCCGCATCTTCCCAGGTAATACCTTTCCTTTCAATGATATGATACCATATTTTTTTTATTGTTTAAATTTCCTCTGGTTTCTGTAGCTTAATGGTAAGCCTATTTATTGTTGTATCAATTCTATGCTTGCAGATGGCTTAGGAACCAAAATCAATGATGAAGGGATTGCGTACTACAATAATGTTATTAATGCTCTTCTTGAAAAGGGTATGAATGTTTTGCCTGACGTCTTTTGTCATAGTATTTGTAGTTTAATTTGATCTTTTAATTTTCCTTGTAGGAATTCAACCTTACATAACATTATATCATTGGGATCTTCCACTAAATCTTCATGAATCAATGGGAGGATGGCTAAATAAGAAAATTGTGTAAGTTCTACTCTTTTTTTTTCCTTATCCTCTCTCTTTTATGTTCATTTTTTTTTCAGTTTGATGTTTATGGATAAACTAGTGTTAGGTTAATTGGGACTAGTTTTACTAAATTTCATGCATGATATGACTAGGGCTGTAGGCAAGCCAAGCTGAGCTCAAGCAAAACAGTGCTTGAGCTCGAGCTCGTTACTTGAATTCGATGCCCGAGCTTGGCTTGAGCTCTACCGAGTAATATTTTCCAAGCTCGAGCTCGAGCTTGTTTTGGGCTTGGGCTTGGGCTTGGGCTTGATCGGGTTACTTGATTAGGCTTGATTATGCTTGATTATGCTCGATTAAATACTTATCATAAATTTGATTCTAAGCTCAATCTCGAATCCGTACTCAAGATCGAAGCTCAAGTTTGAAACTGAACAAATAGATATTGAAAATAAATTATATATTAAAATATGCAATACTCAATTAGTCTCGTGAGCTACTCGATTAAGATATTTTAATATTCGAACTTGGCTCGAGCTAATATTCAGGTAGCTCAAGCTTGAGCCCTGCTCGAAAAAAATTGATCTGAATCCGAGTATTTTTCGAGCTGATCCCGAGTAGCTTGCGAGTATCTGTGTATTGTTTACACCGCTAGACTTGACCATTGAATCTTGAATCATTATCTCGATTGGACCAATGAGTGGTCTGTTTTTTAATACTTTGGCTGAAACTATTCTTTTTGCTCATATATTTGCTCTCTATGTCTTACCTTTTGCATCTAGGGAATACTTTGCAATTTATGCAGAAGCTTGTTTTTCTAAGTTTGGTGACAGAGTAAAGAATTGGTTCACATTTAATGAGCCCCTTCAAACTGCTGTAAATGGTTATGTTACTGGCATTTTTGCCCCGGGAAGACGCTATCATTCACCAGAAGAGCCTTATTTGGTTGCACACCACCAAATCCTGGCTCATGGGGCAGCTGCTTCTGTATACAGAAATAAGTTTAAGGTATCCCTTTGGTCTTCAGTATGACAGCTAAGCCTTTTTTTTATGGAATGCAAAAGGTGCTTTTGCTTTTACTTATATTGCTTTTTTGTTCTTAATCCTTTTTCATTCTTTATGTTCTTGTTTCATGTTAAGGACAAACAAAGGGGTCAATTGGGTTTAGTAGTAGATTGTGAATGGGCAGAGGCTTTTTCTGATAAAACTGAAGATGTTAACGCTGCGCTAAGGCGCCTCGAGTTTCAAGTTGGGTGGTATTGTTTCTTGCACTTAAATAATTGTGTTTCTTTATTGTTCCCTATTAGATAGTGTAAATTTATTTGGATGGAAATTAACTTAATCATGTTGTTGTAACATATTAAGGATTCAGGACTCATAAAAATTTATTTCCATTATTTAAGTGCTTAATAACATACTTCATTACGTTCAAAGATGATTTTGGATATCTTTTTTAGTACCAAAAATATTTATTTCCAAATTTATTATTATTAATAGTTATTTGTTTTTGAAGAAATGTTTCTTGGTTCACGTAATCCTTCCTATTTTTGTGCAAAAAAAAAAAAAAAAAAAAAAAAAAAAGAAAAAGAAAAGAGAAAAGCAATCCTTCTATTTTGATTACGATCAACTGTTAATAGACTGCAGTTTTATCAACTTTACCACAGGTTCTTGCACCCAATCTTTTATGGAGATTATCCTGAAGCCATGCGTGAAAGACTAGAAGATCTGCTTCCTAAATTCTCAGAGGAAGATAAAGAGATGCTCAGGGGCTCCGCTGATTATGTTGGTTTGAATCATTACACAACCAGGTTGATTGCCCATGGAACAACTAATGTTGAACAGAACAACTTCTACAAAGCACAAGAATTGAAGAGAACCGGTAACTAAAAAACAATATTAACGTCTGCCTGGTTTTTAGTACCTTAAATATTTTCTTGTTCCATTCTCAGTGGAACGGGAAGGGGGCGAGCCTATTGGTGAAAGAGTAGGTGTTCTCATTCTCTCTCACATGTCGTTTGTAACCGGCATCAGAATTTTAATCTATGATTTCCTAAATTATGCTATACTCCTAGGCTGCATCGCGTTGGCTTTATGTGGTTCCGTGGGGTATCCGGAAAGTTCTCACCTACATTGCACGGAAATACAACAATATCCCTATCTTTGTCACCGAGAATGGTACGCAACTTGCTGCTTTGTTCACTGAAAACTTTCCTCCCTAAACATTTAGGGATTGTTTGGAAATCCGTTTTTTGTACCAAATGTGTCCTTTACTATCCACAGGCATGGATGACGAAGACAACAGTGCGGCTCCGCTTGATGAGGTCCTGGATGACAAAATGAGGGTTGAGTACTTTAAAGGGTACCTTGCGGCAGTTGCGGAAGCAATTAGGTGGGTTACTGTCAATTTTAATGTTGATGCAATTGATAAGTTAGGGCTAATTGTGTATATGCACAGGGATGGGGCTGACGTGAGGGGGTATTTTGCGTGGTCGCTGTTGGACAATTTTGAGTGGGGCGAGGGTTACACGAAACGGTTCGGTATTGTTTTTGTGGACTACAAGAACGGGCTGGCAAGGCATCCAAAATTTTCTGCACTTTGGTTCGCACGGCTCTTAAGAGGCGACGGGAGTGGTCACATCAAGAAAGACTGACCAATCGCCCTGGTGAGCTTCTGAACGCTGGTGAAACGAAGTTATGTATGGATGTGACAACTGAATATAATTGGGAAACTTAAACAAAGTTATTTAATCCTTCAAATGACAATTGATATAAAATGATTTTAACATATGGAGAATCAATGCTATTATCCTTACCCTGGTGGACGAGTCCTTAGGATAGTAGCCCATGAAAGATCTGTTTTTTGTTGCTTCACTTAGGCTTAAACAGCCATATATGACCCAATCTTTGTTTGGTAGGTTTTATAAGAAAGCAAAGTTTTATATTTTTTTGTTATAGTATTTAAGTAATTAGGAAATAGGTCTATGCCATCCCCTTTTTTTAGTTTGAATTTTGTATTTTTTATATCTCAGATTATATGTCGAGGCCCAGATTTCTCTTGATCATCTACTTTGTGGCTTTGAGATGTTGAGGTGTTTGGGGGTATCTTGTCGGTGAATGGTGGAATTGGAGGAGGGGTTTAGCTGAGGGTGAGGAGGTGGCTTGGTTTAGAAGGTTGTGCTGTTATTAGTAGTGTTGTAGCATGATGAGTCAGGGTGCATCGTGAGGCCCGAGTTGTGAGATTTTGGTGTTGTTTTGGTTAAGTATAGAATGTCCATTGCGCCGTTAATTATAGATTGCGTTGTGAAGGCTTGAGTTGCGGCATAGAGGTCTTGATTGTAATTTTTTGGTGTCGATCTATTTTGGCTGGTTGCATCGTGGTTTCAGTTGAGGAGATTAGGCTCGAGGAAGGCGAGGTTTGCACCATGATTCTTGTGTTCAAATATTGTGGTGTGGTGTGGTGTGTTGTCTCGTGATCTTCCTCAAGTGTATTGATTTTAAATGGTCATTGACCTCGGATTTTGGGGTGATCGCATTGTGATTCTTGGATCTGGCCACCATTTTGGCAATGCCTGTCATGTCGTGATTTCGGCTTCTTAGGTTAATATAAATTCGGGGTGTCTCGAATCCTCTATTTCATTTGGCTTTCTTTGAATCCTAAGCGCCTTTTGACTTGATTTTGGGTGCTCTTGGATGTCCTTTGGCAAACCTTTGTTCTTGATATCGTGAGATCAAGTCCTTGCGATCTGAGGCGCTCCCCTCTTTCTCTTTTTTGTTCCTGCTTGTCTTTTCTCTTCCCAGAGGCCATGGCAATGGTGGTGGTTCGATTTTGGTGGGTTTTGGCCATTGGTTTGATGGAGGCTTGTCGTGAATAGGTTTTGTGTGGGTGTTCTTGTGAGTTTGCTGGCGGTTATTCCCCTGTTTCTTCTCTTGTGCTGCGAAAGTTCCAGGTGAGGCAGGGGATTTAGGCTTTCTCCTTTTATTTACTTGACTTTGAAGATAAATCAAACATGGATAAATCTGTGGAAAAAATGTGCTTGAGCATGCTAACTTAATTTCAATGTCTCTGTCATAGTTTTGTTGACTGATATCATTGGTTCTGTGAGGAGCATACTGCTGTGATTTATATTGCCGTGTTGAATCAATGATTAAAATTGGCTAAACAACGTAAAGATAATGAAAAGGAATGGAATTCTGAGGATAGTTTATTTGTTGTCGCTTGCTTGTCCTGTTGATTATGCTGGCAAAGAGTAGATGGGAAGATAGTGATGTTGTTTTGAAGATGGTATGTTTGCTGTCGTGCTAAATTTCTGCCATGTTGTTTTGTTGAGATCATCCTTGTAGTAGTGGTTGGCTTGATGTGGTGGAGGAGATGGGTGTGTGGTTATTGTTACGGTGGTGTGGTGAGGTTGGTGTGGGTGCGTGGGTTAGTTTTTTGGAAATATGAAAAAATACTGAAATATATGACGGGCTATGAATAATAATAAACTTTAATTGCCTTAGGTTATGATACATAGTGATCGGATGATGTGGGCTTGATGTTGATGTCTTGGTCGCTATGTGTAGTGGTGGTATGTGGTAAGTGGGTGAGATGTGGTATCTGACTTGTGGTTATGCAGTTGTGGTTGTGATGTGCCATGATGATGTGGTTATATGAATATGGAAGGGATGAAAATGCTAGCATGTATGTTAGGGCGTAAGGGCTACTAGTTCAATGAGAAAGTATAGGGTACCTTTCTACATTCTCTTGATTATTATGTTACTATTATTGGATACGTATTTGGTGAGCCAGCCTTATTGAAGTTGGGTGATAGATGATCTGATATAAGTGATGAGTTTGTTTCATTGTTTATTTATGATGTCTTTATCATGATTTCACATTTGACCGAGTCTGGAGAGGATCTTACTGAGTATATTTGTACGCTCACCCCTTTTATATCCTGTTTTTACATATTTATAGAACGAGATTGGTGACCAGGTTGAACATTAGTAGCACGTGACATGGAGTTGACTGGTGTTCATGGAGTCGTCGTCGTATGAGTTGTTCTTTTCAGACATTCATTTGGAGATGTTGTTTTATGTATAACATTTCATGCATTGTGAGATTGGTTTTATCTTATATTATATGGAGTAGATCGATGGTTTTATCTTATGTTTGGATTTATGATGATGTATCCCATGTGTGTGTTATACCCTCGGTGCTCGTTGTCAACTCATGACCTATTGAAGATGAGGTTTGGGGGCTACATTCGGCTTTGCTAACGATCCAGGAGGGGTTTTAGTGGGGATGAGTGATGACATTATGTAGCTTGTTATTTGTCTTTATGAATAGTGTTATGTCCTCATTTCTAGAGTTGTCAAAAAAACCGCAACCCTGCGGGTCGATCCGTTAGCCTGTGGACTTTTGCGGGCCAGGGCTTTGAATATTCAAGTTCGCATGAATCTGAACCGCAAATGACCCGGTCCGTGAAACCTGTAACCTGTACGGATAAACCCGTTGGGTATCCGCGGGTCTTGTTAAGCCCGTAAATATTTGATTTTACATAAAATAAATATTCATAAAATATATCATATATTTTTTATAAACTAAAACGTTTTATTTATAAAACCTTTATAATGGATTTTTTAACACATTTTTTTTCGTACATTTTTTTTCCTTTTAACGTTTTGTTCAATCAAAACGTTCAATCCCCTCTCCCTCAATACCCCTTCCCAACATGCGACCCCCTTCCCCATAATACCCTCCTTCCCAATGCGACACCCCTTCCTCTCTTCCTCTCCTGTCCCATCCCCTCAAATCTCTCCCCAAATCCCTCAAATCACTCACATCCCTCCTGCAAATCCCCTCCAAATTACTCTCTGGCACTTCGATCGACCATCCCTGCGGCTTCTTCCTTATCGTTGCGGCTTCATCCTCACCCAAAGACCGCTGCGACTTCCTCACACTTCGGACGATGATTGCTGGGCCTTTTTCCAGTTTCCTCCGGTCCGACCAAAGATTGTTGTGGCTTCCTTCGGCCCAATCAAAGATCTCTATGGCTACTGGTGAGTCTTGATCTTTTGGATAATTTCCCTCTTTTTTTGGTTTGTCAATCTCAGCCTTCCTCCATCTGTTTATTTTTCTGTGGGTTGAGCGTAACAATTCTTAGTCCTTATTTTAGATTTGGTAATTGCAATAGAGTTTATGCAGTTTGTAGTTTTCAATTTTTGATGTTATTTATTGGACAGTGACACGAGATTGATTGCGGGCAAGTGGATTTGCAGGTAATTTACCGGACTAATATTATTGTACTGGTTTCAAAATTTCCCCAAATGATGTTCACCTTGTTCAAATTTGATCAGTCATTTTGATAGATAGATAAATAAATATAATTTGGGCTAGATAATAATGTGAGAGGAGTCCATCAGCGTATCAGATGCTAAAGCTCTTGTTATTTACTACAGGGTTTTGCGGTAGGGTTTTAAGCCAATACAACAACCCCTCTCTACTCAACCACATGTAGGCGCAAACCCTCCATAAACCAGGTTCAACAAATGCATTTAGATTCAACACATAACATATTCTAATATAATATTTGTATTTCTTCTTTTTACAGTATGAATCATGATATTCCCGATGAAATTGGATGTAATTATGATGATATTCCATCACAACCAAGAAATAGTGAAAATAATGTCGAGCAATAAAATCAGATTGATGGAATTGGCGTGATAGAAGGAGATGTTAATCTAGAGACTAAGAATACGAGACAAACCACATCAGATGTTTGGAATTGGCGCAGAAAAACCGATAAAAGCCATGCCAGATGTAACTTATGTGGAAAATCGTTTGTTTGTGGGAAAAAATACGTTACTTCAACATTATCTCGCCATTTGATCAATTGTAAGAAGGAAAAACATTACGGTGATGTGTCCAAAATGATTATTGATCATGAAAGGAGGTGAGCGTCTAGAAAACTTGATGATAAACTGGTTCGAGAATGCCTCTCTATGTGTATCATAGAGCATGATCTCCCGTTTCGTTTTGTTGAGTATAAAAGAATCAGTGAACTTATGAAGTTGCTTAACTTTGATGTCAAGACATATAGTAGAGGCACTGCAACATATGATGTTATGAAATATTATTCTACCCAAAAGGAAAAGTTGAAACAAATAATGGATTCTAGTCCAGGAAGCATATGCTTAACATCTAATTGTTGGACTGCGTGCAACAATGAAGGATACATACATTTGACTGCTCACTTTGTTGATAATAATTTGAAGTTGAATATCAATTCATTATGTTCATGTAAAATGGATGTTCCCCATACAAGAATTGAATTGGAAAAGAAAGTTTTTGTTGCTTTGAAAGATCGGGGCATTGATAATTTTTTTTTCTCTCACTTACCTTAGACAATGCATCACCTAATGATAACATGTATGAATTTTGAAACAACATTTTCATAATCAAAATAGTCTTCTATGTGATGGAAAATTTTCCATGCGAGATGTTGTGCTCACATCTTAAACCTTATTGTTCAAGAAGGTTTAAAAATATCTAGTGATGCACTCTTTAAAATTTGAGAAAGTGTAAAATATGTTAAATCTTATGAGGCTCGAATGAAAGCTTTTCAAGTGTCTATTAAGCTTGTTGGCAGCATTCACATAAAGTTGGATGGCATCTTAACATGTCAACTAGATGAAATTCAAATTTTACTATACTTGAAAGTGCTATCAAGCATAAACAAGTTTTTTATGATCTTGCTTTGAGTGATGCTAAATATCAATACTACCCATTAGAAGAGGAGTGGAAAATGACATCAATTATATGAGAGTTTTTATATCTGTTTTACGTGATGACTAAGTTGATATCAGGATCATCTTATCCAACATCAAATCTCTACTTCATGCAAGTGTGGAAAATTTAATGTTTACTCATAGAAAACATGACAAGTGACGATGATCTGGAATGACTTCTAGAATGAAAAATAAATTTGACAAGTATTGGACTGAATATAGTGCTGTTTTTTCCCTTGGAGCAGTTCTCAATCCAAGAATGAAGCTTGATTTGTTAAAGTTTTGTTATTTAAGCCTCAATCCTTTTACTTGTGAAGAAAAAGTTGCAAACTTCAAGAAGTGGTTGTATAAGTTGTATGAAAATTATGAAAAAAAGGATTCTAATAATGAAGCAAGTGATGGTTTTCAAGTTCATGCATCTACATAGTCCTCTAAAAAAGCCAAGAGAGGATTTGTAACCAACCTAAATTTCTTTGATGTAAGTATTATTTAAATTACGTTCTTATACATTTATAAATTTATTTATTTATAATCATATGCATTCTTTTATTGATTTAGGAATATCTACAATATGAGAGTCAACATACGACAAAAACAGGAAAGTCTCATTTAGATCTTTATTTAGATGATCCAAAATTACAAATGAACCATTTTGAGGATCTAGACATGCTTCAATATTAAAAAGACCACAAGCATCACTTTGGAGCTCTAGCAAACATGGCATGTGACATTTTACGCATTCTAATTACAATAGTTGCTTCTGAATCTTCTTTTAGCATTCGAGGTTGTATTTTTAACAAGTATCAGTCTTCAATGCTTGATAATCATCTTCAAGCTCTCATATATACTAGAAATTGGTTAAATGGATTTCAATAATTTGAAAAAGGTATACATATGCCACATTTTTTTGAATTTTAATATATTCATTATATTGTTCTTTCATTTTTATAATTACTAATAAACTTGTTTTTTTACTACAAATGAAGATGACTATCATGATATATAGGATGATGGTGTGTCCAAAGAGGAGTCTAATTGTATAGATATCCATGGAGGAGATGATGATATGAGATATATCAATTGTAAGTTAATTTTTTTTGTTTGTATTTCATAGTTTATTGATTTGAGTATGTTTGAATTTTTATTTTGATAATTGAAAGTTTATAATTTAGTATGTAAAATATATTTTTAATTCAAAACATGAGAACAAAATGTTTGTGAGAAAACATTATTTTGACTTTTCCTAAATAATATTATTTATTTCTATGCTGGATATGAATTTGATGGTCAAATTTCATTCAATACTAATCATTTTTATAACCGAATAAGTGAATTCATTTAATCCCATAAAGTTCTAAAATAATTTTTTTATTTCATTATTGTTAAGTGGTTTCACTTATGGTTTGATTTTTTGACTTCTAGGTTGTGTCAGATGGAAATGGATTGGAAGATGAGAGATGTTGGGTGGTGCACTTTGATAAGGTTTTGTTTGGTGCTTCTATAAGGTGACATGAAAATAGGTTTTCAATGTAAATGTATTTTTTTCTCACATTAAAAACAAGGTCTCAATTTAATAGTTAAATCTCTCTTGAAGAATCCATTACGATATTTTTGTTGCAGGTCCTGGATGTGAATATTGAAGGGAATCTAGTCCGAAAGTGCGTGTGTGGGAGTGAAAAGAGGTGAGCCTGACATGTACTAGTATTTTATGTGTTGACATTTGGTGAGTTTTGAGTCTTTGTGCTTTGTCGCCAGTACATATGGTAAGACTCACCTATGTGGGGAGAGCTTGGTTCCCTTTAAGTGTTTTTTTGAATGGCTTGGATATTTGCTTATTGTTTTCCATGGTTATTGGAATTCTAGTCAATTTTATATATTTAGAAATTTTTAAGGACTATATGTGATTGCAACCAAATTTAATGTTTGGAATACCATTTTATTCTTATATGATGGGCTTTACAATGTATATGTATATTTTTCATTATTCTCTATTTTTGTGAATTTTTATATATATAATTTTTTTTGGTCCGTGGGCCGATCCGCAAGTCTGTGGGTCCCATTATGGTCTTAATTTTATGATCCAAATTTTATTAGGATTAGGATGATCCGCTCTATTAAATCCATAGCCCGCATGGACTGGCCCATGGGCTGGCTCGTCCTGGTCCGTTAACAGCTCTACTCATTTCAGAGGAATAGTTTCTTGGCATACTCATTTTACACTTTTAAAAAGACAAGTGGTATTAATTAGAGAACATTTAGGCAAGTTTCACAATATAATCATGGACTTACCTATTATAGATATTGGAATAGATAACAAGAAAAAACCATAATTCTAATATCATATTTGGGCTCCTCATACATGAGTTTAAAAGTGATAACAACATATGAAAAATTAACCTCAACCCTGGAATAAATGAAAGTAACTTCCACATTATTTTGATTTTCGGGTTAAAAGTGTGAGATTAAGCATTAAAACCAGGTATGAACACATGAATAAAAGGAAATACTTTCACAATAATCAAAATATTTTGAATAAGAAAAGCAGGTTTAAATTTAGGGGAAGACATATTTAGGGCTTCATATTTCATTCATTTTAAAATAAATTTCTTCAGTAAAAAGGCACATGAAAAAATAGTTATTTCTTTAAACAACAAGAAAGAGTATAGTTGTGACACTCCCATGTCACTATTGTTTATTTTATATAATTTTGGGATAATTTGAATTTTGGGGAGTTTTAGTTTGAAAATTTGGAAATTCAGGATTTTTTTCTTTTATTGCATGTTTAGCGCACACAGTTAAGGGGAAACCATGCAAATTGCCTTACATAGGAGTTTTCTAGTTCATTTTGTTAGCACATAGTTAGTTTGCATGAGTAGTGCACAATTCAATATAAACTGTGCGAAATATAGTACACATTGACCCTCCTTTTCCTTTATTATTTCATTTATTTAATTATTTTTGACCACATCCTCGAATTCATGGATGAACTGGTTTAAATTTTTGAATTTTTGGAATTTCAGTGTAGGTGCACGGTTGTCACCCAATTAGTAGAAATCGTGCAATAATTGTGTGAATGCGTCTATAACTTAACATAGCCAAAACACACAACTAACATATAGCTTGTCTGACTGTGCGTTCTTCCCATGTGAGGTGTTATAAAACCTCCAGTAGAAGGCATATGACTTGGCCAACTGTACGGCCTATAAGACCCCAAACATTGTAGAGGTACACACTCATTTTAATTTTGGTTTGAATCCATGAAATTTGGATAAATAAATGTTTACTGGGTGTATGAAGAAGCTCAAGGGTGTTCTGGGGGTTTGGGACCCGAGAGAAAGGGGAATCAGGCCATCCTGTGCATTTTTCACGGTTTGCGCATGGTTAGAGGAAACCATGTAGGGGGAAGCCAAACCGCGTACCCAATTAAAAAGTGAGTAATTACCCTTCCCCCCCTTGGGATTTTAAGTTCCTCACCTTATTTTCTCCCCATTTCTTCCTCCTCCAGTTCTAATGACGAACCTAAACCCTCAAGAGCTCCCAAGGATCAATCTCCTTCGATTAAAGTCTGTTTGGAGTTTCGTTGGTTGCGGATCGAAGCTCCAGGTAAGTCTAACACTCATCTTGCAACTCTTTTTAGGATTAGGGCTTGTGATTTTGTTCTTCTTCCGAAGCCCTAAAAACCTCTTTTTCTGGTGGATCTTAGGCTGGGGATTCAAAGGGTACTTGAATCCAGATTGAAGGCTACAGTTAAGGGTATGTTCATCTACATATTTGAGGTTGGTGGTCTACAAGTTATGTCCCATAGTTTTGTCATTGATTTGTGCATGTGTGGTTATTATATTGCTTCCCTCTGGATGTGTATTTGTTTCCTTGAGTAAGATTTGGTAAAATGATTGTCTAAATTATGAATTTAAGCCTTCATGATCATTGTGGGATGTCTTGAGATTGATTAGACTAGATTAGGGCCACCCATGGGGTGTGGCAACATTCCTGAACATGGAAAATTGTAATTTTAAGAATATAATTACCTTGTCATAGAGTAGAGACCATAATAAACATGTTGACACGTTAGTTGAGTTGAAACAAGAATATTGATGGTTGTGTCTAGACTTTGATAATGGAATAAGGGATTGTTTGGATTTATATATAAATGGATTGGATGAAATAAATTGATTATGCTATGTGACTTATGAATTGTACTTGAAATGCATAATTGGGTAAATTCTTGTGAATTGAATTGTGTAAATGGAATAAATCATGGGAATTGATGAATTATGCAAAATGGGTTAATGTATGGGAATTTTTGAATATGATAAATGGGTTAAGGTATGAAAAGGGTTAAATGGGCTATGTCAAGTGAATGGTAAATGTGTAAATGGGTTAAGGCATAAAGATGATTTATGTATTAAATGAAATGTGAAATTTGAATGTTATGTGTATTGATTATGTATGTTTTGTGATATGGTGTATGTAGTAAATGGATAATAAGCATATGCACATGGATTGGGGGTGTTGGATAAAGGACTGAGGCTCCTCCCATGGGTTGGGTTGGATTGAGGCTCTAAACCCCACCCTTGAATGCATGGGTTAGGGAGTTAGACTGATGCTCTAGGCCCCTAACAGTTTCATTGGATGAGACTACCTAGAATGAGGCTCCAAGGTAAGCGTGTTATGATTATTTATGAAATGTTTATCCCTAGTGAGATATGGAACTTAACTTATTACCTTATACATGATAATTTATTGACTTAGGCCATTGTGTAAATGATGTAAATGCCTAACCCATGGAACATGTGATAAAAATAATCTATTAATGAAGATGGTATAAATGATGAAATGGAATTAATGATGGAATTGGTTTAATGGAATATTATTATCTAATGGAACCCGAGTTGTCTTTTGTTTATCTTTTCATTTATTTAGTACTTGTATGAACTATCTATTTAGACTAGATATTTTGTAGACACTGTTGCTGGTGGCCTACAGAGTTGTACTCATACCCTTCTCAGGACACCATTGGGTATTCGAGAAGATTTCTTGGTTGTAGGCCAGGACAAAGGAAAATGCCCTATGCTAGGGAGTTGAGTTGGGATTGAGATGTTCATGGATGAGGATCCAGAATTGGAGTTAGGAATTGTTTTGGGGATTCATCTGTTTGTCTTTATTTTGGGTTTTCTACACTTTTGGCACTGTTAGCATGACATGGCATATTTATTGTTTGGTTTTGGTTTGTACCCTATTTGGGAAACTATTGGTAATGCATGTTCTGGTTTATGTTCATTATTTTGTTTATTTGATATGGTATCTATTGCGGCTTACTATGGTAAAGAGGGTCTTGTCTCCCCACATGACTTATTTGACCCTCGATGCTAGTCGGCAACCTCTGACGTATAGGGAGGCACGCTTGAGGTCATGTGGTGACCTGGCTTGGGGCATCGATTTAGTGGATCTCGGGTTGAGGACGTTACAAAGTGAAATAATAGGGGTTCTTTTATGTGGTCTTATTATTTGGGGATGGTAGACGGGAGATTATGATATGTTGGGTCTTGTAAATGAGATCATTATTAGGAGTACCTAACCCACATATGGGGGAAAACACAAGTACTAAGGGTGAGAATTATTGTTCTTGATGTGTTTTTTTATAGTTGAATGATGTTTCACCATTTGGTGATGCACTTGTTGTATGATGTGACAGTTTTATGATATTTTTCTCATGGACAGAACGACATGAGTTTGTGCATTCATGCATCATTTTAGGCACCTAGGGATATATGTGGCATGCATCATGATAGACACACACGAGATGGGTGTGTGGGGCATGAAAGGTAGAATTCACTTTACTTCTTGAAAAATTTGAAGAAAATAGTGACTAATAAAAATGATGCAATGGGTAAAGAGGAAAAAATGTTAAAGAATGGTTAAAGAATTGTGTTTAATTAAGGTTTGTAAATGAGTTAAAATTTTGGTTGAAAATGGTTTGTTTACTGTCGTGCTAAATTTTGTTTTGAAGATGGTATGTTTGCTGTCGTGCTAAATTTCTACCATGTTGTTTTATTGAGATCATCATTATAGTAGAGGTTGGATTGATGTGGTGGAGGATGAGATGGCTATGTGGTTATTTTTATGGTGGTGTGGTGAGGTTTGTGTGGGTGCCTGGGTTAGTTGTTTGGAAATATGGAAAAATACTGAAATACATGAAGGACTATGAATAATAATAAACTTTAATGGAATGAGGTATGATACGTAGTGATGGGATGATGAGTAGGCAGTTAGGTGGCTATGGTGATGAGGCATACATGTGGAGGAGGGCTTGATGTTGATGTCTTGGTTGCTATGAGATAGTGGTGGTATGTGGTAAGTGGTTGTGAGATGTGGTATGTGACTGTGGTCATGTGGTTGTGGTTGTGATGTGTCATGATGATGTGGTTATATTAGTATGGAAGGGATGAAAACACTAGCATGTATGTTGTTAGGGCATAAGGGCTACTAGTTCAATGAAAAAGAGGGTATAAGGTACCTTTCTACATACATTCTTTTGATTATTATGTTATTATGCTTGGATACATATTTGGTGTAGTGGCAGTGGAGGATGCTCCCCAGTGGTTATTATGCCAATTATCCCTAGGTTTGAATCTCTGTGGAAGAGAGATTAAATCCCCAGCTGGCTAGGGGATAGTGCCTGAACCTGGCCCAAGTTAGGGCCCATTGTCCAAATCCCACGAGTTAGTGGGCTACGGGGTTCTGGTCTATTGTTGGGAGCATCATGGGTCCAACATGGCCTATCACTCTTAGCACTCCCACAAAAATTGTGGAAGAGGTCTTTGTGACCTAGACAACACTATATGTGCTATTGTATACCTCGATCTAGGTGGTGAATCAAATTTATGTTTATATAAATATCTTGGTGGCATGTGATCACCAAGTGAAGAGGACTAAGTCTCTTATTGAGACTGAAACTCTTTTTATTATTTTTGATGTGCCTTTAAAGTTCAGTTTTCACTGCTATATCATTTTACATCTAAAACATTTATTTCACTTTGATAGTTAATATTAATTAGTGTTTATATTAGAATTTGATTAAGTAAATTGATTTCAAAAGTTAAAATAATATTTTATATTTTTTCAACTGAGAACTAACAACTCTTTGATAAATATTTTAAAAGATATTTTTTTATAAATATGCTACTTTGGTTAACTGGGACATCATTTATTCTAATGTGGGGGATTTGTTTTAAATCATTTTAAACAGAAATTTTAATTAGGGACTCAATTATCCCCTATCAAGTCTCTTATCCAACCAACATTTGGTATTATAGAATCTTAAAATACTTTCAAATAATTTTTAACTATGATTATAGTTGTATGATAAAGATCTTAAAATTTCTGTTAATTCTAAATTTTCAGTTCTTTATATTAATTTTCTAGTCATTTAATATGGATAACAGATAGGAATGTGCATCTACTAATAGACCTCCATATTTCAATGGGACTAATTATGACCAATGGAAAATAAAAATGAAAATTCATATTGAAAGTATGGGTTTTGAAATATTCTCTTCCATAATATATGATTATAAAATTCCTACTACTACTAGAAATACTTGGGATGATGAAACTAAGGCTGATTATAATAATAATTACAAATCCATGAATGCCGTATACTGTGCCTTAGAAGATGAAGAGTTTAATAGAATTTATTCATGTACTACTGCCTATGATACATGGGATACTCTAGATGTTTCACATGAAGGAACTATAAATGTTAAAGAAATGAGTCTTAACACTTATAATATTAAATATGATAATTTTAAGATGAATCTTGATGATCCTATCTCTGACATGTATCTTAGGTTCAATGAGATTGTGAATTTAATGAGCTCACTAGGAAATCCAATCACTGTAAAAGATCAGATCATGCGACTCTTGATACGTTTTCTAGAAAGATGGAGAGAGACATCAGTATCAATTAGAGAATCTTATAACATCAATTCAATGCCTGTAAAGGAGATGATAGGAAAATTTATGATGTATGAGGAAGAGATAAAGGTTAATCGAGAAGAGGATGATGAACCAAAGATAAAATCTATTACTTTCAAAACAACTACATCTAAGCAAAAAGAAAAAGAGAAAGTTATTGTCAAGCTTGAAGTTCAAGTAACAAATATTCATCAGCTGATAGTGATGAGGAGATGTCTCAGTTAGCCAAAAGATTCAAGAAATTTTATAGAAAGAATAAATTCTTCAGAAAATCTATCTTCAAAGGAAAATATGACAATCGTGGGAAGTTGAAAATGGATTGGAAGAAAGATGATCAGACAAATGATATCATATGTTACAAATGAAAGATAAAAAGACACGTGAAGACCGACTTCCCAAATATGAATTACAAGAAGAAATATGATAACAAGGATCAAAAGTACAATAAATCTATGAAAGTTACTTGGAGTTATTTTGAGGACTCCTACAACGACTCCAATCCATCTCATGATGAAAAAGTTGATAAATCTAATATGTGATTTATGAAAAATCTATTTGAGGAAATCTACTTGAAAAGTTCCTATAAGAACTTATGGTACTTGGAAAGCAGGTGTTCAAGGAATATGATAAGATACTACTGAAACTTCAAGAATATAATAAAGGTTGATGGTGGACATTTCACCTTTTGTGACAATGCTAAAGGAAATATCATTGGTCTTGGACAAATTCGTAACACCAATTCAATTTTAATTTCTAAAGTACTTTTTATTGATGGTTTATAATATAATCTACTTAGCATTTCACAATTACGTGATGATGGTTTTCATGTCAAATTTGAAAATAATGCTTGTAATGTTTTTGACTCTAAAAATAATTTAGTTTTTACTACCTATAGAAATGAAAATGTTTATGATGTTAATATGGATTATTTAATTTTACAAAACATTTTTTTCTTAAGTACCTTTCACAGGGAATCTTTTCTTTGGCATAGGATACTAGGCTATTGTAACATTCACTTATTTAGAAAGCTTACTAGAAAAGTGTTAGTCAAGGATCTACCAAAGCTTTAGTTTCCAAACAATAAAGTATATAATCCTTGTCAAAAAGGAAAATATAACAAGATATCCTTTAAACCAAAGAAAGAAGTATCAACTTTTATACCTCTCGAGTTGGTTCACATGGACTTGTTTGGACCATCTAGAGTTTCAAGTTTAAATGGGAAGCACTACATTTATGTACTTGTAGATGACTTTTCTAGGTATTCTTGGGTTTTATTTTTATCTAACAAAATTGATGCTAGTTTCTAATTTAAAAAATATTCTAGATAAATAGAAAATCTATGAGGACTTAAAATTAATACTTTAATAAGTGACCATGGCCGTGAGTTTGAAAATAAATATTTTGAATCATTTTTCTCACAAAATGGATATAGTCACAACTTCTATGCTCCTAGGACACCTCAGCATAATGGAGTTGTAGAAAGAAGAAATATAACCCTTTAATAGATTTCTAGGACTATGCTCAATGAATATGACTCACCTATCTATTTTTGGGAAGAGGCTATAAATATAGCTTATTATGTCATCAATAGAGTCATAATCAGAACTATGTTAAAGAAAAACCATTATAAACTATGGAATGATAGGAATTCCAAGGCTAACTACTTTATATTTTTTGTATAAAAAATTATTATTCTTAATACTAAGGATAATCTTGATAATTTTGTCTCCAAAAGTGATGAAGGAATTTTTCTAGGTTATTCAATTTTTAGAAAATCCTACAGAGTCTTTAATAAGAGAACCAAATGTGTGGAAGAATTTATACATGTCAAATTTGATAAGACAAATCCACATGATCCCAAAATCTCTCAAGAAAATCTTTAGGATGATCTATCAAATTTGGACTTAAATTCCAAACCTCCTGATTCTGCTGTTAAACAAGAAAAAAAATCATCTAGTTCTGAAAAATTTCTTGATTCTGAACCTGTAGAACCTGAATCTGTAGAAGACCCAGAGGAAACTAGTCCATATTTTTCTATAGGCATTAGGAAACTTAAAAATAACCCTTTAGATGTTGTATTTTGAGACTTAGACAAAGGTACACAAAACTAGAGTTTCTCTAAGAAATCAGGTTGAACATCAAGCCTTTTTTGTCACATCTTGAACCTAAGAATTTCAATAAGGCAATCAATGATGAATTTCAAGTAATGGATATGCAAGAAGAGCTAAATCAGTTTGAAAGAAATAAAGTATGGAAACTTTTTGATAGACCCAGGGACACCTTAAATATTGTCACTAAATGGGTGTTTAGAAACAAGGTTGATGAAGT
This sequence comes from Viscum album, assembly GCA_963277665.1. Lineage (NCBI taxonomy): Eukaryota > Viridiplantae > Streptophyta > Magnoliopsida > Santalales > Viscaceae > Viscum > Viscum album. Next base: position 1,992,708,653 of record OY728131.1, on the reverse strand, counting down.
TGACACTATAGTATGGAATAAGGCTAGATTAGTTTCACAAGGTTATAGTCAAGAAGAAGGCATAAACTATAAAGAGACCATTGCACCTGTAGCCCGACTTGAATCCATTAGAATCATGTTTTCTTTTACATATCACCTAAATTTCAAAATTTATTAAATGGATGTCAAAAGTGAATTCTTAAATGGTTATATAGTTGAAGATGTTTTTGTTGAACAACCCCCTGGTTTTCAAAATCACCATTTTCCAAATCATGTTTTCAAATTAACAAAAGATTTATATGGTTTAAAACAAGATCCTAGAGCATGGTATTAAAGGCTCAACTCTTTTCTTATTTCAAAAGGTTTCACAAAAGGTATAGATAACCCTACCATTTTTATCAAAATAATTTCAAAAGATGTTCTAGTCATTTAAATATACGTAGATGATATCATTTTTTGATCTTATAAAAACTTCATATGTTCTGATTTTTCAAAAATGATGTAAAGTGAATTTAAAATGAGTTTAATGGGTGAACTTAAATCCTTTCTTGGATTTAAATTTTTTAAAAACAAATAAGGAATTATTTTAAATCAAATCAAATATACTTAAGATATTATAAGGAATTTTGGTCTGGATATCACTAAAGGTAGTGATACTCCCAAGAGTACCACATGTAAGTTGGATCTTGATGAGGATATGAAACTAGTGGATCAAACCAATTACATAGGTATGATTGGAAGTCTTTTATACCCAAATGCTAGTCGACCTGACATTATGTTTAGTGTGTGTATGCGTGCTGTTTTCAAGCAAAACCAAAAGAGTCACACTTACTTTCTGTTAAAAGAAAATTTAAATACCTTAAATATACTACCAATTTAGGATTGTTCTATCCCATAGGAAAAGAATTTGATTTAGTTAGTTATTATGATGCTGATTTTTGTGGATGAAAGTTATATAGAAAAATCACCTATGGAACATGTCATTTTTTGGGTAAGTCACTAGTATTATAGTGTAATAAGAAATAAAATTCGGCTTCACTACCTACTACTGAAGCGGAATAAATACCTTCTGGCAGTTGTTGTGCTCAAATTTTATGGATGAAACATACATTACTAGATTATGGATATCAATTCTAATATATCCCTATAATTGTGAAAATAAAAGTGCTATTAATTCTTCTAAAAATACATTAACTCATTCTACAACAAAAAATATTGATTTAAGACACCACATTTTGAGAGATCATTATCAAAAAGGTGATATAACTCTTGAATATATTCACACAGAACATCGACTTATTGATATTTTTACTAAGCCTTTGAATTATGAAAGAATGATTTACATCAAACATGATTTAGGAATGATTAATTTTATTTATGTAAAACTTCGTTGATGTCTCACCATTGATGTCTCACCATTGATATCTCACTATTGATGTCTCACCGTTGAGTGTCTCACTGTCGATTTGTCTCACCGTTGTTTTGCCATTAAATTTTTTTGACTAAAATGACAATTATTATTATTATTTTAATTATTATTGTTATTATTTATCCTATATATTTTGTATGTTTGATTTTAGAATCCCTAAATGATAAAATTTAAACCCGTATAATTTCATCGAGCCTCTCAAGTTTCAAACCCCAGCTTTGAAACTCCTTTTTTCCATCCATTACCTTAAAACTCTCCAAAAATGTTCAAAATGGATAGAATGAAGCAACCATCTAAATAAACTCTAGAAAAAAGTCGACCTTCAATGAAGAAGAAAAGAGTTTTGAGCCAGAAAACTAAGGAACATTTGAATCCCAAACTTTTGAACCATGTTTTTGTTCCAAAAAATGAGATTTCTATAGAATGGATTCAATTAAGTAAGTCCCTTATTTTAAGAGTATTGCAAGAAAAAGGTTATCTGAAATAGTTTTTTAATAATCAGCGACCCTTGTATCTAAATTTAGTATCTCAGTTCTATCAATATGTTGAGTTTTCTTTGACCGAAGGAGATGATTTTGTGATAAGAACCAGAATAAATGGACACATATGTGTCTCCTCCTCGATTTTATGGGCATCATGTTTGGGTTTAACTCATAAGGGTATCTATAAAGATCATCAGGGAAGTTTCCCTCTTACTAGTGATTTTTTTTTTGTTTTAAAGAAGATTTGACAGATCTAATTAGAAATGAAACTTACAGATTATGAGTTAGATGTAGAAACAAGGTTGATGTTTAAATTTATCCAACATCTTCTTTGCTCAAGAAAGGGTGAATTTTCCACTTTGAAGTATCAGGATGTGTATTTTCTATACCTCACGAAGAAATGATATAAAATCAACCTGTGAAAATACCTCATTCTTTATATGTGTCGTATGATTAATACCACTTCAAGATCCATTTCACTGTTTTATTCAAAGTTAATTTCCACTTTCTTAAAATCGAAATGATTAGTGGGAGAAAATGAAGAGACTGTCATAGGCTGTGGTGGGTTTCACATTAACAAGGTTATATGCAAGAGGATGAAAATAAGTTAGAATCCATGGAAGAAACTATGGGAAGAGGATAATGAAAATATTTATGAAACTTTAAACCCCATTGGCCATCCCAAAATACCAAATTATATTTTTGATCTTGGTTTGGAACCAGATGAAGTAATAGAATACCCAGATGAAGAATTAGAGGCTGTTGTCTCTATAACTAAAGAAGATAATCTATTTGATGGAGAAGGAAGTGATCTTGATATTCCTAAAGAGAAAGAAGAACCTTCACATGAATCTCTTAGGCCTTAATAGACTCTCCCCACAAGATAAAATATTCTCAAAGATGATTTTGATGAGACTTAAGAAGAAATAATTGAATATAAAAGTGGATATGAAACCTCAGAAACTCATGTTGATAAATCTTATGAGAAGGAAAGTGAAAGTAAAAGTGATGAAGATAGAGAAGAAATTGATTATAATGATGAAGAGGAGGATGATGAAAATGAAAAGGAAAAGGAAAATGTTGAATATGGATATGAGGAATAATATGATAAAAATAAAGAAGATAAGCAAGACAGGGAAAGTGATGATGATAGATCAGATCACTCAGATCATGATAGAGCTGACAGAATGGATGATGCTCTACTTACCGGAATTAATGATGAATCGATTGAACAATCAAAGAAATATGTGGTTGAAACTAAGGAACATCAAAAGATGGCTGATACAGTGGATGGAAATGATGATATTCAATTAATTTAATTAGTTTATAAGCAAAAGGGAGCATCTGTTGAGGGGGAAAATGTAATGCCACGACCCCAGTTACCTAGAGTCGATGCATTATTACATAACATTGGCATGATCACAAGAAAGATCAAATCTCGAAAGACCAATTGGTTTAGTATCCTTGGAAACACTAGATATATTCATAAAGTTTTACATTACATCATAAAGTGAACAACTACAACAACAACATAGTCTCCATATTCCACACTCATATCCCCACATACTATCCCTGCAGGTCATTCATAAATTACTTCTTCACATCCTGGGAAAAATAAAACATAGAAAAGGGGTGAGCTCAAATACCCAGTAAGGATAACAATATAGCGGAAACTTTCATAAATAAGAATAAACATTTAAGGAAATGTATAACTTAAAACAAAAGCCTTTTAAACTTGAACTTCAACATAGTATGGAAAAGATAAAATGAAATAATGCCATTTACTTATTCACATGGATATTCTACTAATCGAATAATCACATGCAATATCAATAACCACTTTCATAATGATGGAATGCATAATGCCAGACTATCATAACCACATAGCCAAGGCCTCGTGCCAAGACTACACATAAGATTTTGTCAAGGCCTTGTGCCAAGACACTAGTTTGTCTCATGAGACCTACCGATGCATCGAGGAGCTATATCAAGTTCCACCCGTCACATATTAAGTCCAATGCATTCCCATATGAAAAGGTTTAAACATAACATAAAAATTCGTATTAAAAATAGCATACGAAATGTAAACACTTTCACCATAAACCATGAATGGAATAAAAATAACATATCCACATTCAAACATATCACAAAACCTTCAATACAGTATAGAAGTTTTGTTTCATAATAATTCAACTTCAAATAAGCGTAAAATCCATCAAAGGATGTTGACATAGATGAAATCAAAACTCTTTTTAGAGAAATATCTCTTTCTATTTTGAAATCATTTAAGAGTCATATATTTATGAAATAAAACATTTTCTTTAAAAATATTATTATAATATTGTAAGGTAATCTTTGAAATTTTTGTAACGGTGGAAAATAGCCACACCCGCCGTATAAGTTAATAAAAACATTCTTACCCTAATTTTGTCGAAAAGGTTAAAAATCACCTTGTTTGGAAAATAACGGAAAGATTCCTTTATAAAACTCTTATAAAAAGTCAAAAAAGGGTATAAATGACTTTAACCCATATTCTTTTAAATAGTAAAAATGTTTTGAAATACATTTTTAAGAAACATGGATGTGGATGATAAAGAGATCCCAGTAGATTATTTCATATAAACAACCTCGGATAATGAAGAGATTGTGAAATAACCCTTACCTTGTAATTTTCCTTGGTTGGGGTAGGTTAACCTCCTGTATAATGGTGAAATAATTGTTATTAGATTATACAATAATCATATACATTAATATGATATCATATATGATCTTTTAACATTGATTTGTTAATAATATCTTAGTATTATTATTGTTTCGGGTGTTAACTTACTCATTTTATTTTATATGTTTTGTTACGTAAGCCATGTTTGTCATGGATAGGTTGTATCTTAATCATATCCAGAATGATATCAAGTCCTTATATACTATTATTAATCATCAAATGAGAATTATACTTGAATGGATATGATGGAGAATGAATCTCATCGCGTTCGTGGAGACGGTAGTCCGTACGTACGCACGAGCGGCAATATCATTCTTTTGATATTAAAATAATATATAATTGGATGGTATATCATATATACAGAATCATTATCATGTTACATTTATTATTTACATGAATTACACATCATTATTATACCCATCCAAATAATAATTTATTGAATAACAATTACACCACGACGTGGAGACGGTAAGACGTACGTACGCACGTATGGTGACATGTTATTCAAAGGATGGATAGAATAATGAATATGGTTGTACCATTTTTATAATAACATCACAATATATATATGATACTGGATTTATTATTTTAGAATGTTAATAAAAAAGAAAGAAGAAGTGGAAGAAGAAAGGAACTTGGAAAAGGGTGGTGAAATCATTACCTCTTCTTCGGGTTCTTCCTTTTGATTTGATCAAAAGGGATCCTTAGGTTGACTTTCTGATCAAAATAAGGCCTCTAGGTTGTAGTGAGGGAAGTTGGGAGAGTTTTTGTGCAGAGTTTGGCCTAACCAAAAGGCTTTAAAGGTGTGAAGTAATGAGAAGGGGGAGTGCCCTTTTATAAGAGGGGTGAGGGGAACCTTTGGAAAAGCTAGAAATATTAATTTATAATAAATTAATATTCGGTTTCTAATGGATCCAAAGTTTATTATTAAAAGTTTAAGGTGGGTATAGGTCTAAAACCATTCAACCAATATAATTTAGATAGGTTTAGGTTACTATATTAACCTTATCTTTTAGTTTTAACTCTTAGTTAATTAGTTTGACATTTACCATGTCACTTTGTATTTTTATATTATATAGTTAATAAACTTACTATATACATCCAAACAACCCCCAAGTGGTCCATTAATGATACAACTATCATGATATAAGTCTCTTGGCCGAACCTTAGATTTTTAGGAATTTAATATCAATTAATAATATAATATTTTTTTTAAAAACTCTTTTATGTCAATTTTGACACTATTCAATAGTTGATTTTTTTGAAACTCATAACAGAATGATTAATTTGAACAAAGTTAATTAAATCATTCCTAACATGTCATATTAACTTATAAAATTAGTTTAATTCATAAAAAGTCTCAAATTATATTTATTTGGGTATTTATAATATCAATTATTTTCATTTTTCACTATTATGGTAATTACTGCATCATCATTGTTTCATAAATAAATTAAATTATTTAAATTCTAAAAATTATAAATAAAATATAATTATGTAGGAAATCTTATTATCTTTCTAATGAATATTTACAATCGAATTTATCTTATGTATTACCCTATATTAAAAATGTTTTAGTAAATAAACTTTGATTTTAACTCTTTTAACTCTTCTTTGAATTAAATAATAATAAAAGTCCTAATCTAATCCAAGTGGACCTAAATGATAATATTTTATTCCTAAGGTTGTTTTTGGTCGAGATACACTTGTCCAATAGAATTAGGACATGTGTTAGGGTAATATTAATATCATTTTTACCCTTAATTACCCTATTTACTTTTAACCGTGGTAAATAAAAGTAAAAAGTTACTATTCACCAAAAATTATTTTCATCTCATTGAACCACATTTTACTTCTTGATATTAACCGCGTCTCTCGGATTTTCGAAATTCCATTCACAGAAGCGGTAAAATTAAGTTTTATGAAAAATTCAGTTTTTTAACTACCACTTAGTAGTTTCACTATTCATCAAAAATTGAAGTTTTTCAGAACAATGCCAAAATTCCACCCTAATCTATAATTGATATCCCGAATTCAAAAATGATGTCTATTTTACAAAATTCCAAACATATAAGTTGCATTAATTAATTTTATAATTAATTCCCGTTGTCACAACAAATAGCGTGTTTTTAAGAAACGATATATACCAAAAGATTGACAATTGTTTAGGTCCAATTTCAAAGTGAAATTAATTCTAATGAACACCATTGGATAAAATGGTAAAAATATATTCTAATTATACTTTAAAACCACTCAATAATATAATTTATCACTATAAATTATTTTGATTAAAAAAGTTGTTTTTAAGTATTTTTCACTATTCATAAAAATTGGAAGTTCTCAGAAATATACCAAAAATTCATCTTAGGATAATTTTGATATTCTGAATCCAAAAATGAAGTCCATTTTGAAATATAAAATATATATAATTTCAAAAAGTAGGTATTACTATTCATAACAGCTAGTTTGATCGGTTGTGGTGTGTGTTAGAACTCGATGTTGCGTACAACACACGCTATCACATTATTCAAAGAGAAACGTACCGTAGAAGCTTGGGGTGTTACATTCTCCCATCCTTCAAATAATTTCATCCTCGAAATTTCTAGAATACTACCACATGAAAAGACTCGGGTGGTTCTTCATCATAAGTTCCTCGGGTTCCCACGTTGCCTCTCCCATCTTATGGTTTCTCCACAAAACTTTTACCAGACGCGTCGTCTGGTTTCTCAGTACTTGTTCTCTCGTATCAAGAATCCTGACGGGCTCTTTGCAATAAGACAAATCGGGTTCCAGTTTCGATTCCTCATAGGTGAGTACATGCGTTGGGTCAGGCATGTATTTCCTCAACAGAGATACGTGGAACACATCGTGAACTTTGGAGAGACTTGGCGGCATTGCCAATCGGTATGCTACAACCCCAATTCGTTCTAGAATTTCGAAAGGTCCGATGTACCTGGGACTCAATTTACCTTTCTTACCAAAACGTATGACTCCCTTCCATGGAGATACCTTCTGGAAAACATGATTACCGACTTGAAATTCCAAATCCTTCCTTTGATTATCGGCATAACTCTTCTACCTACTTTGAGCTGCTTTGATGTGACTTTGGATTACCTTCACCTTTTCCATCGTTTCCTCCACCAGTTCTGGGCCTACAAGTTTTCTTTCACCAATGTCATCCCAACAGGTTGGTGTACGACATCTCTTTCCGTATAATGCTTCATATGGTGCCATCTGAATACTCGAATGGAAGCTATTGTTATAGTAAAATTCTACCAGAGGTAAATATTGATCCCACATACCCTGAAAGTCAAGTGAGAAAGATCTCAACATGTCTTCTAAGGTCTGAATAGTTCGTTCTGATTGTCCATCCGTTTGAGGGTGGTAAGCAGTGCTCAAATGAAGTTCAGTATCCAGGGATTTCTGAAGACTCTTCCAGAATCTTGAAGTAAAATGGGGATCATGATCAGAAACAATCGATAGGGGTACTCCATGAAGTCTCACAACTTCATTAATATATAGTCTTTCTAGACGTTCTAGTGGTAGATCTTCTCTTATAGCAAGAAAATGTGCTGACTTGGTAATACGATCAACAATAACCCATATTGCATCGTTCCTTCTAGGAGTCTTTGGTAGCCCCATGACAAAGTCCATCGTAATATTGTCCCATTTCCACTCCGGTATGGGAAGAGGTTGCATGACTCCTCCAGGCTGTTGCCTTCCAGCTTTCACTTGTTGACAAACCATACATCTTGACACAAAATCAGCAATCTCCCTCTTCATGTTGTCCCACAAAAAATGTTCCTTCAAATCTCTATACATTTTGGTGCTCCCAGGATGTATAGAGAAATTATAACTATGAGCATCATCCAGCAATTCCCTTTTTAGATCAGGTATATCAGGAACACAAAGTCTCTTCCCGAATTTCAAAATTCCATCTTCATACACAAAGTCTCTCAATCTCCCATCATTCACAGCTTTAATATTCTTTTTAAATTCTTCATCATTGGTTTGAAAACTCTTAATCCTTTCTAGTAAAGATGGTTTGGAAACCATTTGAAAAAGAATTGATGTTTCGCCTTCCCTGGTTATTCCCATGTCCATCTTCACTAGATCCATGAAAATTGGATCCCTTTCAATTATCATATTGTTCAAAACTCCATGGTCTTTTCTGCTTAAATCATCTTCCACCCTGTTTTCCTTCCCTGGGTGGTAGTGTATCGTGCAATCATAATCCTTGAGTAATTCAAGCCATCTCCTTTGCCTCATGTTGAGTTCTTTTTGTGAGAAAATATACTTCAAACTCTTGTGATCAGTATAAATCTCACATTTTTCACCATAGAGTTAGTGCCTCCATATCTTCAAAGCAAATATCATAGCTTGAGATCATGAGTAGGATAGTTTTGTTCATGAATTTTCAACTGTCGTGATGCATAGGCAATAACTCTATCATTCTTCATAAGGACACAACCAAGTCCTTTCTTCGATGCATCACTATAAATAATGAACCCATCATTCCCCGATGGTAGATTCAATATAGGAGCATTGACTAATCTTCTCTTCAGTTCTTCGAAACATTCTTCACACTCTTTTGTCCAAACAAATTTAACCCCTTTACGTGTGAGCTTCGTTAATGGGTTAGCCAATCGGGCAAAATTCTGGACGAAACATCGATAATAACCTGCCAAACCAATAAAACTACGTACCTCAGTTATAATCATAGGTGTTGGAAATTCTTGGATTTCCTTGGTATTAGAAGTATCAACAGAGATTCCATCTTTAGAGACAATATGTCCAAGAAAAGAAATCTCCTGAAGCCAGAATTCACACTTGCTAAACTTTCCATATAATTCATGTCTTCTCAGAGTCTTCAGGATAATGCGCAAGTGATTTTCATGATCTTCGTAGCTTTTGGATTATACCAAGATATCATAAATAAATACCACCAAAAATTCATCAAGATATTCCTTGAAAAATCTATTCATCAGATCCATGAATACAGAGGGTGCATTAGTCAATCCAAAAGGCATTACTATAAACTCGTAATGCCCGTACCTGGTTCGAAATGCTGTCTTCGGAATGTCTTCCTTCTTCACACACAACTGATGGTATCCAGATCAAAGGTCAATCTTTGAAATGTATTGATCTCTATGCAGTTGGTCAAATAAATCATCAATGAGAGGTATGGGATACTTGTTCTTTATTGTTATAGCATTGATCTCCCTATAGTCGATACATAACCTCATAGATCCATCTTTATTTTTAACAAAAATAACAGGGGCTCCCCATGTAGAAACACTAGGGAGAATAAATACCTTATTACTCAATTCCTCTAGTTGTTTCTTTAGTTCAACTAATTCTACAGTGGCCATTTTATAAGGGGTCTTCGATATAGGCCTTGATACAAGAATTAAATCAATGGAAAACTCAACTTCTCATTCTAGAGGATGTCCAGGTAAATCTTCCGGAAATACATCTACATATTCTTTCACAATAGGTAAATCTTCTATTTGAACATTACTTTCCTCACCCATAGTCATTTCATTCTCTTCCTCCCCAATAATTGAATTTAGTTGAGCTACTAGGGGTGGATCTAGATAAGAATTAGGTGGTGACGATTCTGCTCTAAAGATAAGGTGTTCCTTATCATCATCATCAAGAATCGTAACCTCTTTATTCTTACAATAAATCTTCACATCATAGTCCGAAAGCCAGTCCATATCGAGGATTATATCAAACTCAATCATAGGTATGATGATGAGATCAGCAGATAAAGAACATTTATGTGCTCTAATGGGGACTGATTCACAAAACTTTGTTGCAATGATACTTCCCTTAAGAGTTTTAACTGACTACTCCCTTGTTAAATCAAATTGGAAATATATAATTTTCTTAGAAAACTGGGAAGATATGAAACAATGCGATGATCCAGAATCAAATAATGCATTTTCTAAACTTGAGGAAACCATTAAATTACCTGCCACCACGTCTTTTGGAGCTTCTACCTCAGTAGTAGTGATAACATAAGCTTGGCCTTGATCCCTTGGCCTTTTCTGAGGTAAGTTCTCCTAACTCTTAGGACATTCATTTTCATAATGCCCCATCTCCCTGCAATTGTAGCACTGAACATTGGTGGCTTCCTTCTTCCCCTTGCAATCACGAGATTGGTGGCCTTTTTCACCACACTTGTAACAGACTCCCGTTCCCTTAAAGCAAGTACCAGGGTGTTTCTTCCCACATTTACCATAGGATGGATATTCAACCTTTCCCTTATTCCCCTTATTTCCATTCCCAGATTGATCAACAGGTCTCTTCTTCTCTTTCTTTGCTTTAAAGTCACAAGACTTAGAGAATTCCTTTTCGGTCTTGATAGCACATGAGACAATGTCTTCGTACGACGAGAAGGATTGTGAGACTAATGCTCGACGGAGAAATGGTTTTAACCCATCAAAGAAACGATCAATCTTACTTCTTGGGTAACGTATATAATCTCTAGCATACCTTGCTAACCTTGTAAAGTTAGCCTCATACTTTGCGACATTCTCATCCTCCTTTTGTCTCAGACTCAAAAATTGCCTTTCCATATCTGCTCGATGGTCGCGAGGAAAGTATTTTTCTAAAAATAGATCTTTGAACTCCCTCCATTCCACATTTGATACTTCATAATCTTCCTTCATATTTTGAATCAATGAACACCATTGATCATCATCTCCAGTGAGGCGGTAAACTGCCATGATAACTTTTTCCCTTTCACTACTCCCCAAAGCCTGAAATATTTTCTCTAGGGAATTTATCCATTGCTCAGCTACTAAGGGATTTGTACTTCCATTGAATGTTGGTGGTTGTTGCCTCATGAATCGATCTAACATTGATCCTCCATGCTGCGGATCAGGGTGCTCTATACGGGTAAGGTTATTATTCATAACCTGAGTGAGTTTTCCCAGTATGGTGATTAGCTGATCGGCACCAGTTGCATCACCAGCTCCACTATAATTATCTTGAGCAGGAGGGAAATCCCTACATGGAGTGCATGCATTGATACGGTTTCCATTCCTTCAACTAGGCGCCATTTCTAAACAATGGCATAAACTAGATCAATTTATGAATCAAAATACATAATCCCATACTTATAAAACACTTAACATAAATTGAACTATTTATGGATATAATCCATAATCATAAAATTGTTTTCTTTGAGGAAGTATATACTCATAAACCCTTCATAATGATTTGTAAAGAAAATGAGAGTTATCCTAAGCATATCCCCCAGGAGTTTCGTAACCAAGAGTGCAGCAAGGCCCGTTGTCGTGCACCAGTTCCCGTTCGAGTCTAGCTCAAAGTGGTGTTTTCGGGTTTTACCCCTAGGTACATCTATGCCAGATCCACCTCTACCTGCTCGTATCTAGACAAGGATGTATTGCTCAGAAAACTCACAAAATCTCTACAATACCAAAATTATAGGATGTTCTTCTATACTAATCCTCAAAGTTTATCTTAGGTCTACGTGCTCTAATCAGAGTTTATCTAAATCTAGCTTCCAAGGTTTGTACTAAACTTCCTCTGATACCAACTGTAATTCCCCGACCCCAGTTACCTAGAGTCGGTGCATTATTACATAACATTGGAATGATCATAAGAAAGATCAAATCTCGAAAGACCGATTGATTTAGTAGCCTTGGAAACACTAGATATATTCATAAAGTTTTACATTACATCATAAAGTGAAAAACTACTACAAAAACATATTCTCCATATTCCACACTCATATCCCCACATACTATCTCTGCAGGTCATTCATAAATTACTTCTTCACATCCTAGGAAAAATAAAACATAGAAAAGGGGTGAGCTCAAATGCCCAGTAAGGATAACAATATAGCGGAAACTTTCATAAATAAGAATAAACATTTAAGGCAATGTATAACTTAAAAACAAAAGCCTTTTAAACTTGAACTTCAACATAGTATGGAAAAGATAAAATGAAATAATTCCATTTACTTATTCACATGGATATTCTACTAATCGAATAATCACATGCAATATCAATAACCACTTTCATAACGATGGAATACATAATAACAGAATATCATAACCACATAGCCAAGGCCTCGTGCCAAGACTACACATAAGATTTTGTCAAGGCCTTGTGCCAAGACACTAGTTTGTCTCATGAGACCTACCGATGCATCGAGGAGCTATAGCAGGCTCCACCCATCACATATTAAGTCCAATGCATTCCCATATGAAAAGGTTTAAACATAACATAAAAATTCGTATTAAAACTAGCATATGAAATGTAAATACTTTCACCATAAACCATGAATGGTATAAAAATAACACATCCACAGTCAAACATATCACAAAACCTTCAATACAGTATAGAAGTTTTTTTTCATAATAAATCAACTTCAAATAAGCGTAAAATCCATCAAAGGATGTTGACATAGATGAAATCAAAACTCTTTTTAGAGAAATTTATCTTTCTATTTTGAAATCATTTAAGAGTCATATATTTATGAAATAAAATATTTTCTTTAAAAATATTCTTATAAGATTTTAAGAGAAGCTTCGACGTTTTTATAACGGTGGAAAATAGCCGCACCCGCCGTATAAGTTAAAAAAAACATTCTTACCTTAATTTTTTCGAAAAGGTTAAAAAGCACCTTGTTTGGAAAACGACAGAAAGATTCCTTTATAAAACTCTTATAAAAAGTCAAACAAGGGTATAAATGACTTTAACCCATATTCTTTTAAATAGTAAAAATGTTTTGAAATACATTTTTAAGAAACATGGATGTGGATGATAAAGAGATCCCAGTAGATTATTTCATATGAACAACCTCGGATAATGAAGAGATTGTGAAATAACCCTTACCTTGTACTTTTCCTTGGTTGGGGTAGGTTAAACTCCTGTATAATGGTAAAATAATTGTTATTAGATTATACAATAATCATATACATTAATATGATATCATATATGATCTTTTGACATTGATTTGTTAATAATATCTTAGTATTATTATTGTTTCGGGTGTTAACTTACTCATTTTCTTTTATATGTTTTGTTACGTAAGCCATGTTTTTCATGGATAGGTTGTATCTTAATCATATCCAGAATGATATCAAGTCCTTAGATACTATTATTAATCATCAAATGATAATTATACTTGAATGGATATGATGGAGAATGAATCTCATCGCGTTCGTGGAGACGGTAGTCCGTACGTACGCACGAGCGACAATATCATTCTTTTGATATTAAAATAATATATAATTGGATGGTATATCATATATACAGAATCATTATCATGTTACATTTATTATTTACATGAATTACACATCATTATTATACCCATCCAAATAATAATTTATTTAATAACAATTACACCACGACGTGGAGACGGTAAGCCGTACGTACGCACGTATGGTGACATGTTATTAAAAGGATGGATAGAATACTAAATATGGTTGTACCATTTTTATAATAACATCACAGTATATATATGATACTGGATTTATTATTTTAGAATGGTAATAACAAAGAAGAAGTGGAAGAATAAAGGAACTTGGAAAAGGGTGGTGAAATCATTACCTCTTCTTCGGGTTCTTCCTTTTGATTTGATCAAAAGGGATCCTTAGGTTGGCTTTATGATCAAACTAATTTCTCTAGGTTGTAGTGAGGGAAGTTTGGAGAGTTTTTGGGTAGATTTTGGCTGAAACAAAAGGCTTTGAAGGTGTGAAGTAATGAGAAGGGGGAGTGCCCTTTTATAAGAGGGGTGAGGGGCACCTTTGGAAAAGCTAGAAATATTAATTTATAATAAATTCATATTCGGTTTCCAATGGCTCAAAAGTTGATTATTCAAAGGTTAAGGTGGGGATAGGTCGAAAACCATTCAACCAATAGAATTTAGATAGGTTTGGGTTACTATATTAACCTTATCTATTAGTTTTAACTCTTAGTTAATTAGTTTGACATTTACCATGTCACTTTGTATTTTTATATTATATAGTTAATAAACTTACTATATACATCCAACAGACCCCCAATTGGTCCATTAATGATACACCTATCATGATATAAGTCTCTTGGCCGAACCTTATATTTTTATGAATTTAATATCAATTAATAATATAATATTTGTTTTAAAAACTCTTTTATGTCAATTTTGACACTATTCAAAAGTTGATTTTTGTGAAACTCATAACAGAATGATTACTTCGAAAAAAGTTAATTAAATATTTTCTAACATGTCATATTAACTTAGAAAATTAGTTTAATTCATAAAAAGTCTCAAATTATATTTATTTGGGTATTTATAATATCAATTATTTTAATTTATCACTATTATGGTAATTACTGCATCATCATTGTGTCATAAATAAATTAAATTATTTAAAATCTAAAAATTATAAATAAAATATAATTATGTAGGAAATATTATTATCTTTCTAATGAATATTTAAAATCGAATTTATCTTATGTATAACCCTATATTAAAAATGTTTTAGTAAATAAACTTTGATTCTAACTCTTTTAACTCTTCTTTGAATTAAATAATAATAAATGTCCTAATCTAATCCAAGTGGACCTAAATGATAATATTTTATTATTAAGGTTGTTTTTGGTCGAGATTCACTTGTCCAATAGAATTAGGACATTTTTAGGGTAATATTAATATCATTTTTACCCTTAATTACCCTATTTACTTTTAACCGTGGTAAATAAAAGTAAAAAGTTACTATTCACCAAAAAATATTTTCATCTCATTGAACCAAATTTTACTTCTTGATATTAACCGTGTCTCTCGGATTTTCTAAATTCCATTCACATAAGTGGTAAAATTAAGTTTTATGAAAAATTCAGTTTTTTAACTACCACTTAGTAGTTTCACTATTCATCAAAAATTGAAGTTTTTCAGAACAATGCCAAAATTTCACCCTAAGCTATAATTGATATCTCGAATTCAAAAATGATGTCTATTTTACAAAATTACAAACATATAAGTTGCATTAATTAATTTTATAATTAATTCCCATAGTCACAACAAATAGCGTGTTTTTAAGAAACAATATATACCAAAAGATTGACAATTGTTTAGGTCCAATTTCAAAGTGAAATTAATTCTAATGAACACCATTGGATAAAATGGTAAAAATATATTCTAATAATACTTTAAAACCAATCAATAATATAATTTATCTCTATAAATTATTTTGATTAAAAAAGTTGTTTTTAAGTATTTTTCACTATTCATAAAAATTGGAAGTTATCAGAAAAATACCAAAAATTCATCTTAGGATAATTTCGATATTCCGAATCCAAAAATGAAGTCCATTTTAAAATATAAAATATATATAATTTCAAAAATTAGGTATTACTATTCATAACGGCTAGTTTGATCGGTTGTGGTGTGTGTTAGAACTCGATGTTGCGTACAACACACGCTATCGCATTATTCAAAGAGAAACGTACCGTAGAAGCTTGGGGTGTTACAGAAAAAACCCCAGTTTAAAAAGAGTCGAAGTACCCAAACCTTTTGATACAATTGTTTTGGATAAATAGTATAAATATCATGGATATTTTAGTTTTGGTTTGAGTTATACATATTCTAATGAAACTCAAGGATCCCTAATTAAGTAAATGGACTTATCAAAAGAGTTTAAGCTCAAGCCTATATCTGTTCAGGCATCTTCTCATGCCACTACTCAGATACCTTAAAACTATGTAAGTTAGGATGAATTAAAATCCTTTAGAGAGTAACTAATATCTAGATTTGGAAATATTTTTAGATCACAACCCACACCTAAAACAAATATTAGTGAAAGATATGCTTCATTGATTCTGGAGGAAGTTCTTAGAAAAATTCAACCCCAAACAATTCATGAAATCCAGGAAGTAAGAATGGAGAATAAGCTAATAAGCGATGAACTAGAAGTTCTCATACCATTGGTTAAAGGAATTAGATATAATTATAGATAATATATAGATGGTGTTGTGAAAAGTCTTGGAGATACCTCTTCTGAGTCTTCTCTAGATGCTAAACCTCATCCTTCATCATTTGATGTTGAAAATTTGAGATCAGTTATTAGAGATGAATTAAAATATTATTCTACATCTAATGCTCCTCCTCCTAAATCTTTGAATGTTGAGTTGATCAGATCAGTTGTTAGAGAAGAATTTCAGACTATGTTGGGTGGTTCAGATCAGGAAATATTGAACAAAATTAGACAAAACAATGATCATTTACATTCCATGGTTTGGATTTATTCCAAAGAGGCCACTACTTCTCAAGAATAAATCATCAAGAAAGTATATTTATAATTTAAAATATTTTACACCAAACATCAATTGACTAGACATTTTAAGTATTTTTCTAAAAATATGAGGAGCCACTAGTCACACAAGCCTTTAGAGAGCAATTTAAGTAACTTAAGGAACTTACTCTTACTATTAAATCATTTATGGAAAACAAGTATGACTTCTATAAGGCCATAGAAAAGGGGGGACATATTATTATGGATTTTATCAATATTTTGAATCCCTATCTGCATTTTTATACCACTATAGTTGTAGCTCCAGATGCCTTTCCCATTCCTTCAACTTCTGCTAGACTCACTACCAGACCTATGTACCCTTCTCCACATCCACAATATCGCTCTACCATTGTAACCAATCCTCTTTCACCTTTACCTCCTAAAATTAAACCTTTTCCCATGAATCCTATTGAGGCACTCAGACATTTGAGACTATTCATCTACAGAGAGTTACCTTCCTCTACTACCTCAACTTCTCCTATAGTGCCAAATGCTATCTATAAGCCTTGAATATCTTCTCCCAGCACTTCTGCTAAAGGGAAAGAACCTATGGATCCTACCATTGTGAATCCATGTACTTAGACTTTTTTTTTCGATAGGGATGTACCTGAACAATTTTATCAATATATATATATATATATATATTCATTTTTGGATCATTTCTTATGATTTTTTTCTTTTTTACCCTTTTGATAATCCCAAAAAGTGTAGAAAAGTATTGGCATATCAATTTAATTTTTCTTCTTCTATGATACAATTTAAGTTATTTTTTTATATAATATAGTTTGAATGTATCCTTGTTATTACATATTATATATTCATTGATTAAGATTAATTCTATGATTTTTGATCATCAAAAAGGGGGAGAATGTTGACCTCTCCTATTTTTAATAATCAAAAATCATGCTTAATTATGTTTTTAATAAGTTTACTATGATATGTTATCATTTGTCATTAAAATACAGAATGGAAGAAAATTCTAAGTATGAGTCACCGTTATCCTAACTCACCTATAAGGATGACTCACCAATAAGGATTACACAATGCTCCTGACTCACTGTTAGTTTGAGTCACCATTCCAAGACATATTGGTAGAAAGTTGTAACTATGATTCACCATTCCTGACTCACCATTCTTGACTCACTGCTCCAGTGACTCACCACTCCAAAGAGTCACTGCTTCAAAGACACCGCCATCCTGACACCACCATAGAGTCACCACTAAAAAGACTCAACGCTACCTTTACTAATTCATTTTAAGTTCAATATTTCTAATGGGAATATTTGTAAAATTTAATGCTACTGATTAAATTAATGACCCTTTTAAGACAAAATTAAAATTGATGTTAGACAACAGTACGGGGTACGAGGTACCAGAACATGATTGAGAACATGCCTTATTCCAGGTGAAGAATATAAACCTACAAACTCAGTCTAAAAAAGAGAGAGATGCCTGGTAAAAAATCAGAACAAACACAACTCAAAAAAGTTTTCCAAACTGAAAAGATCCATTTTCATGTGTGTAATCTTCTAATTTAAACATTCAAAGAACAAACGAAGAAAAATATTTCACTATACACTTGGATCTCTCATACACCGTAAGACAAAAGCTTCTACAATACTCAGTCTTATAACAAATTTCTGAAAAATGACTTGATATTAATTTCAAGTTACCTTCAAGGAGTCACGAAGATTCAACACATATTACACAGAGAAACACTATCATTTCTACTCTTTTATCTATTCTATTTGTGTACTTTATTTTAATTTAGAGCATTGTGTGATTATATCTATTCTTGAAACATAAACTGAATCCTATGAATAACTGTAAGATATAAAAATATCTTCGCAACTTATCTTTTTACACCTTATATTCCCACAGATAACAATGGAAGTGGTACCTACGTGGCCTGTCACTTTTTGAACTCTTAAGAAAACTGTGGAAGAGGTCTTTGTGACCTAGATAACACTATATGTGCTGTTGTATACCTCAATATAGGTGTTGGATCAAATTTATGTTTATATAAACATCTTATTGGTAGGTGATCACCAAGTGAAGAGGACTAAGTCTTTAATTGTGACTAAACCTCTTGTTATTATTTTTGATGTTCCTTTAAAGTTCTGTTTTCACTGCTATATCATTTCACATCTAAAAAAATTTCTTTCACTTTTATATTTATTCTTAGATAGTGTTTATATTATAAATTGGTTGAGTAAATTGATTTAAAAAATTAAAATAGTATTTCATATTATTTCAATTGAGAACTAATCACTCTTTGAGAAATCTATTAAAAGATAAAAACATTTATAAATATACTAATTTGGTTAATTACTATGTATTTTATTCTAATTTGGGGGATTTTTTTTAAATATTTTCAAATATAAATTTTAATTAGGGAATCAATTCACCCCCTCTTGAGTATCCTCTCTGACCAACAATTTTTTTCTTATATTTTTTTTCCTTTTAACATTTTGTTCAATAAAATTTTTCAATCCCCTCTCCCTCAATAACCCTTTTCGAAATGTGACCCCTTAACAACAATAGCCCCTCCCAACGCAAAGCCCCTTCCTATCCACTCCCTCTCCTCTCCCGTCACCTCAAATATCTCACATCCCTCCCATAAATCCCCTCAAAATCAATATTTGGAACTTTGACCGACTATCCCCGTGGATTCTTCCTCATCGTTACGACTTCATCCTCACCCAAAGACCATTGTAGCTTCCTCACACTCCAGTTGATGATTACTGTGCCTTCTTTTGGATTCCTACGATCTGTCCAAAGATCATTGTGGCTTTCTTAGGTCCAACCAAAGATCTCTGCAGCTACTAGTGAGGCTCAATATTTTGGATAATTTCTCCCTCTTTTCTGGTTTGTCAATCTCAGCATTCCTCTATCTATTTATTTTTCTCCAGGTTGAGCATAACAATTCTTCTTAGTATTTTTTTCAGATTTGGTAATTTTAGAAGAGTTTATGCAGTTTTTAGTTTTCAATTTTTGATGCCATTTGTTGGATAGAGACATGAGATCGATTATGGGAAAGTGTATTTGCAGGTAATTTACTAGACTAATGTTATTGTACTAGTTTCAATTTTTCCCTAAATGATGTTCGCCCTATTCAAATTTGATCATTCATTTTGATAGATAGATAAATAAATAAAATTTAGGCTAGGATAATACCGTGAGAGGATTCCATCAGTGTATCAACTACTAAAGTTTTTTTTATTTACTACAGAGTTTTAAAGTAGGGTTTTAAGATAATAAAACAACCCCTCTCCACTTAACCACACGTAGGCGCAAACTCTCTATAAACCAAGTTCAATGAATGTTTTTAAATTCAACACATAAAAAATTCTAATATAATATTTTTATTTCTTTTTTTATAGTATGAATCATGATATTCCTAATGAAATTGGATGCAATTATGATTATATTCCAACACAACCAAGAAATAATGAAAATATTATCGAGAAACAAAATTATATTGATAGAATTGGCATTATAGAAGGAGATGTTAGTCTAGAGAATAATAATATAAGACAAACCACATCATTTGTTTGTAATTGGTGCATAAAAACTAATAAAATACATGCTATATGTAACTTACGTGGATTTTTTTTTGTTTTTGGGGAAAAAAATATGGTACTTCAACATTATATCACCATTTGATCAGTTTATAATGAAAAAAATTATGGTGATGTTTCCAAAATTATTATTGATCATGAAGGGAGGTTGGAGTCTAGAAAACTTGATGAAAATTGGTTTGATAATGTATCTCTATGTGTATCATAGAGCATGATCTTCTATTTCATTTTGTTAAGTATAAAAGAATTAGATAACTTATGAAGTTTCTTTAATTTTATTCCAAGACATATAGGAGAGGCACTGAAACATTTGTTGTTATGAAATATTATTCTACCCAGAAGGAAAAGTTAAAAAAAATAATGGATTCTAGTTCAGAAAGAATATGCTTAACATTTGATTGTTGGACTATGTGCAATAGTGAAGGATACATATGTTTAACTTCTCACTTTGTTGATAATAATATGAAGTTTAATATAAATTTATTATGTTTGAATAAAATGGATGTTACCCATACTTGAATTGAATTGGAAAAGAAAGTTTTTGTTTCTTTGAAAGATTGGGGTATTGATAATTTTTTTTATCACTGACCTTAGGCAATGCATCAGCTAATGATAACATGAAATAATTTTTAAACTATGTTTTCATAATCAAAATTTTCTACTATGTGATGGAAAATTTTTCCATGTGATATTTTTTTCTCACATATTAAACCTTATTGTTCAATAAGGTTTAAATATATCCAATGATGCACTCTTTAAAATTTTAGAAAGTGTAAAATATGTTAAATATTATGAGGATAGATGAAATATTTTCAAGTGTATATTAAGCATGTTGGTGGCGCTGACACTAAATTCAGATTTCATCTTGACATGTCAACTAGATAGAATTAAAATTTTACTATGCTTGAATGTTCTATGAAGCATAAAGTAGTTTTTTATGATCTTTCTTTGAGTGATGATAAATATCAATACTTCCCATTATAGGAGGAGTGGAAAATGGTATCAATTATATGTGAGTTTTTATGTCCATTTTATGTGATGAATAAGTTGATATCAGGATCATATTATCCAACATCAAATATTTACTTCATGAAAGTGTGTAAAATTGAATGTTTACTTAGATAAAACATAATAAGTGATGATGATCTTATTAAGGACATGACTTCTAGGATGAAAAATAATTTTGACAAGTATTGAACTGAATATAGTGTTATTATTTCCCTTAGATAAGTTCTTGATCCATGAATGAAGCTTGATTTGTTAAAGTTTTGTTATTTAAGACTCAATCCTTTTACTTGTGAAGAAAAAGTTGAAAATGTCAAGAAGTGGTTGTATAAGTTGTATGAAAATTATGAAAAAAAGGATTTTAACAATGAAGAAAGTGATGGTTTTCAAGTTCATGCTTTTGCATCTTCCTATAAACAATCCAAGGGAGGATTTTTGACCAGCCTATATTTATTTGATGTAAGTATTATTTAAATTAATTTCTTATAAATTTATAAATTAATTTGTTTTTAATCATATTCATTCTTTTATTGATTTAGGAATATCTACAATATGAGAGTCAACATGCAACAAAAATAGGAAAGTATCATTTATATCTTTATTTAGATAATTCAAAATTACAAATGAACCATTTTTAGGATCTAGACGTGCTTTAATATTTGAAATATCAAAATCACCACTTTAGAGCTCTAACAAACATGGCATGTAATATTTTAATCATTACAATTACAACATTTGCTTCTAAATCATATTTTAGTATTGGAGGTCATATTTTTAATAAGTATTGATATTCAATACTTGATAATCATATTCAATCTCTCATATGTACTAGAAATTGGTTAAATGGATTTCAATCATTTGAAAAAGGTATACATATGCCACATTTTTTTTGAATTTAATATATTAATTATATATTTATTTCATTTTTATAATTACTAATAAACTTGTTTTTTTACTACATATGAATATGACTATCATGATATCGAGGATGATGGTGTGTCCAAAGAAGAGTCTAATTGTATAGATATCCATTGAGGATATAATGTTATGGGATATATCAATTGTAAGTTGATTTTTTGTTTGCATTTCATTGTTTCTTAAATTGAGTATATTTGCCTTTTTTATTTTAACAATTAGAAGTTTATAATTTAGTATGTAAAATATATTTTTACTTCAAAACATGAGAAAAAAATGTTAGTGAGAAAACATTATTTTGACTTTTTCTAAATAATATTATTTATTTCTATACAGGATATGAATTCGATGGTCAAATTTTATTCAATACTAATAATTTTTATAACTGAAGAGGTGAATTCATTTAATCCCATAAAGTTCTAAAATAATTTTTTTATTTCATTATTGTTGAGTGGTTTCATTTATGGTTTGATTTTTTGACTTACAGGCTATGTTATATGGAAATGTATTGGAAGACGAGAGATGTTGGGAGGTGCACTTTGATAAGGTTTTGTTTGGTGATTCTATAAGGTGACATGAAAATCAGTTTTAAATGTAAACTTATTTTGTTTCTCACATTAAAAACAGGGTCTCAATTTAATAGTTAAATCTATTTTGAATAATTCATTATGATATTTGTGTTGCAGGTCCTAACTGTGAATATTGAAGGGAATCTGGTCCAACAATGCATGTGTGGGAGTGAAAAGAGGTGAGGCTGACATGTACTAGTATTTTATGTGTTGACATGTGGTGAGTTTTGAGTCTTTGTGCTTTTTCACTAGTACATATGGTAAGAATCACATATGTGGGGAGAGCTTGGTTCCCTTTTAGTGTTTTTTTGACTGTGAAATGATGCTTCTCAAAAAAATCATGGCTTGGATATTTTCTTATTGTTTTCCATGATTATTGGAATGCTAGACAATTTTATATATTCAGAAATTTTTCAGGAAGACTATATGTGATTGCAACTAAATTTAATGTTTGGAATACTATTTTATTCTTATATGATGGGCTTTAATTTTTTTTACAATGTATTTTTTTTCATTATTCTCTGTTTTTATCATTTTTTTTATATATAATTTTTTTAGGTCCCTAGGATGATCTGCAAGTCTGTGGGTCCCGTTAGTCTCTTAATTTTATGATCCACATTTATTAGGATCAAGTTGATCCACTCTATTAAATCCACAGCCCGTATGGACCGCCTCATGGGCTGGCTAGACCCAGTCCATTAATAGCTCTACTCATTTTAGAGGAATAGTTTCTGGGCATATTGTTTTTACACTTTAAAAAAAGACAAGTGTTATTAATCAGACAACATTTTGGTGAATTTCACAATATAATCATAGAATTACCTATTATAGATATTAGAATAGATAAAAAGAACAAACCATAATCCTGATATCATATTTGGGCTCCTCATATATGAGTTTAAAAGTGATAATGACATATGAAAAATTAACCTCAACCCTAGAATAAACGAAAGGAACTTCAACATTATTTTGATTTTAGGGTTAAAAGTGTGAGATTAACCATTTAAATGAGGTCTAAACACATGAATAAAATGAAATACTTTCACAATAATCAAAATAATTAGAACAAGAAAAGTAGGTTTAAATTTAGGGGAAGACATATTTGGGGATTCATATTTTAGTTATTTTAAAATGAATTTCTTCAATAAAAAGTCACATTAAAAAATGTCATTTATTTAAAGAACAAGAAAGTGTATAGTTTTGAAACTCCCATGTCACTGTTGTTTATTTTATATAATTTTGGTATAATTTTAATTTTGGGGATATTCATTTTGAAATTTTGGAAATTTAGGATTTTGTTTCTTCTATTTCATGTTTAGTGCACACTGTTAAGGGGAAATCATGCGGATTGCCTTATATAGGAGTTTCTCAGTTCATTTTTTTAGCACATATTTAGTTTGCACGAGTAGTGAAAAATTTAGTATAAACTATATGAAACCTATTAGAAATCATGTAGGTCTTTTTATGGTTGAGTTTGTCACACCTTGACCCTCCTTTTTCTTCATTATTTTATTTTATTTAATTATTTTTGACCGCGTCTTCTAATTATGGGTTGAACCAGTTTTAATTTTTGAAATTTTGGAATTTCAGTGTAGGTGAAAATTTGGCACACATTTAGTAGAAATCATGTGACAATTGTGAAAATGAATCTATAACTTAATAGATCCAAAACACACAATTGATGTATGGTTTGTCTGACCATGCATCCTACCTATGTGAGGTGTTCTAAAACCTCTAGTAGGAGGTGCACGACTTGGCCAACTATGCGGCCTATAACATCTCGAACATTGTAGTGGTATACTATCATTTTAATTTTGATTTGAATCCATTAAATTTGGCTAAATAAATTTTTACCAAGTGCATGAGGAAGATGGATGATGTTTTGAGGGTTTGGGACATGAAAGAAAGGGAAATTGGGCCATCCTGTGCATATTACACAGTTTGCGCACGGTAAGAGGAAACCGTGTGGGGGGGGACCATGTGACCTTGGAATAAGGCATTCCACATAGTTGGCACTTAGTTTTTCAAACTGTGAAGTCTTACCCAGGTAACCATGCGACTTAACCCTTATTGGACAGAAGCAGGCGCATGGTTTGGAAAACTGTGTGGCCAAACCATGCACCCCATTAAAAAGTGAGAAATTACCCTTTCCCCACTTAGCATTTTAAGTTACACACCCGATTTTATCCCCATTTCTTCCTCCTCTATCCCTAGTTATGAACCTAAACCCTCAAGACCTCCCAAGGAACAATATCCTTTGATTAAATTCTATTTGGAGTGTCGTTGGTTGCAGATCGAAGCTTCGGGTAAGTCTAACACTCCTCTTGTATCTTTTTTTATGGATTAGGGATTGTGGTTTCGTTCTTCATATTTTGAAGCCCTAAAACCCTATTTTTCAGTGGATATTAGGTTGATACTTCAAATGGTTCTTGAATCCAGATCAAAGGCTAAGGTTAAGGGTGCGTTCATCCATGAAATTGAGGTAGGTGGTCTACAAGTTATATCCAACAGTTTTATCATTGATTTGTGCATGTGTGGTTATGATATTCCATCCCTCTTGATGTGAATTTGTTCCTTGGGTAATATTTGGTAAAATGGTTGGATAAATGATGAATTTAACCCCTCATGGTCTTCATTAGATGCATCGAGATTGATTATACTGAATTAGGGCCACCCATGGGGTGTGCCAACATCCCCGGATGTGGAAAATTGTAATGTTAAGCATAAAATTTCCTTGTGATAAAGTAGAGTCCATAATGAACAGGTTGAAATGTTAGTTGAGTTGAAAAGGGAAATATTAATGGTTGTTTCTAGACTTTGATAATGGCATAAGGGATTGTTTGGATTTATATACAAATGGGTTGGATGGAATAAAGTGATTAGGCTATGTGACTTATGAATTGTACTTGAAATGCATAAGTGGGTAGATGCTTGTGAATTGAGTTGTGTAAATGGTTAAAGAATGGGAATTTATGAATTATGAAAAATGGGTCAATGTATGGGAATTGTTGAATATGATAAATGGGTTAAGGTATGAAAATGGAAAAAGGGTTAAATGGGCTATGGAAAGTGAATGGTAAATGTGTAAATGGGTTAAGGCATAAAGATAATTTATGTGTTAAATGAAATTTTAAATGAGAATGTTATGTGTATTGATTATGTATGTTTTTTGATATGGTATATGTGGTAGATGGATAATAATAATGCGAACATAGATTTGGGGTGTTGGATAAAGGACTGAGGCTCCTCCCATGGGTTTGGTTGGACTAAGGCTCTAAACCCCACCCTTGAATACATGGGTTAGGGAGTCAGACTGATTCTATAGGCCCATAATGATTTTATTGGATGAGAATACCTGGACTGAGGCTCCAAGGTAAGTGTGTTATTCTTATTTATGAAATTTTTATCCATAGTGAGATAGGGAACTTGACTTATTCCACTATGCATGATAATTTACTGACTTAGTCCATTGTGTAAATGATGTAAATGCCTAACCCATGGAACATGTGATGAAAGATAATCTATTAATGAAGATAATATAAATAATGAAATGTAATTAATGATGGAATTGGTTTAGGTGAATATTTTTATCTAATGGAAGATGAGTTGTCTTTTATTTATCTTGTCAATTATTTTGTACTTGCATGCACTATTTATTTAGACTAGATATTTTGTAGACCCTATTGGTGATGGCCTACATAGTTGTACTCACACCCTTCTTAGGATGCCATTGGGTACCCAAGAATATTTCTTGGTTGTAGTTCAGGACAAGGGAAAAGGACCTATGCTAGGGAGTTGAGTTGGGCTTGATATGTTCATGGATGAGGATCCAGACTTGAAGTCAGGAACCATTTTGGGGATTCAGCTGTTTGTCTTTATTTTGGGTTTTCTTCACTTTTGGCACTATTAGCATGACATAACATATTTATTGTTTGGTTTTGGTTTGTACCTTGTTTGGGAAATGATTGGTAATGTGTGTTCTAGTTTATGTTCATTGTTTACTTTATTTCATATGGTATCTACTATGGATTACTCTAGTAAAGAGGGTCTAGTATCCCCACATGACTTATTTGACCCTCCCTACTAGTCATCAACCTCTGAAATATAATGAGGCACACTTGAGGTCATGTGGAGACCCGACTCAGGGTATTGATTTAGTGGCTCTTGGGTTAGGGACATTATAAAGTGGTACCGGAGGGGTTCTTTTCTATGGTATTATTATTTGGGGATGGTATATGGGATATTAGGATTTTTTGGGTATTGGAAATGAACTCATGATTTGGAGTAGCTAACCCACATACGGGAGAAAACCCAAGTACTCAGGGGGTAATTTTTATTCTTGATGTGTGTTGTTATAGTTGAATGACGTTTCACCATTTGGTGATTCACTTGTTGTGTGATGTGAAGGTTTCATGATATTTTTCTTATGGATAAAATGACACAAGGTTGTGCATTCATGCATCATTTTAGGAACCTAGGGATATTGGTGGAATGTATCATGATAGGAACACATGGGATGGGTGTGTGGGGCATGGAAGGTAGAATGCAATTTACTTCTTGATTTTTTTAAAGAAAATAGTGACTAATAAAAATGATGAAAATGGGTAAATAGGAAATAATTTTAAAGAATGGTTAAATAATTGTATTTAATGAAGGGTTTTAAATGATTTAAAATGTTGGTTGAAACAAGTAGTGAAATGGTAAAGGTGTCTAGAGGAGAAATATTTATGTGTGAAAGTGGAAACAATTTATAAATGGGTGTCTAATGAATTACTTGTGACTATGTATGTTGTTTTACCCCATGTTAGCCATGAACCATGGTAGGGATAGTCAAGGTTAGTTTTCTAGATGTATTGATATATGTTGGGATAGTGTATGAGAAATGGATTGTTTATGGCTAGTGTAGATCCTTATTTTGTGAAAATTGTGGATATTTCATGATATGTGTTCTGATATGTGTGATTGACATTATAGAGAAATGCTATCATGATGACATGTTCTGGTTGGATGACAAGAGGCCATAAGTAGAGAAGGGAACCCCAGAGATTCAGGGTAACAGAGGAGAGTATCATTTTTATTAGAACTTCACTTGTTTTATAAAAATTATGGAATGATACCTAGGGTAGGGTGTTTCAAGTATGTTTGAGCTAAACATGGAGTTTTATCTATAACCCCTATCGACTTTTGCTGGAGAGGGTGCGCCTGATGTGGCTGAATTTTGGAAAGAGTACATTCAAAAAATTCTTGATCACTTAGAGACTCCTTCAGATAAGAGAGTTAAGTTGAAAACTTACATGTTGCGAGGCCAGGGAATGTGATGGTGGGATGTTCTAGTTTAGATGCAGCAGGATGATGGTATAACATGGAAGGATTTCCAAGAAAAGTTTCTATAAAATTTCTATACTGAGACATTGAGGCAGGAAAAAGGCTATAGAGTTTATGAGGTTGACCTAGGGATCTATGTCAGTGATGGAGTACGGTGGATGCTTCAAAAAATTGCATTACTTCATTATGGCATTGGTAGGTGATAAGGAAGCCACAATGAGACATTTATAGAACAAATTTAGACTTGAGATCAAGTCACAGGTAAATATATTCTATTTAAAGAGGGTTACTGAATTAGTGGATCATGTCCTTATTTCATAAGGGAACCTCAAGAAGGATTCTGTGGTGGGTGTACAGTTCTAGCTGGGTGAACCAATGGTGTGGATTCCGATGGTAGGAAATTCCACTTTGAGAGTTTACACTAAGGCAGTGGTGAAGATAGTAGTTAGAAGAGGGAACCAATTTCTTAATGTGGTAGGCTGGGTCACATGCGTGGCCAATGTCCCCGACCACCAGTTGAGTACCAAGCATACAAAAGGTTGGGGAATGTATAGAGGTACTATAGGAACCCACAATAGCTGGGCACAGATGGAGGATCGAGGTTGATGCCGAGTAGAGGTAGGGGGTCGGTTATCCCATATCAGATAGGTAGTTAGAGCTACACTGGGAGTACTAGTCGGGGTATTGAATGTGATACTCCTGTGATAGCTTCCATATTAACAGGGTAGTGAAACACCAGGAACTCAGACCAAGACCCAGGGAAAGGGGGAAATCTAGCTTTATGCAGTTTAGTTCTACACCTGGAGGTGGTGAGGTTGATCATCAACTATTCAAAGTATGATCCTTGTAGATTACATGATTTTTGGTTATTTATTTGATATAGGTTCATCACATTATTTTGTGTCTTATCAATTTGTAGTTGTGTTGGTTCTAGTGGTGGAGCATTTATATAGGTTTATGTCGATTGATACACCATTAGGGGTGCAAAAAAAATATTAGGCAGTGTAAGGGGTGTGCACTCAAGGTTTTTGGTATCATTTCTTATGGGACTTATTTGTGTTGTATATGTAAAGTAGTGAATTGATTTTGTTCATGGATTGGTTAGTTTTGTAACAAGAACATATTTATTTTTACTATCATAGGGTGACATTCACATCTCTTAAGGGGGAAACTTATTTCTATCATGATGAATGAGATCTCTGGGAAGTCCGTGCATGGAATTTTTGTCAAAAATTGGGTGAAATCATAGCCCAAGAGGATTGTATCATGATTAATGATGAGGGAGTAGAGCATATTTACTTTCCTCCTATGGTGGATCAGTTTTTGGATGTGTTTCCTAAGGACTTGTCAAGGCTTCCACTCGAGAGGGATGTTGAGTTCATGATAGATTTGTTGATGGGAGTAGAACCGGTTTCCATTCCTCCATATAGAATGGAACCAAAAGAGCTCCAAGAACTTAAAACTCAGTTTGAGGAATTGAATAATAAGGTATTTATTCATCCTAGTACATCACCTTGGGGATCTCCAGTACTATTTTCCAAGAAGGCTAATATATCTTTGCAGTTATGTGGAAATTATAGAAAGTTAAATTAGATGAAAATGAAGAATAAATACCCTCTTCCTCAAATTGATGATCTTTTTGACCAGCTAAAGGTTTCTTCAGTGTTCTCTAAGATTGATCTGAGATTAGGGTACCATCAGCTATAGGTGTGACCTTCTGATGTGCCACAGAATACCTTTGGGAGCAGGTATGGGTAGTATGAGTTTTTTGTGATGTCATTTGGGTTGAATAATGAACCAATAGTGTTTATGGCCCTAATAAACTGAATATTTCACCCATACCTGAATCAGTTCATGGTTGTATTTGTTAATGACATCTTGGTGTACTCTAAGACTCATGAAAATCATGCCAAACATATTGACATCATCCTGAGTATACTAATAGAGCACATTCTATACACAAATATATCCAAATTTCATTTATAGATTGATAATGTGCATTTCTTAGGCCACATCATCTCTGATGAAGGTGTGTCAGTGTACCCAAAGAAAGTACAGGTAGTTGTGTCTTGAGAGCATCCCAAGAATATTTTTGATGTACAAAGTTTTTTGGGATTGTCTGGATATTACCTAAGGTTCATTAGATATTTTTCCCATTTGGAATCACCATTTTCAGGATTTACCAAGAAGAGCATCAATTTTGAATAGTATAAGGCATGTAATAATTCTTTCCAAGAGTTAAAGAAATAGTTGATGACTACACCGATTCTGATCTTACCTGAGCTAGGTAAGGGGTATACCTTTTTTTGTGATACATATGATGTTGGTCTTGGAGCAGTTTTTATGTAGGATAATTAGGTAGCTACATACAGTTCAAGGCATTTAATTCCTCATGAAATAAATTACCCTAATCATGATCTTGAGTTGGATGTAGTGGTTTACACCTTGAAGTGTTGGAGACACTACCTATTAGGAGAACAATTTATGATGTATACCAATCATAAAAGTCTTAATTGTATCTTTTACCAGTGTGAATTGAATATTAGACAATGAATATGGGTTAAATACATGCAGCCTTTTGATTTTGAGTTATTTTATATGCTGAGAAAGGGAAACAGTGTTGAAGATGCATTGAGATAGAAGGCTCAAAATCTGGTGGTTCAGAAATCTAGTTCTGAGTAGAGGATGATGGAATTATTTGATGAGATCCATCTAGAGGTATAATATGGGAATGTGTATATTAACCTTACATCCTTGATAGTTGAGTTCACACTTTTAAGGTAGACAAAAGAGAAGTAGTGTGGGGATCTATAATGTTTGTCTTTGAGAGGAAATCTTAAAGGTGGGGAGTCACCTTCTATTTGAACCATTAGATACGATGGGATAGTTTGTGCATGGGTCCATGTTGTTGTGCCAATGTGTATGCAAGAAGAGTTGATGCATGAGTTTCATTCATCAAAGTGGGAAGTGTATTCTGGTTTAACGAAAATGTATCACGATCTTTATAGGTAGTATTGGTTTCTAGGGATGAAGAAGAAGGTTGAAGGTTTTGTGGTGTGATGCCTTACCTGCCAGCATGTGAAGGATGAGTATCAATAACTAAGTGGTTTTTTAAAGATATTTCCCATTCCAAAATGGAAATGGGATGATGAGGTGATGGATTTTCCAAGGATGATTTATAAGAATGATGTGATCTGGGTAGTTGTGGATTAGTTGAATAAGGTATACCATTTCTTACCAATTCGTGATACTTTCACCATTGATCAGTTGGGTGAGTTTTATTTCAGAGAGGTAGTATGGTTGCATGGGGTTCCACATACTATAGTTTCAAATCATGATTCTCATTTTACATCATGCTTCAGAAAGAGATTATAAAAGGCACTTGGTACCCAGGTGTTTTTGAGTATAACTTTTCACCCACAGATAGATGGGTATTTGGATCATACTATTCAGGTACTGGAAGACATGTTGATGGCTTGTGTTCTATATTTTAGTGGATATTGGGAAAAGCACTTGGTGCATATTGAATTTTACTACAATAATAGTTAAAAAGACATGATTCAGATAGCACCATATGAGGTGATCTATGTTAGACTATGTAGATCTCCATTGTGTTGGATGGAGGTAGGGGAATTAGAGTTTTTAGGACCGAGTATCATGTAGGAGATGTTGGAGAAGACTAAATTGATTCAAAAATGTATGAAAATGGATCATAGTAGGAAGAAGTCATATATGGATAGATGTCATCAAACTATTGAGTTTATGGTGAGTGATCATGTGTTTTTTCAAGTGTCACCAGGTTGGGTCACTGTCAGATTTAGAAGTAGGGTAATTTGGCACCCAGGTACATAGGGCCATTTGAGGTTGTGGATAGGATTAGACTGGTGGTGTACCCGTTGGATCTTCTACAATGGTATAGTGGTATGAATGATGTGTTTCATGTTTCACAAACTTGATAGTATCACCCCAACCCATCTCATGTGATTAATGTTGAGGATGTTGAGATTGAGGCTGATGAGTCATTTGAGGAGCATTAGGTTCATATTATGGATCGTAGTGAGAAAGTATTTTGGGGAAAGACTATGCATTTAGTTCAAATATTATGGAAGCATGGTAATGTTCATAAAGAAACATGGGAGAAAGATATGGACATGTGGGCCTAGTGGACCAATATTTTTACCTTGGAATCTTAATGATGCTTGGGAAGAGTGGATTGAGGACTATCTGTTATAAGGTGGGGAGGTTGTATGATCCCAAAATTTTTAGAGGTATGTTCTCATTTTAATTTTTGTTTAAATCTATTAAATTTGGATAAATAAATGTTTAAAAAGTTTATGAGGAAGCTCGGGGGTGTTTTGGGGGTTCGAGACATGAAAGAATGGGAAATTGGGCCATCCTATGCATGTTGCACGGTTTGCACATGGTTAGAGGAAACCAAGAAAGGTGGGAGCAAAATCATGAAACCTTGGACGGAGGCATTCCACATGGTTGTTTTATGGTTTTTAAAACTATGTGGACCTCCCTAGGTAACTTTGCAACTTAACCCCTCTTGGATTGAGACAGATACACGGTTTGCGCACGGTTTGGAAAACTGTGTGGACAAACCACACACCCCATTAAAAGGTGAGAAATTATCCTTTTAACCCCTCAGGATTTTAAGTTCCTCACATGATTTTCCCCCAATTTATTTCTACTCTAGCCCTAGTGATTAACCTAAACCATCAAGACCTCCCAAGGATCAATCTCCTTCAATTCAAGGCTATTTGGAGTGTCGTTGTTTTCAAATTGAAGCTCTGGGTAAGTCTAATGATCCTCTTGAATATCTTTTTTGGATTAGGTATTGCAGTTTAGTTATTATTCTTACAAATACCTAAAACCCTCTTTTTTTAGAAGATCATATATTGGGGCTTCAAAGGGTTCTTGAATCTGGATCAAAGGATAAGGTTAAGGGTGCGTTCATCTATGAATTTGAGGTAGGTGGTCTACAAGTTATATACCATAGTTTTGTCATTGATTTGTGTATGTGTGGTTATGATATTTCTTTCCTCTTAATGTAAATTTGTTTCCTTGAGTAAGATTTGGTAAAATGGTTGTCTAAATGATGAATTGAACCCCGCATGGTCCCCATGGGATGCATTGAGATTGATTAGACTAGATTAGGGCCACCCATGGGGTGTGCCAATATTCCCAAATGCGGAAAATTATAATGTTAAGCACAAAATTGCCTTGTGATAGAGTATATCCTATAATGAACATGTTAACATGTTATTTGAGTTGAAAAGTGAAATTTTATGGTTGTGTTTAGACTTTGATAATGGCATAAGGGATTGTTTGGATTTATATAGAAATAGGTTGGATGAAATAAAGTGATTGTGCTATGTGAATTATGAATTGTACTTGAAATGCATAAGTGAGTAGATTATAATGAATTGATTTGTGTAAATGGGCTAAAGCATGGGAATTGACGAATTATGAGAAATGGGTTAATGTATGGGAATTGTTGAATATGCTAAATGGGTTAAGGTATGAAAAAGGAAAAGGGTTAAATGGGCTATGACAAGTGAATGGTAAATGTGTAAATGGGTTAAGGCATAAATATGATTTATGTGTTAAATGAAATGTGAAATGTGAATGTTATGTGTATTGATTATGTATGGTTTGTGATATGGTATATGTGGTAAATGGATAATAATCATGTGCACATGGATTGGTGGTGTGGGATAAAGGATTGAGGATCCTCCCATAGGTTGGGTTGGACTGAGGCTCTAAACCCCACCCTTGAATGCATGAGTTAGGGAGTCATAATGATGATTTAGGTCCCTAATAGTTGTATTGGATGAGACTACCTGGACTGAGGCTCCAAGGTAAGTGTTTTATGATTATTTATGAAATGTTTATCCCTAGAGAGATAGGGAACTTGACTTATTCCCTTATGCATGATAATTGACCAACTTAGGATATTGTGTAAATGATGTAAATTCCTAACCCATGAAATGTGTGATGAAAAGGAATCTATTAATAAAGATGGTATAAATGATAAAATTTAATTAATGATGGAATCAGTTTAAGTTAATATTGTTATCTAATAAAAACTGAGTTTTATTTTGTTTATCTTTTCATTTATTTAGTACTTACATGCACTATATATTTAGATTAGATATTTTGTAGACACCATTGGTGGTGGCCTATGGAATTGTAATCACACCATAATTAGGCTTCCATTGGGTACCTGAGTAGATTACATGGTTACAGGTCAGGACAAGGGAAAAGTCTCTATGTAAGGGAGTTGAGTTGTGCTTATGATGGGAATGGATGAGGATCTAGACTTAGAGTCAGGACCCATTTTGGGGATTCAGATATTTGTATTTATTTTTGGTTTTCTTCACTTTTGGAAATGTTAGCAAGACATGAAATATTTATTGTTTGGTTTTGGTTTGTACCCTATTTGGGAAAAGATTGGCAATGCATGTTCTGGCTTATGTTCATTGTTTCCTTAATTTCATATGGTATCTTTTGTGGATTACTCTGGTAAAGAGGGTATAGTATCCACACATAAATTATTTTACCCTCGTTTCTGGTCAAAAACCTATGATATATGGGGAGGAATGCTTGAGGTAATGTGGCAACCTGAATCAGGGAACCAATTTAGTGTCTCCTGGGTCAGGGATGCTACATGGCCAAATCTTGCATAGTGTCCAGGTTAAAAAAGGGGTTTTACTCAAACTCACTCCTATTTTATACCTAGTTCCACCCACATCCACACACCCTTTCCCTTATCTTTTCCATCATGAACCATCTTAGAGGATCTATCTATGCTCACTCGTCCTCTGTCTCCTCCCTTACATATTGATTTCATAGGGGATTCTTCATGATTTCATTTTGGACCTTCATGGTTTGGGTTCCTATTTCTTCCTTCTTTCCCTTATTGTTTCTTCTTCTCTAACTCACTAATATTTATCCATGATAAACCCTAGGTATTGTTTTTTTAAATTCATTGTATCTTTTGGTTTTAGGGTTCAGTTTAGTCTTCTAAGGACTATTCTTGCCTCCTAATGGTGGATTAGCATCACGCTTGGTGAAGGCGGCTTGGTTATGTAAACTTTTGATAGGTTGATCTTTGTTTTGGTCTTTAAATTTTGGAAACCTTTCTTTTCATTCTTTAAATATATTTTTTATGTGTTTAATGATAATAATATTTTTATCTATGAATTTATTTCTATTGAATGTAAGGGGATTTTCTTTTAAAATGTGTTTTTAAAAATGATTTGGAAATTTCTTTACATACCAAGTGTGTGATGAATGTCCCGAATGACCTTTAATTATGTGTTGGGTATTTTTTAAAGTGTTTTGGGTTTTCAAAGTAAAGTTCAATTGGTTTTTAAATTTTACTTGGCATTTCAAGTAATACTTTAAATTTCAAGTAATGTTAGAATGTCTAAATATCTATTTTTTATAAAAGTGTGAGGTTCACAATGCCTTTTTTATATTATAAACATACACATCAGTATGTATATATATATATGTGTGTGTGTGTGTTACAATTCACATGAAACTGTGATTTTGTGCACTAAAAGACACACACACACACATTTGTGTGTGCGTGTAAGTGTATAAGATAATAATGATAGAGGGAAACTTTGGGAATTTGATTTTGATACTCAAAACTAATTTTTAAACATGTTTTAAGTGAAATTATAAAATAAATTACGAGGCCTGGTTGGAAATTTTGAAATGAATTTTTAAATCTATCCTTGGATTTAAAAGGAAAATCCTTGGGTTTTTCTTGGAATTATATTCTTAAAGGGTTCAGGTGTGTGGTTTAAACTCATTCCTGATTTTTTATTGACTTTATATGATCGTGGTTTTTAGAATCACTTGATGATGTTGTATGTTCTTTCTTGTGGATATTACTATTCAAATTCATGGGAACCCTGGGTTCTTGGGCAAGAGAGGATAGATCAGTATGAGCTCCATTTCCACTAGATAAGATAGTGAAGTATGTTCTTTTACACTAGCATGTGATGTGTTACTAGTTATTTTCCACTAACTAAGGGTATCCCTAATTAGTGACAGTAGTTCTAGGTTTCCCCTAGCCTTTGTGACCCCAAGGTGTTCTCAAATGATTCTCATCTTAGATTATTTTTTGTATGATTCTATCTTGCCTTTTAATTAATCTTACCACCTTTTGTTTATAGACCTTTCATTATTTCTTGAGCATTATTTATCTTTGGTAAAATAGTATTCTAAAGTGCATTGAAAAGATTATTTTCAAAAGTGGTTAAAGGGTAGTTTTTAAATGGGTGTTTTATTAAAGGAGGCCTTGATCTTGTAATTTTTTTTTCTAAAGTGATTATTTTAATTTAATGAAAATAAAGAAAAATAAGTTGATAAAATGGGATTGGATTTTATATGATTAAACAAGGAAAACCTATTTTTAATAATTTATTTCAAACTATCATGAAAATGATATTTTATTTAAATAATTTACTTGGGGTATGGTTTCCTTTGGTATGTTTATTAAACTTATTACTAGTTCTTATCTATTATATTTTAGTTTTAGGTGATGGATATTTTATTGCCACTCTTGGAGCATTGAGATTTTAGTATTGATGGTGACTTGTAAAGTTAGATGAAGGTATGGAGGTTTTTTTTGTTTTATTTAGTTTCTTTACCACATCAGCCAAATACGACTTTTACTATTTTCAATTATGATTATTAGTGGATACCATTATATATGTGGATATTGAGGATACTAGTGGTGGTCATGTCTGCAGGTGAGAGAGTTGGGGGTGAGCAAAAATATTACTTTTACTTTAATTGCTTTGTTTAAATTGTTTTACTGATATAATTATTTTTATTGTTTTTGCTTATCTATTGGTGCATGGACCTCCAACATACAAAGTGGTAATTCCAATTTTCCTTTATTATTAAACTCTAATTATTGGTCGAATATATTCCCACTAGATTTACTTGATGTCCTGACACTAGTTTATAGCTTAGGGTGATTGGTAACACACCTCGGGTATGTCACGGGCTGGCTCGGGCATCCGATAGAGGTATAACTTAGGTTAGTCTGTGAAAAAAAAATAGTATCATAGTATCCCTTTTTTGGTGTGTCTGGTAGATGGAGATATGAACGTTGGGACTCGGGAGGTAGGAGAGGGAAGAGTGTCATGAGCTCCTACTCATTCCGTTCCTTGAGTTTCTAGGGGATGTTAGGTTGCGAGTCTTGATTTTTGAGCTTTATTTATTTATTTTTGGTATGTCTAAAGGATTTATATGTCTGAAGATTAACAATGGGAGTGAAATGGTATCACCCGGTGAGCTTGAATGACCTATAAACCCATGTGGAGCCTACATGTATAGTTCAACATGGCTTATAGTGGCAGTTTCATGACTGACACATGCACTGATAACCCATGTGGCCAATTCATGCACAACCACTAGTCCCTATTATGAAGTTTTTGGTGTGGTGTAATATTATTTATTGGGTTTTTGGTTGGCGTGTGTTAGTTTTAAAGAGAAAAAAATGATCTAGATTTTGAAAGTTGATAAAGGGATTTTAGGATGGAAATTTGATTTTAAAACGAATATTTGAAATTTTAGAAATTAAAATGTTTGAATTTAAACTTTAAAATGTTATATTGAAATGTTCGGTTATTATTGGAAGGTAGTGAATGGGTTTTTTCTTCTAAAAATTAATTTAAAGGAATTAAAGTATTTGGATTTTAGAAATATTTTAATAAGGGTTTTATAAAAATGTTAAAAAAATTTAAGTGAAATTTGAAATTAATAAAGGAACATTATATGATAAAATGAAATGAGTTTGGTACTCAGATTTTTAAAATGACATTTAAAAGAAACTTTAGATTTATAAAATATTTTCCAAATAAAATTCTGAAAAATTTCAAAACAAATATGAACTAATTTATATTTTAATTTTTCAAAATGGTTTAAAATAAAAAATGGGGTTTATGAAAGAATATTTCATTTTAAATGTTGATAGTTGAGATTTGAAAATTTAAAAGGAGATTACTAAATATTTTTTTTAATTATTTTAATTTGGTTTATTTTAAAATAATACAAAGGATATTAAGGGCCTTATTATTTTTTCTTAAGGGGGAGACTACATGATTTAGTAAAAGTTTAAAAATGGCCTTAATATTTTGTTTTAGTTTTTAAATTGGGCATTTATTTTGGTTTGGTGTTTGATTTTTTGGTTAGTGATGACTATGATTTGTTTCTTTGGTTTTTCTTTTTCCTATAGTTTACCTAGTTTGGGGTGAGTTAAATTCTGGTACATCTTGATTTGAATTTTATGCTGTTTTATCAATTATATTTCTCCCTGAAAATATCCTTTAGATTTTAGGAAGTCCATGTTTTAGCATGTATCTGAGTTGTGTCTCTTATGGTTGGGGAGTGTGATCCTTTGGTCGATGGTCATGCCTGAGAGTTCTTGGTTGGTTTATGTTTGTATTTAATTAAGTGTAATATTTTCCTTGAATTAGTGGTTAAGTATTCATGGGATGTTTTATTTATGATGGAGGACTTGATCTAGACCTTAGTTTGGAGGTGTTCTCAGTTAACCTAGATCCACTTGATGATGTGATCACTAGGACCCTAACAGTGATATTGATTTCAAGGGGCCAACTTAGAATGGGTAGTGACCCTGCTCTTTACGGTCTTGGTGGAGTTCCTTTTTCCTGAGGGGAGAACCTTCTTTATATTCTCTATTGTGTTTGGATCAGGTAGCCTGGTTTCCCTTCTTCTGAGTTTATAAATCCTATTGTCTTCAAGAATGTGTGAATTGTTTTGAGATCCTTGTGGTTTGGAAGTGTCATATTTTAGGTTAGGTAATAGTCCAAGTGTTACTATTTAGAGAGGTTCCCTTTATCCATTTCTATTCTTATCCTCCTTTCTTGATCCATGACTTGTAGTTTGGGATACTCTTGAATGCGTATTCTGGATACCTAGATGATTAATTTGATGAAAATCTTGTATGTTCCCTCAATTAGATATTTTAGTTGAGATACTTTGATTTAGACCCTTTCTTAGTCATTTTATTTCCATTAGTACATTCTTAGATTTTTTTTACCTTTCATGTTAGTGAATTATTTATGGTGGGGAGACTACCGTGGTCTACTTGGACTTAGACCTTTGAGCGATTTGGTTTGGAGTCCCTTATGGATGGTCATTTCGATGAGGGAGTGTCTGATAGTGGGTCTTTATTTTAGAGGTTCCTTGGGAGATGAATTCAGTTTGATATATGGATATTATTTTTTTCAATTATTGAAATTGGTCTGGTGTCATGAGGTCATGGTGTTCTTTGGTTTTGGAGATCAAGTTTTCATTAAGAAAGTAAAACTATGTTTGTTCTTTTGGTCAACTGAGCTGGCTGAGACTTTGTGGAGGAAAAAGGTATTATGGTGGGGAGTTTTTCATACCCTGACCCTCCTTTTTATTTATTATTTTATTTATTTAATTATTTTTTATCACTTCATTGAATCTTGAGATGAACCAGTTTTAATTTTTGAAATTTTAGAATTTTAGCATAGGCACATGGTTTGTAGAAACCATGTGAGTACCGCACAATGCATCTATAACTTTAAAGATCCAAAATTCATAATTTGTGCATAGTTTTTATAACATTGAATCCTTATAGTGTGGGGTGTTCTATAACCTTCAATAGGAGGTGTATGATTTGGTTAATCATGCGGCCAAACCATGCATAGTTTTTAGGTTAAAAAAGGATTTTTACTTAAATTCCCCTCCTATTTTTTACCTAGGTTAAGCCCCACTTCACTTCCATTATCCTATTTGTCTCACACCATCCCAAGGGAGCTATCCATGCTCACTCATCCTCCATGTTCTCTCTTCCATCATGATTTCGTGGGGATTATTTGTGATTTCGGTTCGGATCTTAGAGGTAAGTCCTCTCCCTTCCTCCTCCTCCTTCTTGTTTCTTGTTCTCTCCCTCGTTGTGCTTTGTCCCATCCAAACCCTAGGTATGAGGTTCATATAAATCCACTTTGGATTTTATTTTTAGGGTTTATTTTGGACATATAAGGTCCATTCTTGCATACTCATGGTGGATTAGCATCACACTTGTAAAAGGTGACTTTGTTCCATCGATTTTTGGTAGCTTTCCCCTTGTTTCAGTCTTTAAATTCTAGAACTCATACTGCTTGTTCTTTAAATCTATGTTTAGGTGTTTATAAATAATAAAAAATGAATCTATGGGTTTATTTTAAGGGGAAACAAAGTTTCACTTGGTTCCCATTGAATGCAAGGTATTTTTTCTTTTAAAATGTCTATTTAAAAATTATTTGTCAACTAATTGGCATAATAAGTGTTTAATGATTGACCTAAATGTACTTTACTCATGTGTTAGTTATTTTTCAAATGGTTTGGGTCTTCAAAGTAAAATTTCAATTGGTTTTTAAAATTTTCTTAGTATTTCAAGTAATAATTGAAATACCAATAATGTTAGAATAGTTTAAAATCTATTTTAACCAAAAGAGTGCGGTTCACAATGCCTTTTTCACATTATACACATATACATGAATGTATATATATATGTGTTCCAATTCACTTGAAAGTGTGTGAATTTTTGCACTAAAAGACACACACTCATGTAAGTGTATATGAGTATAACGATTGAGGAAAACTTTGGGAATTTAATTTTGATACTCAAACTCATTTTTCAAACAAGTTTTAAGTGAATTTATAAAATAAATTATGATATCTGATTGGAACTTCTAAAATAAATGCTTAAATATATATTTTACTTTAAAGGGAAATTCCTTGTGTTTTTCTTAGAATTCCATTCTTAAAGGGTGTGGGTTTGTGGTTTAAACCCACTCCTGATATTTTATTAAATTTATATGATCGTGGTGTTTGTAGAATTGCTTCATGATGTTGTATGTTATTTCTTGTGGATATCACTATTCAAACTTTATGGGAACCCCAAGTTATTAGGTAGGAGAGCCTAAATCAGGATGGGATCCCTTTACACTATATAAACTAGTGAAGTGTGTTCTTTTCTAGTGTCTAGTGATGTGTTACTAGTTTTATTCCAATAATTAAAAGTCTACTTAATTCGTGATGTTATTTATAGGTTTCCCCTATCATTAATGAACCTTGGGTGTTTCTCCCATGATACTCATTTTAGATTATTGATTGCAGGATTATCTCTTTCCTTTTACTTACTCAACTTCCTCTTATTTATAGACTTTTCATTATTTATTGAGAATTATTTATCTTTGGTAAAATGGAATTCTAAAGTGTCTTGGAAAACTTATTTTAAAAGTGGTTAAATGGTAGTTTTTAAATGGGTGTTTTATTAAAAGAGGATTTGGCCTTGTAAATTATTTCATAAGCGATTGTTTTCATTTAATGAGAATAAAGAAAAATAATTTTATAAAATGATATTGGATTTTATATGATTAGGAATTGTTGGAAAAAAATCCTTCACGGTGCGTCGTCTTGGTGTTTTTGGGTGATTATGTTTGTTGAAAAATCCAGATGACCATGTTTTAGTATGGATGGTGTTGCTGATGAAAATATGTTTAAGGGGGCATAATTTCCCAGTGTTTTCCAAAATTTTGAGCCTAAAAATCAGGAGTTTGTTTTATGGAAAATTAAGGTTTTTTGCAAAGGAGTTCACAGACCGTGAAGTTTGGAGTTTGCAGACCGCATAGTAGCATAACTATGCTATGCAGACCATAAAGGAGGTATGAGGAATAATGAAGGAAGCCCTTTTTTTGAGGATGAAGGTGGAGAGTTAATCTTGCCTCAAAGGGATCTGTGCTATGTGAACTGAAAAGTGTGCTATGTGAACCGAAAGTGTGCTATGAAAACTTCATAGTGAAATTAGTTCATGGGAGGATCGTCATTCACAGGAGGGTCATAGTTTGTAGATTGAGGTGGTGATTTAAGGATCCGAAAAGGGGTTTCATTTATGGATGATATTAGCTACCATAAAAGATAATTGTGCTATGCTAACCACATAACAAGTTCATCGTGAAGGATGTACCGCATAAGAGTTCTCAGTATTTATGATTAAAATGTTTTTTGAATCTATTTTCCTATATAAAGACCCATAATCATATCATTATATAGATAAAATTTCATTAGAGAAGATCCTATCTAGAAGAATTTAAGTAAGTCTGAATTAGTTCGTGAGAGAGGATTCTGCGAAGGAGAAGAGTTCACGAGGGAGAAGTTTTGCGAAAGAGACACTTCATGGAGATAGTTAATGGAAGGAGTTTGAGGGATTCATTATCTTGCAAAGAAATAGGGGTCATGAAGAAGAGGCAGTCCAAGATAATCCATGGTTCATGAGGCATCAACCATCTGTGAAGCAGAGGTGGTCTATGAAGAAAAGGTTGTCTGCGAAGCACTCACACCACACAGTGAAAGGTAGTTCATGGAGGATTCAAGATAGTTCATGGAGGGTTAAAGGAAGTTTTTGAAGGGACTAAAATAGTTCAAAAAATAAATTTATATAAAATAACAATACACAAAAAAGTGAATTTCATTTACTAGGTGAAAATAGGATTTCATGACACACTCATATATGTGTCAAACTATTCTGAGGTGATTCAAAACAATAGGATATTCTTCTGGAGGATCAGTGAACAAAATTCAGTTGAGTCAGTAGTGAGATTTAAAATTTTGATTAGTTATAAACTAGGAGGGATAACGAGTCTACTCCAAACTTTGTAAAGGTATTGAGCTTGGGCAGATAAGTGATCTATCCAAATCCTTATTTTGGCAGTGATCCTTAGTATATTTGGTAAATCAACAAATTTATGTTGTATTCTCCTTGTATATATCCTAGTGAGGGTGAACCAAGTAAAATTACAATGTCTCATGTATGA
This sequence comes from Viscum album, assembly GCA_963277665.1. Taxonomy (NCBI): domain Eukaryota; kingdom Viridiplantae; phylum Streptophyta; class Magnoliopsida; order Santalales; family Viscaceae; genus Viscum; species Viscum album. The sequence goes on along the minus strand of OY728131.1, from coordinate 1,992,665,450 downwards.
TTTTATTACCATTCATACATTTCTATGGGAAAGGTAGAGAAAAGTGTTTTTAATGAAGAAATAAGATCTGAAGGGGCAGTTGTTTTAATATGTCATAACCTAATTCACCCCCTATCAGGGTATTTAACCTAGTTGGGATAAAAATTGGTATCAAATCCAAATTTTAATTTTAGTGTTTCTCTCCAAGGGTCTTAAATGGAGTCTGTCAATCATAAAGGGATTCTGATATTCGATGGAAACAATTTTCAATTATGGAAGAATCGGATTCACCAATTCTTTTAATCATTAGATATGGATGTTTATACAACTTCAATGTATAGTATTTAAACTAGTATGGATATTGGAGATTTATCAGAATCTAAATATAAATAACTTGATGCTGATGCAAAAATAATCAATGCATTATGGGATCCCTATCCAATGAAATATACATGAAGGTGATGTCGGGTAAAAAATAACATTATATATGGTAAAAGTTTCTAAATATCTATGCGGTATACTCAATTCTAAGAAGAAAAGTTGCAAGTTCTATGGAACAAGTATGAGGATCTTAGAATGCACCCTAATGAGTCTATAGATTCATTATTTGACTGGGTGAATGTTACTGTGGAAGACATGCATGGTATCCGAGAAATTATTGAAGACATAAATATCATTAAGTGAATCTTGAGATGAATTTCACCTCGGTTCAATCCAAAGGTTTCTATTCGAGAATATAAAGATCCAAAGGAGATGACATTAGATAGTTTACACAATACTCTTATTGCATACTAGATGAGAAATGATGATAATGAGTTTGTGGAAAAAGAGAAGTCTAAAGATGTTGAAATAAAGTCCATGGAGAATATCACCATTGAAGATGGTTATGAATAATAAGAGACAGATGATGTAATGTCATTTCTTTCCTCAAATATAAATAGAGGAAAAGTAAATTTCAAATGGAAACTTCCACTTGCATGATTTAGATGTGAAATGGTTAGAAATATTGTATCAAGGTTCCCCAAGAAGTTATAAGAAGATGACGAGGATTAATTCTTAATTACCATGAAGATGTATTCATCCTATGTGAAAGGTAAGAAAAAGTTTAAAAGAAATTTTGTCAAAAAGAAGAACCTCCTTTCACAAGAAAATGATATTTTAGAATAAACTGAGGTTGAAGAGATGGAGAACTGCAAAGATCATGGAGAAAATGATATGGTGTAATTTTTAGCAACTCCCATAAAAGGGAATAAATTGAAAATGATGAAGAATAGGTCAAAGGAAGAGTTTATATGTAGGATAAATTATAAGTTTCTCTTGAGGAGATAGATATTTGGAGATCCAAAATGAAGAAACCCAAAAAAGTGGTTCGTATTCCAAACTTTATATGAAAATGTAGGAAGAATTAAAGTCTAATATGGAGGAATAAATTGAAAAAGATAAGTCTTTAATACTAGAGAACTCAGAAAAATTTGGCGAGTACAAGCTCAAATATTAGGAACAAATAAATGTGATCAATGGTTTGAATAACACCATGAAAGATAAAATCAAATGTATTGAAGAACTTGAAGGGGAAGTCATCATCCTGTGATGAAAAGTTAAGGATCAAGAAAAACTCTTGACTCTCAGTATAAAATCAATAAAGAATATCATTTAGGTGATATAAAAGATATAAGTAGAGCATAGAGGTCCAACTAAAAATAATAAATGGTCTAATTCAAATGATAAGTCCAATATAAGGATTGATAAAAAACATAAATCAATAATGGTTGAAGTTTGACCACAAGAACCTGATCCAATATTCAAGATTGATTTGGGTATAAATTAGAACCAAAATATTTAGAGAACCCAAGGGAAAACTAATAGTACTATAGTGACACATATTATTACACCTCGCATGAGATGTTATTGTTGTGGAAAGATTGAACACTCACAAAAATGTCTATTCCATAGCTAATAAGTACCAAAAGGAAAAAGACCAATAGAGGTGGCCATACAAAGCTCAATATTACAGTACATCATTTTATGGTCTTTGTTTCAGTTTTTAAGGATTCAAACACATGGCAATATATTTCTCATCAACAATACAGATAAATATGACGAATCAGACTAAATGTGGTCATAACTAGCAGTTAAATGAATCATAAAATGAGTTGAAAACATAAAATTAATTTTTATATTTTCAAGATGAAGCTGGTCCATCATAATCCAAAGAAGATCAATATTATCAATATATACTAGGTATGAAGTAAAAAACATGGATCAAAAATAAAAGATATGAGTAGATAGTGGTTGTGGAGATTTCCCTTAAAGCATTAGATCATTCTAGTATATGGATCCTTGATTATGGATGAAAATCCTATATGAATGTAATCAAAGGATGGTGGTGCTGGTGTATGTAAATGACATAATATTTGGCGTATTAGATGAATCATAGTGAAAAAAGTTTGTAGAATTAATGTAAAGTGAATTTGAAATGTCAATGATTGATGAACTGACATTTTTCCTTGGTTTACAGGAGACACAAGGAAAAATGGCACATTAATTTATTAATATAAATATTCCATGGGGGTTTTGAGAATATTTGGAATGGATAATTCTAAGGAGATGACAACTCTAGTAGCTACCTAGATGAAATTATCAAGGGATGATGAAGGAAATGCAGTTAATGTCACAAAATACAGGAAAATCATTAGCAGTCTATTATACTTGACAACGCCAAGACCTGATATTTTTTTCCAAATTCCAAGAAATAAGATATCAAAGAAATACCAAATAAATCCACTTAATTTCAATAAAAATAATACTTTGGTATATTAAGGGAATGATGGATTTCAGTTTTTTATATAATGAAAAATTTCAGCAAGAGTTATTGGGATATACATATGTAGATTGAGCCAGATCAGCAAATAATAGAAAATAAATGTCAGGTGTGCATTATATCTTGGTGGATTATGAATTTATTGGTTAATAAAGAAACAATATTGAATTTCATTAATAATCATAGAAGCTGAATATATTGTGTCCACTCAAGCTTGCATGCAATTGTTGTGGATGGAGTAGTATCTTGATGATATGGGAGTTCTAGTGAAGTCACTGATTGAAATTCATTGCAAAAATTCAAGTTCTATAAATCTTAGAAAAAATCCAGTCCATCACTCAATGAAAAATTACATTAAAAGCAAGTAACATTTTATCAATGAGAATTTGGATCAAGGTCTTGTGAAGTTAAAGTATGTACCTACAGAACTATTGGTTGCAAACATTTTAACAAAGGACTTAAGAAAAGAAGAATTTGAATGTCATCGACTGGATCTTGGAGTTTAGTCAACTACCCACACTTGAATAAGTATGGATGTGGGACCCCATCTCCCTGAGGCATGATGTGTTTTCCCTAAAAGTGATGACCCATGTTCTTTATGCTATTGCAAACCACAAAGAAGTGACCTTTGGGTTTATTGAAAATGGGGGAGAAATTATGTCTATAAAATCGGAGAAAATGTATTAATCAAGATAGGGGGAGAAGCTAATAGGTAGGGGGAGAATTTGATAGGTGGGAAGTGAATTAGGGGGAGTTTTAAATTTGAATATTCTAAATATGATCAATCAAAGGTTAAATATCATAACAGATGAGGTTCGTGATAAAAGTAGTTGAGTGGTTTTGGAATGAAGTGATTTATTGATGAAATTTGCATGATACTCTTGTTTTTTATGCTGACCATGGATCATGTGGGCTTAGAGTGTGTGTTGAGTAAATATTTGATCACCATCTGAACCGAAAGAAGAAAATTGTGGAAGAAGATGGAAGAAGCTTTAACCCAATATCAAAATGTGAAGATTTTTCAAAAAAAATAAAGGGGAATATTGTTGGGAAAAAATCCCTCAAGATTCCATCTCAATGTTTTTTTGGGTGATTGTGTTTGTTGAAAAAACTAGATGACCATGTTTCAGTATGGTTGGTGTTGATAAAGCATATGCATTTAAGGTGGCGTAGTTTCCCAATGTTTTCCTAATTTTTAGGCCTCACAATTGAGAGTTTTTTTTATAGAAAATAATGGTTTTTCGTAAAGGAGTTAATGGACTGTAGTTCATGGACCCTAAAGAATAGAGTTCATGGACTGCATGGTAACACAATTTTTCTATACGGACGAAAAAGTAGGTATGAAAAATACTGAAAGAATCCATCATTTTATAGAGGAAGATGGTGAATTAAGCCTACCACAAAGGGATCTGCACTATACAAACCACAAAGTGCACTACGTGAACTGCATAGATAAACCAGTTCATGAGATGCTTGTCATTCACTGAAGTATCTTGTTTTTTATATTGAGGTAGTTATTTAGGGAGCCCTATTTTCTTTTCATTTATGGATGACATTGGTCTCCATAAAGGATAAAGGTGCTATGCTGACTGCATAACAAGTTCATGGTGAAGGTTGTACCACATCAGAGTTCTCATTATTTATTATTAGAGAGTTATTAAGATATATTTTCCTATATAAATAACACTAATCTGATCATTAGATAGATATAATTTCATTAGAGAGATCATCATTGGAAGAATTTGGGTAAGTCTGAAGTAGTTCATGAGGGAGGATTTTGTGAAGGAAAGGAGTTTCATGAGGGAGAAATTATGTGAAGGAGGCACTTCATGAATATAGTTTAAGGAAAGTGTTTTTGTGGTTTAGTATCTTACAAATAAATAGGGGACATGAAGTATAGGCATTCTGTGAATTATCTATGGTTTGTGAGGCATTATACATCTGCGAAGCAGAGGCGGTCAATGAAGAAAAGGTTGTCTATGAAGCACTATCACCACGTGATACAAGGTAGTTCACATAGGATTCAAGATAGTTTATATAGTGTTAAAGGAAGTTCTCAAAGGTACTAAAATAGTTTTTGAAAAAAATTTCCTCAAACTAACATTATTCATAAAAATGGATTTCATCTACCAGGTGAAAACATGACTTCATGGAACACTCATATATGTGTGAAACTATTATAAGGTGATTCAATATAACAAGATATTATTCTGGATGAGTAGTGAGAACACTTTAGTTTAGAGATCAGTGAGCTTTCAAATTGTGATTGGTTGTAAACCAGGAGGGATAGTGAGTCTGCTCCAAAATTTGTAAAGGTAGTGAGCCTTTGAATAGAAGTGATCAAGACCAAATATTATTTTGGTAGTGATCCTTAGTAGATTTGGTACACCAACAAATTTCCATTGTATACTCCTTACATGTATCCCAGTGAGGGTGAACCAAGTAAAATTACTATGTCTCATACATGATTTCATTTCTATTCATACATTTCTATGGTAATGGGAGAGACTAGTATTTTGTTTAATGAAAAAACAAGATCCTAAGGGACAATTGTTTTAATCTGTTATACCCTGATTCACCCCCTCTTAGGGTATTTAAACCAGTTGGGATAACAATCATGATAAACTATTTTTAATAGTGTATTTAAAACTTGCATGAAAGGGATATTTTATTTAAAGACTTCACTTGGGGTTTGGTTTCCTTTGGCATGTTTACTGAACTTATTGCTCATGCTTATTGATTAAATTTCATTTTCATGTCTTGGATATTTTATTACTATTCTTGGAGTAATGATATTTTAGTATTGGATAGTGACTTGTAAATTCACGAGGATGTATATTGATTATTTTTATTTTATATGGTTTCTTTACCACATCATTTAAATAAGACTTTTACTACTTTTAGTTATTGTTATTGATGGATCACATTATATATGTTGAGGTCAGGGATACTGGTGGAATCTATTTCTATAGGTGAGGGAGTTGGGGGTGAGTGGAAGGATTAATTTTACTTTAATTACTTTTTTTAAAATTTTTTTAGATACTTTAATTGTTTATATTATTTCTACTCATCATCTAGAGCATGGAACTCTGATGTATAGAGTGGTCATGTCCATTTTCCACTACTATTAAACTCTGATTATTAGGTGAATCCATTACCACTGAATTTACTTTGATTCCCTGACATTAGTTTCTATCCTAAGGTGATAAAGGATGTGCCTATGATATGTTGTGGGTTGGATCAGGCATATGATAGAGGGATGACCTAGGTTGGTTTGTGATAGAGTTTTTGGTGCATGACTTGTACACAATCAAGAGAAATTGTTCAAGTGACCATGCAATAGTGTTGTAGTTTTTAGCGGTGGGGGTTTTCATAGTTGGTGCATAGTTTGGTAAATTGTGTGACCAAACCATGAAGATAACCCTTATTAAGAAGAGTTTATCTAGTGGCTCCCACATGGCTAGTTCATGGTTTTTTTTAACCATGCGACCTAACCATGTGATCTGCCCAATTTTGTTAAAACTTAATATTCCAATAACATCCCTATTGATTTTAAGGTATTTTGTACCCCCTTCTTATTCCCCTTCATTCGATTGAACTTGGGTGATCATAGTGAGCTTCGTCTCCTTTCTTCTCCTTTGATTATAAGTCATATCTTCTTGATTTCAAGAGGATCTCTTAAGGTATTCTCTCCTCTTTTCAATTTACCTTATCCCACTTTGCTTTCTCCCCTTGATTTTCATTCTATTAAAAACCCTAACATCTTCATGGGTTAGGTTTAGGGTTCATAATGATACTAATGACTGGGATTTGGCTATTTAGGGAGTCTTGAAGCTACCACCTTCTTTGGTAGTGTATTTTTCATTGAAAGAGACATGTTGTGATATGATTTTGTATGAATGAGGTAGGTGTTTCTTTGAAAATTCCCTTACATTATATTTCATGAAATTATTGAGTATTTTAATTGATTTATTATGAATTATAAATGTATATAGTACCCTTAATGGGCTTGAAAAGGTCTTTTTCAGTAGTTTTTTACTTTTAATGAAGAAGGATTTATATCGATTCATAAATGAGGATTTCTTAATTTAATGGTTGTGCATGCCAAGTGTTTTCTAAAATGTCTCAATGGGTTTTTAAATGGAGTGATGTTTTTTTAAAAAGGGGTGTGTTAAACCCTTATGAAATTGTTTTCATGGATTTATAGCCTATGTGACTATTTTAAAGTGATTTTTGGAGATAGGATGATTTCTAAATGGATTTCAAAGTGTGTTTTATGAAATGGTTTCAATGGAAACTTGAACCAATTTTTCAAATGGGGTGAAATGGATTAACACTCCAAGATTTATTTTGAAGGTATGTTTAGAAATTTAAATAGGTTTTCTGAAGAATGTGTGTGACCCTCTGTTGAACCCCTTATGATTGATGTGTTTGATGTGAATTGTGACCTCATGGGGGAATGATTATTATTGTAATATCTTTATAAAATTCTTTTGGATAGATATTAAATGGGATGTTTCTTATGAGGGTGTAATTGGTGAGATGAAGTTTATTTTAAATGCTTTGAAATTGTTTCATGTGATGATTTTGTGCCTTGTGGATTTCTCATCTATATTGATTGGTATCTTGGGATCCTGAGTATTTAAGTGGAAGGTTTGGTTGCATGTTACACTAGTGTGGTGTGTGATCACTAGATAGTTCTCTAGGACAGTTGCTGTAATATCTCAACCCTAACCCTTGGATTGGAAATAGATAAGGTACCACTAACCTTAGGTGACATCCCCTAGACACCAAAGGCTGAAAATAAATACCAAGGGTTTACTAAATCATTAGGGGATGATTTTACCTTTTAAACACAAACAACCTTTCAAGAAAATACTAAAAATAACCAAACCAAAATATACGATGCATGGAATGTAAACAATACAACTAAAAAATACCAATAACCAACAATATCAAAGTAGTAGTGAAAATTAAAATATGGCATCCAACCAAAACTATAATGTACCCCGATCTGACACTCTCTCATGTGGACAGAAAGGGTCTGTTACGAGACCTCAAGCATGCCTTCCTGTATTCCAGAGGCTACCGAACAGTAGAAGGGGTGTGATATGTATAGGGGGAGACTATACCCCCTAGATTCTTAGTTTACAACACAATGAAACATATCCAAATAATGATATATTGTAGTGAGTAAATAAATGAAACAGTATAATACAATGGAAAACCAATCAATAAAAATCAAATGAATAATATAGTAACTAATAAAGGTATAATGTAATGATGTATTGGAATGTAACTAAATTTCATGCTATATGTAATAAAAGTAAAAGATTAGTATACTCAAATAAAGACTCAACAAACCCTGGTTCCGAACCCCCTATCATCCCCATCTCCAAACTCCATCCCATACAACAAAGATAATAAATAGCAAGGCCCATTTCCCTTGTCCAAACATACATCTAAGTAATCTACTCAGGTACCAAAGGGTGTCCTGAATAGGGTGTGATTATAACTCAGTAGGTCAAGATCACCATGTCTAAATATAACCAACCTAATAAAAAGTGAATGCAATAATGAAATAAGAAAGAGTATTAATTAATTAAAAAATTAACTTAATACCACATTAACCTACTTCAGTACCATGCTATAATGTCTTTGATTATGTATCACAATCATGCTAACCATAAACTTTTAACCAAGTAAAATCATAACCTACCTCAGCGCTATGTCGGAATGTCTTTGAGAATGTCTTACAACCATGCCAACTATAACCTTATAACCACGGAAAATCATAACCTACCTTAGCACCATTCCATAATGTCTCTAAGAATGTATTAAAACCATTCCAACCATAACCTTATAACCAAGGTATGGATCACAATAATCTTGGTCAAACTCTCTATATAATAATTTCAATATTTAATCTGGGCTGAGTTTGCTATATCGGTATTTCAACATGTGTCACTAGGCCTAGACCTCTATATAAGCATTTTAACATGTCAGCTATTCCAAGCCCACTATATCATCATTTCAGTATGTATCATTGGGCCTATCCCACCATATTAGCATTTCAATATATATCACTAGGCCAACACCCTATATAAGAATTTTAGCATTTAATCATAACACTAGTCATAGAAATAAGGATATCACAATATCACATCATATGGATCAATGTTTAATTATGAAAATTACCATTTAACTTTCATTTACATAGTTTTTATATCAATTATTCATAACCAATAACATGCTGATTATCTCAATAAACAATCCAATCTAAGGTGGATCTATATCAAGCAATCACCCAAAATTCATGTCATGATAAACACACTTTAATCCATTAAACAATTCATTTATAATCAAGGGTTCACCCACCTAAATGGTAGCCACAAACTAGTTTAATAACCATTTAGATCCAAAGGGACTCTAAGGAATAATCTGATTCATTCTCTTTAATTTATTTGGAACATGATATGTTGGTGAAATTGTAGTATTGTACACACTAGACAACTATCAAACCATAGGGCTAAGTTTTAGACCCCCTAACTTTAACTGCCAATCAAACAACGCTTCCAACGACAAACTCCCATGAGGAAGAAGGTGAAGACGATTGTATGAAGATCTTTGATGAAAAGTGATCAAAAATAAAAAACAACAATGAACATAATCAAGGCATTACACTGCAATAGTTGAAGATCAAAGGGAGAGAAGAGGGAACCAAAGCAGAACCACTTACCCAAGGATCGATTGCACAAACAGGATGTTTGGAATAAAGGGAGGTGATTAAAAAACGTATAGAAGGTCAACCTAGGTCAAGAGAAGAAAAACTGAATGTGGGTGAATGAAAAATCAGCCGCACAACATACTTTAAAACAATAGGTTAGGGAATTACATGGTGTGTAACATAGTTACACATCGTATAATTATTTTTAATGGGATACACCAAAAAACCCATTGCCTTGGATGATTATTTATCCCAATTAAATATTACAAGAAGTGTAATAAAATTACACACTATGAATTATTTTCATGTCATGAATCATTTCAAGACCTATAACCATTCAGGTCATGTTTTTGAAAACAATTACATGACATGTATTATAGTTACACAACATGTAACTATTCTGAACACATTTTTTCAGCCCAAATTCCTTATAAAATAACCCAAACCCCTTTTAAAGCTTCTAAACATACCAAGAACCCATGGTAACACTCAAAGCATTCATACCCAGACTCCATTAATTGAAAAAAACATACATCCCAAGATTTTAAATAATTTTACCCAACTAAGTCTCTCCATATCTAAACAAGACATGACCACCAAGGCTCAAATGAAAAACTCAAAGAGGGACATACCTGAAAAAATACAAGATCTTACAAAAACTTAAAGAAATCATGTTGTAGAAACACTGATGTGAAATCAATCCAATAACTTCTCAAGAAAATATCCAAGCTCCAACCACCCTCCCAAGAAAGTATCATCATGATGATCCACTAGAGAAATATGTGACTTTTCCTTTAACCATGCTATGAAGAATAACATCTATATATGTACCAAAGTGTATATATAGGGGGTGACTAATCATACCCAGTAGACAATCCCCAAGTGAATTTCCAACTCATGCTACTAGGATAAGAAAAAGTTCTACCATAACCCCCTCCATCCAAAGGTACCCCTACTGGGACAACAATGAGAGAAGAATGATAATGATCCTTGAAGGCCATCTCCAATAGGCCATGGGTTATAAACTAACACCAAGGGTATAATATACACATATATGTGAAGCATTACACTTTGGGATTTTAAAAGTAAGAGATAATATGCGAATAACCACAAGACAACTCCTACTCATAACATAGAAATAATAAATCCCAAAACATGATATGAGTATAATGCTGAAACACTAGAACAAATCCTCAATAGTGACCACAAAGATCCAATAGCTCCTGAATAACTCCTCAAATTAGAAATGTCCAACTTGATCACCAAACAACTCCTAATGACCTGAAAAATAGTCTATATATATTTAGGGTAATCATAACATGTATACTTAGTAGGTTTGTAACACCTTTATAATTTATAATATATTTCCCCTTAAATAAATTGTAAGTGTTCAATATTTTACTTGACACACAACACCGATCTTAAAACGAACAATGATATATTATAACATAGCCGTTAAATTGATGGGTATGAATTGGATTAATAACATTATGATATATATATATATATATATAAATGTTTTACTTAATTCAAATTTATTATTCAATTCATAATATATAAGAACTCAATTTTTAGTAAAGTCATTTTATGTTTCAAAATACATTTTCTTCAAAAATGATTTTTATTGCATTCTGTGTGTGAATATTATAATTAATTTTACAAATTTTATAAATTTAATTTTGTAAAAAGGATATCATTTTTAAAATCATAATATCAAAATTATCTTAGGGTGAAATTTTGGGTTTTTTCTAAAGAGATTGATTTTTCAGTGAATAGTGAAAAAATAACAGTTTTTGTAAAATAGTCATTTGTTTTTATATAAAGGTCCCATTATTATTTTAATTTAATATTAAATTAATATATTAATCATTTAATTTAATATTATATTATTAATTACATATTAATAATCATGAAACTTGATTTTGGTATGAGTTCAATTTTGGGCTTAAAAACACATTTTTTCTAAAAACCATTTTTATGCGCCTAATGTGTTTTATATTAATTAATTAAATAAATAAATAATAAATAATGATTTTAATTAAATTTATAGATTATATATTCAATAAAATTAATTTAAATTTATTTTATGGTTTTCATAGGGCATGAAATAATATTAATATATTTTTATGCTTAAAAACTTATTTATTCTAAAAACAATTTTTGTTACATTTTGTGCGCTTATTTTAAAATGGAATTATGCCACTTATAAAAATAGAAACTTAAAAATGGATTACATATTTGGAACTATGTGTATAAATTTTTTAAAATATTTCCCTTTTATTTTTGGTCATTATGAATAGTTACCGTGGTAAATATTTATAACCTTAGTAAGGGTAAAATGGGTAAAACTTAGTTAAAACCATGAGATAAAGTCCCAAAATAAATCCTAAAATTGAATTTATTTTATTAAATTGGATAAATTTGGGTATAGAAATCTAAAATTTAAATATATTTCATTTTGGTTCCATTTTTCCTTGATAATGATGTTTATATTATTTTAAGTAAAGAGAATTCCAAAATGTCACTCTCTTGACTTTAATATCTCCAAATTTTTTACATAAAGTTAAAAAATATATATGTTAAATTATAAAGTTTTATTTGAAATATGAATTAATTTTTTATCATGGTTATTTATTTTTAATTTTTAGTGATGAACTAATTACCTTAAGTGATTAATCAACACCAACACATTACTTGTGCAAGCAGTAGAAAAATCATGTAAATGTTTTTAAAACTCTAAAAGTAATATTTTTTGGGTAATTTATAGTTATCTAATAATTTTATTAATTATTAAAACATATTTTGGATGTTTTAAATGTTTATATTTGAATTACCTTTCTATAATGATATCTTTAAATTCAAATTAAGTGAATAGTGTAAAAAATAACATTAATGATTTTTTATAAAAAATAATATTTTATTAAATTATTTAAAAATAATAAAAATATTTAAAGAGAAAAATTATGACAATAAATGGTCTAAAATTTCATACCATGGACATTTATGATCCAATTTTTACTGTATAGTAAAATTATAACCCTTTAATATTAAAAAAGTTGTTACCGTAGTTAAGGTTAAAATTGGTCAACGAAGGGGTAAAACCAAACGATAAGGTTTAAAATGAAAACAAAACCTAGATAAATTTCATTGTATGATGATATTTAAACCATATATTTTTTTCTTAAAATTAATGTCTATTTGGAATCATTATACATGAGAAATACAATATTTATATTTAAATCCCTTAAGTAATTCCAAGTGTGTTCTTTCCCTCCCTTATAAAAGGACACCCCCATATATTTTCTTTACACAACTTTCAGACATATTTCTCAACCAAACTCTATCCAATTATCTTATCAGATTAACTATCCATTAATTAGAGGTTTTTTTCTTTTTAAAAGATCACTTCAAGATTCCTTAAGAAGGGATCTATAAAAGGCCCACCGAAGAAGATGTAATTGTCTTGACCAATCTATTTTAATATATTTATTCTTATAACTCATATATATTAGTGTAATTAGTAATAAAATAATAACTTCATTATCCTAAATATATTTAAATTTTATTACTATTATAGAACTACCTGTATTCACCATCTTTTCCATCAAATGATAAGTGAAAGCATCGCTCGTGCGTACATGTGGACTACAACCTCCTTGTAGTGATACAATTCATTTTACATCATCATATTCTATGGATGGTTATTATGATGGTTTTAATATTTATAAAATATATTTATGACATAATTATTCTTCTATAATTATAATATCATAGCTACATTCTTACCTTCCCATCCGTTGGAAAATAATAACGTTTCTCATGCGTACGTGTGGACTACCACCTCCACGAATTGATGTGATTAATTTTTAATTTATGATTTTCATGGATGATAATAAATATATATTTAATTAATATATATTATATAATTATTATTATTTAAAGGTGTATTTTTATTTACCTTTTTTTCAATCCATCGAAAAGTGAAAACAATGTTCATGCGTACGTAAGGCCAACTATCTCCATGAATGGTGTAATTAATTTTTCTATATATATCCTTTATGGATGCCTATATATATAATGAATATATATGATATTTATATCATGATTAAAATTATATATATGGTGGAACCATTATCAAATTACAAGGATCAGAACCACCGAACTGAAATTCTAATGAAAAACGAAACGATTAACACCCAGAAACGTTGATTTTAATAAGAAATTATTAATAAATAGGTGTTTAAATATTGTAATAGGATCATATATGATATTATAAGTATTTAAAAAAATATTTATTATAAGTATTATAAGTTTAAATTTATTATGATTTAGGTTATAGTTCTTTCGAAGCAAGTTGAACTCGAGGTAAGGGATTTTCGTCTCACTTTTATTTCCATGAGACACATGCCATATTCACTACTTGTTTCTTTTATATGTTGTATATAATTAACATGATTACCATTTATGATTATTCTCATAAAAATTATGTAGATTTATATATCCATATAAGGTTCTTTCTTTCATGAGTTTTTGATTCGAAAGTTACCAAAGTGGGAAGAGATTTATGTTACAATCACATTGTTTATCGATATTTTTTATGATTAAGTTTAAGATGATTAATTTTATGATCCACATCTCAATAAAATCATTAATTTTATTATAATATATTTATTTATATATATTAAATATCTTTATTTCATTTACCTCTCTTTAATTACTCAAGAGACCAAAATAATATTTTTAAGGAAAACCTACTTTATTTCTCTTTTTGATAAAAAATCATTTTTCTTCTATATTCATATTCTATAAAATGTTTTCAAGAATTATTTTACTAATATAAAATTATTTTTTAAAGTCATTTTTACCCATTTTTTACTTTTTATAAAATGGTTTAAATGGAATATTCTTTTCATTTTCCAAATAAGGTATTTTTGACTTTTTATCAAAAATGTGAAAACAATATTCATTTTTATGTATATGGACTGAAAAAAATTCCTGTTATCATGAATACTAAATGATCTGAATATTAATTTAGAAGTTTCTAAGTTTATTTTCAAATAAATTTTTTTTCTTTATATTTGAGAAATTTTTAGATTTTAAATAATTAATTTCAAAGTAAAAATGATATTTTCCTCAAGAAATGTTCCAGTGATCTTTTAAAGTCATTTTTCATATATGATAACATCCATTGAAGTTAATTATGATTTACTAGGGTTATTATCCAAGGATAAAATCATTATTCTTTCTCTATATATTTTAAGATTATGATGATGAGATATTTATGTAACCCATTTATTTTCCATGGTTTATACTATGATGAATTGTTGAAATGTTTATGAGACCCATTTTCTTTCCATGAGTTATGATATGTGATGAATGTTTTATGATATTATAGAACATGTATAAATAGATTATGATTATGTTATGGGTGGGCCCAAAATTATATATCCCTCTAATTCATTAGGTATATATGGATATCTCATGAGATAATAAGGCCCAAAATGAGGAGGGAACCCTGTTCAGTAAGGGACTTTATCCACTATGATAGTCTTGAGAGTGAAACTTGACTAAGGATATGTTGGAATTATGATACAAACCAATCCTATATTATAATATTGGAAATTATCCTTGACTAATGAAATGATTTTCTATGATTATGTGTATTCCAAAAACTTACATCTTATGTCAGTTTTATGTAATCATATCCCAAGTTCTTTGATTACTTTATGTTTTATGCCTTATGAACCATAAATATTTATTCCATGACTTAAGATTATGATCTATTATATGAAAGGTATGGTTTTAAAATGTTAATATCATGTTCTCATACCCTTATTCTAATGTTATGTTTAAGTGATCATTAACATCTCCCTTATTTACCCTTACTTGGTATCCAATATCACCCCCCTTTTTCCAGGTTATGAAGAAAAGTTTTAAGTATGATATGGTTAATAATGGTTTTAGTTATGAAGAAATTAGTGGGAGAATATTTATATTTCTTATAAATCATTTTTTATGTATCCAAGTTTCTAAATACACTAAAACTATATGATTATAGCGTGAATCATAATGTTATGTAACAGATATTCATATATTAAGATGTAATATCTATGTATGAAAAGTATGGGTTGCTATAGTTGGTATCATAAATGGGTTTAGTTGATCTTTGGTAATTAGAATTAGAGAAATTTGGTGAAAAACGTGGAGATAATTCTAAGTATTGGATAACAACCTAAATTTTTGATAAGGAAGATATTATGTGTTTTTTCTAGAAATACATCCCTATCTGGATGATACAAGTATACATGGTTTTAGAATAGATGCATATAGGGGTAATAACCCTGAAAATAGTTTATCAATTATATCTCAATCATAATTATAGTTCATGGTGATTATTACCTTACTACACAATTGGTTTGATATTGATGTGATATTTTCTTATGTTAATTCATATTATCTTTACAAACTATTATGAATGATTTGAATAGATGATGAACATTAAGGACCTAGGTTAAACCTAAGGTGTTATAGATTTAAAATAGGTGTCATGATTTGACATCCTATAATTTTTTTCATGATTATGTGATTTCACACTATTATTATTATTTATCACACTATTATTTTTGGTTTTAGTCAATGTATGGAACTAGTAGGAATCACGTTAACACTAAATGTGATAGATAATGGAATTAATCTCCTCATGAGAAACCAAATGAAATGGGATATAGAAGGTGAAAACTTGTGATTATTACTAATAATCTATCTCATTATATGATTAGAAATCTCAACTTTGGTGAGTTTCTTAAAATCCATAATGAGAGAAAAATGGATTTTCATGAAGACCATAGAGGAAAGAAGATTCATTTTCCTACATGTCAAGTATGCGGGAAGATGCACTCATGGGAATATCTTAGAGGGTTATGAAGATGTTTTATGTGTGAAAAAAAGGGAATAGACCAAGTAATTTATGAGGAAAAATTAAGAGTTTGATATAGAGATATGAAGTTCTTCCTAAGGTACCATTTATAGTTCAATGTCTTATGTATTAGGAATATGGGAATTATCTAAGTCAATGACCTAATTCATGGGTTAACTCCTATACTAAGAAAGGACTTATGATATACCAATCATTGATATAAAAGGGATTGAAGTGTTTATGTATTTGGATAATAGAATTATTTTTTATAATTTTTATATCAAGGATATTATGGTTATAAGAATCATAAAACATCTAAGTATTGTTCTATAATTGTTTTTATTTAAGGATTTGAAATCATATCTTTAATGGTACCAATGAACAAGAAAATTGATTTAGTGGAAAGGTTATATTTTTTTGGTGAACACAAAATTAATGGAAAGATAACCCTTTATATGTTCTTGATGCTGAGTTAAAAATGTTTAGTTGGTATAAAGTAATTATTGAAATTGATAAAGTAAATGGGATAGTATATGTGACCTTGAAATTTGTTAGAGATTTGATGAAAAAGTGATTTAGGTCATCTTTGATGAATTTTATTTAATTTTTGGATTTATGGAATATATTCAAGCATCGGTGAATTTATTTTATGAATAAGGATTATGTTAATTTTTGGAATCATATATGTTTTCATTGATTTTTTATAGTGATTTAGGTTATTAGTAAATTTTAAAAGAATATATGATCAAGGTATTCACATGTTTGCTATGAGAAATTATAAGCTACTTCATGTTGTTTGGGGATAAATATTAAATTTGATCTTAAAAATAAATTATGTGATCAAATATTTCATATTTTGGGGTTTTAAATTTGGTTATATATATTTTAGTGGAGTCTCAGGGTTAACTATTTATAGAAGGGATTAAGTTGACCATTGGGTGTTATGTATCCATATTAGATAACTTGTTCTAACTATTTTGGTTTTGATGAATATCATGAGACATAAGGAATGAATTTTCATTTTTATAAATATTATAATCCATTAAAATTTAATTTTAGTGCATCAAGAATGAATAATTCATATTGAATATTAATTTCTTGGAGTAAGAGATGAAGTGAAAATTGATCAAAGCATAACCAAATGATGAAATTATATTTATGAAATGGAAAGATATCAAGTAAGAGTATTTTAGAGTTTTATTTTTCTTGATAGTAAAACAATCCCTCAAATTTAGGAAAAGGATATTGAAATTAAAATGTTATCCTTTTACCTTCATTTATGATGAATTGATTGTCTTTTCACCCCTCATTGATTTATGGTTTTGTGATCATTAACTTTTTATTGACCATGTTCTATATCACTCTCTATTAGTCATTGGATTTCAGTTTTATACTCCATGTCTATATTATAATTTTCCACCAATTTTTTTTTTCATATTTTAGAACTTGGTTATGTTTTATTTTGGGTAACCATTATGTTTCCCACTTTCCCTTTTCAAAGTAAGTTTTATTATCCCTTTGTATGATGTAGGTTTCAAAAAAAGGTATTTTAAAAATTTGAACCTTTTTTTACTAAGAAAAATATCGTGAGGGTGAAAAATATTTAAGTGAGATAGAATTTAACACCCTAATATTTTATAATATGTTTCTCCTAAAATAAATTATAAGTGTTCGATAGCTTACTTGACACACAACACCGATCTTAAAACGAACTGTGATATATTATAACATAACTATTAAATTGATGGGTATGAATATGATTAATCAGACTATAATATATATATATATCTATATAAATTTTTTACTTAAATTAATTGTATTAGTTAATGCATAATATATAAGTACTTAATTTTCAGTAAAGTCATTTTATGTTTCAAAAATATGTTTTCCTCAAAAATAGTTTTTATCTCATTTTGTGTGAGAATATAATAATTAATTTTTAAGAATTTTAGAAATTGAAATTTATAAAAAGGGTATAATTTTTGAAATCTTAATATCAAAATTATCTTAGGGTGAACTTTTGATATTTTTCTAAAAAGATTGACTTTTTAGTGAATAGTGAAAATACCAATTTTTATAAAACAATAATTTATTTTCATTTAAATGTCCCATTATTATTTTAATTTGATATTAAATTAATAAAATAATCCTTTAATTTTATAAAATATAATTAATTACATAGGAATCATCATTAAACTTGTTTTTTTTGTAAAATTTCAATTTTGGGCTTAAAAACACATTTTTCCCTAAAAATTGTTTTTATGTGAACAATGTGTTTTTATCTTAATTAATTAAATAAATCACTATTGAATAATGATTTTAATGTAATTTATAGATTATATATTCAATAAAATTATTTTAATTTCATTTTATGCTTTTTACTAGACATGGAATAAGAATAAATCCAGTTTTATACTTAAAACTATATTTTTATAAAAACAATTTTTTTTTCATTTTACATGTTAATTTTAAATTGAAAATTTTGAACTTCTAAAAATATAATCTTAAAAAATGGATTCCATATTTGGAATAATTAGGATAATTTTTTTTAAATAGTTCTCTTTTATTTTTTCTCATTATGAATATTAATTGTGGTAAATATTAATCACATTGGTAACACTAGTAGAAATTTTAGTTTTTGAGGAGGGGAAATTAGAGAGACTGCCATTTGGAGGTCGCTATTGATATTATTAGTAACTTCCAAATGGAGGTCGCTGTATTTTTTACCCCCACCATAATTTTTCCTCTCCCCCTCATTTACCTTCCCTGACCCCGTGACCCCGAGACACTCCCGCGACCCAGCGACCCCCACCCCCGCCTCCACACTATGCCTTCAGACATTCCCGCTGCCATCATTCCCTCCTGATCCCACTGCACACCATCATCAAGTCCTCACATCCTGCATCTTTTGAACCCTCTCAGCCCATCTCGCCCCTCCATATAACCCTCCCGCACTTCGTCCAACTATCCCGCCCCCTGTCAACATGTTTCTCCCCTATTGAGTCCGGCCGTAGAACCCCTATCGTCGAGCCGCTGTGCCATCATGGATCAACAATCAACTTTCACCCCTTTACCTATGGTCAAGTCCTATACAGGTAAGCCATTGTTTGACTTATGCAATTAATCCAGTACATAGCTCATTTATGAAAATTGTTTTGGCCAGAGAGACCTCTCAGAGAGGGAATATTTTTTTATTCATGACCACTCTGGATTTATTGAAAAAAAGAGGAAGAATTAGATATCTTTTTTCCATGTGGTATATTACTCTTGAACCATGGGTAGTAGGATTTTTTTTCAAAATATTCCATTATATAGCACCGCATTCCATGTGTCCTATATTTTGGGGTTACCTTGGGTCTACTTGGGCTTAGTTTGGACTATATGTGTGGGTGTACAAGTGTTGTTGGGATAGAAATATGAGATTCAATTTTGTAGAGATCTTGGAAGATGTCTAATGATCATTTAGATTCAAAGGTTCAGGATTTTGTGCACTTGGATTAAAATTAAATAGCCCTAAATTATGAATTTAGTCAAAAACATTTTGGGTTCTAATGACTAGTGAATCAACTAAAATAATCAATGTTGAATCAAAATGAACCATCTTTAAACGAATCTCTATTTATAAATGGACAACACTCTACACCCCTTTTTCAAGTAGTGTTTGTTAATAAATAGCACAAACCATACCTGAATAACTAATTATGTAATATGAATGAACCACAAATCAAGCCTCTATCATCATTAAAAAGCATAAAATTCCAAATTGTCGGAAATAGTACTATTTAGAAACAAAAAATTGGTAATTTAGAAAAGCTTCCAAACTCTATATCTTTTTTGCTGGTAGTGGACACAAATATCCCCCAATAAACGCAAATAAACCCCATTGATTAGTTCTTGATAAATAAGTATCCATCTCTATGAATTTATAGTATCCACCTTGTATCTAGACTCCATTTAGATTAGCCTCTTGAGTAGCATTAAATCAACTTCCATGTGTAGCTGTGGTAAATCTCTATAATTTCAGAACCTGCAAATCCCATAGATCCTAGTAGTGCAGCACATACCCTACCCTTGATTTCAGTTCAATTTTTTTTTGTAAATCATGAGAAAATTCACTCTAAGATCCACCTCCCATGTTGGAATCATAATTCCTCCCAATTGAAGTAGATAACAATATATATAGAGATATCACAATATCACCAAAACCAATCCACTTCATTTATTTTTCCTTAAAAATTGCTTTGAACTCATTAGTTTTTATGTTTTAATGATATGATTTTTTTTAGAATTTAAATAATATATTTCAATTATTTTATTTTTATTAAATACAGATATGAATAAGAGTTGAATTGGCATGCAAGATAGATTTTTTTATGAATATTATGAGGGGATTAAGAGATTTATGGATTTCACCAAAGGATTTCTAAGAGATTTGATTAGTTTTCAATATAGAAAATTTGCAAATTGATATCTCTTCAAATGTGATAGTGTTAGAGAACATCTATTTTTGAATGAATTTTTAAAAAACTATAAGATATGGACATGTCATGGAGAAGAGTCTGTTTCATGTCATCAATCAGAAAGTATTCATATGGATATTGATTCGAGAATATTCAATCCGATGAACATAATGCTTAATGATATGATGTGTCAGTTTCAACCTGAAGATAGTAATGTACTAAATGATGAAGTTGGATCGAGTAATCCCTTTTCTTATATAGATGGAGAAGCATTGATTTTTTTTGAAATTATTGATGATTCACGTACTGAATTATATCATGGATGCACTAAATTTAGTAAATTGTTTTTCATAATTGAATTGTTACTCCTGAAGGCCTTGAATCAGTGGTCAGACACCTCATTTGACACGTTGTTGGTATTGTTGAAGAAGGTACTCCCTATTGGAGCAAAGATTCCATAGTCATTCTATCAAGCTTGCAAGTTGACCAATGACCTTGGTTTTACATATGATACCATTGATGTGTGCTGTAATAATTTTATGTTGTTCATATAAGATAATGCACAATTAAATATTTTTACTATTTTCTATACATCCAGGTGGAAGGACAATGAAATTAATCAAAGTAGTCAGATTCTTCCTGACCGAGTCTTAAATTAAGGGAAACAAGTTTCCGCTAAGCATATGCATTATTTACCACTAAAACCAAGACTGAATAGATTCTTCATGTCAGCTAAAATTTATAAATTGATGACTTTGAATTTAGAGAGAAACAAAGAGGTTGATAAATTAACTCACACAAAAGATTCTTTGGCATGAAAATATTTTGATAAAAAACACCCAAACTTTTCCTATGATGATTTTAATTTTCGAATGGGTTTGGAAGCAGATAGTTTCAACCCATTTAGGTCTATGGTTGGTGTGAAACATAGTAAATGTCCAATGGTGTTATTTCCATACAACCTTTCCCCATGGGTATGTATAAAGAAACTAATTTTTTCACTGTCGACTCTAATTGATGGATCAAGAGGACCTGCCGATAAAATTGATGTTTATATGCAACCTTTGATTGAAAAGCTGCAAGAATTTTGGGCCTATGGTGTAATGACTTTTGACTTGGCAGCTAATGAAATGTTTAGACTCTAATCTGCTTAGTTTTGGGCAATTAATGATTTCATAGCGTATTCTAACTTATCAGATTGGAGTAATAAATGAGAATTCTCTTTCCCTTGTTATAATAAAAGTAATAAATCTATATAGATTAATAACTTTAGAAAGTGGGAATTTCTTGTTCATAGATGCTTTATTCCTCCATTTCACAGGTTTAGAAAAGACCATGTGTCATTTAATGGGAATATAGATCATGAACCATCACCAAAAATAATGTTTGGGGTTCAAATTCATGCACAAATTGATCAAGAAAACATTCGTACAATGTATGATTTTCAAGTTTTATTGGATCCTAAATTGCCTTCTATTCCTACTGTAAATAGACAATGTATTCATAATTGGAATAAAAAGAGTAATTTTTTTTTTCAAATTTTCTTATTGGAAATATAATATTTTAAGAAATAATTTGGATGTGATGAACATTGAAAAAAATGTATGTGATAATATATTTTGCACCATTTTATGCATCAAGGGGAAATAAAAGGACAATGCATGCTCGACGTGATTTTCAAGAAATGGGTTTGAGAATACCTTTACATTTACAGCTGGGTGAAGGTAATCAGGAATACATTCCTACTTCATAGTACACAATGAGTAAAATAGAGAGACAAACATTTATATCAATTTTTAATACCGTTAAGGTGCCAAATGGCTATTTCTCTAATATTTACAAGCGTTTCAATATGATGAGCATAACATTATAGGGGTTGAGAATTCAAGATAATCATATTCTACTTCAAAAATCAATTCCTATAGCAATTTTTGATTGCTTACTTACCCAGGTTTTTGAGTCGTTGATTTAAGTTTCTAATTTTTTCAGATAGTTATGTTCAAGGAATCATCACATGAGTGATTTGAAAAAGAAGCAGGATAAGATTGTACTTTCACTATGTCACCTAGAGAAACTATTTCTGCCATCTTTTTTTTGATGTCATGGTTCACTTGATTTTTCATTTAACTAGTGAAGTCATTTATGGTGGTCTCATGCAATTCAGGTGGATGTATCCAATAGAGCGATACTTAAATAGATTAAAACGGTATGTGTGAAACAAAGCTCATCTGGAAGCTTCAATTTCCAAGGGAAATTTAATGGATGAGTGTACTAATTTCTGTGCTTCATATATTGATGAGGTTGAAACAAAGTTAAATAAACCCTCTCAGAATGACAAGGGTCCAACTGGAGAAGGGATAATGTTTGATATGCACAACTATGAGTGGGTTCAAACTCATAGATATGTGTTGTTCAACACTCCATTAGTTATTCCATTGATACAGTAAGTTTCATAGTTGACATGTCTTATGTTTCTATATTTATTTTATTACTTAAATTTTATTGTGTTGTGATTTAGGATGCATATCACTAAGTTGAAATGTGACAGGCCCCGTGAAACTGACCATCAAATCCAAATACATCATTTAGAAACATTTCATGAGTGGTTCAAAACTCATGTATGTATAAAGAATTTATTTAATATTTTTATATTGAAACTTAGTTATATTTTCACAATAATTTATCTAATGAACTATGTGAAATTTTTAGATTCAAAAGATATATGATTTAAGTACCCATACTATGAGCGAAGAACTCAACCAACTAGCTAATGGCCCATTTATTACAGCTCATCGATACAAGTCTTTGGATGATAATGGATTTATATTTAATATTAGCAATGTTGACATGGACTGAGCCATACAAAACAATGGTTTTGGTTGTTATTTTGTCGATGCAGGTTATTATTATGGATTGCTGAGGGATATTATTAAGGTTATTTATGGTTGTGTCTTAAAACACATATTGTTAAGGTGCAATTGGATCGATCCAGTTCATGGAATAAAAGTTGATAACTTCCAATTTACTTTAGTAAACTTTAACAATATGCTATATAAATATTACCGAGTAAGAAACAATCCCTTCATATTGACATTGAAGATAGAGTAAGTTTACTTTGTCAACATTGATTATAATTGGAAAGTTGTGGTGAAAATGTCTAGAAGAGGGGTTTTTTTGATTGACCAAGAGGAACTTGACGTTGTCACATTTCCTGACCAAACACTTGACCAAACAATAGTAGTTGTACAAGATGAAGATATACAATGGGCCAGAGAGACAATAGATGGAGATACGATAGACTTGCATGATTAGTGAAAATTGTAATTATTTCCCCAGTTAATGTTTGTAAAAATATTTATGAGTTATATATGTATAAAAATTGATTGATTTAACATTTTTTTTAATTTAGGTATGTCACAGGGTGGTCAGATTGGTTCACCTGATGTTGTCTCTATGTATGTTTTCTTTTTTCTAAATTAATTGATTGTAATTTTGTATGTATATTTCCATAATTATTTCTAATTTTTAATTAAAAATTCAGTTATATTATTGTAATTGAATTATGAATTTATGTTTATCAGGATCTAGTGCATCTTTTAGCAGACACATGGGTCCTGGTAGAGGGGTTTGATCCTGGAACTCTGGAGCCTGATTGGATGTTTTATTTGATGACACATTTCATCCATTTGGAGAAGGTGTAACTGTATTGATTACTCAATTTGGGCATATGATACGAGACCCACAGAGATTCTATCTGATGACTCATGATTGGAATTATTTCCACTAGGATATGATTGACGGATTATGGAGGGTGGTTTAGGTAAATTCAATGTTTAATTTTTCATGATATTGTTTTTATTATTATCACATATACTGACTATTTTTTTTAACAGGATAATTTGACATCTTATACAGATGAGTTTCGAGCAGTATATAACACCAAATGATGAAAATTATGGAAGGATTACAAGGGAAGGGTGAAGAGAGATCACTGGATACTATTTGTGGGCGTGTCAGGCATTCTATAGTGAGTCCCTCTGAGCATTCTTCCCGTGCAGTGGAAGGATTTGGTTGCGTTTAGGCCGAGTGAGGTGACGATGGTAAGATTTTTTAATTTTAATCTATAAATGACTAATTTTTCATATGTATATTAACTAAATAAGTTGAATTTAGACTGATTCTGCTCGTCATTAACGTAATCGGGTGATTCAGGGTACACCTTCTAGACTTGGAACTCGACATGTGTCACAACCTAGACATTATGTAAGTTTATAATTCACTATTAATTCATATATTAAAAATATTATATTATAACATGGTGAACCCATTTATTATAGTTACACCAACGATGTGATCCAATCGATTGAATGTCCATATGGGTGAGTAATCGTAGGGCGGGTGATCCCGATGTTTCCAGTGTTAAGTAAGAAAATTATTTTGTAACAAATGTATTTTTATTTCAGAGAAATTATTCATATTTTTTCATTAATTAGTTATGTATATTCTATAGGATCAATTTGATGCTCAGTTAGCATAGTTTCCATAGGAGCAACATCGTAGTACTATGCATAGAGATGAGATATTTCAGCGTTTCGTGGGGTGTGATGGTCATGGTTATTCTTTGAATTATGGTGGTGGTGTCCCACAATGTGCAGTTGTTAGAGATGAGGTGATGGGTTCATGCAGAGATGCAGGGATACACACACAGACTGAGATAGATGCTTCAGTGTAGGCTATGCAGTGCAATACGAATGAGCAGTTTCAACAGTTACGTGCATAGTATGAGGAGAGATTATCACATATGTTAGCACGTATTGATGAAGTGATGACCCAAAGTCCTGTTGATGGTACACAAGTGGCGCCATAGGTAAAAAAATAAAACAAACCATACTCATATCGACTTCTATTGATATGTTTAAGATACATAATATTGATATATATTGTAGGCTCCAGATATAGCTGGTGGACATCACTGTGATATTGGTGATCCAGATGAGGATGAACTTCATGTATGAGGTAATTTACATTACCATTTTAATATCATACATGAATTAGGAATTAATAATTATTCTCAAATATTTAGTTATATTTACACCTCTGTGTATTATTGTTTTAATTCTTGTGATTTAATTTATTCTTTTTATGTTTACTTGATTGTTAACTATGATATATTACATAACACTTTAATTTATTAATATTTATCTTTATTTTAAGTTTAATTTGAAGGTTTTGGAGCATACCATTATAGATGAGTAGTTGGATGATGCCTTGGTTGCACCTCTTATAAATTAGAGTATTATTCAGTCCATTCTAGATTGAGCATCCCCCTTTTGATGAGTATCACACTCATGTAGACACACATCCATTTCTTGTTGGTATAATATTAATTACCTTGAATAAATTAAGAATAATGAGGTTTAGGAAAAAAATTAGAGATATTTCATAGGAAAACATTATAATTATTATTTGTGAAGTTTAAGAGGAGACGACACGTCAATCAGATGTGCGGTGTGTGCGGTATGACTGATTATGTGTTTTTTAAGTGTTTGGCATGCTTTAAAAAGGTGCATGAGGTGGTAAAAACAAAAAAATGACCTCATAATTCCATGAAATCAGACGAACACAACAAGTGAGTGAATTTTAAAATTTTCATAAAGACAATATATCAATCAGAGGTGTCGTGTGACTGCGGTGACATAAAATGCAAATATGGTTCCATAAAACACTAAAATGAACGTTTAAATAGTTAGATCCATAGAAAACGTGCTTGGAATGACTTAAAATCATAGGAAAAAAATCTAATTATTATTCTGGATGTGTACGAGGAGATGAAATGTCAATCGGACGTGCAATGTGCACGGTACGACTGAATATGCTGGTTTTAAGAGTTTGGCAGGCTTCAAAGAGGTGCACGGGGTGGTCAAAACCAGTTGAACAACCTCAAAATGCCATGAAATCAAATGATAAGAACCGGTGAGTGAACTTTGAAATTTCTGGGTAGACGGTATGTCAATCGTAGTTGTTGTGTGACTGTTGTGATAGAAAACACAAATCTGGTGCCATAAAATACCAAAATGAATGTTTAACGGCCAGATCCATAGAAAACATGTTCATAATGACTTGAAATCACAATACAATAATATAATTATTATTCATGACATGTAAAAGGATACAAAACTTTAATTGGATGCGCGATATGTGCAATACGACTGAATATGTGGTTTATAAGTGTCTAGCGTGCTTCAAAAAGGTGCGTGGGGTGGTTAAAACCAGCCGAATGACCTTGGAATGCCATGAAATCAGACAACAAAAACCATTGAGTGAATTTTGAAATGGTCGGATAGAAGATACATCAATCAGAGGTGTCGTGTGACCGCGGTGACAGAAAATGCAAATCCGATGCCATAAAACACCAAAACAAACATTTAACGGTCATATCCCTTGAAAACGTGCTCAAAACGACTCAAAATAATAATAAAATAATCTAATTATTATTTTTGACGTGTAATAGGAGATGTTACGTCAATCAGATGTGCATTGTGCATGGTGCAACTGAATATGTGGTTTTTAAGTGTTTGGCACACTTCAAAAAGGTACATGGGGTGGTCAAAACCAGCCGAATGACCTCAGAATGCCACGAAATCATACAAAAACAACCGGTGAGTGAATTTTGAAATGGTTAGGTAGACAATATGCCAATTAGAGGTGTCGTGTCACCAAAATGATGGAAAACACAAATCTAGTGCTATAAAACACAAAAACAAACGTTTAATGGTCATATCCATAGAAAACATGTTCAGAATGACTTGAAATCATAGGAAAAAAATCTAATTATTATTTTTGACATGTACAAGGAGACGTCACATCAATCAGACGTGTAGTGTGTGTGGTATGATTAAATATGTGGTTTTTAAGTGTTTGGCGCACTTCCAAAAGGTGCGTGGGGTGGTCAAAACCTGTCAAACGACCTCAGAATGACATTAAATTAGATGGAAAAAACCATTTTGTGAATTGTGAAATGGTCGGGTAGACGATAAATCAATTAGAGGTGTCATGTGACCGTGGTGATGGAAAAAGAAAATCCAGTGCCATAAAACACCAAAACGAATGTTTAACAGTCATATCCATAGAAAACATGCTCATAATGACTTGAAATTATATGAAAACATTCTAATTATTATTTCCGACATGTATGAGGAGACGACACATCAATCGGACATGCGGTGTTCACGGTACAACTGAATATGTGGTTTTTAAGTGTTTGGTGTGCTTCAAAAAGGTGTGTGGGGTGGTAAAAACTAGATGAATGACCTTATAATGACATGAAATAAGACGAAAACAAACGGTGAGTGAATTGTGAAATAGTCGGATAGACGGTACATCAATCAGAGGTGTTGTGTGACCACGATGATGTAAAATGCAAATCTGGTTCCATAAAACACCAAAATGAACATTTAATGATTAGATCCATAGAAAAAATGCTCGAAATAACTTGAAATCATAGGAAAATAATAGAATTATTATTCGTGATATGTACGAGTAGATGTAACGTTAATCAGATGTGCGGTGTGCATGGTACAACTGAATATGTGGTTTTTAAGTGTTTTGTGTGCTTCAAAAAGGTGTGTGGGGTGGTCAAAACTAGACGAATGATCTCATAATGATATGAAATCAAACGAAAACAACCAGTGAGTGAATTGTAAAATTTTTGGGTAGACGATACATCAATCGGAGGTGTTGTATGACCGTGGTGACGGAAAACACAAATCTAGTGCCATAAAACACCAAAACGAACATTTAACGGTCCGATCTATAGAAAACGTGCTCGGAATGACTTGAAATCACAATGAATTGTTCTAATTATTATTCGTGACATGTATGAGGATACATAACTTTAATATAATGTGTGGTGTGTGCGGTACAATTGAATATGTGGTTTTTAAGTGTTTGGCGCACTTCAAAAAGGTGTGTGGGGGTGGTCAAAACTGGACAAAAGATCTCAGAATTCTATGAAATTTGAAAAAAACAACCGGTGAGTGAATTTTGAAATGGTCGGGTATACGGTATGTCTATCAGAGGTGTCGTGTGACTGCGGTGACAGAAAACGCAAATCTGGTGCCATAAAACACCAAAACAAACATTTAACAGCTAGATCCATATAAAACATTCTTTGAATGACTTGAAATCATTTTACGATAATATAATTATTATTTTTGATATGTACGAGGAGACAACACATCAATCGTACATGCAGTGTGCACGGTACGACTGAATATGTGTTTTTTAAGTGTTTGGAGCACTTCAAAAAGGTGCATGGGGAGGTAAAAACTATATTAACGACCTCAGAATGGCATGAAATTAGATGAAAAAAGCTAGTGAGTGAATTTTGAAATGGTCAGGCAGACAGTACATCAATCAGATGTGTCATGTGACCACGGTGACAGAAAACGCAAATCTGGTGCCATAAAACACCAAAACGAATGTTTGATAGTCATATCCATATAAAACATGATCGTAATGATTTTAAATCATAGTAAAACATTATAATTATTATTCATGATGTGTACAAGGAGACGAAACATCAATCAGACATGTGGTGTGCATGGTACGACTGAATATATGGTTTTTAAGTGTTTGCTGCACTTCAAAAAGGTGCGTGGGGTGGTCAAAACTGGACGAACGACCTCAGAATGCCATGAAACCAGACAATAATAATCGGTGAGTGAATTTTGAAATGGTTAGGTAGAAGGTACATCAATCAGAGGTGTTGTGTGACCACCTTGATGGAAAATGCAAATTTGGTGCCATAAAACACCAAAATGAACATTTAATGGTCAGATCTATAGAAAACATGCTCAAAATGACTTGAAATCATAGGAAAAAATCTAATTATTATTCAAGATGCGTAATAAGAGACGACACATCAATTGGATGTGTGATATGTGCGGTATGACTGAATATGTGTTTTTTAAGTGTTTGGTACGCTTCAAAAAGATGCATGGGGAGGTCAAAACCATTCGAACGATCTCATAATGCCATGAAATTAGACAAAAACAACCAGTGAGTGAATTTTGAAATGTTCAGGTAGACAGTATTTCAATCGGAGGTGTCGTGTGACCGCAGTGACAGAAAATAAAAATCTGGTGCCACAAAACACTAAAACGAATGTTTAACAGTTATATCCATAGAAAAAGTACTCTGAATGACTTGAAATCATAGGAACACGTTATAATTATTATTCTTGATGTGTATGAGGATATGACATGTCAATCAAACGTGTGTTGTGCACGGTACGACTGAAAATGTGGTTTTTAAGTGTTTGGTGCACTTCAAAAAGGTGCATGGGGTGGTCAAAATCGACCGAACAACCTCAAAATTCCATAAAATTAGACTAAAACAACTGGTGAGTTAATTTTGAAATTTTCAGGTAGATGATATGTCAATCAGAGGTGTCATATGACCGCAATGATGGAAAATGAAAATTTGATGCCATAAAACACAAAAACAAACATTTAATGGTCAAATCCATAGAAAACGTGCTCATAATGACTTGAAATCATAGATCAACAATATAATTATTATTCGTGATGTGTAAGAGGAGATGGTACGTCAATCGGACATGCGGTGTGCATGGTACGACTAAATATGTGTTTTCTAAGTGTTTGACGTGCTTCAAAAAGGTGCGTGGGGAGGTCAAAACCAGCCAAATGACATCAAAGTTCCATGAAATCAGACAATAACAACCAATGAGTGAATTTTGAAATGGTTAGATAGACGGTACGTCAATTGGAGGTGTCGTGTGACCGCGGTGATGGAAAACGCAAATCTGGTACCATAAAACACCAAAATGAACTTTTAACGGTAATATCCATAGAAAATATCCTCATAATGACTCGAAATAACTATAAAATGTTGTAATTATTATTCTTGATGTGTACGAGGAGATGACACATTAATTGGACATGCGGTGTGCACGGTACGACTGAATATGTGGTTTTTAAGTGTTTGGTGCACTTCAAAATGGTGCGTGAGGTGGTCAAAACTGGACTAATAACCTCTGAATGCCATGAAATCAGACAAAAATAACCAGTGAGTTAATTTTTAAATGGTCGGGTAGATGGTACGTTAATCAGAGGTTTCGTTTGATCACGGTGATGGAAAACACAAATCTGGTTCCCTAAAACACCAAAACAAACATTTAAGAGTCAGATCCATAGAAAACATGCTCAAAATGACTTGAAATCATAGTAAAACAATATAATTATTATTCGCGATGTTTACAAGGATATGACATATCAATTGGATGTGCAGTGTGCCCAGTATGGATAAATATGTGTTTTTTAAGTGTTTGACACGCTTAAAAAGGTGTGTTGGGTGGTCAAAACTAGCCAAACAATCTCAGAAAGACATGAAATTAGAAGAGAATAGCCGGTGAGTGAATTGTGAAATGTTCAGGTAGACGATATGTTAATTGGAGGTGTCATGTGACTGTGGTGATGAAAAACAAAAATCTGGTGCCATAAAACACCAAAACAAATGTTTAAAGTCAGATCCATAGAAAACGTCCTCAAAATGACTTGAAATCATAGGAAAATGTTTTAATTATTATTTTTGATGTGTATGAGTAGACAAAACATCAATCAAATGTGTGGTTTATGCGATATGACTGAATATGTGGTTTTTAAGTGTTTGATGTGCTTTAAAAAGGTGCGTGGGGGTGGTTAAAACAAGACGAACGACCTTAGAATGCCATCAAATCAGATGAAAAAAATCAGTGAGTGAATTGTAAAATAGTCAGGTAGATGTTACATCAATCAGAGGTGTCGTGTGACCGTGGTGATGGAAAACGTAAATTCGATGCCATAAAACATCCAAATGAATGTTTAATGGTCAAATCCATAGAAAATGTGCTCAGAATGATTTGAAATCACAGGATAACAATATAATTAATATTTTTGATGTGTACAAGGAGAAAAAACATCAATCAAATGTGTGGTGTGTGTAGTATGGCTGAATAGGTGAGTTTTAAGTGTTTGGTGCACTTTAAAAAGGTGTGTGGGGTGGTCAAAACCAGTCAAACAACCTAATATTTCCATTAAATCAGACAGAAGAAACCAGTGAGTAAATTTTGAAATGGTTGGGCATACAATATTTTAATCAGAGGTATCACGTGATTGCGGTGATGAATAACACAAATTTGGTGCCATAAAACACCAAAACGAACATTTAATGGGCAGATCCATAGAAAATGTGCTCAGAATAACTTGAAATCATAGGAATACAATCTAATTATTATTCATGAAATGTATGAGGAGAATACATGTCAATCAGATGTGTGGTGTTCACGGTAAAACTGAATATGTGGTTTGTAAGTGTTTGACGCACTTCAAAAAGGTGCATGGGGGTGGTCAAAACCAACTGAACGACCTCAGAATTCCATGAAATCAGACGACAACAATTGGTGGGTGAATTGTAAAATGTTCAAGGAGATGGTTCATCAATCAAAGTTTTCGTGTGACTATGGTGATGGAAAAAGCCAATCCGATGCCATAAAACACCAAAACGAACGTTTAATAGTTAGATCCATAGTAAACGTCCTCAGAATGACTTGAAATCATAGGAAAATGTTCTAATTATTATTCATGATGTGTATGAGGAGATAAAACTTCAATCAGATGTGTGGTGTGCATGGTACGACTGAATTTGTGGTTTTTAAGTGTTTGGTGTGCTTCAAAAAGGTGCGTGGGGTTGTCAAAACTGACCGAACGACCTCGGAATGCCATAAAATCAGACGACAACAACTGGTGAGTGAATTTTGAAATGGTCGGGCAGAAAGTATGTCAATCATAGGTGTGGTGTGACCGCGGTGATGGAAAACACACTTTTCGTGTTATAAAAGACCAAAACATGCATTTAACAATCAAATGTATAGAGAAAAACATCAGAATTAAATTAAATCACATGAAAAAAATCTAATTATTATTCTTGATGTGTATGAGGAGATGGTGTGTCATTCGGATGTGCAGTGTGCACGGTACAACTGAATATGTGTTTTTTAAGTGTTTGGCGTGTTTTAAAAAGGTGTGTGGGGCGGTCAAAACTAGACAAAAAATCTCAGAATTCCATGAAATAAGACAACAAAAACTAGTGAGTAAATTTTGAAATGGTCGGGTAAAGGGTACGTTAATCAGAGGTGTCGTGTGACCGTGGTGACAAAAAACGCAAATCTGGTACCATAAAACACCAACACAAACATTTTACGGTCAGATCCATAGAAAATGTTCTTGGAATGACTTGAAATAACATGAAAAAATTTAATTATTATTCATGACATGTACAAGGATACGAAACATCAATCAGATGTGTGGTGTGTGTAGTATGACTGAATATGTGGTTTTTAAGTGTTTTGCATGCTTCAAAAAAGTGAGTGGGGTGGTCAAAACTAGCCGAATGAGCTCAGAATTCCATTAAATCAAATGAAAACAACCAGTGAGTGAATTTTTAAATGGTCGAGTAGACAGTATATAAATATGAGGTGTTGTGTGACCGCAGTGATGGAAAACACACTTTTCGTGTTATAAAAGACCAAAACATGCATTTAACAATCAAATGCATAGCGAACGACATCAGAATGAAATGAAATCACCATACAACCAACTTATTATTATTGGTGAGGTGTGAAAGCATATGAAACATCAAGTGGACATGTGGTTTGATTAGAATGATAGAATTGGTGAATTTAATTTTTTAAAAAGGTATTCAAAATTATTAATATATTTTCAAAATCAAATACTTTTGATCTGTTATACTAAGCTTGAATTGAAATATGTTATTGCATTTAAATTATTTTTTTGGATGTTTTTTTTCAGTACCAATTTTTTTATTAAATTTTTTCGTGCAGTTATATTTGATGATGGGTGTGGAGTTTAGAAGATGACGATATGAAGAGATTTACATGCGTATGCGTTTAGATATTTTAGAAAGTTTTTTTTGTGATTTTTAAATATAGGGGTTTTATTGTATTACTTTAATTTTTTTTAAAATAAAAAAACTTATAGCGACTGCCATTTGGCGGTCACTATAAGTTATGTGTTGAAGATATATAGCGACCGCTAAATGATGGTCACTCTAGCCAAACCTGAACTGTCCTATAGCGATTGCTGTTTGGCGATTGCAATAGATAATGTCTGTATCTTCTACAACGTCCACTATTTGGCAGAATCTATAAGAAACACTGATGGGCCTAAAGCATCCACCATTTGGTGGATGTTAGGTGGCTACTATAGACCTTTAGAGATGCCTTTTGGAAGTTGATAAAATCCTTTATTCTACTATTGTAAGAGTAAAATGGGTAAAATAGGGTTAAAACCATGAGATAAGGTCTCAAAATCCACCCAAAAAATTAAATTTATTCCATTTTATGGGATAAATTCATAAATATCCACCTCAAATTCAAATATATGACATTTTTGTACTTTTTTCCCTTGATAATGACGTTTATATTATTTTAAGTAAAGAAAATTCTAAAATGTCACTCTCTTGACTTTAATATCTATAAAGTTTTTACATAAGGATAAAAAGATGATAAGTTTGGATATAAAGGTTTATTTTAAATATTAATTAATTAATTTTTTATCATGGTTATTTATTTTAATTTTTTATTGATTAAATAATTACCTTGAATGCTTACTCAACACCGACACATTGCTTGTGCAAGTAGTAAAAAAATCATTAAAATGATTTTAAAAACTATAAAAGTAATATTGTTTGGGTGACTTATAGTTATACATGAATTTTATATATTATTAAAATATATTAGGGATGTTTTAAATTTTTATATTCAAATTATATTACTATACCGATGTATTTAAAGTCAAATTAAGTGAATTGTGTCAAAAAATGACATTAATGATATTTTATAAAAAAATAATATTTTATTAAATTATATAAAAATCATAAAAAATATTAAAATAGGAAAATTATGATGAAAAATGGTGTAAAATTTTATTCCTTTTCTATTTATGATCCAATTTTTACCTTATAGTAAAATTATAACCCTTTAAGATTGAAAAAGTCGTTACCATAGTTAAGGTTAAAATCGGTTAACAAAGGAGTTAAACCAAAAGATAAGATTTAAAATAGAGAAAAAAACTATATAAATATAATTGAATAATGATATTTCGGCCATAGACTCTTTTTATTTAAATTATTGGCTATTTTGAATCATTATACATGATAAATACATTATTTATATTTAAATCTTTTAAGTAATTCCAAGTGTTCTGTTTCCCTCCCTTATAAAAGGACACCCATTATATATCTTCTTTACACAAATTTGACCCATCTAGATCCAAAAATATTTGTAAAATTCTCTTATAAACTTAAATATACATGAATTATAGTTTATTACCTTCTTAAAATACCATTCTCAGAGTCCTTAAGACAGGATCTAAAGGAGGCCTACCGAAGAAGAGGTAATTGTCTTACCTGACCAATTGCAATATATTTCTTCTTCTAAATACTATAAATCTATGGAATTAATCATAAAATAATAAATCAAATATCCTAAATATACATAAAGTTTATTAATATTATGTAACTACCAGTATTCGCCATCTTTTCCATCAAATGGGAAGTGAAAGTATCGCTTACGCGTACGTGTAGAATACTGCCTCCAGGTAGTGATACAATACATTTTCCATCACCATATTTTATGGATGGTTATTATGATGAGTTTAATATTTATAAATCGTATTTATTATATAATTATTCTTATGTAATTATAATATCAAATCTACCTTCTTACCTCCATTGGAAGGCGATAACATCGCTCATATGTATGTGTGGACTTGCACCTCAATGAAACAATTTGATTCATTTTTCATTTAAAATTTACATGGATGGTAATAAGAATATATTTAATGATTATATATGATATATTTGATATAATAATGATTTTTTAAAGGTGAATTTTTATTTACCATTATTCCTTTCCATCTGTCGAAAAGTGAAAACAACATTCATTCGTACGTACTACCTACCATCTTAATGAACGACGTAATTCATTTTTCTATATCTATCCTTTATGGATATATATATATATATGTATATAATGAATATATATTATATTTATATCATGATTAAAATTTTGGATATTATGGAACCATCATCAAAGTAAATGGACCGAAACTGCCAAACTAAATTCTCATGAAAAACGAAACAGTTAACACCCATAAATGTTGATTTTAATAAGGAATTATTAATAAATGGGTGTTGAAATGTTATAAGTGGATAATATATGATATTATAAGTATTTAAATTAATATTTTATAGAATTATAATAAATTTAAATTTATTATACATGATTTTAGAGAGCTTTCGAATCAAGTCAAACTTGAGGTAATGGATTTTCATCTTACTTTTATTTCTCTAATACACATTCTATATTCACCACTTGTTTCTTTTATGTGGTATATATAATTCCAATGAATGTATTATATGATTATTATAATAAAAATTATGGGTATTTATATATACATATAAGTTTATTTCTTTCATGAGGTTTTGATTCAAAAGTTACCAATGTGGTAAGGGATTTATGTCACAATCTCATTGTTTATCAGGATTGTTTATGATTAAGTTTATGATGATGAAATTTTGTGATATAAATATCAATAATCTAATTAATTTCCTATTTGTGAAGTTATTTCTTAATATTACCTATTTTACTTTCATTTTATCTCTTTAAGTACTCAATAGACTGAAAGAATATTTTTAAAGAAAATCGAATTTATTTCTCTCTTCAATTGAAAATACTTTTTGTTTCATATCCACACTTTATAAAATGTTTTATAGAATTATTTTAATAATATAAAATTATTTTTAAATTAATTTTTACCCATTTTTTAATTTTTACAAAATGGTTTAAATGGAATCTTCTTATTGTTTTCTGAATGAGGTACTTCGGACTTTTTACCGAAAATGTGAAAGGAATATTTGTTTTTATATACATGACATGAACAAAATTTCCTACCATCATGAAAATTAAATCATTTGAATCTATCTTTACAAGTTTCCAATTTTATTTTTAAAGAAAATTTTTTCCTTAATATTTTTTATTTTTTTAGATTTTAAATAAGAGATTTCAAAATGAGAAGGGTATTTTTCTCAAGAAATATTCTAGTGATATTTTAAAGGAATTTTGCATCTATGATAACATCATTTGATGTTACCTATGACTTATTAGGGTAATGAACCAAGGATACCATACTTATTCATTCTATTTATGGTTTAATATTATGATGATGAGATGTTTATGAAACCCATTCATTTTCCATGGGTTATGCTATAATGAATTGTTGAAATGTTTATGAAACCTATTTATTTTTCACAGGTTATGATACATGGTGAATGTTTTATGATCTTATGAAATACATATGAATGGATTATTATTATTTGATTATGGGCCCTAAAATTATATAGCCCTCTAATTCATTGGGTAAATATAGATATCTCATTAGATAATAAGGATTGGAATGGAGAGTAAACCCAGTTTAGTAAGATAATTTATCCACTATGATAGTATTAAGATCCAACCTTGACCAAGGATATTATAGAATGAGTAGTGAACCCAATCCACTATGATAGACTTTGAAATGAGCATTGACTAAGGAAATTATTTTCTATACTTATGTCTATGACACAAACTCATGTATTATGCCAATGTTATGATATCATGGCCCATGTTATTTTATTACATTATGATTCATGTTTTATGAACTATCAAGATTTATTCCATGACTCAATATTATGATCTATGATATACAGGGTATGGTTTAAAAATGTTAAACACATGTTTTCATACCCTTACGATCATGTTATATTTAAGTGATCATTTAAATCTCCCTTATTAACCCATATTGAGCATCTGAGCTCACCCTTTCTTATGTTTCCTTTTTCTAAGTTATAAATAAAGTTTTTAAGTATGATATGTCTAAGAATGGTGCTAGTTATAAAGAACTTAGTGGTAGATGATGTAGATCTCTTATGAACCATTTGTTTATGTATCCAAGTTTCCAAAGATACTAAACCTATAAAATTATGGCATAGATCATAATTTTATGAAATGAATATTAATCTATTAAGATATAATATCTATGTATGAAAATTATGGGTCACTATAAGGACCCACCCTGTAACCTGTCATGAAAAATGTGAATCAATC
Source organism: Viscum album (assembly GCA_963277665.1). Classification (NCBI taxonomy): domain Eukaryota; kingdom Viridiplantae; phylum Streptophyta; class Magnoliopsida; order Santalales; family Viscaceae; genus Viscum; species Viscum album. The sequence goes on along the minus strand of OY728131.1, from coordinate 1,992,627,323 downwards.
ATACTAAATCCTAGTGAGTAAACAAATGAAACTAACTCACCACCTAAATAGATTTACTATTATTTTCTCATCCTCACCATGTCTATCTATCACTGTGTATCACACACAATAGATCATATAATATTCCACATAACATCAAATGAATGTACCCCACTACCACTTCCCCACTTGTTTTCCGCTATGCCCCAATGTTGCACATCCTGAGCTATCACTCTCTAAAATCCAGACCGAAGACACCTAGGATAATAATCCATACATAAGACTCCTAGGATAATTTAATATGTCATGCACTCTATGAACCACATCATCTCATCATCCCACCACATCTCCACATAGTAACCAAGTAGTTTCTAAGATCCATTATAGCCCATACATCATGTATTATACCTCAATACATTACAACCCATACATAACATACTTATAATAACCATTGGGATACTATATATGAAGATACATGCATATAAAAATCAACCATGTTCCATTACATCCCTATAGAAACATATATAGGAAAAGATAACCACTATTCATACCAACACATAATACTACCAGGAGAAGAGAACGGGGTTAGAGGGGGTAGTTAGACATCTATTCCTCTCCAACCTAGACATTGGAGAAAACATCCTCCCAAAGTCAACTGGGTGTCAGTTTCCCTACCATCATAGGTGGGTAGCATATGAATAATAAAATGAACATGATATATATAAATCTCACAACCAAGCTATGGAAAACTAACCAACCTTAGAATCATCTGCCACTAACATCGCACAAGAATCCTAACCGCCACTGCTAAGGCCTAAGTATCAAATAAGCATACAATAATTAAGATTCATTTTAATTAATTAATTAATTTACCATTAATTAATATTATTACATTTTATTTTCTAATATTAATATTTTAATCTTTTGAGATAAGTTGTGATAAAACTATTATTTATTTTCTTATATTATCAAGTATTTCATAATAATAAGAAAGAATCTAGAACCAACCCATTATTTCATTAATTCATTATCATTTATAAACTTCTGGGTACTCTATTAATCAACCCAAGATACTGTATAAAAGATATAATTACAGTTAATAGTATCAAACTACTTCCCATAGTTAGAAATTGATTATATAAATAACATCCGACCATCGGGAAATTAAAAAAGTAGACCAATTATTAATAAATAATCTCATCTTTCAACACAATAACAATGAGAAAGCCCATATTCAACTCATTCTATTAGTCTTGATGCCACCCCCAACACAACTACAAAAAATAACACTTACAACATCCCTTTCCAACATCATAATCATCATAACAGGAACCCCATTCCACTATCATCATAATCATCGAAATCTCATGCCACTATCTGAAATGCCTGGATCAGTTGTGATCACTAAGAGGGGAGGGGTGAATAAGTGATAATTTTTTTTTCTTTTTAATAATTTTTCCCTTTGAATGATCAATTCAACCTCTGTGGCTGGTTAAGGACTAGATCTACTCTTTTGGTGGTGCAGTGATAATGAAAACATAGAACACAGAGATTTACAATGTTCGGTACAAAGACCTACTCCTTTCCATGTTGGTTACACTCCCCAACACGGATTCTTCACTATTCTAGAAGATGTTTACACAGTAATTGGTTATACCCCCCAATTACAAGTTGGTTAACCCCCCCCAACTTCACAGCATCTTCTTCTTCACAGATCCACTTCTCTTCTTCAAATGTGTTGTTCAATTCTTCAAGTAGCTTCAACAAACTCCGGGAGAACTTGTCGGTCTTGCTCACAAATAATTTTATTCAATATGCATGCATGTACATACATCCAATCCCTTCTTCTTCACTTGTACACACACCCTCACAACCCAAGCGATAGGATGTGGCCTTCCTTGATTGCACACCCACTCACAAGGTGTGTGGGATTCACTTCACCTGAACCCACTTCAAAGGAGGGCGCGTAAGTGTGCGGCTACTCCTGTCTCCTATCGCGCAAGTCTTTGAGTGAAATAGCCACACAGGGTGCAGGAGCAATGGGAGCACAAGTGGCAGCAACACCTTCTACCGCACAAGTGGCGCGATAGCTTCCTCCTGCCGCACAGGTGTGCTGGTAGAGAAGGCGTGCAGGTGTGCGTGGCTCAACTTCTTCCTGCCGCGCAAAGGGAGCGCGTAGGGTGACCCGGTGCTCCTCCTTTCACACAGGGGTTGCGCGATTAGTTCCCACGGATCCTCGGGTGGCTCCGACCTTTATTGTCTTGCTCAGGCGCGAGAGTTTTCCCTTCTCATTGCATAGAGCTATGTGGGACTTCTTCTCAAAGGATTAACAATCATTCTCTAGCCTCGGGTAGCTTCTCTTATAGGTAAAGGCTTCCTAAAAAAGCTCCACATGAATAAGATCTCAATATTCCCATGAAACTCAGAGTTTCCTGACTTGTTGAATGCGGGATCCTTTTGACATAGATACTTCATGTGCATGCATCCTCGAACGCACACATAGATTCTTCCTATTCTGTCCATGCACAAATACTCTACCTCACAACTCTGTTTGCTTTTGCCTTGTTCGAAATATTTAACTCGTTGAATGCATGTGACTTTTAACGCATGCATGTGTTCGTGAGGAGGAGACGAACACACTGGTGGTCCTATCTCCATCAGAGATGGTCGTGAGCTCCATCTACCTTTCTCGGGTGGCTCTGGTTCGCGGGAGACGTCACGGGACTTCACTCAGCCGTCGGAAGGTTGAAGAAGATGAAACGGCTGTTGGATCCGCATTTAATGATCGCGAACGGTGGAGATTATAACATGGCGCGGCGAGATTAGATGAGCGGCTGCGATTACACACGGATCAGATGGACGACGCAGATCAGCTCTGCGTCTTTAAAATTCCATCCCACATCGAATCAAGCCACAAATTTCTCACGGTTTAACAAACAGTTCCTCCCAACATCAGCTCAGATTACTCCTCTCCCCCCTCCGGTGCCGCCCCGCACCGGTTCTCCTGCGGGCACGCTCTAGCACCCACTATGCTCCTCCGGGTGCACTCTAGCTTCCACTATGCTCCTTCACGGGCGCGCCCTTGGCACCCACGATGCGTGGGCTTGACCTCTGCATGGCCTGGGCTTACACACGACCTGACCTCATTGGGCTGGCCTAGGAGGTTTCCGCTTGGGTGTGGTGACCTTGGTCCCACATGTGTCTTGGGTTGAGGCCTTGAGGATGGCCCATTGGTTGGCCTTATTTTTTATTTTTTGTTTACTTGGTTCTAAGAAAAAGTACTATAACCAACCAATCTTCCTCTCCTCTTCAACTTCTTAGGAACTTCATATCTCTTATTCAACATTTATTCAACATTTCTTCTTCTTCTTCAAGTAGGAGATTGAATCCCCAAGAATCTCTCAAGAATCTGCATCACCCATTAATCAAAAATCACTTGATCTTCAATGTACTTCTTTGATCCAATCATAGATGAGGTTGTATCATCTTTAAATCCTCATGAACTAAGAGGTAGTGCATGTTTTTCTTCAAACCACATCATCCACTTAGTAGCTGTGGATGGTTATCCTTCACTTCATCCACCTAGTGATTGTGTATGGTTCACATTTGTATCTCCTCATGCATTCTGAAGACAATGCATGGACGTCTAACAATGTTGTGACATTGTATCTTCTTGATAAAAGTTCCTTGAACTTAAGATCAGCTCTAAAATCGTCTGATGTAATGATGCTTCTTCAACCATCATTCTTCAAGCTTTATCACTCTTCAAGCTCTACTTCATCAGTTGACACTCATTGACAGGTTATTGACAACATATGAAATCACTTGGGCACAACAATCTCCCCCTTTGTATTTGGTTATCAATACTACTAAGCACACTTTGAAGAATGTCACAACGTGTGTGCTGATGATTTCTCCCCCTTATTGGCCAACAAATGCAAAGGGATGAATGGGAAGTCATTCCCAAAATGCATAACCGCTTGACCCTACACAAATTCAGAAACCAATGATCCCCCTCAAGGGATGAACTCATCTCCTTCAATTACCTGCATGTTAGTACAAAATCATATAAATTTAGGGAATAAGGTGGGACCTTTCTCTTCCTCAAGTGAGAGGAGAAGGCTGAACATGAAGTTTCATCCTTAGCTCAACAAATATTTATGTAGGCATAGATTTGGTGAAAATATCTGCCACATGATCTTGAGTAGAAATGTAGTCTAGCTTGATGTCTCCACTAGCAACCATTTCTTTGATGAAATGATATTTTATATCAATATGCTTATATCTGGAGTGTTGTATAGGATTCTTAGACAATCCAATTTCACTTTGATTATCACATAAGATCCTCAATGGTTTCTCATCTTTAATTCTCAAATCTGTTAGCTTCACCTGCATCCAAATCATTTGTGTACATGCATGTGTAGCTGCCACATACTCTTCTTCGGCTATGCTCAATGTTACAGAATTCTGTTTCTTGCTGTACCAACTAACACATCCTTCTCCCAGAAAGAAGGTTCCACCAGATGTGGATCTTCTATCAGTACAATCACCAGCCTAATCAACATCTATGAATCCCAAAAACTTTATGTTTGTACTGTGTTTGTATAAGAGTCCATAGTTGAGGGTTCCTTTCACATATCTCAAGATTATTTTAGCTACTGATAAGTGAGATTATTTTGGGTCACTTTGAAACCTGGCACACAAAGTCACTGCATATGTTATATCTGGCCTTAAAGCCATGAGATAAAGGAGACCGCCAATAATTCTCCTGAACTCTTTCTGATCAAAATTGTTTCCTTTTTCATCCTTTCATAGCTTGGTTCCAACAGAAATGGGTGTTGAGACTTCCTTTGCACTCTCCATTCCAAACCTTTTCACTAAGTCCATGCATACTTTTCTTGTGAAAGAAATATGGAGCTTTGTCTCTGTTCCACCTGAAATCCTAGAAAATATGTCATTTGACCGAGCATGGAAATTTCAAAGGTTCTTTTCATCTGTTCAGAAAATTCTTCACATAGTTCTTCCTTGTCACCAGCAAAAATGATATCATCCACATAGATAATGACTATGAGGGTACCATTGGCCATTTCTCTAACATATAGATTACTGTCAACTATTCCTTTGAAAAACTTCATGTTCTTGAGACAACCATCCAACTTGGAGTACCAGGCTCTAGGGACCTGCTTCAATCCATAAAAATATTTTCTCAGTCTGCATACCATACTACCATCTTTGTCCAGCACGAATCCCTCTGGTTGTTCTATATACACTTCTTCTTAAAGATCTCCATTTAGGAATACAGATTTCACATCCATCTGATAGACCTTGTACTGCTTGTGTGCTGCAACTGCTAAGAACATTCTGATAGTTTCTAGTCTTTCAACTGGTGCAAAGGTTTCTTCAAAGTCGATTCCTTCCATTTGTGAATACCCTTTGCATACGAGTCTGGCATTATTTCTGGAAAATTTCCCTTTTTCATTGAGTTTGTTTCTGAAAACCCACTTTGTCCCAATAACATTTTTATTTTTGGGCCTTGTCACAAGATCCCAAGTGGAGTTCTTTTCTATTTGATTGAGTTCCTCATGTATAGCTTGTATCCATTCCTCATGTTCAACTACTTCAGCCACTGTGTGAGGTTCAACTTGAGAAACCAGTGCAGTCTGATCTTTCAATCTCAATATTCTTCTAGTTTTTACTGAGGAATGTGGGTCACCAAGGAAATTTTCTGTGTCAAAATGTTTCTTCAATTTGTTGTATCACCTTCTTCCATTTTCATTACCTTCCTCTTCATCACTGGTGTGTTCAGAGTTGATCTCACCAGCAGTTGGTGTTGGTTCAGTTAATTCTTCATTCTTCTGTTCCAAGGTTGTGTCATTATTTGAGTCATCATTATCCACAGTGTATGGTTTGGTGTTGTTTTCAATTATTCTTACATCACTGCAATCAATCATTTTGTTCAACCTCTTATTCTAGCATCTGTAGCCTTTTACATCAGGTAGGTAACCCATGAAGATTCCTTCTTCTGTTTTTCCTCAAACTTTCCCAGATTAATGTTTTTAATCTTGATGATGCAGGGACTTCCAAAGACTCTGAAGTATTTAACGGTTGGTTTTCTGTTAAACCACATTGCATAGGCTGTCGTTTGTGTTTTTGGTCTCAGGAGACATCTATTTTGTTTGTGTATGGCTGTGCATACCGCTTCTCTCCATAAAAACATAGAGATATTGTGCTTAGCTAACATAGTCCTCCCCATTTCAAATATTCTTCGATTATTTCTTTCAGACACTCCATTCTGTTGTGGAGTATATGGTGTACTATATTGATGCTTGATTCCATGCTTGAACAAATAGCTTTCAAAAGCATCACAAGTGCATTCTTTTCCATTGTCTGATCTCACTTTCTTGATGCAGAGTCCTAGTTCTTTCTCAGCCTGCCTTCTGAAATTTTTGAACATTGTGATTGCCTTTGACTTATGTTTCATGAACATGACGTTGGTCATCCGAGTGTAATCATCAATGAAGGTTATAAAATAGAGATCTTCTCTTATATACTTCTGTATCATCGGTCCACATATGTCTGTATGGATGAGGTCAAGAGGCCCAGTAGTCATGATATCTACTCCTTTGTGTGAACTATGGGTCAGTTTTCCCTTTTTACATGTGTCACAAATTTCATCTCTTTCTCTCTTTAATTTGGGTAGATCTCGTACCATATTGTACTTCAGAGTTTTACTCATACTCCTTTGAACAAGATGGCCAATTCTTCTATGCCAGAGGTTGTTTTCATCCTTAGAACGAAGATAACAAGAATTGATGGGCTCACCAATTTGAAATAGGTTTCTGGTGGTTCTTCTTCCTTGAGTGATGATTTGTCCATCCTTTGAGCTCTTGATGATGCATGAATCCTTCTTGAACAAAAACTCATGTCCATCATCACATAATTGACTTAGACTCAGTAGGTTGTGTTTTAATCCTTCAATGAATAACACATCATTGGATTTTAGATTTTTTATTTCAATCATTGCCTTTACAACTCCCTTGATTTTCAGAAAACAATCATTTCCAAACACCACGGTTTCTACCTCATGGATTTCTATGTTGCTTATAATTTTTGTATTACCAGTCATGTGTGATGAGTATACACTATCAAGAATCCATGACTTGGTTTTACTGTTGGATTTTAGAGCAACTTCAGAAAAGCATGTGATTTCTTCATCAGGTTTCTGAATGCCTTTTCCTCTCATGTCTTTAACTCTTTGTTTAGGAAGAATAATTATACATTTATAAGCTCTATGACCTTGTTGGTCACATCTTCCACAAGATTCACCCATGAAGTCAGATTTGTTCTGAATTGGAAGTTTTGATGCTTTCTATAATACACTCTTGGTTTCAGGATATATCCTCCTTGACTCATGCCTCATATTTGAAAGAGACATGTTATACCAGCATGCATAGGCCTTGTGTCCAAACACACCACAACACCAGCAGTAGCCTCTAAACCTTGACCTTCTTCACTGATAGGAGTCATGTTGTAATTTTCTGTCCAAGATTCGAGTAGTATTTTCTGGGGATTTCCTTTCTTCCATTGAATATGTTTTTTCACAAGTTTTTTCATTCCATGTTTGTCTCAATTTTATCTTTGAACCTGCATTATTAGAAATAACAGATGTATTTTGATATTTACTTAGTGGTGAGTTGACCTTCCTCGGAGCACCAGTGTGAGATGATTCTTCCTTGACCTCAACAGCCTTGTTAAAGTCTTCTCTCATCTTTGTAAAGTTATTCTGTGCTTAAATCCACTTTTACTGTGTCACTGATTGCTCTTCTTCTTTGAGGTGAAGTTTCTCTTGAAGATCTTTTTCTATCTTGTCTAGCTCAGCTATCTTTAGTTTGTGTCTCTTTATTTCATCAATGTACATTGTCTCTTTCTTCATACATTCTTCCAACTCCCCAGTAATCCTTTTGGTTTCCTTTTGTAACAATTTCTTCTCTTTCTTGAGTTTATTTTTTTTTTCTCAAGGAAAGACTCTAATTCATATTTCAATATGTGTTCAAGATCTATTCGTTCACTTTCATCATCTTCACTGCTGCAGGTGTCAAACCCTTTTTCCACATGATCCATAAAATTCGTTTCTTCTTCTGATTGACTGGATGAAGTGGAGTCTGATTCTTCCTCTTTACTTACTTAGCTTCTTCTTTCACCTGGAACGAACCTTTTATTTCTTGCACCAGATCTGATTCCTTCTCTTGGGTTTCTACTCCATTTCTTCTTTTGTGACTTTTCTTCTTCAATTTCTGGAGCACTAGATCTTTTCTGGGGGCAGTTAACAGCAAAGTGTCCGATGTTATTACAATTGAAACACCTCGGTGGTAATTTACCTTTTCCTTGAATTTATTTTTTCCAAACCTTTTTGATAAAAAAGAAATATTTTTTTGAAATCTTCATCCTTTTCTTCATTGTCAGACTTACTTGATTCTAAGAATTCATCATCTCTTATCTTGAGTTGTCTCATGGCCTCAAAAGCCATATAATCCTTGATATTCTTCTTGAATACTTGGATCTTCCTAATTTCATATGCAATGAGAATGTTGTGTATTTCATCAAGAGAGAGATCATCTCTATCTTCTAATGATGAGACTTTGGGGTAAAACCTGTCAGGAAAGTTTCTCATTAGTTTTTTAACGATAGTTGAGTCCTCCAACTTTTCTCCAAAGCCCCAAATGTTAATGAAAATTTCATTGACCCTTGTGAAATAATAATTAATATTTTATTCTTCTCCCATCTTGATATCTTCAAACTAGCCTCTCCAAATTTGTAATTTGTCTTCTTTGACTTTCATGTTGCCCTCGTAACTGCTTTCCAATTTGTCCCAAATTTCTTTAGCATTCTTGAGTCCCATGGATTTTGTGTATACCCTTTCTGAGAGTGATATAAGGATGTAATTTTTATCTTTACCATCAACTTCCATATTTCTTTTCTCATCCAGTGTCATTGCAGCTTCATTAGAAAGAGGAGGGAATCCAAATAAGGCTGCATTTCTAACTTCAAGGCCGAGAGATAGAAGACAGGGTAACATCCGATTCCTCCAACTGTGGTAATTATTCCCATTAAATGTAGGAACACCCCAACTATTAATAGAATTCATATTGTCCATTTTTTCAGAAGTAGATCCTAACAGAGGGAACCTGCCTCTGATACCACTTGAAATTCCTAGATCAGTTGTGATCACTGAGAGGGGAGGGGTGAATCAGTGATAATTTTTTTTCTTTTTAAGAATTGTTCCCTTTGAATGATCAATTCAACCTCTGTGGTTGGTTAAGGCCTAGATCTACTCTTTTGGTGGTGTAGTGATAATGAAATCACAGAACACAGAGATTTACAAGGTTCGGTATAAAGACCTACTCCTTGCCGTGTTGGTTACACTCCCCAACACGGATTCTTCACTATGCCAGAAGATGTTTACATGGTAATTGGTTATACCCCCCAATTACAAGTTGGTTAAACCCCCCAACTTCACAACATCTTCTTATTCACAGCTCCACTTCTCTTCTTCAAATGTTTTGTTAAATTCTTTAAGTAGCTTCAACAAACTCTAGGAGAACTTTTCAGTCTTTCTCACTAATACTTTTATTCAATATGCATGCATGTACATACATCCAATCCCTTCTTCTTCACTTGTACACACACCCTCACAACCCAAGTGATGGGATGTGTCCTTCCTTGCTTGCACACCCACTCACAAGGTGTGTGGGATTCAATTCACCTGAACCCACTTCAAAGGAGGGAGCGTAAGTGTGCGACCACTCCTGTCACCTGCCGTACAAGTCTTTGAGTGCAATAGCCGCGCAGGGTGCGAGAGAAGTGGGAGCGCAAGTGCCAGCAAAACCTTCTAACATGCAAGCGGCATGATAGCTTCCTCCTTCCGCGCAGGTGTGTTGGCAGAGAAGGCGCACAGGTGTGCACGACTCAGCTTCTTCCTTCCGCGCAAAGGGTGCGCGCAGGGTGACCCGGTGCTCCTCATTTCACGCAGGGGTTGTGCGATAAGTTCCCATGGAGCCTCAGGTGGCTTCGGCCTTTACTGTCTCGCTTGGGCATGAGAGTTTTCACTTCGCATTGCACAGAGCTACACAGGACTTCTTCTGAAAGGATCAGCAAGCATTCTCTATCCTCATGCAGCTTCTCTTATAGGTAAAGGCTTCCTAAAAAAGGTCAGTGTGAATAAGATCTCAATCTTCTCGTGAAACTCAGAGTTTCCTGACTTGTTCAACGTGGGATCCTTTTGACGTAGATACTTCATGTGCATGCGTCCTCGAACGCACGCATGGCTTCTTCCTATTCTGTCCATGCACGAAGACTCTGCCTCACAACTCCGTTTTCTTCAGCCTCATTTGAAATCTTTAACTCATTTCATGCATGTAACTTTTAATGAATGCATGTGTTCGTGAGGAGGAGATGAACACACTGGTGGTCCTATCTCCATCAGAGACGGTCGGGAGCTCCATCTACCTTGCTCGGGTGGCTTTGGTTTGTGGGAGACGTTTCGGGACTTCCCTCAGCCGGTGGGAGGTTGAAGACGATGCCATGGACATTGGATCTGCATTTAATGATCACGGACGACAGATATTATATCGTTGCGCGGCAAGATTAGATGAGCGGCCGCAATTACACGCAGATCAGATGGATGACGCAGATCAGTTCTGCGTCTTTAAAATGCCGTCCCACATCGAATCGAGCCACGACTTTCTCATGGTTTAACAAATAACGCCTCCCAACATCAGCTCTGATTACTCCTCTCCCCCCTCCGGTGCCGCCCTGCACCGGTTCTCCTGCGGGCGCACTCTAGCGCCCACTATGATCCTCCGAGTGCGCTCTAGCGCCCACTATGCTCCTTCACAGGCACACCGTTGGCACCCACGCTGTGCGGGCTTGACCTCCGCATGGCTCAGGCTTACACGTGGACCGACCTCATTGGGCTGGCCCACTAGGTTTCCCCTTGGGCGTGGTGACCTCGGTCCCACATGTGCCTTGGGTTGAGGCCTTGAGGCCGGCCCATTGGTTGACCTTCTTTTTTATTTTTTGTGTACTTGGTTCTAAGAACAAGTACTATAATCAACCAATCTTCCTCTCCTCTTCAACTTCTTAGGAACTTCATATCTCTTCTTCAACATTTCTTTAACATTTCTTCTTCTTCTTCAAGTAGGATATTGAATCCCTAAGAATATCTCAAGAATATTCATCACCCATTAATTATAAATCACTTGATCTTCAATGTAATTCTTTGATACAATCATAGATGAGGTTGGATCATCTTTAAATCCTCATGAAATAAGAGATAGTGCACGGTATTCTTCAAACCACATCATCCACTTAGTAGCTGTGGATAGTTCTGCTTCACTTCATCCACCTAGTGATTGTGGATGGTTCACCTTTGTATCTCCTCATGGATTCTGAAGACAATGCATGGACGTCTAAAAATGTTGTAAAATTATATCTTCTTGATACAAGTTTCTTGAACTTAAGATCATCTCTACAATTTTCTGATGTAATGATGCTTCTTCAACCATCATTCTTCAAGCTTTATAACTCTTCAAGCTCTACTTCATCAGCTGGCACTCATTGATAGGTTATTGACAACAAATGCAATAACTTGGGCACAACACTATAATAGCCTCAAGAATACCTTAACATATCATCACCATAACGAGTACCCCATTCCACCATCTATAACATCCCAGGTTTTTGGATTGGGGAAACCTATCCTTTTTTCAATTTTTCAATTAGTGGCTACACTATTTTTTTCATTAATAAAAATAAAATTATAAGAGTTCCATTACATTTATATCATTTTTTTGGATGGTTTTAGAGGCTTGGATAGTTCCTTGGATGATTGGAAGAGGTTTTAGAAGTGTCGGAGGCCCGAAAATCAAGTTTTTGAGTTGCAGGTCAGGTCGCTCAGTTTAGGGTAAACCATGCGGCCCATTCAAGGTAAGTACATGACTTGTTTTTGAACTCCCACATAGTTTGGGTAAGCTATGTAGAGAGGCACACAATCTTGTAGCTCATTCTGTAGTTTTTATAGAGAACTACCACCCGGTTTGTGCATGGTTAGAGAAAACTGTGTAGTAGGCTGCATAGGTACTACCACTTAGGAAGTACCAATGCACTATAGCCCGCATGGTTATCCCACAGTTTTCCTAACTATGGAAGATAAACCATACAGCCTAGAAAAGGTAGAAAATTAATTTTATACCCCTCTTTATTTTTCTTTTTCCTCTTTCTTACCCCCTTTCTCCTTCTTGGTTGTACGCACAACAAGAGGATGACCTCCTCCTATTCATCCTAGGGTGTGCTCACATCGCTCTATTGGTGCTCCATTTTCATCACCATTGGGTGAAATAGAACCACCTTAGTAATTCTAACCTCACCCTAGATTATCTTTCTCTTTTCCTTTGCCTTAAAGAGTGCTAATTACATCTAAGTTGTTTAATCCCATTTTTAGGGAAGTTGACAGAAACTCAAATATCTTTCAAACTATTTGGAGTTAGAGCTCGATATTTTACATGACCACATCTACAAGTCCAAGTTAGGTGGTTCATACTTTTTTTTTTGTGTTTTTGTAGACATTTTGGTGGTGGAAATTTTAACGTGTTGTTGGGTAATTGAAAGATACCCTATTGTTACATATTAAATTGATCATTTGACCATTGTGGGATGCCTCTAGGCATTCCCTTGACAATTTTGTATGTGTGAGTTTGGGTTAGAGGCTGTAAAACACCTTGGGTAGCTATTTTGGGGTATTTTTTAGATATAATAGGGATATTTTGATTTAAATTAGTTTTGTTTGTTTAATTGATGTTGTGAAATTAAATTATATTGAATTTCTTATTTAAATTGAGGTTGGTTATTTGAATTGAAGTTAGCCAATTCATTTATATTAAATTAGTGTGTTTCTTAAATTGTGAAATTCAATCGTATTAAATCGAGAAGATTATTTGGTTTAAATTTCATATATAAAATGAATATAACATACTTTTTAGACCCATGGGGTTGTGACAGGCTTGGCTTAAGGATTTGGGATGGAATGACCATCAAGGATTGAGGTGATATTGATCATCTAGTTGGGCTTAGCCTATATTACTTGGGTGGTGTTGACCATCGGTTAGGCGTCATGGATGTTTGATTGAGTTGGAGTGTGAATTAGGTTGTAAGCAAGGCTTGGGATATTTGGATGGCATGGCCATCAGATCTAAGAGATGAGATCACAGGGGCATGAGGTTTTGGTTGATGTAGATTAGGTTCTTATTTGGTGATTACTGCTCACTCATGATGGCCAAAGTTCTAAATTGAGTTGTGTGCACATAGGTTGAATCCATGATGAGGTTGTTTTGACCATTCGTGTGGGTAGAGGTCCCTGGTAGTTATAGATTAGATGAATTTGGTTTAGGGGTTCTTTCCATAGAAAGCCATGTGGAAGGTGAGGAACCTTTAGTTGATAGCAATGAGGCTATCAATTGAGGGATGAGGATCATCGTCTTGGGGCCATAGGACTTGATTGATTTGGGAGAATGGATATCACCATTTCTCAGGATGTCATACTGTGGGTCGATGATGAATTTTATTTGAGGATAGGTATCGTTGTGCCTTTAGATGTCAGGCCATGCACCGAAGAGTACTTTCGAGTAGGGGTCTGAGGGACCGGTGACTTGTTTGGGCATGCCTTCAGGAATTTAGTGATTATTTGAGACATGAGGTATTGGGTTCACTAGTGCAGAAAACGTTTTTTACGTCGGTTATTTTTTATTATTTACGTCGGTTTTTAGGCGACGTTAATACGGACGACGTTATAAATAACGTTTGTTACGTCAGTTATTTAAAACCGACGTAATATCCCTAACATCACGGTGGTTATCACGTCGGTTCATATAATAACCGACGTGATAAATATGCGCGTGGGGCTTTATCACGTCGGTTATTCCCTAAACCGACGTGATAAAACACCTGGGATATCGTTTATCACGTCGGTTATGTCATAACCGACGTGATAAACCCTTCCCCTGGCCTTTTATAACTTGGGTTATTTAGGAACCCGACGTGATAAAAAGGCCTGGGAAACATTTTAGCACGTCGGTTATCCAAAAACCAACGTGGTAAATCGATTCCCAGGCCTTTTAGCACGTCGGTTATATTAAGAACTGACGTGATAAAATCCCCGGGAACGGTTTATCACGTCGGTTCTAGAAAAACCCGACGTGATAAACCCCTCCCGATTTATTTACCACGTCGGTTATAAAATAACCGACGTGAAAGAAATTTTTTTTTTAAATAATTGCACTGCTCTCACCAAAAAGCAACCAGAAACCAAACAAAAATAACCATGCCAGCCCTCCCCCAAGCCCCAACTGAACCCCACCCTCATCTATACCCACCTAACAACCTGGCCAGCCCTCCCCCACCACATTGGAGCCCCACCACAACCCTTGGACACCCCCCACCCCTTGGACAGCCCCCCCACCCTCATTTACACCCCCACGACCCCTAGTACAGCCGCAAACACCCATTGGACACCCCCCCCTCATTTACACCCAACCGGCCCCTTGGACAGAACTCCCAGACACCTTGGACACCCCCCCCACCCCTTGGACACCCCCCACCCCTTCGACAGCCGGACACCCCTCCCATATCCCTTGGACACCCCCCCACCCCCTGGACACCCCCCGACCCCTTGGAAACCCCCCTACCCCTTGGAAACCCCCCCATCCCCTTGGACAGCCCCAAACACCCCTTGGACACCCCTCCTATATCCCTTGGACACCCCCCCACCACTTGGACACCCCCCACCCCTTGGACAGCCCCCCCCCACCCTCATTTACACCCAACCGACTCCTTGGACAGCCCCAAACACACCTTGGACACCCCTCCCATATCCCTTGGACACCCCCCACCCCTTGGACACCCCCCACCCTCATTTACACCCCCCCGACCCCTAGGACAGCCCCAAACACACCTTGGACACCCCTCCCATATCCCTTGGACACCCCCCAAACACCCACCCACCCCCTTGGAACCTCTCCCCCCATACCAAAATCCAGACCAGAAAAACCATCAACAGTAGACCAAAACAAGAAGTAGAGAAAAATTAAACATTCACTTATATAACATTCAAAACTTACACTGTCAACTTCAAAAAAAACTAAATCCAACCTAAACGACTACGAAATACACAATTACATTGACAATATTCAAAATTACATTTTACATTACAAACAACTAAAAGTCAATCAAACCTGTAAAATAATTTGACCACTCCACTTGTAAGTGTTTGATATCTTCAGCAGTAAAGGGTTGAGGGTCATCAAAAAGCTACAAAGGAAAAGGATAGTAGTCAATGTGTATAATGAATAAATCAAATTGAAATATTATGAGAAAGAGGAAATCTTACCAGGTCAAAACTCAGAACTGTCCCAGTTGTTATTATTTCATACATAAATCTTAACATGTAATATCCGCATTCGATGATGCCTTGTTGCTCATGACATTTCTGTATGAATGAGTGTAAATTCAATATATTATTTTTATGTAATAAATCAAAATGTACAAATTATAAATGGATATTTACCTTCGCATGTACATATTTGATCTTGTAATTCCTTTTCTTTGCGCTTTTTCGAAAGTGGACCCATGCCCTGTTAGAAAATAATACGAATGGGGTAAATTTAAAATTCATTATAATATATAAAACTATTGTGAAATTGAAACTTACGTTTCCAATATATTCTTAAAACTTTATCGCACATCATCATGGAGAGAGAATATCCAATAAAGTGTTTTCTCCCTAGGGCAAAAAACCCCTAACATCCAATGATCCCTGAGAAAAGGAAATTTAAGAAAAGGAAATTTAACGTTAGTGGTTTTTTATGTTAAAAGATAATTAACTCTTTGAGAGGGATGTGTTTCATACCTCTCACAAAAAGGCATCATCCAACACTGTGTGATTACATTCTTTTCAAATCTATCAGCAATATAAAGCATTCTTTGTTCCTCATCCAATGCACATGCTTCAGGGGAAATCAATTGTGGGTCCACGAATCCATATACATCTGTCAGCTCATTCCTCTCACAAATTTTATACATATACCTAATACAAAGCAGACATAAGTATACATTTTTAATAAATATAACGCAAGGAAAAGGTGTTAAGACTTACATGATAAAAATTTGCACCACGTTGATGCCCAACTTATCTCCAGTGACAAACTCCATGATATCAGTTTTCATAATCCCCACACATAGTTCACGTCCACAGACATGAGCTTCCATTGTAAAGTCATAATGATCCGCCAACAAATTTGAATATCTTGACAATTTGTCAAGACTGCTAGTATCTGCATCTGATGTCATAGCTATCTGTCTTTGTTGTTGTCTATACAGTATTTCTTTACCTTTGAAGTATTCCTGTAAAAATAAATTGAAAAATATATTAGTTTTCAAATGATAAAACATTAATAAAAATATAAAATAAAAGATATAACATCCATACCTCTATGGTAATGAGTCGAAGAAGTCTGGATGGCCAAAGTAAAAAATGGCCGATACTATGTCCAACTGTCGTCACCTCATCTGTAGGTAATGGTATCCGAGCTGATCTATCTATAATATCCTGTACAGTGACCCTCTGATTCTCTACCTCTAACTGTTGATGATGAACTGTATCTCCTATACAATATACCATCCCATATGCAACTATATGATGTTGAGGATCATCAACATACAACTCACAATAAGTAGGTAGCTGCGGCGGAGGAGGAGGATCAAAAATGGGGTCCGCAGGCTGAGGTGGGGGAGTGGGAGCTACTGGGAGAGGTGGAGTGGGAGCTGCACCCTGAAATTGTCTTTGCAAGTCTGCAAACATTAACTGCACCGATGCTCTAATCTTGTCCTCCATTGTCGCATTAATATTATGGACTTCAGCCTCCAAGGATTCTATTTTTTTTTTTATAAACTCCCTCAACGTTAGAAGTTGAGGAACGTGGCAACACTTTTCTTACCGATACACCTGCCGGATATCCTCTTACACGGCCAGGATGTTCGGGCTTTCCCAATGCCACAGATAAAATATCTTCCCTCCCAGATGGTGTAAATGTCCCCTGTGAACTTTGCTCCTCAAGAGAGTCCTGTAATAATTAATTGAACATTTCTATAATGATTGGAAATATATGACGAAAATAGTAAACTTAAATAAATAAAATAGATATCTTACAATCCTCTCAACTACGAGTCTCGATTCTTCCGAAATATATTGTCCTTTTTTGCCCTTCCGAGCTCTTTTCCATTTCTCATGTCTAGATGGAGGGGATGGAGGGGCCACCTCTCCAGAGCTTGAAGACTCAGCTCTTAGTTGTTGAAATTTTTCTGCCATCATTTGTTCTTCCAATAATGCATACCCTCCCCGAGATAAACTATGAGGGTATACATTTTTAGATTGGATCTCTTGATGAGCTTTCCTTGTTTGCTGTAAATTAAGAATAAGTAATCATTAACAAAACAATAATAAGATCATTTATATAAGAAATCTTATAAAAGTTTACATTGCCCTTACCAAAAATGAATCTTTTCTTTTACTTTCAAAAAATTCTCTCCATGTGTCTTCATCTATAAAAGGATATATACAACATGGATTCTCACGACTCCTATGACCATAAATGAAATCAGATGAGAGGGTTGATTTGAAATCCCTCCATCTCCTAGCAGCCAACGATAAGCATTTCTTCCTGACTCCTCCAGTGTCAGGAATATCAAATGTCATCTGATAAAAAAGAGGTTAAAAATATTATATATACTAGAAACATTTAAAGAACAGTCAAACAATAGCAAAAGATCTTACCAAAATGGTCTCCCACAGCTGAGAAATTATCGCCTTATCCACACTTCTCCAATCATCATAGAGAATGCTTACTTTGCTCTTAGCCTGAGTTGCTACAAAACCCTTAAAATCTTTAGCATTTGGACCTCTAGGAAGATCATCATCATCAAACTCCACGACTATCCTCTCCTCCTTCGTACGGGCAAGTGATAATTTTGGTAAACGTGTGCACCCACGCTTACCAACCTTTGAACTCTTTTTCGTAATAGGAGCATGTGAATGTTCCTCCCCAGATGTATGACCAATATGCTCATCTCCAGAATCATGTGGCTGATCAACTGATTGATCTGTCATTTTCCTTCAAATCAAAAAAAGAAACATTAGTTCACAAATAGAAGTGTACTAAATTACATAATAGTAAACATTGGTAATATGGTAAGCATGTTAAACAATGATAAACATGGTAAACACAGGCAAAAGGTTGCCAAGGAGTTGGCCCAAGAAAGCTGAAAAGTGGACTCACTGATGCCACCGGCCGGCCGCTGGCTCACCACCAGCCGGCCGGTGGACCAGACAGCCTTCCTCTGTCTGGACCACCGGCCGGCCGCTGGATCACCACCGGCCGGCCGGTGGACCAGACAGAGAGCCTTCCTCTCTGTCTAAACCACCGGCCGGCCGCTGGCTCCTCACCGGCCGGCCGCTGGTGATCCAGACAGAGAGGAAGGCTCTCTGTCTGGTCCACCGGGCGGCCGGTGGTGATCCAGCGGCCAGCCCGTGGACCAGACAGAGAGCCTTCCTCTATGTCTGAACCACCGGCCGGCCGCTGGCTCAACACCGGCCGGCCGCTGGTGATCCAGACAGAGAGGAAGGCTCTGTCTGGTCCACCGGCCGGCCGGTGGTGAGCCAGCGGCCGGCCGGTGGTTCAGACAGAGAGGAAGGCTCTCTGTCTGGACCACCGGCCGGCCGCTGGCTCAGCACCGGCCGGCCGGTGGACCAGACAGCTTTGTTCTGGACCCCCGGCCAACCGGTGATCCACCACCGGCCAGCCGGTGCGCCCAGGACTTCTCCTCTTTACGGTTTTTATTGTTTTATCATTTTGGTTTGATACATATTTTAATAAGTAAAAAATCTACAGTATCTAACATTATATGAAAAAACTAAATGTAAACAAGAAATAAACATGTGTTACCTGTAATTTTAGGAATGTACAGTTGGATTGTTTTCCCAAATTCCTTCGTCGTGATCGTTCCTTATGGCACAAACCATGTCTTCAACATACTCATCATTATGTTCTGTTAATCTTTCCATGGAAGTAGGGATCTCACATAAATCAGCATCTTCATCAAATTCATCCTCACCAACATATTGGTTTTTCCCTTGTAAAACAACAGCCCACTGCATATCTGATTGATCTACTACATAGAAAATTTGTTTGGCATGTGTTTCCATTATAAAAGAATCAGCTGTGTCTTCCAATCTATTCAGATTAACAAGTGTCATTCCAAATTCATCGTGTCTGACACTGTTGTTACCGATAAACCATTTACAGTTAAAAACGGGAACTTTAATTTTAAAGTAATCAGCCTCCCATATGTCTTCAATCACTCCATAATATGCACTTGATGCCGAAATTGGGTTTCTGTCCTTAGCACTCGAAAAATGCATTGCTTCTGCAAACACCATTACACCACTATTCTGAACTGCACTTCTGTTGTCCTGAGCTTTCGTATGAAATGTATAGCCATTAATGTCATAAGCGGACCATGTTATCACATTTAAAGATGGACCACCCACTATCCATTTTAATGTCTCTGATACATCTGATCTACCAAGCAAGGTCTTTTTAAACCATGGCAAAAAAGTTTTGTTGTGCTCATTCAAAATCCACATTTCTTTCTTCTTTGGATGACATTGTTTCAACTCATTAATATGCAATGTGATATACGGTTGAACATCAGCTATGTTATTCAAGATGTATGATTCTAACTTCTTCATATGTTCAGCTGACAGTGATTTGACTTTCAAGCCACGAATCCCCTTTCCCTCATTATTAACCCGTTCATGGCGAGATGGAGGCAAACCTATGTGTTGCGCCGTAGCCAAGTAGCTCGTACAAAACTCTGCTACCTCCTCAGAAATATACTTTTCAATAATGGAGGCTTCAGGTCGATATGGATTTTTAACATATCCCTTTAATATTTTCATACACCTTTCAAAAGGATACATCCAACGAAGATATACAGGTCCACAAAGCCTTATTTCTCGAACCAGATGAATCAGTAAATGCACCATCATATCAAAAAAAGTTGGAGGAAAATACATTTCCAAATGACAAAGTATAAAAATTGCATCCTTTTCCAAAATGTTCAAATCATTCACATCAATCGCCTTGTTGCAAATTGAATTGAAAAAATAACACAACCTCATTATAGTCTTTCTGACACGGATGGGAAATATTCCACGCAGTGCAACTGGTAGAATTTGTTGCATCATGACATGACAATCATGTGATTTCATACCTATCAACTTCAAGTCTTTCAGTGAGACAAAATTTTTTACATTTGAAGAATAACCTTGAGGCACTTTTATATCATGAAGACACTGACAAAAGCTACTTTTCTCCCTCTTCGATAATGTATGACAAGCCGGGGGAAGAAATGTTCGTCTTCCTTTAGGAGTGGGAGCTAACTCCAAACGTATTCCCATTGACAGTAGGTCTAACCTTGCATTCAACCCATCTTTTGTCTTTCCTTTAATATCTAGCAATGTTCCGATCAAAGAATCACAGATATTCTTCTCCACGTGCATGACATCAATATTATGTTTGACTTCATGATACCTCCAATATGGTAGCTCAAAAAATATTGACCTTTTCTTCCAAATATGTCTATCATTACCAGATTTCTGTGTCTTTCCCAATGTCACATCAAGGTTTTTCACCCTCTCAAAATACAATTCTGGGGATAAAGGTTGAGGAGCAGTATCAAATTCTTGTGAGCCATTGAATGCCTTTTTTAGTCTTCTATAAGGGTGATCCATAGGCAAAAACTTTCGATGACCCATGTACACTGTTTTCCTCCCATGATACAATTGACAATATGACGTCTGTTGTTCGCAAATTGGACATGCTTTATGCCCTTTAACACTATATCCAGACAAATTTCCATATGCTGGGAAGTCATTTATAGTGAATAGAAGCACTGCATGCAGTTGAAAATATTCCATTTTATAAGAATCATACACCCTAATACCATCAGCCCATAACAGTTTCAAATCATCAATCAGCGGTGACAAGTATACATCAATATCATTGCCGGGTTGCTTTGGACCAGAGATCATGATACTCAACATGACATATTTGCGCTTCATACAAACTTCAGGAGAGAGGTTGTAAATTACCAATAAAACAGGCCATGAACTATGTGTGCTACTGAGGGTTCGGTATGGATTCATTCCATCTGTGCACAAGCCTAGTCTCAGATTTCTAATTTCATTTCCAAATGTAGGGTACTGGGCATCAATTTTCTTCCATTGTGGACAATCAGCTGGATGACGTATTTTTCCATCACATACCCGCTCATCAGCATGCCATCTTAACCTTTTTGCATCATGTGAATTAGCAAATAAACGTTTGAAACGAGGAATTATAGAAAGATACCAAAATACCTTTGAAGGGAGCTTTGTAATCTCTACATCAGCTTGTGATTTTTCTTTCACCTTATACCGTGATGTCCCACATTTAGGACACTCTTTCAGAAATTCATATTCCTTCCTATATATAATGCAGTCACTCGGACAGGCATGTATTTTCCTGTATCCCAATCCCATCGGGCATAATATTTTTTTGGCCTTATAATGTGAATCTGGAAGATCGTTATCTTTTGGAAGAATGTCTTTCATCAATTGTAGCAGCTCTGTAAAACTTCTGTCACTCCATCCATTTTTTCGCCTTCAGGTTAATCAATCTTAACACCGCCGACAAAACCGTAAAATCTGTACAACCAGGATATAATGGTTTTTCGGCATCACCATATAGACGTGCAACTCTCGGTTCTATCTCAATTTGTTCTGCTACAATATCGCGAATCATTTCTTCAATTCCATCGGAGTTACCATCTTGCGATTCATTATCATCAGTGACATTCTGTCCAGTTTCGCCATGCCAAATCCAAGGGTTGTAACTCGGATTGAAACCATGACAAATCAGATGATCTTTTATCTCTCTACTTTTCAACTTCTTCATATTCAGACATTTCAGGCATGGACAGAAAAAAATGTCACTACTTGGAAGATTTCGTTTAGCAAATTCCAAAAAGGCATCAACACCTTCCTCATATTCATTGCTCATTCGATGTGCCATAATCCAACTTCGACTCATTATTACCTATAACAAATAGCAAAAATTATATATATTTTTTAGATAAGACAAATATATGTTTATATGAAAAAAATCATAATTTGAATATAACAATTTTGAAATATAAAACAAATCGATGTGTAAACCCCCCTGGACACCCCCCGACCCCTCTGGACAGCCCCCACCCCTCCTGGACACAACCCCCCACCCCCGACCTGCTTGGACACCCCCCTGGACACCCCCCAACCCTCTGGACAGCCCCCCCACCCCTCCTAAACACCACCCCCACCCCCTACCCCCTTGGACACCCCCCTGGACACCCCCCGACCCTCCTGGACACCACCCCCACCCCCTACCCCCTTGGACACCCCCCCTGGACATCCCCCCAACCCTCTGGACAGCCCCCCCACCCACCCGGACAACCCCAAATACCCTCTGGAGAGGCCGCCACCCACCTGGACAGCCCCCACACACCCATCCACCCCCTTGGACACCCCCCTGGACACCCCACCGACCCTCTGGACAGGTCCGCCACCCCCTTGGACAGCCCCCCACACCCACCCATCCCCTTGGACACCACCCTGGACACCCCCCGACCCCTCTGGACATCCCCCGACCCCTCTAGAAAGCACCCCCCACCCCCTCCTGGACACAACCCCCCCACCCCCGACCTGCTTGGACACCCCCCTGGACACCCCCCAACCCTCTGGACAGCCCCCCCCACCCCCTCCTAAAACACCACCCCCACCCCCTACCCCCTTGGACACCCCCCTGGACACCCCCCCCGACCCTCCTGGACACCACCCCCACCCCCTACCCCCTTGGACACCCCCCTGGACATCCCCCAACCCTCTGGACAGCCCCCCCACCCCACCCGGACAACCCCAAATACCCCTCTGGAGAGGCCGCCACCCACCTGGACAGCCCCCCACACCCATCCACCCCCTTGGACACCCCCCTGGACACCCCACCGACCCCTCTGGACAGGCCGCCACCCCCCCTTGGACAGCCCCCCCACACCCACCCATCCCCTTGGACACCACCCTGGGACACCCCCCGACCCCTCTGGACAGCCCCCGACCCCTCTAGAAAGCACCCCCACCCCTCCTGGACACAACCCCCCACCCCCGACCTGCTTGGACACCCCCCCTGGACACCCCCCAACCCTCTGGACAGCCCCCCCCACCCCTCCTAAACACCACCCCCACCCCCCCCCTACCCCCCTTGGACACCCCCCTGGACACCCCCCCGACCCTCCTGGACACCCCACCCCCCCACCCCCCGGACACCACCCCCCCACCCCCTACCCCCTTGGACACCCCCCTGGACATCCCCCAACCCTCTGGACAGCCCCCCCACCCACCCGGACAACCCCAAATACCCTCTGGAGAGGCCGCCACCCACCTGGACAGCCCCCCACACCCATCCACCCCCTTGGACACCCCCCTGGACACCCCACCGACCCCTCTGGACAGGCCGCCACCCCCTTGGACAGCCCCCCACACCCACCCATCCCCTTGGACACCACCCTGGACACCCCCCGACCCCTCTGGACAGCCCCCGACCCCTCTAGAAAGCACCCCCACCCCTCCTGGACACAACCCCCCACCCCCGACCTGCTTGGACACCCCCCTGGACACCCCCCAACCCTCTGGACAGCCCCCCACCCCTCCTAAACACCACCACCCACCCTTTACCCCCTTGGACACCCCCCTGGACACCCCCCAACACCCACCCACACCCTTGGACAACCCCCCACACCCACCCACCCCCTTGTAAACCCCCCTGGACACCCCCGACCCCTCTGGACAGCCCCCCGTCCCTCCTGGACACCACCCCCCACCCCTTACCCCCTTGGACACCCCCCTGGACATCCCCCAACCCTCTGGACAGCCCCCCACCCACCCGGACAACCCCAAATACCCTCTGGAGAGGCCGCCACCCACTTGGACAGCCCCCCACACCCATCCACCCCCTTGGACACCCCCCTGGACACCCCACCGACCCCTCTGGACAGGCCGCCACCCCCTTGGACAGCTCCCCACACCCACCCATCCCCTTGGACACCACCCTGGACACCCCCTGACCCCTCTGGACAGCCCCCGACCCCTCTAGAAAGCACCCCCACCCCTCCTGGACACAACCCCCCACCCCCGACCTGCTTGGACACCCCCCTGGACACCCCCCAACCCTCTGGACAGCCCCCCACCCCTCCTAAACACCACCACCCACCCTTTACCCCCTTGGACACCCCCCTGGACACCCCCCAACACCCACCCACACCCTTGGACAGCCCCCCACACCCACCCACCCCCTTGTAAACCCCCCTGGACACCCCCGACCCCTCTGGACAGCCCCCCGTCCCTCCTGGACACCACCCCCCACCCCCTACCCCCTTGGACACCCCCCTGGACATCCCCCAACCCTCTGGACAGCCCCCCACCCACCCGGACAACCCCAAATACCCTCTGGAGAGGCCTCCACCCACTTGGACAGCCCCCCACACCCATCCACCCCCTTGGACACCCCCCTGGACACCCCACCGACCCCTCTGGACAGGCCGCCACCCCCTTGGACAGCCCCCCACACCCACCCATCCCCTTGGACACCACCCTGGACACCCCCCGACCCCTCTGGACAGCCCCCGACCCCTCTAGAAAGCACCCCCACCCCTCCTGGACACAACCCCCCACCCCCGACCTGCTTGGACACCCCTTGGACACCCCCCAACCCTCTGGACAGCCCCCCACCCCTCCTAAACACCACCCCCACCCCCTACCCCCTTGGACACCCCCCTGGACACCCCCCAACACCCACCCACACCCTTGGACAGCCCCCCACACCCACCCACCCCCTTGTAAACCCCCCTGGACACCCCCCGACCCCAAATCCATGCACCTATGCCATGGTTGTGTGTGAATAAAGTAGTAACAACTGTAAAAGGGCAACCCATCCAAATGGACACGCCCCAACCCTCTCGGGGATTTATAGAAAACGATGAAAAATTAGTGAAATCATAAAATTAATCAATATTGCAAGTCGAACAAATATATCTAGGGATGATAAATAAGATTATGGTGCCAAAACGAGTTAAAAGGGTTCGCAATCGAAGAATCTTAGCTAGTTTCAACAAAAAAATCACAACACATATATATTTACTATCCGTGAAAAAAAACGAAAGAGTGGGAGGATTACCTGAGTGCTGCGAGTTTAGATGATTGATCCGAGGAGATTAAATATGAGAAACGATGATCGCAAAACGAATCTAAACCAACGAAATGGACGAGCCGATTCGGGTTTACGCGCGAGAGAGACGAGTCGCGACTGTATAAGGTAAACTCGCGAATGACAATCCACGGGTCTGGGTAAATTTTTAAATGAGTTATCACGTCGGTTATTCAATAACCGACGTGATAATTGTTTTAAAAACATTTATAACGTCGGTTATTTCAATAACCGACGTAAAAACCTTCCTCCGATTCATTTTTGACGTCGGTTATTTTATAACCGACGTTATAAAGGGCTCAAAATCCGCGTTTTTTTACGTCGGTTATTCCATAACCGACGTCAAAAACATCTGCGGATTCTTTTGTTACGTCGGTTATTTCATAACCAACGTAAAAAAGCCTTCAAAAACCGCGTTTGTTACGTCGGTTATTGAATAACCGACGTCAAAGGGCCTTCGAAAACCGCGTTTTGTACGTCGGTTATAAAACTAACCGACGTAAAAAACGAAGCCGCATGATTAATAACGTCGGTTATAAAAATAACCGACGTTAAATGTGTACCGAACACAGGTTTTTACGTCGGTTAAGAAATAACCGACGTAAAAAACCTCGTTTTACATATTTTGACGTCGGTTTTATATAACCGACGTAAAAAATGGTGACGTAAAAAACGTTTTCTGCACTAGTGGTTGGCACAAGGTTATGGGTTACTTGATTTGAGGTGGAACCTGAGGGTTCACTTGGGATATGTGACATCATAGGATACCTTGGGCCATGGACCAAGGGTCCTTTCCTATCCTGATATTCTAGCATTGGCCAAAGTAGGTGAAGTCTCCCTAGTGTCTGTTGAGCACCAGTAGAGTTTGTGTTTAATTCATTTGCATGAGATATTTCTTCTATTTAATTCTATATTACACTTCTGATTAAACACTTATGTTGGGTATGTACACTTGGGTGGTATCCTACCAAGACACATTTTTACACCCTACATGGGCCCTTCAGGATGTGTGTAGAATTCATGTATTTACATTCAGGTAAGGGATCAACACTATGAATGGGTTCATAGTGGTTGTTTAGAATGAGATGATGGAGAGGACCTTGAGATCATTCCTCTAATTGAGTTTATATTTCTATTTAGTTTGTTTTATCATCATTCTCATATGTGTATAGCTATAGTGGTTATCCTTTAGATGATCCTTATTTTGTATACTGATATGTAAGACCTGTTTTGTTATGCATGATTTGTTTTAGTGCTGCAAGTGGTGTGTTGGCATGTTGATTTGTTTATTAATTTCTATTTCTGTTATCTATTATTTATCTTCTTCTATTTAATGATATTAACTATGCATCCACTATTAGAGGGTCTGGTTCGAGTCTACTGAGTCTTATATTTTCTGTTTCATGTTATAAATATTACTCACACCAGTATTATATCTTTCCTTCGAGTGTATAGTCTCCCCACTATACCCATTTTAAACCCTCAATACTAGTCGGTAGCCTTTGGAATTCATGGAGGTGTGCCTAAGGCTAGTGACACCCAACCCGATAGCACTATTAGAGTGGCTAATTGGGCCAGAGATGCTACAAGTGGTATCAAAGGAGTTCTTGACTAGGATTTAGTAGAATTATTTATCCGTCTACTAATGATATTGAGAATTATTTTGTTTTTGTTTCTTGGTGGTCTTACTATTTGGGATATAGTAGACTAAATATTAGGACATTTTACAAACTAGATCTACAACTTGTGATTGGGTTTCTACAGCCCCATGTATGAGGGAAAAACTCAATTTCTAGTGGTGGGAATTGCTATTTTATTTTTATCATTTGGCAGTTTATATGATTTCTACCTAGAGTGACTTATTTAAAATGTGAATGGTTATTGTTATGACATGTGACCTTGGCCTGTTATGGTAAGGTGTGAGATTTTTGGACCCTTGTCTTGGTATGTCAAGGGGGTATATGCTTTTTATGCATGTTTATACATTGTTTAGGCACATATTAGGATGTTTCAATTCTAAATATTCATGTTCCATGATATTTAATGCTGTGATAAATGTGATATTCTATGATATGAAATTTCTTATACTATGTGATGTGAAGTGCCATTTAGTATAATATAAATTGCATGTGATGTGTGAAATGGGCCGAGATCTTATATGATAAAGAAGGAATGACATGAGGTGATTTTGATCACTAAGTTGGGAAACAAGGTCATTATATTGAGGTAATGTTGTTTTTTAGGATATAAATACCCTAGGGAACTTTTAATACTTGGATCTGTTGAGAGCGGGTAAGGAGGCCATGAAGCCGGGATTCCATAGGGCATGATAGTGATAGGAAAGGGTAGGGGTAGTGTGTTGAAACTACCTTTTACTACATTCCATACATGGTTTTATATATATATGGGTCTTTTTACCACATTGATAGTATTCAACATGTTCTTCATAAATGTCTCAAATGGAGCATTAGGTGGGTGATGGTTTAGTGCCATAGGAGCATGAGCAGGTTGAGACCTTTGAGGTTTAGGCAGAGCAGGTTTAGGATCAGGTACAAGATCAGGTTCAGGTTCTTGTGAAGGTGGTCTAGGTGTCATATCTTACAACATTTTATCCATGGATTGATGAGAAGCTTAGAGAAAACCTAGTATGCATGTTCTCAGGGAGTATATCCCTCTATGTTATATTTAACATGGGATTTCCATTCATATCACCCTCTGCTATTTTAGGGTGAGGGTGGTCCAAAGTTGGATGAGAATTGGATAGAATTTGTATAGATGATCTTTGACCAGTTGGAGATGCCTCTAGGGAAGAGAGTCAAGCTGACCACCTACATGCTCAAAGGACCATTTAAGTGTTAGTGAGACATGTAGGTTCATTCTAGTAGACATTAAGGTCTATCCTAGAAGGAAATTTTCATTAGGTTATTCAATAGTTTCTTCTCAGAGATGCTGAGGGTGGAAATATATTAGGAGTTATTGAGCCTCCAGCAAGGTGACATGTCCATAATGGAAAATGAAATGATTTTCACTGTGTTATATCATTTTTCACCTAGCATGGTGAGCGATGAAACCTTGAGTGTGAGGTGATTCAAGTATGGTTTATGGTATTCCATTCCGGTACAAGTAAACATATTTAGGTTGGCCTCATTCTCATAAGTAGTTAACCAAGTGCTCATAGCTAAGGGAAACCTAACCTATAGGTCTTACTCAAGCTAGGAAATGGCTCTAGGTGACTTTAGTGGTGATTCTTCTGACGATAGGAAGCAAGGAATAGATGAGTTCTAGTAGGTCAGTCAGGAAAAGGACTCAACTAGACCACCTTATAGTGGGTTTTCGATAGTTTATTCTAGTATGGAATCTAGGTAATGTCCAAAATCAGTGTGAGTGGCCTCCAAAAGAGTACTGATCATGTGGGAAGGTCGTAAATCTCAAGAGGTTCTGCAGGAGGCCTTCTCTTTTATCCAACAACTAGGTTAAGGGGTAGACCTAGGTGTATGAGATTAGTTTAGGATCTATACATAGTGAGGGTATCCAAGGTTCAGCTACACGCGGAGGTCGTGGCAGGGATATCTAGACAATGGGGTCAGTGGCTGGTGGCTGGCACAACACTGAAGACAAGTCAGGTGTAAGGGAGTCAAGCTTTTGACTAGGTGCATGCTGTAGAGCTGCTAAGGGCTGAGTAGGATGGAGATCCAATGAAATTTAGAGGTACACTTTGGGCATGACCAATTTTCTTCTTTTTCTTTTTCTATGACCTGTTAAGTCATGTCTGTATGGGTGCATAAGGTTCATGGGTTGTATATATAGACTAACCAGATGAAGGTCAGTATGTTAGAATCATATTGGATGTGTTGTATGTATATACAAGGTGCAGGAAACTAGGTCCAATGTTTGATAATTGTTGGATGTGGGATCACTGGGGTTCCTACCACTGGGGCATCGAGGAGATGCAGGATATTGAGGTGCTTGGTATCAGGGCATCGAGGTGATGCAGGATATTGAGGTGCTTGGAACCATGGAATCAAGAAGATGCAAGACTTTATTAAGGTTCATAGGCCTCTATGCATCATTTTATGTGGTACTTGAATGAGGTGCAAGTCATTGGATTTTATTTGAGAATCTGTTGAGATGCAGGACCTCATCGGTGGAATATGAGCTATGAGCATGAGGTAGGAATTGATGTAGTGTGGGACTTTTATGGGTTCCAGAATGGCACAAGAGAATCTAGTGAGGTTCAAGAGTGATGATGCATCATGGGGGGACTTTTGAGATCAGGAAATAGTTATTGGACCAGTTGCTTGTTTTTGAGTTTTGGTCGGGTTTAGAACCGGGGTGGGTCATTCCTAAGGTGGGGATCTCCCTTGAGGTAAGTTGACCAATACCTTAGAGATTGGGGTAGTATAGGTTGTTTAAAATGGGATTGGTATGTTTGATACTATCCCCATTCTTTGTTTGATATCTCTAGGATGTGCTATGTTAAGGTGGATATATTATAACATCCCAGGTTTTTGGATCAGGTCGAAAACCTATCCCCTTTTCAATTTTTCAATTAGTGGCTATTCCATTTTATTTTTTATTGATTAGAATAAAATTAATAGAGTTCTGTTACCTTTATATCATGTTTTTATGGGTTTAGAGGCTTGGAGAGTGACTCAGGTGCTCAAAATAGGTTTTGGGAGCATTAGAGGCTGAAAACTCAAGTTTTAAAGTTGCAGGTTAGGGCACACAGTTTAGGGTAAACCATGTGGCCCCTTCCAGGTAACCGTGAAACTCATTTTTGAACTTCCACATGGTTTGGGTAATCCGTGTAGGGAGGTTCCTGGTTGTGTGACTCAATCTACTATTTTTTAGAGAGCTACCACACAGTTTTCACAGAGTCAGTAAAAACCGTGTGGTAGGCCGCCCAGGTACTTCCACTTAGGAAATACCTGTGAACTGTATCCCGAATGATTAGTGCATGGTTTTCCTAACCATGTGAGATAAACTGTGTGGCCTAGTAAAGGTATAAAATTACTTTTTTACCCCCTATTTATTTTTCTTTTCCCTCCTTCTTATCCCCTTTATCTTTCTTGGTTGTGCATACAGTAGGAGGAAGGCCTCCTCCTCCTCTCCTCCTAGGGTGTGTTACCATCTCTTTATTGGTACTCTGTTTTCATCACCCTTAGGTGAAATATAACCTCCTCGGTAAGTCTAACCTCACCCTAGCTTCTCTTTCTCTTTTCCTCCACCTCACTGAGTGCTAATTCCATCTATGCCATTTTACCCTATTTTTGGGGTGGTTGAAGGAAAATCAGATCTCTTCCAAACTACTTGTATTTAGAGCTCAATATTGGATGCGACTACATCTATGAGTCCAAGGTAGTTGGTTCATACCTTTCTTCATGTTTTTTGGATGTTTGGGTGGTTTGGATTTTATCTTGTCATTAGGTAATTGAGACAGAACCAATTTTTACATAGTAAATTAATCGTTTGACCATGTGGGATGACTCTAGGAATTCCCTTTCCAATTTCATATGTGAAAAGTCGGGTTAGAGGCCATCGACCACCTTGGGTATCTAGTATAGGGTGTGTTTTTGATATAATTGGGTTGTTTTGATTTAAATTAGATTTTTTGTTTAATTGATTATGTTCAATTCAATTATTTTGAATTGATTATTTAAAATGAAGTTGGTTATTTGAATTGGAGTTATCCAATTCAATTATATTGATTTAGCGTATTCTTTAATTTATTCAATTCAATCATATTAAATTTAATTTCTTATTTGGTTTAAATTACATATATAAAATGCATGTGATATACTATTGAGATCCATGGGGTCGTGACAGGCTTCGGCCAAGGAATTGGGATATAACGAACATCAAGATTGAAATGATGTTGATCGTCTGTTCGGGCTTAGAACATATTACTTGGGTGGTTTTGACCACCAGTTGGGCCTCATGGACTTCAGATTGAGGTGGATAAGTCATCAGGTTGTGGGAAAGGCCCTGGGAATTTGGATGTCATGGACATTGGATTTTAGCAACAAGTTCGTAGGGGAATGATGTGCCAGTTGATATGGATTAGGTACTTATTTGATGATTGGATCTCACCTTTGATGTCCAAAGCACCAAATTTAGTCATGTGCACAAATGTTTACCCTATGATGAGGTGTTTTTAACCACTTGTGTGGGTAGAGGCCCCCCAGTAGTTGTGGATTAGGTGAATTTGGTTTGGGGGTTATTATCATAGAAAACCATATGGAAAGTGAGGAGCCTTCAGTTGATAGCGATGAGTCTATCAGTTAGGGGTTTAGGCTCTCTATATTGGGGCTGTGGACCTGGATTGATTTGGGAGAACAGATATCACTGTTTCTCGAGATTTAATGTTGTGATTTAAAAATGACTTTTATTTGAGGATAGGTATTTTTTTGCCTCCAGATGATGGTCCATTCACCAATTAGTTCTTTAAAGCAAGGGTCTGAGGGACCGGTGACTTGTTTGGGAAAGACTTTGGGACCTCAATGATTATTTGAGACATGAGGTGTCAGGTTGGAATGAGGTTCCAAGTTAATTGATTTGAGGTGGAACCTAAGGGTTCACCTGGGCTATGTGACATCAGAGGATACCTTGGTCCATGGGCCAAATATCCTTTGCTATCCATATATTATGATTTTGTCTGAGGTGGGTGATATCTCCCTAGTGTCTATTGAGAACCAGTTGAGTTTGTGTTTAATTCAGTTTCATGATTTGTTTCTTCTATTTAATTCTATATTACACTTTTTCTTAAACACTTAATGTTGGGTACACACACTTGGGTGGTATCCTATTGATACACATTCTCACACCCTATACGGGCCCTTTGGGATGTGTATAGAATTCATGTTTTTACGATCTGGTAAGGGATAAAATTTAGGATCTAGTTTGTAGTGGATATTTAAAATTGGATGATGACAAGGACCTTGAGGTATTTACTCTACTAGAGTTTCTATTTTTATTTCTTTTGTTGTATAAGTATTCTTATATGTGTATAGCTATAGTGGTTATCCTTTGGGAGACCCTTATTTTGTATACTGATATACAAGACCTATTTTTTATGCATGCTTTGTTTTAGTGCTACGAGTGGTGTGTTGGCATGTTGATTTTTTATTCATCTGTAATTTATTATTTAACTTCCTCTATTTAACAATATTTATTATGATTCCACCATTGGTGGGTCTGGTTTGAGTCTATTAAGTCTTATATTTTCTATTGCTTGTCATAAATATTTCTCAGACTAGTATTATATCTTTCCCTCGAGGGTATATCCTCCCCACGATACCCATTTGAAACCCTTGTTTCTTTTCTGAAACCTTTGGCATTTGGGGAGGCATGTCTAAGGCTAATGGTACCCGACCTTAAAGCACTATTCAGGTGTCTAATCGGGTTAGGGATGATACAACATCAAATCCTCCAATATCCCCACCCATCATTATAATTTCACAAGGTTAACATTCAATCACATCAAGGATCTAAATCCATAGAACATAAATTCACATTTAAATGTATTAATCTACACATAATTTCAAGGAAACTATGGCCAAAGAAAACAAGGAATTCCAGCCTTTATCAAACAATGTTGGTCTCTCTCATCCCCAAAGTAATGATTTAATAAATCATTAAATTCTAATTACCACATTTATTTAAACCAATTTGACAATTAATATTAACAGCTCTATCCATATAAATTTTCTAAGGCCAAATATTATTTACTTCATATGGAATTCCACCTTGATCTGTTTTTTCACACATCTCATCAATCTTAATGATAATAATTTCAACATGCCTCTTTTTTAATAAACAAAGAATTTCTAACTTTAATTTTTTATTTAATATCTATGAATATCAACCATGCTTAACAACCATAACAATAGATAACACACTATCAAGTAAAACTCATATGGAAAAAATATATATCACAAAGCATATGATCACACATCCCAAATATTTCGACATGAATATTAATATTTCCACATGTGATAATATTTCTAAGCATGAATGGATTTCTAGGAATGAAATAACATTATTTAGTAAAATAAAATCAAGAATAACACATGTGAAAATTTCTATTTCAATTTTCAAATATACAAAATTATCAAATAAGTCTCATAAATTTTATTTAAGTATTTTAACATCATGTCATGCTATCATTTTGATTTTATCAAATTTTGATTAGGAAAAAGCATTAAATTACCACTTTCTATTTCTTGGTTAAATCTAGAATAATTATCTTTAAACTACAATATGAAAATACATATTTCCTCCTTCATCCATTAATTTTACTGATTATTAAACATTATCATCTACTGCATGTAAATACTTATTTTTATAAATAAATATTAATCACTTTCCCTTTCCTAAATAATTTCTATATTATATTTTTTTTAAAATATTTAATTACACTTTTACATCAAGAAATAATAACCTTTTTGACTTGTTATGGGAATTTCAAATAGAAAATAATTCTTCCACAACATGTGATAATATTTTCAAAATAAATATATATCTATAACATAAAATATAAATTTATTTCACTTGAATATTTCAAGATAATTTTAACATGAGATAATTATTTATTTTATTAACAATTATATGTTAATCTGTTATTGATATCTCACCGCATTCATTTGATCTTCAACCTTTGTAATTTCATATTATCATTAAAAACTTCATTATGTGATTATTTCCTAGATTATTATTCAATTAAGGTTAATAGAATTCATTTAAACAAAGAATAGAAAACTTAGTTAATTCATTTTTACACATTATAAATTAAGGATATTTCATAGATCCCCTACATATTGGAAGCCTCTCATGCTGTAATATTAAAATAGAGGAGGGAAGAAGAGGGTATACACCTAGATTGGAAGCAATGTGAACCTTGGAAAATTTATAAAAGATTTAAAAAAACTCAAACATCAGGGTTTTGGGTCACTAAAACTCGAGAGAAACAAGGGGAAACACAAATGAAAGAAATAAACTCATTTTTAACATTTATAGATATCCCTCCTCAGATACTCCATCAAATTTCCATTTGTTCCCCATTCATTTTCCCAACATTTTTTTAAAGATGGGAACTTAATTTTGGATCAAACAAAATCTTCCAAAAAGGTGTTTTAAATTATTAAACAAGTAAAAATCAATTACTTCTTGATTTTAGGAATTTAAATAATTGAAAAATTGTTTTACAGGTTGACGAAGAATAAATTATGAAAAACCAAGTAAAAACTAATACCCACACACAACTCATATATACTGCATAAGGGTTATGGGTTTTAACTTTACACACCATGCTAACCTTACATTAGAAATAGTTGTTGCATAAGGGAAACATAACTTTACCCTTACATGGATTACTACCCCTACGTGATATTTGGAAATATTGGCTGACCCTTACACAAGTCAAAGCTACCTTTATATAGCCTATTTAAAAGCTTTAATACCCTTACATGAGCTTCATCTTACCCTTACGTGAGAGTTGTGTTACCACTATGTGGGTATTAGAAGTCTTAAAATACCCTTATAAAACCAGTGATAAAACAATGTTACCTTTATATAGGGTTTTAAATTCAACCTTACCCTTACACAACACAAGGAAACAATAAATTTCCTTTACACATGGTTTAAAAACCATGGATAACCCTTACGATGGAAGTATAAAATTCCCTTTACCTTTATGAAATCCATTAAAAATAAATAGTACCCTTACATACCCCTTTAAAAATAGGTTATACCCTTATGAAAATGCATGTCCATGCATAAGGGTAAAAGTATATTATTTATAATTACATAAACTTATAAACAATTAAGAAAAAGATTTATTATCACTTCCAATATCCCCAAAACATAGAATCATTTTATAAACTTCCAGATTAAATTCTAAATAAACTTTAAAAACTTGAAATTTACTTCCATAATTTGAAAAACCATTTTAAATCCTCTTTATAATTTACAAAATCATTTTTTTAAAAACTTATAAATTTATAAAATTGCTCCCAAACCACCGACACAAAAAAAGGGATCAAGAAAATCAAGACCCTTACATTAGATACCTCTCAAAAAACTACTATCCAAAAGAATTAAAATAAAATTATAAAGGATAGGTAAGGGATGAGGAATAAATAAACCACTATATAAGATACATATTAAGGTTCTTGATATATTTGGAATACATAAACCACTAGATAAATAAAGTTTATAGATACTCAACACTTTAAAACAATATCCCAAGGGTGATACCTTTAAAACAAAACAAAATATATTAACTAAAAATTATATAATGGGAGGAAATCTATCTCATATATAAACATTAGATCAGAAATCTTATCCAAGAAAAAAGATTTAAAAAACTTTGGAGTTTTGAGCACACTTCCCTGACTCTCATTCCTAAGAAAGGTCCCATAAAAGGCCACATAGATAAACAAAACAAAACTAGAAATCCATGAGTATATAATAAAACAATAATAATATTAAATCAAAACCTATAATTGATTAAACAAAAGGAAAAAAAACTCAATTTGGGAGAAAAAAACCTTTATCTCAAGTATTTTCAATAATTTTAGTTAGGTACCCATCAAATGAAAATCTATATTGCATTTATTTTCATTTATCATTCTTGAAAATTTGGTTCATATAAACACATAAATTTTCATGCTTAACATATCATGAACAAAATAGATTAGCATTATTGCATAGCAATTTATTAAAAATTTTAGATATGATACTTACAACAGTTCATTAAGTCATTATGGTTAAGGTTCTCGAATCATAAACATATTTTCCAAAATATTCCATTATTTCTAAACATGTATCCAAAAATTTCACATTAAAACTAATTAAATTTAAAACATGATGATAATTTTTTTTCCAACAAGTCTCTTGTGTTTGTAATTTTATAGGTTAGGAAATATTTAAATGAAAACCATTTTAAATATTTCTTCATAACAAGGTATTTATAAAAAAATTCTTTGAGAAAACACTTTCAATACATCTGAAAACCCCCTTTTAAAATAAATAAAAGTTTCATATCAGAATTATAATTGTTTATTTAATAAAAAAAATTTACAAAAAATAAATTTTTCCAATAGGTTCTCACTAAATATTATTATAAAAAATGAAGAAAACTTCCAAGAATGAAATTCCCAAAGTAAATTTTCATTTTATTTTTTTTTCATATTTAACATGAGTTCCATGATAACTCACATACATAGAAAATTTACATGATTTCATCAAATTATTTTTATTCAACTAGTAAAGATCTACCATGATCTTTTAGAAAATTAAAATCAATTCAAATAACTTTCAAAACATGGAGAAATAAAATTTAACATATGACATGAATTACAAACAAATCATGTGGTTTAAACAATCCACCTTATCCAGATTTAAAATTCTTCCAAGTTTTTCTACAAAACTTTATTTACCAGTAGTTCACTCATGACAAATCTAAAAAGGATATAATGTACCAATTTACATTTACCATTTATCACAGGTTCAATACATTACTTTCAGGAGTTCTATATCAACACCACATAAAATTTATAAGTCTTCACATGCACTAAGATAAAAATAGCTTCCAAAAACATATAAATCAAAGGAACCACACAACATACCATGATATTATTTTCTTTGTAAAACACTAACTTGCTCACACATTTTTAAAATGTTTCATAAAAAAACACATCATGATGGGTGAAGTTCCCCCTCTCTTCATATTCTCAAGCCTATAACACACACATTACCTATAGAAGGGAAATCCATTATGAGGATATAAGTACATAAGGCCATATCCATATCATAAACAGGGTCACATTCACAACCCACAACATATAATAATTTATCTCAAAACAGAGTAAGTAATTAATCCAACACTTAGAAAAAATAAATTAAAGACAACTTACAATATTCTCCTTTTATGAACCAGGGCCAAAATCACCTAGAATAAGTAAAGAGTATATTTATTAAAATAAATAAATAAATATAAGAACCCCTTCCCTTGGAACAAATCTACATCACATCGAGTCCAAGAGAAGAGTACAGGATGCACATGATGATAAAAACCTCTTCCCCTAGACCAAACAAGTCCTTGAAGAGAGAGTAATGGAATAATATAAATAAGGTTAGAGAATCCCTTTCCCCAGACTATATCTCCATCTCAACACCAAGCCTATGATATTATTTTTTCTTACTTTCTCTGAAAGAAATTAGGTATGAGTTAAAAACTAAAATTTTTATGTGATAAAAATGATCATGGATCAAGGACTTATTATAAGGGTTTCAATAAAACAAATGGGGATTTTTCCTTACAATCATTATGAAGGGATATAAATCAAATAATGATGATAATATTGCTCATTCACTTCAAGGTATTAACAATCAAATGGTTTTAGGATCAAAAGGAAATTCAAGTATCAACACATAACAAGAGTGGAGATCATAAATATCATAACAGGGGAAAAAATCATCGATAGAGAAGCTTCCCCTCTTGGGTTAGAATAAATAAAATCAACTTAGAAACTGATATCAGAATACCCCCCATAAAATGACCAAATCCTCATAAACTATGAGGAATAAGAACCATCGCTGTCGAGTTGACCCGCACAACATAATCATAATAAAATGAACCCAATTCTCTCTTTGAGCATTATCCAATTGAAGGATATCCCTGCCTCCTCCAACTAAAACTTTATGAAACAATCTAAAACGAAACCCTCACCCTTCTACATAATTTGTCACTAGAACTATCAATATATCCTCCTCTGAGCATTGTCGTTTTCATCCTCCAATCTATTGTGATTTGATAAAACATCTTTCTGAATTCCTTTGGCATGAACCTAATGGGGATTTCAACATAGAGACACTCCTATAAAAGAACAAATGTTAGGGTCTCCTAACCCATGGAATATATTATTTATTTTTAATTAATTAATTCATTTTTAACCTTTTCCCATTATCTACCCCATTCATATAAAGGTGTGTACAAGAATGGTGCATGATTATATCCTTAGTATCTACCCCAAAACATTATCACTTTACTTATAATATCTAATAAACTTAAAGGTCCTTGCATTAGATCACATGGGTTCCTAAAATCCTATATCCTAACTAGTTTCCCTTATTTATAGCATTCACTAAGCCCAATAGACACTATTTACCTACTAACCCATGCATCCTCACAAGTTATTAATTCCAAACTCTATCCTATATCTCAACCATAAACTTTTAAACCACTCTATCATGACCCTCCCCCCAAAGGTACCCCTCCTGGGATGGAAATGAGAGAAGAAAGACAATGACACCTGAATCCTGCCTCCAAAATGCCACTGGTTGACAACTATCACAATGGGTATAACATGCACATAGATGAGAGGCATTGCCCTTTTATATTTTAAAAGTAATAGATAAGATGAGAAAAACAACCAAATAACTACTTCCCATAATAAAAGAAAAACTAATCTCAAA
This sequence comes from Viscum album, assembly GCA_963277665.1. Lineage (NCBI taxonomy): Eukaryota > Viridiplantae > Streptophyta > Magnoliopsida > Santalales > Viscaceae > Viscum > Viscum album. Next base: position 1,992,588,426 of record OY728131.1, on the reverse strand, counting down.
ACATGATATGAGTGTAATGATATAAAACCGAAGCACTAGAACAAATCCTTGGAGGTGAACATGAAGCTCTAACAAATCCTAAAAAACTCCTTGAACTAAAAATGTCTATCACGATCAATAAATTTATCTTGCTAAGCTAAAATATAGTTTAGATATATTTAGGGTGATAATGACATGTAATATCAATATAATCCTCCATTAAAACTCTCATGAAAAATATGAAGTAATCATACTAAATCCTAGTGAGTAAATAAATGAAACTAACTTATCACATAAAAAAGTTTACTATTCCTTTTCCATACTCACAATGGATATATCTCAACATGTATCTCACACAATAGATCATATAATATCCAACATAATTTTAAATAAAGTTACACCACTACCACTTCCCCACTAGTTTTCCTCTCTACCCCAACGTCACACGTCTTAATTCATCTCTCTCCAAAATTCAGCCTAAAGTCACCTGAGCTAATGTAAGACATCCCAAAGACACATGAGATAAAGTAACATAACATGAACCCTATGAATAACATCATCTCATCATTCTAAACACATATCTACATATTAACCAAGTTTTTTTCAAGATCCACCACAATCCATATGTTGTGTATTATACTTCAATCCATCACAGATCATACACAACATACCTATAATAAACATTGGGATAATATATCCAGATATACGTGTGTGTGAAAAAACCACAATCCATTCCAACCCTCTATACACATATATCAAGAAAGATAACCACCATTCATAACAACACATAATACTACCAAGAGAAGAGAGCATGGTTAGAGGGAGTAGTTAGCCATCCATTCCTCATTGGGAAAAAATCCTCCCGGAGTCCACTGATATTCATTCACCCTACCAACTCAAGTGGGGTAACATATGAAATAACAAAACATACAGGATATATATAAATATCAAAACCAAACTATAGGAAAAAACTTATCCTTAGACTCATCTTCCACTAATATTGCACATGAATCTTGGATTCCACTACTAAGGAAAAGGAATTAAATAAGAATACAATAATCAAGTTTAATTTTAATTAAATAAATAAATAATTAATGAACCATTAATTAATATTATCCTATTTATTTTTCCAATATTAACATTTGATCTTTTTATCCAAGTACTGATGAAACTATTCATTCTTTTATTGTATTCTTGAGTATGCCATCATTATAAGAAAGCATCAAGAACCACCAAAATATTTAATTAATTCATTATTATTCATAAAGTTATGGTCACTCTTGGACTTATCCCAAGATACCACATAAAAGATGCACTCGCAGTGCATAGTATCAAACTATTTCCCAAAGTTGGAAACTGATTATATAAATAACATCTAGGAATCAGGAAATTAAACAAGAAGATACATTATCAACCAAGAATACCAACTTTCCACACAACAATAAAATGAATTCCTAGATTCAACTTATTCTATAGAGACCCGATTTTTTCCTTGTAAGAATTTGAAATATTTATATATATATATTTCCAGAGCCAGGCTCTAAGACGACGTGTGATTTCAAGACCCAATGTTCCTGGAATTAATTTTATAAAAATATTAAATATATTTTGTATTACGTGCATATATTTTCTTAAAGAAAATGGGATAACTCTTAAATATAAACTTGGATCAGAAACATGATACCAAATTTGATTCCAAAGCATTTTGTTTACCCTGGGCACAATGTAAATGGGTCGGCACGGGGCATTCAGATATCTTGCTCATTGGCAGTGCATTCAGTTGGTTAATTAATTAAATTTATTTTATTAATTTAACTTATTTAACCCAATCAGACTCTTCTAAGAATACCACTATGGAAATTTTCCCAGGGTTAGCCTCAGAACCCTAGGACCATCAAGAGATTCTTCTTCCTCCTTCCATTAGTGAATCACATCCGACATCAGTGAATCTCTAGATCAGAGCAGATCAGATCGTATCAAATGCAATGACTTCTTTCATTCATTGGTGAGCATGTTCTTTGATGACGAATGATCCAATATTCAGATAGGAATTGTAAAACTCTGTATTTTTCCCATTTTGATTAAATTTATTGACCATATTCATTCCATTTATGATCTTTGACAATTAATGATCCTTGTAATAATCATATGTACCAATTAAATTGATTATTAAACTATTTTCTAACCTTGTATATTCCTGTTCTTGATTGTTGGACAAGAAAAATTGGAAAGGATTGATAAACGTTTATTTTCAGTCTTTCCTACCACAATTTCATTGCATTCTTCACTAGTTATACATCACGGTCTCAGTTAGACATTTTTGGGTGATACCAAGATCGATCGGACTCCTGAAATTGTGATTAATACATGTGCAAGGGAGGTATCGACAAACCAATGATTTTTTCAGATGGATTTCTGGTTTTAGAAGATTGTTTTAATGATCATATTCCAAATCATAAATTTCAGAGGAACCCAAGGTGTGCATGGTGCAAAGTGTTTCATGTGAATCTACAGGGTTTGGTTTTCCAACCACTAGATGGCCAAAATTCACTAGTCAAAGATCGATCTGCTATTTTTGGTAGAATACGAATCCAGATTTGAGGGAAAAGACATTGGATCTAGCGTGCAGAGAATAGATTTGGATTTTTGGGAAAATCATGACTACACACCATGTATTTTGAATAAAACACGATGTGTTGGTCCCTATGCTATGATGACTAGGGTTTTGGTAATTTATAAGGATGACACGATGTGTAGCCCTCCTACACACCATGTACCGCTTCCTTGGGTGGATAATCCATGTGCCATATCACACATGCAAGACCCCATATAGGAAGACATGGTCAGAGGCATGTTGTATACTAGAGAACATGGAAATGACCTGGTACATGCCATGTGCCAAGTATATGGGCACAACTTGAGTACACAGACATGGGATGGATACATAGACATGGCCAAACACACATGTGGGACCCCAAGTGGCATAGGCATGCCATGTATCCCCCCTACATGACGTGTATACCTAAATGATTGGTGATCCATGTACCTCAAGGGATATGGATAGATGATGGAGTGAGACCAAACACTATGTGGGTCCCCTCACATGCCATGTACCCCATGGTTCTTTTTGAGGAAACTTCAATCTCTCATTTATCCTTTGTTTGAACTCAGATTTTGGACTGCAAATAGACTATATTGAGTGTTTTTTCACATAGAACATGATGTTACCCTCAATTATGGATTTTGGTATATGATGTGAGATATTTCAGGTATGATACTTTTTAAGGAGACACTTGATGATGGTAGTGATTGAGTAGGATTACTAGAGCATTCCTATAGAGTGGATCCCCCATCAGTTTGGGAGAAGGTCCTATATCTATCTAGTGGAACCCCCTATTGGATAAGGTGTAGGTTCTCGAGAATTTAGAGTGGAACCCCCTGTTGCACCAGAGTGCGAGTTCTCAACCTATAGAGTTTAACCCCCATTAGATTGGGAACCTGTCCTCTACATATCGAGTGGAACCCCTTATTGAATAGGGCACGAGTCCTCAATGACCAGAGTGGAACCCTCTCTAATAGACTAGGGTGTGGTTCCTCTATCTACTGAGTTAAAACTCCCTATCAGATAGGGAATAGGTCCTAGGTGACCAGAGTGGAACCCCCTTGATGGAACAGGGCGTAGTTACTCTATCTACCAAGTGGAACCCCCTATTAGATAGGGCATGGGTCCTCATACCACTAGAGTGGAAACCCCTTATCAGGCAGGGCGTGGGTCCTCTATGGATACTTATAGAGTGGACCCCCTGAAACACCAGGGCATGAGTATTATATCTAGATATTATGCCCTCTCATATGTTAGGCACAATGGTGAGTCATGGGACTTAACACGATTACTTTTGGGTAGACTCGTGAGATGCTGGGCATTGTTATTAGACTTCTGTAATTGTTGGCATCTCTTTTCCTGGGATGGGCTGTGAGATGGAGAGATCCTTACTCACTTGTTTGGGATTATTTTTGCTTAGAATATATATATGTATCCATACATTTGGGTTTGTTTACTCTCCTACCATGGATTTTGAAGACACATGAGGTATTCCACGTGATTTCATTTCTTAGCTTCTCATGGTTGGATGAAGTTACTCTCCTGGTATGGGTGGAAACTAATTGATGTGCAGTACATCTACACACTGTGTCAATCCCCTTGTTCTTGGATGAGGTTACTCTTTATCTTACTTGAGTTGAGATGCATCATGTTTACTATCTACAATATTTACTTTACTATTGTGTCTCTTACTACTCTCCATTTCATCTTTTGGGGAATCCTACTGGGATGTATATACACACCCCTGTATGGAATTTTCCCACACATTTTTTTACTTATGAAGATAACAGATAGGTCAACGGTGACTTCAAAGGAGCTTAGGGATACTGGGTGCTTTGGTCCATGTATGGTGGTAGTAGCTTGGAGATCAGGATCTGGTCTCCCTCACTAGTTTACTTTCCAGTTTTTTTAGGTTGGGACATCTTTTTTGTTGGGCATGTATTTTGACCCATTACTTTTCAGTTTTCACTATTGTACTTCTATACACCCTAGAGGTTTTTCATGTTTGGTTTAATTTCTAGATATTTCATCTTTTTATTATTATTCATATGCACTTATACATTGATATGGTCAGGTGTGTGCATATAGATACATTAGGAAAATCCATCTCATTTAGGATATTCCTTTCGATGATTTTCACCACCCCTAGACTATAGAGGTGGGATTAGGGTAGCTGTGGCTTGAGCCTAGGTTAGGGTTGGGTCATGAAAAATTGGTATCGAATCATTTCATTCCTTAGGATATTGTCTAGAGTAGTCCCCTTATGAGTATTTTTGTTGGGATTAGAGAAATAGGGCTAAGGTGTTTTGAGTATGGTTCTCAAGTCAGGGAATTGAATGATGGTATAGGTGACTGACATATCCATTCATTGGGACCTTGAATACCTTCTTATTGACTCGACATAACGAGACATTGGTTACATGGATTAATGTTAAATGCATCATATAGGATTGAGTCTTTGAATGTCCTTCTTGAGTCATATATCCATTGTTATATATATATATATATATGATAACATGACCATGGTAAGTATTGATTAAAATTTTAGGATTCCTCCATGATTATATCTATCCAGGATTGTAGGATCGAAATGATGAATGTAGATTCTCAATATATAAGAGGGGGTGAATTTTATACTTTAAAAAATTCCTTTGGAACTTTTAAATATGGTAATGTTTAACAAAGTTAGACAAGGTAAATTCACAAGACCTCTTAGTTCTACAAACTTGCTTGATTGCGAAAATATGGTTCTAGAAATGAAACTTAAGAAATGTTTAGAAGGACAAAGATTCTATCTTAAAGCATATAGAATCTTACTAATCATATTATACAAGTACAAGAAAGTATAAGAATATTATACATTCCTTATTAATCAAAATGTAGCAGAAAACAAACTTGAAACAATACAAGTAACAAGTAAGAAATATTTTAACCCAAAGAGTAGGGTATTAAACAACCTTGGATAAAGGTACCTTGATTTATACTTTCAAGAAAGTTTGTATTACCCATACCAGTGTAAGCCATCGATAAGAATATCAGAGTCTGTCTTGCTATCCCCGCAAGCCCTCAAACTACAAGGTAGTCGACACATCTATCTTCCTATCCCCGGAAGCCCTCAATTGTACACAACAACAATCGGAGTTGCATGGAGCAATATGAACAAGATGTTCAGTACACACAAAGTATGAGAGTCTCTCTCTCTAGAAATCACTTCAACAACATGTAATCTCTATAGTTGTAGAACAGTATTGAGCTCGTTCAAATGAGATCCTATTTGTAGGAACATTTCCAATGGTCAGGTCCCTCCTCCAACAGTCATATTTTTCCTTGAATTTCAGAGGGACCTGTACATGTGTCACTCAAACAATGGTTAGTTAGAAATAGAATGCACGACATCGTTTTGTAACTATAACAAGGGAAAGAAAAATATGGTTTTTTAAATAAATCTAATTTTCCAGAGTCAAAGGAAAATAAAGTTCGGATTCTAAGAATATTCAGATTCTATTTTATATGGATATTTAGATTCTGTTTTTCATGGAATTTGGAATCATAATTCTATAGACTTCGGAGTCTGAATTTTGATGAATTCGGGGTCATAATTTTGAGGAATTCGGAGTCCAAATTCTAAGGAATTTGGAGTTGTAATTCTAAGGAATTAAGAACCTAAATTTTAAGGAATTCAGAGTATGAATTCTAAGGAATTCGTATTCTGAATTCTAAGGAATTAGGAATCTGAATTCAAAATAATTTTGAGTCTGAATTCTAAGGAATTCAGAACCTGAATTATGAGGAATTCAGAACCAGAATTCTGAGGAATTTGGAGTCTAAATTTCATAGAATTCGAAACCTGGATTTGGATCCTGAAAAAAAAATACTCTATATCTATGTATTTATAGAATTACAAGGTTTTAGATATGAAACTAAATTTAACACTTAGTAATAAAAATAGTTAGACTAAAAAATGAACAATGAAAAACAAGTAAGGATAAATTTTCCTTGGGGAAGGAAAATTTTCCTCATTAAGAAAAATATTAGGGAAAAAGAAATTTTCCTTAAGATTGAGTGTTTGTGATTTTCAAAACATGAAGGAATGGAAAATTCATAAGGAAACCTTATTGACTCAACAATCTCTCCCTTTTTGGAAAGCACAAACATCCTTAAAAAAAAGAATATAAGGACTTAGAAATTTTATGGGCTTGTAAATAAAAACTTATCTCCCTTTACTTATGGATCAAAGTGAATATGACTAACTCCCCCTTAGGCTTTAGAAACACTAAGGATCATATTTTTAATTTCCTGAATGAGATTTTTCATTTTCTTGCATACACAAATTTTCATGATGAAAACTCCCCCTTGGATGAACTCCCCCATACTTAAGGAAATTTCTTCTTTACTAAGTATTCTTTTTTGACATTCCTTTCTCCCACTTTGTGATTTTAAAAAAGAAATATAAAAAATGGAAATGAGAATATGGTACTTGAAATATTTGTACTGAACAACCCCAAAAAAATATGAAGAGAAACTAAAATTTCATTATGATTGAAAGAACTTGTAAAACTGGAAAATACAAAAAAATATCAGATTTGGAAAAAATTATCCTTCTTTATTCTTTGAAATCATCTTCTTCACTATTGTTTTTAACTTATTGAGCTCCTTGTGATCCTCTTATTCACGCTTGAGAAACTGATCCTGATCTTCTGTTTTCTTCTCTAAGGCTTTAATTTTCTCTTCCTGAGCCTTAAGTGATTCTGCCTGAGCCTTTAAGACTTATTCTTGCTTAACAAGCTTCTCTTCTATCTCAATTATGAGATCCATTTCTCTCTTCCAACTCTGAGCAGCTGAGTTTAGCTTCCCATTCATGTCTTTAACTTCTTGATTCTGAGAAGTGTGTTCCAGAGTTAGCTTCTCCTCAAAATTATTAGTGAGATCCTTGATCTTCACATTTTCAGTGTCAAAAGCATCCTTGACACTTTCTTGAAATTCATCAAAGATTCGAATCTCTTATATTATCTTCCTTGACCAGATTTTCATCTTTTTTCAAGATCTTTTATGACCTTCATATCTAATAAGAAAAGTCTTGAAGTCTGCCTCGAGTTTGACACACTTATCCATCACCATGGATACTGAATCTGTTTTTTGATTTAATGAATGCTGAAGCATCTAGAATCTCGAGTCTATACTGGGGAATATTAGAATAATCCCAACAAGATTTTTCAAAGACTAAACTACAAAGTCATGTCCAAGAGAGGACAATTCTGAATCTGAGACTCTGGTTGGTGAGGATTCTTTTTCTAATTCAACTTCCTTCCTCTTCGATGAACCACCAACTTCTTTCTTCTTTACCACAGCTTTTCTAGGTGTATCCACAACCACCTGTTTTCCATTATCAACCTTCAAAATGAATTCTTCTTGATCAGGAGATTCATGTTCAATATGTGATAGCTAAACAATTTTTTCTTCATCAACTTCTTCCTCCTCGGCTCCTGCCTCAACATCCTATGGGTGAATAAAATCATGATTGCTATTTTCATTTTCAGACAACTTTTTTACTTCTTCCTCACCCTTATCTTATTTTATAGGGGTATCAAGTTTTTAAGACTCTACTTCAGAAGTTAATATTGATAAATTCTCATAGGGACTCTCCTTGTCATGATAATCTTCTACTTTCTTTATGATATCTTCGGTATCACCACTCCCTTCTTCCTCTTCTTCTTATACTTCTTCTTCTTTCACTATTTCTTCGACTTGATCTTTTTTTTTTGAAATCACTAACTTATTTCCTGGAGTCTCTGGTAATGATTCTAACAAAAATGATTCTGATACCGGAATATTCTCAGAGGCTTTCTCAATATCCTTTAGAAGGTATTGCACTATCTTAGCCTCAAACAACCTCTTCCTTTGATTCTTTTCTTTTTCTTCCTTTTCTAGATTATCATCAATATTTTTCTTCAAATCCTTTGCCTCAATAGGATCCAAGACAAAACTAGGCTCTCCTTATTTATTATTCTTCTTATCTTCTCTCCACTTTTCAACCACTTCATCTGTATAAATCTTTTTCTTCTTAGGATTTGGAGGTTCTGACTGAGTTTCCCTAGCCACTAGGGTTTTTTCTTTCTCTTCTAGCACCTTGGATTTCCTCTTCCTTCCACCCTTCTTATAGGTTTCAGCTGCTTCCTATTTCTTTGTTAAGGCTTCAACTTCCTTTTCTGATAGATCATAAAATTTTCCAGATTGACTATTAAAGCCAATCTTCATCCTTCTTAGAGTATCATCACTCAAAAGCATAACCTTACAATTTCTGAGCTTAGAACTGAAAGGAATCTTGAAATACTGAAGACAAAGAACAATGTTCTTTGAAAGAATGGCCGGATACATAATAACCTGAGACTTAAGATTTTCATTCTTTATATTCTCAATCATAACTAGAATATGCTTAACCAGGTTTATCTTTCTTAGGTTCACCAGGAAATCTAAAATATAAATATCACTTTTCTTCAGAGTATGCTTGTCCCCTTTTCTTGAAATTTGAAAACCTTAAACCCACAAAATAAAGAATATAAATATTTGTAGAGAGATGAATAATTTTCGGAGTCTTCACTTCCTCAAGACAAAGACATGCTAGAGCCTTTTTCTTGTCAAAGGATCCTATTACATCAGGTAGCTTGTGAGAGAAAAACTCAGCTTCTCCCTCATAAGAAATTCCTATCAGATTTTCTGCCATGTTATAAGAAAGAGAATACATCTTTCCATAGCTCTTGAATGAAAATTTATCTATTTATTATTCATTGAAAAATATAAATGTCTCAAAGAATTCAACCAGAAATTCTGGATACACTGGATCCTGTGCTCTTGGTTTCGATATGCAAACACTCTTCCAACTATTCATCTTGATATTCTTATACAAAATAGAATCATACTTGGCATAAAACTTAGGATTGACTAAAATTTCACGTTAGATATTCCACTTATAGATTTACTTAACACTTGACATCTCTTTCTAATAGTAGGCTTTAGCAGAAATTTGGAAGTAAGGAAACATTGAAGACCCGGAACGACTTTTAAAAATAGAGGCAAAGCTTCAGCATGCATAGGCTTGAGTTTTGATGTGGGGAAACCATTGGGGAGTCCTTTATATAGGAAATCAAAGTAACGATTCAACTTCCCATATTGATCCAATGGTTGAAAACATCTTGAGAAGATCTGAGGGTTGAGATGAAATCTGAAGAAGAATTTTGATGGATTCCGATATTTTGAGGTTTTTAAGATAAAACATTCAGATCTAAGGAAAAGTGAATCTAAAAATTGTAAAAAAAATACTAACTAGTAAAAGATTATTATAAAAACTTAAGAAAGGAAACATACCTTTCAGATTTTCAGGAAGATTATTCGTAATGAGGAAAATTATTTTTGAATATCTTTAGATTCCAAGATTTTGATTACGAAAAAACTTTAGACTACGAAAATTTTGACAATAAAAATTTTGACTATGAAAATTTTAACTACGGAAAAAAATTTTGACTACAAAAATGTTGACTATGAAAAATTTAACTAAAAATAAAAATTAACTACTTCGAAGGATTTCTATAACAAAAAATTTTTATTACAAAAAATTTCCATTATGAAAAATTTTCATTACAAAAAATTTTCATTACGAAAAATTTTCATTCTAACTAACAAGTAGATGTACTCCCCCTATGAAAAGAAGTTTCTTACTATAAGGAGATAGGTTTCAACAAGAAGTTACCAAGGAGGATTACCTTACAGTTATCATTCCTAACTTCTGTTTAATGTGTTCAAATCTATCTGATGGTAAAGATTTTGTGAAAATATTAGTAAGTTGATCTTGCATTCCGATAAATTAAAGAATGATATCTCCTTTATGTGTGTGATCCCTAAGAAAATGATGCCTAATATCTATGTGTTTTGCACGAGAGTGATGTGAAGGGATTTTACTTAAGGAAATGGAACTAGTATTATCACACAGAATTTGTGTTTTGGTAAAACTCATACCATAGTCTGTGAGTGTGTGTTGCATCCACAATACTTGAGCACAACAACTTCCAGCTGCTACATATTTAGTTTCATCAGTGGAAAGTGCTACTAAGTGTTGCTTTTTTCATGACCAAAAAACTAATGAATCTCATAAGAAATGACAAGTTCCAGATGTACTTTTCCTATCCATTTTTCATCCACCAAAGTTAGCATCTGAAAGAATTTTTAAAACAAAATAATTTCCAAAAGTATAAAAGTGTCCTAAATCCATGGTTCCCTTTAAGTAGCAAAAAATCCTTTTCACTACCTTTAAATGAGATTCCTTAGGATTGGATTGATATCTTGCACATAAGAATACCGAAAACATTAAGTCTAGATGACTTGATGTCAAGTAAATTATACTTCCTATCATACCTCTAAAAGATGTTTAATCTACTGGTTTCCCAGCTTCATCAAGATCAAGTGAATTTGAGGTACCAATGGGAGTACTTATACTGTTAGTGTTGTCATATCCATACTTTTTAATAAGATATTTAATATACTTATGTTGGGATACATATATTCCTTCTGGTTTTTGAGAAATTTGAAAACCAAGGAAAAATGTTAACTCACCCATCATACTCATTTTGAACTTAGATTTCATTAGATCCACAAAGGAATCAGTTAAAGATTGATAAGTTGAACCAAATATAATGTCATCAACATAAATTTGAATAATCAAAACATTTTTCTTATCTTTATTTATAAAAAGGGTTGGATCAAAATTTCCCTTAACATAATTTTTTTGAAGCAAAAAACTTATAATTATATCAAACCAGGCTCTTAGGGCCTGTTTAAGTCCATATAAAGCTTTGGTAAGTTTAAAAACATGTTCAGGATGTTTTGTATCTTCAACACTAGGATTTTCTTCCACAAAAACTTACTATTGAATGTAACCATTAATGAAAGAACATTTAACATCCATTTTAAAAAGTTTGAAATTAAAGAATGCTACAATGGAAAGTAGAATATGAATAGATTCAAGTCTGGATACTGGAGCATATGTTTATTCATAGTATATTACTTTTTGTTGATTATAGCCTTTATCAACCAATCTAGCTTTATTTCTTACTATGATTACATTTTCATCACACTTATTTTTGAAGACCCATTTTACTCCAATAACAGAAGTTTTCTTTGATCTTTCAACCAAGGTCCATACTTTATTCCTTTAAAATTCATTTAGCTCATCTTGTATAGCTTTTATCCAATCATCATCACCTAAAGATTCATCAATGATTTTTTAGTTCTAATTGGTAAAGGAATTCTAGATGTTCTACTACATTTCTTAAGGAACTTATAGTCCTTACAGGTTGATTTACATCACCAATGATACTATCACTGGGATGATTCTTCAGAAACAACTGATTTGGGTTTTGTAAAACTTGTTCATCAACATAGGGTAGGAAATATTCTGGGGTAAATTCTTCAAAAACATTTTATTGAACATTTTCCTTATCAGAATGTAACGCCCCGACCCCAGTTACCTAGAGTCAGTGCATTATTACATAACATTGGCATGATCACAAGAAAGATCAAATATCGAAAGACCGATTGGTTTAGTAGCCTTGGAAACACTAGATATATTCATAAAGTTTTACATTACATCATAAAGTTAAAAACTACTACAATAACATAGTCTCCATATTCCACACTCATATCCCCACATACTATCCCTACAGGTCATTCATAAATTACTTCTTCACATCCTGGGAAAAATAAAACATAGAAAAGGGGTGATCTCAAATGCCCAGTAAGGATAAAAATATAGCGGAAACTTTCATAAATAATAATAAACATTTAAGGAAATGTATAACTTAAAACAAAATCCTTTTAAACTTGAACTTCAACATAGTATGACAAAGATAAAATGAAATAATTCCATTTACTTATTCACATGGATATTCTACTAATCGAATAATCACAAGCAATATCAATAACCACTTTCATAATGATGGAATGCATAATGCCAGACTATCATAACCACATAGCCAAGGCCTCATGCCAAGACTAAACATAATATTTTGTCAAGGCCTTGTGCCAAGACACTAGTTTGTCTCATGAGACCTACCGATGCATAGAGGAGCTATAGCGGGCTCCACCCGTCACATATTAAGTCCAATACATTCCCATATGAAAAGGTTTAAACATAACATAAACATTTGTATTAAAACTAGCATTTGAAATGTAAATACTTTCACCATAAACCATGAATGGTATAAAAATAACACATCCATAGTCAAACATATCACAAAACCTTCAATACAATATAGAAGTTTTGTTTCATAATGATTCAACTTCAAATAAGCGTAAAATCCATCAAAGGATGTTGACATAGATTAAATCAAAACTCTTTTTAGAGAAATATCTCTTTCTATTTTGAAATCATTTAAGAGTCATATATTTATGAAATAAAACATTTTCTTTAAAAATATTCTTATAAGCTTGTAAGGTAAGCTTCGACGTTTTTATAATGGCGGAAAATAGTCTCACCCTCCGTATAAGTTAAAAAAACATTCTTACCTTAATTTTGTCGAAAAGGTTAAAAAGCACCTTGTTTGGAAAACGACGGAAAGATTCCTTTATAAAACTCTTATAAAAAGTCAAAAAATGGTATAAATGACTTTAACCCATATTCTTTTAAATAGTAAAAATGTTTTTAAATACATTTTTAAGAAACATGGATGTGGATGATAAAGAGATCCCAGTAGATTATTTCATATAAACAACCTCGGATAATGAAGAGATTGTGAAATAACCCTTACCTTGTAATTTTCCTTGGTTGGGGTAGGTTAACCTTCTGTATAATGGTGAAATAATTTTTATTATATTATAAAATAATCATATACATTAATATGATATCATATATGATCTTTTAACATTGATTTGTTAATAATATCTTAGTATTATTATTGTTTCGGGTGTTAACTTACTCATTTTCTTTTATATGTTTTGTTACGTAAGCCATGTTTGTCATGGATAGGTTTTATCTTAATTATATCCAGAATGATATCAAGTCCTTAGATACTATTATTAATCAACAAATGAGAATTATACTTGAATGGATATGATGGAGAATGAATCTCATCGCGTTCGTGGAGACGATAGTCTGTACATATGCACGAGCGACAATATCATTCTTTTGATATTAAAATAATATATAATTGGATGGTATATCATATATAAAGAATCATTATCATGTTAAATTTATTATTTACATGAATTACACATCATTATTATACCCATCCAAATAATAATTTATTGAATAACAATTACACCACGACGTGGAGACGGTAAGCCGTACATACGTACGTATGGTGACATGTTATTCAAAGGATGGATAGAATACTAAATATGGTTGTACCATTTTTATAATAACATCACAGTATATATATGATACTGGAGTAATTATTTTAGAATGGTAATAAAAAAGGAAGAAGAAGTGGAAGAAGAAAGGAACTTGGAAAAGGGTGGTGAAATCATTACCTCTTCTTCGGGTTCTTCCTTTTGATTTGATCAAAAGGGCTCCTTAAGTTGGCTTTCTGATCAAACTAAGGCCTCTAGGTTTTATTGATGGAAGTTGGGAGAGTTTTTGGGCAGAGTTTGGCCGAACCAAAAGGCTTTGAAGGTGTGAAGTAATGAGAAGGGGGAGTGCCCTTTTATAAGAGGGGTGAGGGGCACCTTTGGAAAAGATAGAAATATTAATTTATAATAAATTCATATTCGGTTTCTAATGGCTCCAAAGTTGATTATTAAAAGGGTAAGGTGGGGATAGGTCGAAAATTATTCAAACAATAGAATTTATACAGGTTTGGGTTACTATATTAACCTTATCTTTTAGTTTTAACTCTTAGTTAATTAGTTTGACATTTACCATGTCACTTTGTATTTTAATATTATATAGTTAATAAACTTACTATATACATCCAAACGACCCCCAAGTGATCCATTAATGATACACCTATCATGATATAAGTATCTTGGCCGAACCTTAGATTTTTAGGAATTTAATATCAATTAATAATATAATATTTGTTTTAAAAACTCTTTTATGTCAATTTTGACACTATTCAATAGTTGATTTTTGTAAAACTCATAACAGAATGATTACTTCGAAAAAATTTAATTTAATAATTCCTAACATGTCATATTAACTTATAAAATTAGTGTAATTCATTAAAAGTCTCAAATTATATTTATTTGGGTATTTATAATATCAATTATTTTAATTTGTCACTATTATGGTAATTACTGCATCATCATTGTGTCATAAATAAATTAAATTATTTAAAGTCTAAAAATTATAAATAAAATATAATTTTGTAGGAAATCTTATTATATTTCTAATGAATATTTACAATCGAATTTATCTTATGTATAACCCTATATTAAAAATGTTTTAGTAAATAAACTTTGATTTTAACTCTTTTAACTCTTCTTTGAATTAAATAATAATAAATGTCCTAATCTAATCCAAGTGGACCTAAATGGTAATATTTTATTACTAAGGTTTTTTTTGGTCGAGATAAACTTGTCCAATAGAATTAGGACATGTGTTAGGGTAATATTAATATCATTTTTACCCTTAATTACCCTATTTACTTTTAACCGTGGTAAATAAAAGTAAAAAGTTACTATTCACCAAAAATTATTTTCATCTCATTGAACCACATTTTACTTCTTGATATTAACCGTGTCTCTTGGATTTTTGAAATTCCATTCACAGAAGTGGTAAAATTAAGTTTTATGAAAAAATTCAGTTTTTTAACTACCACTTAGTAGTTTCACTATTCAACAAAAATTGAAGTTTTTCAGAACAATGCCAAAATTTCACCCTAATATATAATTGATATTCCGAATTAAAAAATGATTTCTATTTTACAAAATTCCAAACATATAAGTTTCATTAATTAATTTTATGATTAATTCCCACTGTCACAACAAATAGCATGTTTTTAAGAAATAATATATATCAAAAGATTGACAATTGTTTAGGTCCAATTTCAAAGTGAAATTAATTTTAATGGACACCATTGGATAAAATGATAAAAATATATTCTAATTATACTTTAAAACCACTCAATAATATAATTTATCACTATAAATTATTTTTATTAAAAAGTTGTTTTTAAGTATTTTTCACTATTCATAAAAATTGGAAGTTCTTAGAAAAATACCTAAAATTTATCTTAGGATAATTTCGATATTCTGAATCCAAAAATGAAGTCCATTTTGAAATATAAAATATATATAATTTCAAAAAGTAGGTATTACTATTCATAACGGCTTGTTTGATTGGTTGTGATGTGTTAGAACTCGATGTTGCGTACAACACACGCTATCGTATTATTCAAAGAGAAGCGTACCGTAGAAGCTTGGGGTGTTACATTATCCCCTCCTTCAAATAATTTCGTCCTCGAAATTTCAAGAATACTACCGCATGAAAAGACTCGGGTGATTCTTCATCATAAGTTCCTCGGGTTCCCACGTTGCCTCTTCCATCTTATGGTTTCTCCACAAAACTTTTACCAGACGCGTCGTCCGGTTTCTCAGTACTTGTTCTCTCGTATCAAGAATCCTGACAGGATCTTCACAATAAGACATATCGGGTTCCAGTTCTAATTCTTCATAGGTGAGTACATGTGTTGGGTCAGGCATGTATTTCCTCAATAGAGATACGTGGAACACATCGTGAACTTTGGAGAGACTTGGCGGCATTGCCAATCGGTAAGCTAAAACCCCAATTCGTTCTAGAATTTTGAAAGGCCCAATGTACCTGGGACTCAATTTACCTTTCTTACCAAAAAGTATGACTCCCTTCCATGAAGATACCTTCAGGAAAACATGATCACCGACTTGAAATTCCAAATCCTTCCTTCGATTATCGGCATAGCTCTTCTGCCTACTTTGAGTTGCTTTGACGTGACTTTGGATTACCTTCACCTTTTCCACCGTTTCCTCCACCAGTTCTGGGCCTACAAGTTTTCTTTCACCAACGTCATCCCAACAGGTTGGTGTACGACATCTCTTTCCGTATAACGCTTCATATGGTGCCATCTGAATACTCAAATGGAAGCTATTGTTATAGGAAAATTCTACCAGAGGTAAATATTGATCCCACATACCCTGAAAGTCAAGTGAACAGGATCTCAACATGTCTTCTAAGGTTTGAATAGTTCGTTCTGATTGTCGATCTGTTTGAGGGTGGTAAGTAGTGCTCAAATGAAGTTCAGTATCCAGGGATTTCTGAAGACTTTTCCAGAATCTTGAAGTAAAACAAGGATCACGATCAGAAACAATCGATAGGGGTACTCCATGAAGTCTCACAACTTCATTAATATATAGTCTTGCTAGACGTTCCAGGGGTAGATCTTCTCTTATAGCAAGAAAATGTGCTGACTTGGTAAGACGATCAACAATAACCCATATTGCATCGTTCCTTCTAGGAGTCTTTGGTAGTCCCATGACAAAGTCCATCGTAATATTGTACCATTTCCACTCCGGTATGGGAAGAGGTTGCATGACTCCTCCAGTCTGTTTCCTTCCAGCTTTCACTTGTTGACAAACCATACATCTTGACACAAAATCAGCAATCTCCCTCTTCATGTTGTCCCACAAAAATGTTCCTTCAAATCTCTATACATTTTGGTGCTCCCAGGGTGTATAGAGAAATTGGAACTATGAGCATCATCCAACAATTCCCTTATTAGATCAGGTATACCGGGAACACAAAGTCTCTTCTCGAATTTCAAAATTCCTTCTTCATACACAAATTCTCTCAATCTCTCATCATTCACAGCTTTAATCTTCTTTTGAAATTCTTAATCATCGGTCTGAGAACTCTTAATCCTTTCTAGTAAAGATGGTTTGGAAACCATTTGAAAAAGCATTTATGTTTCACCTTCCCTAGTTATTCCCATGTCCATCCTCACTAGATCCATGAAAATTGGATCCCTTTCAATTCTCATATTGTTCAAAACTCCATGGTCTTTTCTGCTCAAAGCATCTTCCACCCTGTTTGCCTTCCCCGGGTGGTAGTGTATCGTGAAATCATAATCCTTGAGTAATTCAAGCCATCTCCTTTGCCTCATATTGAGTTATTTTTGTGAGAAAATATACTTCAAACTCTTTTGATCAGTATAAATCTCACATTTTTCACCATAGAGGCAGTGCCTCCATATCTTCAAAGCAAATATCACAGCTGCTAACTCGAGATCATGAGTAGGATAGTTTTTTTCATGAATTTTCAACTATCGTGATGCATAGGCAATAACTATATCATTATGCATAAGGACACAACCAAGTCCTTTCTTCGATGTATCACTATAAATAACGAACCCATCATTCCCCGATGGTAGAGTCAATATAGGAGCATTAACTAATATTATCTTCAGTTCTTCGAAACATTCTTCACACTCTTTTGTCCAAACAAATTTAATTTTTTTACGTGTGATCTTCGTTAATGGGTTAGCCAATCGGGCAAAATTCTGGACGAATCGTCGATAATAACCTGCCAAACCAATAAAACTACGTACCTCAGTTATACTCGTAGGTTCTGGCCATTTTTGGATTGCCTTGGTCTTAGAAGGATCAACAGAGATTCCATCTTTAGAGACAATATGGACAAGAAAAGAAATCTCCTGAAGCCAGAATTCACACTTGCTAAACTTCCCATATAATTCATGTCTTCTCAGAGTCTTCAGGATAATGCGCAAGTGATTTTCATGATCTTCGTAGCTTTTGGAGTATACCAAGATATCATCAATAAATAACACCACAAATTCATCGAGATACTCCTTGAAAACTCTATTCATAAGATCCATGAATACAGAGGGTGCATTAGTCAATCCAAAAGGCATTACTGTAAACTCATAATACCCGTACCTGGTTCGAAATGCTGTCTTTGGAATGTCTTCCTTCTTCACACACAACTGATGGTATCCAGATCGAAGGTCAATCTTTAAAAAGTATTGAGCTCCATGCAGTTGGTCAAATAAATCATCAATGCGAGGTAGGGGATACTTGTTCTTTATTGTTATAGCATTGATCTCCCTATATTCGATACATAACCTCATAGATCCATCTTTCTTTTTAACAAAAAAAAAACATGGGATCCCCATGGAGAAACAATAGGGTGAATAAATCCCTTATTACTCAATTCCTCTAGTTGTTTCTTTAGTTCAACTAATTATACAGTGATCATTCTATAAGGGGTCTTCGATATAGGCCTTGATCCAGGAATTAAATCAATAGAAAACTCAACTTCTCGTTCTGGAGGATGTCCAGTTAAATCACCCGGAAATACAACTACATATTCTTTCACAACAGGTACATCCTCTATTTGAACATTCCTTTCCCCACCCATGGTCATTTCATTCTCTTCCTCCCCAATAATTGAATTTAGTTGAGCTACTGGGGGTGGATATAGATAAGAATTAGGTGGTGATGATTCTGCTCTAAAGATAAGGTGTTCCTTATCATCATCATCAAAAATCATAACCTCTTTCTTCTTACAATAAATCTTTGCATCATAATCCGAAAGCCAGTCCATACCGAGGATTATATCAAACTCAATCATAGGTATGACGATGAGATTAGCAGATAAAGAACATTTTTGTGCTCTAATGGGGACTGATTCACAAAACTTTGTTGCAATGATACTTCCCTTAGGAGTTTTAACTGACAACTCCCTTGTTAAATCAAATTGGAAATATCTAATTTTCTTAGAAAACTGCGAAGATATGAAACAATGGGATGATCCAGAATCAAATAATGCATTTGCTAAACTTGAGGAAACCATTAAATTACCTGCCACCACGTCTTTCAGATCTTCTACCTCAGTAGTAGTGATAGCATAAGCTTGGCCTTGATCCCTTGGACTTTTCTGAGGTAATTTCTCCTGACTCTTAGGACATTCATTTGCATAATGCCCCATCTCTCTGCAATTGTAGCACTGATCATTGGTGGCTTCCTTCTTCCCCTTGCAATAACGAGCTTGGTGGCCTTTTTCACCACACTTGTAACAGACTCCCATTCCCTTCAAGCAAGTACCGGGGTGTTTCTTTCCACATTTACCACAGGATGGATATTCAACCTTTCCCTTCTTCCCCTTATTTCCATTCCCAGATTTATCAGCAGGTATCTTCTTCTCTTTCTTTGCTTTAAAGTCATAAGACTTAGAGAATTCATTTTCGGTCTTGATAGCACATGAGACAATGTCTTCGTATGACAAGAAGGATTGTGAGACTAATGCTTGACGGATAAATGGTTTTAACCCATCAAGGAAACGATCAATCTTACTTCTTGGGTTACATATATAATCTCCAGCATACCTTTCTAACCTTGTAAAGTTAGCCTCATACTTTGCGACATTCTCATCCTCCTTTTGTCTCAGACTCAGAAATTACCTTTCCATATCTGCTCGATGGTCGCGAGGAAAGTATTTTTCTAAAAATAGATCTTTGAACTCCCTCCATTCCATATTTGATACTTAATCATATTCCTTCGTATTTTGAATCAATGACCACCATTGATCAACATCTCCAGTGAGGCGGTAAACTGCCATGATAACTTTTTCCCTTTCACTACTCCCCAAAGCCTGAAATATTTTCTCTAGGGAATTTATCCATTGCTCAGCTACTAAGGGATTTGTACTTCCATTGAAAGTTGGTGGTTGTTGCCTCATGAATCGATCTAACATTGATACTCCACGCTGCGGATCAGGGTGCTCCATACGGGTAAGGTTATTATTCATAACTGGAGTGAGTTGTCCCAGTATGGTGATTAGCTGATTGGCACCAGTTGCATCACCAGCTCCACTATAATTATCTTGAGTAGGAGGGAAATCCCTACATGGAGTGCGTACATTGATACGGTTTCCATTTCTTCCACTAGGTTCCATTTCTAAACAATGGCATAAACTAGATCAGTTTATGAATCAAAATACATAATCCCATACTTATAAAACACTTAACATAAATTGAACTATTTATGGATATAATCCATAATCATAAAAATGTTTTCTTTGAAGAAGTATATACTCATAAACCCTTCATAATGATTTGTAAAGAAAATGAGAGTTATCCTAAGCATATCCCCCGAGAGTGTCGTAACCAAGAGTGCAGCAAGGCCCGTTGTCGTGCACCAGTTCCTGTTCGAGTCTAGCTCAAAGCGGTGTTTTTGGGTTTTACCCCTAGGTACATCTGTGCCAGAGCCGCCTCTACCTGCTCGTATCCAGACAGGGATGTATTACATGGAAAACTCACAAAATATCTACAATACCAAAATTCTAGGATATTCTTCTATACTAATCCTCAAAGTTCATCTTAGGTCTACGTGCTCTAATCAGAGTTTATCTAAATCTAGCTTCCAAGGTTTGTACTAAACTTCCTCTGATACCAACTTTAACGCCCCAACCCCAGTTACCTAGAGTCGGTGAATTATTACATAACATTGGAATGATCACAAGAAAGATCAAATCTCTAAAGACCAATTGGTTTAGTAGCCTTGGAAACACTAGATATATTCATAAAGTTTTGCATTACATCATAAAGTGAAAAACTACTACAATAACATAGTCTCCATATTCCACACTCATATACCCACATACTATCCCTGCAGGTCATTCATAAATTACTTCTTCACATCCTGGAAAAAATAAAACATAGAAAAGGGGTGAGCTCAAATGCCCAGTAAGGATAACAATATAGAGGAAACTTTCATAAATAATAATAAACATTTAAGGCAATGTATAAATTAAAAAAAAATCCTTTTAAACTTGAACTTCAACATAGTATGGAAAAGATAAAATGAAATAATTCCATTTACTTATTCACATGGATATTCTACTAATCGAATAATCACATGAAATATCAATAACCACATTCATAACGATGGAATGCATAATGCCAGACTATCATAACCACATAGCCAAGGCCTCGTACCAAGACTACTATTAAGATTTTTTCAAGGCCTTGTGCCAAGACACTAGTTTGTCTCATGAGACCTACCGATGCATCGAGGAGCTATATCGGGCTCCACCCGTCACATATTAAGTCCAATGCATTCCCATATGAAAAGGTTTAAACATAACATAAACATTCATATTAAAACTATCATAGGAAATGTAAATACTTTCACCATAAACCATGAATGGTATAAAAATAACACATCCACAGTCAAACATATCACAAAACCTTCAATACAATATAAAAGTTTTGTTTCATAATAAATCAACTTCAAATAAGTGTAAAATCCATCAAAGGATGTTGATATAGATGAAATCAAAACTCTTTTTAGATAAATATCTCTTTCTATTTTGAAATCATTTAAGAGTCATATATTTATGAAATAAAACATTTTCTTTAAAAATATTCTTATAAGATTGTAAGGGAAGCTTCAATGTTTTTATAACGGTGGAAAATAGCCACACCTGCCGTATAAGTTAAGAAAACATTCTTACCTTAATTTTGTCAAAAATGTTAAAAAGCACCTTGTTTGGAAAACGACAGAATGATTCCTTTATAAAACTATTATAAAAAGTCAAACAAGGGTATAAATGACTTTAACCCATATTCTTTTAAATAGTAAAAATGTTTTGAAATACATTTTTAAGAAACATGGATGTGGATGATAAAGAGATCCCAATAGATTATTTCATATAAACAACCTCGGATAACGAAGAGATTGTGAAATAACCCTTACCTTGTACTTTTCCTTGGTTTGGGTAGGTTAACCTCCTGTATAATGGTGAAATAATTGTTATTAGATTATACAATAATCATATACATTAATATGATATCATATATGATCTTTTAACATTGATTTGTTAATAATATCTTAGTATTATTATTGTTTCGGGTGTTAACTTACTCATTTTATTTTATATGTTTCGTTACGTAAGACATGTTTTTCATGGATAGGTTGTATCTTAATCATATCCAGAATGATATCAATTCCTTAGATACTATTATTAATCATCAAATGAGAATTATACTTGAATGGATATGATGGAGAATGAATCTCATCGCGTTCGTGGAGACGGTAGTCCGTACGTACGCACGAGCGACAATATCATTCTTTTGATATTAAAATAATATATAATTGGATGGTATATCATATATACAGAATCATTATCATGTTACATTTATTATTTACATGAATTACACATCATTATTATACCCATCCAAATAATAATTTATTGAATAACAATTACACCATGACGTGGAGACGGTAAGCTGTACGTACGCACGTATGGTGACATGTTATTCAAAGGATGGATATAATACTGAATATGGTTGTAACATTTTTATAATAACATCACAGTATGTATATGATACTGGAGTTATTATTTTAGAATGTTAATAAAAAGGAAGAAGAAGTGGAAGAAGAAAGGAACTTAGAAAAGGGTGGTGAAATCATTACCTCTTCTTCGGGTTCTTCCTTTTGATTTGATCAAAAGGGCTCCTTAGGTTGTCTTTCTGATCAAAATAAGGCCTCTAGGTTGTAGTGAGGGAAGTTGGGAGAATTTTTGGGCAGATTTTGGCCGAACCAAAAGGCTTTGAAGGTGTGAAGTAATGAGAAGGGGGAGTGCCCTTTTATAAGAGGGGTGAGGGGCACCTTTGGAAAAGCTAGAAATATTAATTTATAATAAATTCATATTCGGTTTTTAATGGATCCAAAGTTGATTATTCAACGGTTAAGGTGGGGATAGGTCTAAAACCATTCAAACAATAGAATTTAGACAGGTTTGGGTTACTATATTAACCTTATCTTTTAGTTTTAACTCTTAGTTAATTAGTTTGACATTTACCATGTCACTTTGTATTTTTATATTATATAGTTAATAAAATTACTATATAGATCCAAACGACCCCCAAGTGGTCCATTAATGATACACCTATCACGATATAAGTCTCTTGGACGAACCTTAGATTTTTAGGAATTTAATATCAATTAATAATATAATATTTTTTTTAAAAACTCTTTTATGTCAATTTTGACACTATTCAATAGTTGATTTTTTTAAAACTCATAACATAATGATTAATTCTAAAAAATTTAATTAAATCATTCCTAACATGTCATATTAACTTATAAAATTAGTATAATTCATAAAAAGTCTCAAATTATATTTATTTGGGTATTTATAATATCAATTATTTTAATTTGTCACTATTATGGTAACTACTGCATCATCATTGTGTCATAAATAAATTAAATTATTTAAAATATAAAAATTATAAATAAAATATAATTATGTAGGAAATATTATTATATTTCTAATTAATATTTAAAATCGAATTTATCTTATGTATAACCCTATATTAAAAATATTTTAGTAAATAAACTTTGATTTTAACTCTTTTAACTCTTCTTTGAATTAAATAATAATAAATGTCCTAATCTAATCCAAGTGGAGATAAATGATAATATTTTATTCCTAAGGTTGTTTTTGGTCGAGATACACTTGTCCAATAGAATTAGGACATGTGTTAGGGTAATATTAATATCATTTTTACCCTTAATTACCCTATTTACTTTTAACCGTGGTAAGTAAAAGTAAAAAGTTACTATTCACCAAAAATTATTTTCATCTCATTGAACCAAATTTTACTTCTTGATATTAACTGTGTCTCTCAGATTTTCTAAATTCCATTCATAGAAGCGGTAAAATTAAGTTTTATGAAAAAATTCAGTTTTTTAACTACCACTTAGTAGTTTCACTATTCATTAAAAATTGAAGTTTTTCAGAACAATGCCAAAATTTCACCCTAAGCTATAATTGATATTCCAAATTCAAAAATGATGTCTATTTTACAAAATTCCAAAAATATAAGTTGCATTAATTAATTTTATGATTAATTCCCGTTGTCACAACAAATAGTGTGTTTTTAAGAAACAATATATATCAAAAGATTGACAATTGTTTAGGTCCAATTTCAAAGTGAAATTAATTCTAATGGACACCATTGGATAAAATGGTAAAAATATATTCTAATTATACTTTAAAACCACTCAATAATATAATTTATCACTATAAATTATTTTGATTAAAAAGTTGTTTTTAAGTATTTTTCACTATTCATAAAAATTGGAAGTTCTCCGAAAAATACCAAAAATTCATTTTAGGATAATTTTGATATTCCAAATCCAAAAATGAAGTCCATTTTGAAATATAAAATATATATAATTTCAAAAAGTAGGTATTACTATTCATAACGGCTAATTTGATTGGTTGTGGTGTGTTAGAACTCAATGTTGCGTACAACACACGCTATCACATTATTCAAAGAGAAGCGTACCATAGAAGCTTGGGGTGTTACACAGAAGGATCTTTTATCAAGGGTTGATAATCAGTTTTTGAAAACACATCCGAATATGTAGGTTGAGGTTGTTTAAAAGCAAAGAGATCAGTTTCATCGAATTTAACATGTATTATTTCTTCAACAATATATGTATTTTTATTGAAAACTTTATAGTCCTTAGAGGTTGTGGAGTAGCCTAAGAAAATCCCTTCATCATATTTTGGTGCGAATTTGTGTAGATTATATTTAGTATTCAGAATGAATACCTTGCAACCAAAAACCTTGAAGTAGGAAAGTCTAGGTTTTCTACCATTCCATAATTCATAATAAGTTTTATTAAGAAAAGTTCTAGTCAAAACATGATTTATAGTATAGCAAGAAGTACTTACAGATTTAGCCCAAAAATGTTTGGCTATTGAATATTCACTCAACATGGTTCTTGTTATCTCTTGAAGAATTATTTTTCTTCTTTCAACAACACCATTTTGTTGAGGATTTCTCAGTGCTGATAAATTATGAGTAATGAAACCGAATTTAACACTTATGAATAAAAAGAGTTAGGCTAAAAAATGAACAATGAAAAATAGGTAAGGATAAATTTTCCTTGGGGAAGGAAAATTTTCCATATTAAGAAAAATATTAGGGAAAAAGAAATTTTCCTTAAGATAGAGTGTTTATGATTTTCAAAACATGAAGGAATTGAAAAGTCATAAGGAAACCTTATTGAATCAAAAAGGATAACCATTATAGATCATGATGATTATCTGATGAGCAATGAGGACTTTATTCAGGGTCTATCGTGCAAGATTCATCTTCTAGGTGTGAAGATTATAGAACTTACATCTATTGAGTAGTAGATTATCCCAACTGAGTAGGATGAGGATGTGTGCAGTATTATCACACTCTGTGAGTTCCATCATTAGAGGTTGTAGAGGTTCCGCGGAGAGACATATCTATAGGCAGTTGAGTATTGGCCAGAGTTGGTTATCCGTATATTTATACTTATCAGAAAATTGCTGAATCAGGTGGTTACATTGGTATCTATCCTTTTCCATAGATCATCTAAGAATTGGTGGATTCTTGTTACCCAGATGCATGTTGATTCAACACTCTCATGGCCCAACTTTTAGAAATTTCTTTGTGAGGAGTACGACCCATACTATTTTCAATTGGTTCAGATTTAAGAGCTTATAGAGATTCATCAGGGAGGGATGACAGTGGTTGAGTATGTGTATAGGTTCATATACCTTACCTGGTACTCCCTCAACATGATCTAGGACAACTACTTCTGAGCACAAATGTTTGATAAGGGACTCTGCAGAGAGATCTATTCCACCATGGTGCTATTGTGAATTCCCACCTATGTTCGGGTGTTGAAGTAGGAACTGGTGAAAAATATATTTATATTAGAGGGATTATAGGTAAATTGAGATGGAAATTTATGTTATAGGGATGAGTCATATGCAGGAGATAACATGCATCAGCAGACAAGATCTCAGTATAGGAGACCTCCCCATGATCAGGATTAGGAATGTGGTCAAGGGAAGCACAAAGGAACAGAGAAGACCAGAGAGGGGTTGCTCTAAACTTGTGATGGGTGATGTTACATGGAATGTGACTACCCAACCAGACATGATGAGGAGTATAGGTAGGTAGCTGACAGACTTCTATGGTAGAGACAACACCGTGATTAGGGATCTCTAAGGATAGGGCGGGGAGGCCCTGAGGGAGGCAGCGTTGGAATAGGAGAATGAGGAGATTTGGGGGGGGGGATGACGCTATGAGATCCTTCCACTAACACCACTAGGTGGACCATGTTAGGCTCAAGTAGCTGGCGATTAGGATCACATACAACTATAGGATTTGTAGTCTTATGAACCCACAATGTGTGAGATGATAGAGGTACGATATGTGTGTTTTATACTCTTGATTCAATGTTAATAGATACATGATCCAGTCATTACTTCATCTTTATACTCTTGGTGTGAGATTTAGAGATCCTAGTTAAGGATCTAGCCCAACAGCTTCATCTTAAAGTTCCTAAAGGGAACAATTATTCTGTATACTTTATGTACTGCTAGTGCGAGATATCACTTGGTAGAGAGAGGATTAAGTGGGACATTTGGTTTTCATGATAGAACCCTATGTTGTAATATTGGGTATGGATTAATTTCCATGGTCTAATCCCAGACTGACTATCACCAAATACGATTCATATTCCTTCGCATTGATGGGATGAGATTCAACTTTCTGGGAAAGAGAGATCTCATGATGGGAGGAGTGGGTTTTTCAAGTAGGTAGCTACAACCCATCACTCATTAGTTAGCGAGTATTACCCTTGGTTCAGCAAGATCTTTAGGTATCTGGATTCCTTCATTTTTGGATGATTTTATGTATTTTTTCCTAATTACGTTTTGCGAATACCTCAGAGGTGGGAGATGATTTTTTTATCTAATTTCATCCTAGGACCATTTAGATATCTTTTATGGCATATGTAATGACCCCTACCAAGCTTCAGAAGCTACAGTTATAATCATAGGATCTTCAAGAGAAGGGTTTTATCAAGACTAGTGTGTCCCCCTAGGGGACTCTAGTGTTGTTCATGAAAATGGAAGATGAGAGTTTGCATTTTTTTTTGTTTATTTTCATTGCTTGAACCAGGACATAATAAATAATAAGTACCCATTACTGAGGATTGATGACATCTTTGACCAATTGTGAGGCATGATATAGTTCTCAAAGATCTATCTCAGGTCTAACTACCACCGGTTGAGGATTAACAAGGTTGATATTACGAATGTGGCATTCTAATATCACTACAGACACTATGAGTTCCTAGTGATGCCCTTTGGCATGAAAAACTCCCCTGCCATGTTTATGGATTTGATGAACTAGGTCTTCTAGCTGTACTTGGACCAGTTTGTGGTTGTCTTCATTGAAGACAAACTCATCTACTCTACAATACATGAGGAGTATGAAGAGAACTTGATTATGGTCTTCGATTTTCTTTAAGAGCACCAACTTTTTGGAAAGCTCTCAAATTACTAGTTCTAGATTCATAAGGTTCACTTTCTAGGGTATTCCATTTATGAGCAGGTTTTAGCTATGGACCCAATAAATATTGATGCATTTATTTCTTGGGATCCACCCAAGAGTGTGTTATAGGTGTAGAATTTTCTTTCCTTGGTAGGGTACTATAAGAGTTTTTTGGAAGACATACCCAGGATTACATCCCCTTTGACTGCCCTGACACAGAAATGGAAATCTTTGACCTGAACTGAGAAATTCTAGATATCCTTCACGGAGTTGAGGCTGAGACTGAAGAGTGATCCTATATTGAGACTACTAGAGGATGGTGTGGAGTACGTAGTGTATTACAATGCCTCAAGAGTTAGGC
The DNA here is from genome assembly GCA_963277665.1 of Viscum album. Taxonomy (NCBI): domain Eukaryota; kingdom Viridiplantae; phylum Streptophyta; class Magnoliopsida; order Santalales; family Viscaceae; genus Viscum; species Viscum album. The sequence goes on along the minus strand of OY728131.1, from coordinate 1,992,560,111 downwards.
TTATATGCATTTTGATGAAGTGATAGGTAGTTATCGCATATGGGTCAAGGTAGTTGAGACCCCATGAGTAGAACTAAATGACTCACGACCTAGAGTTAGTAGAGAAAGTCTTCTCCCTGACGATGTGGAGGTTCTATCTTCTGGTGGAGAACTTCATGGTTTAATCATACCATTAGAGTCTCGGGTAAATCTTCACATAGAGAGGCTTGAATATGAGACAATGATGTTTGTTGGAGTTCCTATAGAACTATGACTTCAAGATAATCTCTACCCAAGGAAAGGAAAACATAGTATCATATTACTTTAGTAGGAAATCATAGGCTCTCTTGGTGCAAGAGGCTTATGAGTAGTTGGATTCCTTGTAGCTGACACTAGTGGAGTGGGAGGGTGCAACTTTTCTTTAGTTGATGGTGATGAATCCTTTGATTCTCAAGCATGTGAGAGAGTCCCATATGGGATACATTGAATATGTGGTATTTCATGATTAGATATCCATATGCTACTCGCCATATTGATATTCTAAATTAGGTAATAATGTCATCCTTTTCTAGGGATGTACATTGGTCCCAGTCACGATGCAGGAGGAGGTGATGAGAGAGTTCCACACTTCTTTCCTAGTTGTAAATATAGGTGTGAGGAAGATGTAAAAATACCTTTAGCGGTAGTTTTTGTGGTATGAAATGAGATGGAATGTTGCTGAGTTTGTCTTTTAGTGCCTCACCTATCTGCATGTGAAGGGTGAGCACCAGGTTCCGATAGGTTTGTTGTAGCCCCTTGAGATCCTAGAGTGGAAGTGGGATGACATAACCATGGACTATGTGAAAGGGATTATACAGAAAACGAAGGTACATGAAACTATCTGAGTGATATTTGACCAACTAAATAATTCATCACACTTCCTTACTATCAGGGAGTAGATTTTGGTGGAGAGTTTGGGGTAGTTATACATATGTGAGATTATTCACCTCCATGGGGTCCCCTCGATGATTATCTCTGATCATAACACATGGTTTACATCATGTTTTTGGAGAGGTCTACAGGAGGAATTTAGGACCTAAATGAGGATGAGTCCATCCTTTCACCCCTAGAGGGATGGGAAGAGCGAGTTTACTATCTAGGTGTTAGAGGATATGTTGAGGGATTTCATGCTAGACTGCAGTTGGAGTTGGGAGGATCACTTAACCTTGATTGAGTTTTCATACAACAACTACCACTCTACCATTGGTGTAAAAACTTTTTTTTACCTTTAAGGGAGACCATTCAGGTCACCCTTGTGTTGGAAAGATATTGGAAAGACATATCTCATGGGTCTAGAGTTGGTGGAGGTGAAGATAGAGAAGGTCCAAGCCATCTAGGAGTAGATGAGGACGAATCAAAGGAGGCATAAATATTATACAAATATCCTTCATAGGATTTTAAAGTTCAAGTAAGGAGACCACATTTTCTTGAGAGCCTCCCCATGATGAAGATTAAATAGGTTCTTATAGGGAGGCAAGATATCCCCAAGGTTCATCAGGCTATTTCAGATTATTCATAAGGTTGGAGATGTTTCTTACTACCTCACCCTACCCCCACAACTAGAGAGGGTGCATGACGTCTTCCACATGTTGTAGTTGAGGAGATACATGCATGAACCTACACACATCATTGACTGGGAAAAGATAGAAATTGAGGATGGATCCAACTTTGTGGAGCACCCAACGATGATCGAGGATCGATAGGAGAGGAACCTACATGGATGGACCATACCCTTGGTTTATGTGTAGTGGAAACATGGGAATGTGTAGGATAACTCTTAGGAGTAGGAGATCCATATGAGATCTCAATATCCTAAGTTATTTGTTTAGTTTTTATTTTTGGGGAAGAAAATATTGAAGGAGGGAGTGATGTAGAGACTTAGTTTTTTTCCTTGTAAGAATTTTAAATATTTCTATATATATTTATAGATCTAGGAACTGAGAAAACGTGTGATTTTGAGGCCCGGTGTATCCAGAATTAATTTTATAAAAATATTAAATATATTTTATTTTACGCACACATAGTTTCTTAAGGAAAATGGGATAAATATTAAATAGAATCTCAAATTATAAATATGAGAGCACAATTGAGTTTGGAACATGTTTTTTACCCAAAGTGTGACCTAAAATGGTTTGGTGCAGGGCATTAAAATATCTCACCCATTGGAAGTGCATTCAGTTGGTTAATTTATTAAATTAATTTAACTTATTTAACATAATAATAAACCTATAATAATACCTCTATGGAAATTTTCTAGGTTTATCCTTATAACCCTAGGTCCATCAATATCTTCTTCTTCCTCATTTCATTGGGGAATCACAACTGATGACGACGAATCTATAAATCAGAGAAGATCAAAATGCAACAAATGCAATAGATTCTTCCATTTGTTGGTGATCACATTCTTTGATCAAGAATGTTAAAATTACCAGGTAGGGCTCGTAAAACTATGGATTTCACCCATTTTTAATAAATTTATTGGGCATAATTATCCCATTTATGATCTGTGATAAATTTTGATCTTTGGCATGCTCATATATACTGGTTAAATTGATTATTCAACTATTTACTAACCCTGAATATTCTCATTCTTTATTTTTAGGCAAGAAAACTTGGAAAAGATAGATAAAACTTTTTTTGTGATTTCAACCCACAATTTCTTCACATTCTTCACTAGTTGGACCTTTTGGTCCTGGTTCGACATTACCGGGTGGTATCAAGCCTGACCAGACCACCAGAATCATGACAAATCCACATGAAAAGGATAAATTGAAAAACTAGGGATGTTTTTAGATGAATTTAGTGTTGTAGAAGATCATTTTAATAATTATCTTCCAAATAATAAATTTCGAGGATCCTGAGGCATGCACAATGTGAATTCATGCATGCAGAGCTATAAGATTTGGTTTTCGAGCCACAAGATGGCCAGAATCTGCTGGATGAAGATAGATATACTATTTTCAGTTGAAAACAAACTATATTAGAGGGAGGATATATTGTATATATCACATGGTTAACAAATATATATTTATGGAAAAATACCGACTACACACTGTGTAGTTCGAAGAACACATGGCATGTTGTACCTAATGCTATAACGATTAGGGTTTTGGGAACTTATAAGGTTGGAATGATGTGTAGTCCTCCTACATGATGTGTACCACTTCCATGGGTGGAAAATATATTTGATGGAGTATACAAACATAGACTGTTACATGCTATATTCTGAGTACACACACACAACTTGGTAAATTCCATGTGCTAAGTACACATGCATGGCTTCAGTACATGGACATGAGATGGATACACAGACATGGACGAGAACACAGGTGGGACCCTGAGTGGAATTGGTATACCGTGTAGTCCCCCTACACACTGTGTATACCAACATGATTGGTGAGATGTGTACCTAAAAGGATATATCCAGTAGATGGAGTGGGACCACATGCCAAGTGGGTCCTCTCACATGCCATGAACCCCTTGGTTATTTTTGAGGAAAATTCATTCTCTCATTTATCCTTCATTTGAACTCATATTTTGGCCCATTAGTAGCCTATCTTGAGTTATTTTATACATAAAACATGATGGTTCCATCATTTATGGCCCTTGGGATTTTATGTGAGATGTTCCATGTGTGACTCTTATTGTGGCAATGCCCAATAATGGTAGTGATCAGGAAGGATTACCAGAGGATTCCTATAGAGTGGAACCCCCTATCAGTTTGGGAATGGGTCCTATATATACAGAATGGCATCCCATGATTGGATAGGGTGTGGGTACTTGAGACTTCATAGTGGAACCTCCTATTGAAATAGGGTGTAGGTCCTCGACCTATAGAGTGGAACCCACCATCATCTTGGGAACAGGTCCTCTACTTACTAAGTTGAACCCCCTATCAGATAGGGAATAAGTCCTCGATGACCAGAGTAGAACCCCCTTGAAGGAACAGGGTATGAGTCCTCTATCTACCAAGTGAAACCCCCTATCAGATAGGATGCGGGTCCTCAACGACCAGAGTGTAACCCCCTAATGGATCAGGGTGCATGCCCTCTATCTACCAAGTGAAACCTCCTATCGAATTGGGTGCAAGTCATTTGTAGATAATTATCGAGTGTAATACCTCTAACACACTAGGGTGTAGGTCCTCTACTTAATATTGTTCCCCCTAGATTGTGCATCACAGTGGCGAGGCATGGGCCTTTACAAAGTTAATTCTGGGTAGACATGTGAGATGTTGGGAATCATTATTGGACTTCTGGAACTATTGGTGACTCTTTTCCTAGGATGTGATATAATATGGAGACCCCATTTATCTCTCATTTAGGATTATTTTTGCAGAGTATATATATATATATACCTTTGGATTTGGTTACTCTCCTACCATGGGTTATGAAGGAATGAAGGGTATGACACATGATTTCTGTGTTTAACTTCTCATGGTTGTATGGGGCTACACTCCTACTATGGGTGGAAAAGACTCAATGTGTAGTCCATATAAACACTATGTTAATCCCATTGTGCTTGGATTATATTACTCTTTATCTTTATTAGGTTGAGATGAATCCTGTTTACTAGCTGCAATCTTTCCTTTCCTATTGTGTCTCTCACTGCTCCCCCTTTCATCTTTTAGGGAATACTACTGGGTATATATATACTCACCCCAGCGTAGAATTTTCCCACACATGTCATGTCTTATGCAGATGATAGATAGGTCAATTATGACTTCAAATGATCTTAGAGATATTGTGTGATTTGGACCGCATATGATGGACATAACTTAGAGATCAGAAGCTAGGCACTCTCATCATTTTACTTTCCAGTTTTTTTAGCTTGGGACATATTTCTATATGGGCGTGTATTTTTCCCCTTTACTTTTAAGTTTTCACTATCATACTATTATACACCCTAGAGGCTTTACATGATTGGTTTAATTTCTAGCTATTTTATATTTTTATTATTATGACTCTGCACTTTTGCATTGATATGGTTGGGTGTGTGCATATAGGTACATTAGGAAAATTCCTCCCATTTAGTATATTACTTTCAAGGATTGTCACCACACCTAGCCTACAGAGGTGGGCTTAGGTAGTATCAAGTTGAGCCCCAGTTAGGGTTGGGTTGTGACACATTCCATTAGTCCCAGTGCCACCCCCAATACCACTACACAAAATAACACATTCAACATCCCATGCCAATATAATCATCATCAAAACAAGAACCCTGTTCCACCATCATAGACACAAGAATCCTCACCCATATCATCACTATAATCAAAACCTCATTCCACCATCACAACCTTGAGCATCCCCACCCATTATTCCAATCGTACAATATTAACATTCAATCACATCAAGGCTATAAATACATAGATCATAAATACCTATTTAAATTTATTAATCCACACATAATTTCAAGGAAACTATGGAAAAAACAAGAAAGGAATTCTAGAATTTATCAAACAATGTCAATATTGCTTAACATCAAAGCAATGATTTACAAAATCATTAAATTCTCATCAACCACTTTAATTAAACTATTAATTTAATAATTATTATCAGTAGATCTAGCCTTATAAATTTTCCATGTTAAAATATTATTTATTTTATCTAGTGTTTTTCCATAATATGTTTTTTCATATATCTCATCAGTCTCAATGATAATAATTTGAACATGCCTCTTTTTTTATAAGAAAAGAATTACCAAATTTAAGTTTTTATTCAATATCCAAGAATACCAACTGTTCTTAAAAACCCTAACAATAGATAGTACACTATCAAGTAAAAATCACAGGATATATATATATATATATATAATCATGGAATCACAAATCCCAAATATTTCAATACATATATTAATATTTACACATGAGATAATATTTATAAGCATGAATGAATTTACACACATTAAAAGACATTATTTATCAAAATAATAACAAGAATAACACATGTGACTATCTCTATTTCAATTTCCTAATATAAAAAATTATTGAATAATTTTCATCAATATTATTAAAGAATTTTAATATCATGGCATGCTATCATTTTATTTTATCAAATACTGATGAGGCAAAGGAATGAAATTACCACTTTCCATCTCTTGGATAATTCCATAAAAATTACCTTTTAAACTACAACATGAAAATACTTATTCTATATTTCTTATGATAATTTTATAGATTATAAATCATTATTATGTAACACATGAAAATAATCATTTTTAAATATGAAGAGTAATCACTTTCTCTTTCCTGAATAATTTATAGATTATAAAAAATTAATGAAATATGTAGTATCACACTTACGTCAAGAAATAATGACCTTTATGACATGAGGTGATAATTTTAAAGATATAATGATACTTCCACAACATGCGATAATATTTTCAAAATTAATATTTAACTATAATATGAAATATAAATTTATCTCACTTGAATATTTCAAGATAATTTTAGCATGAGATAATTCTCTCTTGTTTTAAAAATTATATGATAATTTTTATCAATATCTCACTGTATTCATTTCATCTTCAACCTTTGGAATTTCATATTATTATAAAAACTTTCACCATGTGATTATTTTCAATATTATTATCTAATTAAGGTTAATCACATCCATTTAAAAAAAGGAATCTAAATCATGTTTAATTAACATTTGTGAAATATAAAAATAAGGATAATCCATAGATCCCATACCTATTAGAATCTTCTCACGCTGTAACATCAAAAAAGGAGAGAGGATGAGGGTATGACATAGAATAGATTAAAGAGTATCCTTATAAAATTTATATAACACTTCAAAAAACTTGAACATAAGGGTTTTGGTTCACCAAAACTCAAGAGAAACATGGAATAACCCAAAAAAGAGAAATAAACATGTTTTAACATTCATAGATATCTATCTTTGGATACTCCATCAAAATTTTATTTATTTCCCCTTAATTTTTCCAAGATTTTTAAATATAATAACTTAATTTTAGATTAAATCAAATCTTAAAATAAGGATTTATAAATTATTAAATGATTCAAATGAAAATAATTTATTGATTTTAGTATTTTAAATCATCAATAACATGTTTTACAGGTTTAAGAAGAATAAATTTCAAAAAATTGGGTAAAAACTGATACCCATACACAAATCATATATGATACATAAGGGTAACATGGTTTTACCCTTACATATATTTCTACCCTTATATAAGACATACATGTTGTGTAAGGGTTACAAAATTTTACCCTTACATAGATTACTGCTTTTATGTAAGCTTTGAAAATCTCAAATGACCCTTATGTGGGTGGAAGATACCTTTACACAGATTGTTTAAAATATAAAATACACTTACATGAGATTTATATTACCATTACATGAGACTTACGTTACCCTTATGCTGGTATTAGAAGTGTCATGGTACCCTTATGCTGTTAGTGATAAAACCGGGTTACCTTTACGTAGGGTTTGAAATTCACCCTTACCCTTACGTAATAAAAGGAAAGAAGACCTTAACTTTATGCATGGTTTAAAAACCATGGATTAACCTTATAAAATAAGTATAAACCTCCCTTAACCTTTTCACATGCCATTAAAAAAAACTAGTACCCTTACAAACCCCTTTAAAAACACGTGTTACCCTTACACAGAAGCATAGTCATGCTTAAGGGTAAAAATGAATTTAAAAATATTTTAAACCTATAAATAATTTAGAAAAATATTTATTGTCACTTAAAAAATACAAAAAACACTTATAATCACTTTATAAACTTCTAAATTAAATTCAAAATATATTTTAAAACTTGAAATTAACTTCTATAATTTACAAAACCATTTTAAATCCTATTTATAATTTTAAAAATAATTTTTAAAACAACTTCTAAATTTATAAAATTTCACCCCAACCACCATATACCCTAGATAAATAAAATAAGGTCTCAAGAAAATTTTTACCCTTATAAGATAGTTTATAGTTCAATATACACATGAAATAGTTGAGATAAAACTAAAGAAGTTAACCAATTAAATACAATTAATTCAAATAGATAAACCATAAATTCTATCCACTTGGCCTACCTAATACTACATCACACACACACATTCATGCATCCAACCAGGAGTAGTCCTAAATAAAAACCATAATCCTATCCTACTAGTCAAGTCGTCACTTAGTCATGAATCCAAGGTACCTTGACAACACTGATCCCTTGTCCGAACGCAACAATGTGTCTTCTAATTCAATATGGACTCATGCAGTTCCAAGTGTATGATAAGGTATCACACCCATTCATTAAATTTAATCAATTAATATTTTAAAACATATAATCAAATGTATTTCATTTGTTATATAAAAACCATAATTTAAAACCATGTAATAAAAATGTTTTTTTTCTGAAAATAATTAAAAATCCATAGTTTCCAATTCATAAACCAAAATGGTTTTCCTAAAAGAAAACATCCAAAGTTTTCATGAAAATCCATGTAAATAATTTAGAAAAAAAACCTTAAATTTTAAAAACAAGTGGAGAAAAGGGATAATCCACCTACATTGCAATGGATCTTGAAGAAAATGAAGAAATAAGACACAATTTCATAGATCCAAGCCTTATTCAGTTTCTATTAAATATATCCTAAAGAAGTTTTATCAAAACATGATCAATCAAATATATTTAGGCATAAAATCCCTAATCTAAGGTTCCATTACATTTGAAATGAGTAGATCTATAAAAGTAATAAGAACGAGGCTCTTAACTTTGATTTCCTAGGTTCAATGATCCAAGAATAATTTAAATTTGTATATAGAGGACAAGGATCACAAAAAATCACCTAGAGGAACTCTATAAATCTAGAGCCTAGGTTAGAGGTGAAATAATGAGATTTTTAGGGTGATAATTGGGATAAAATTAAAATTTTTGGGTGTTATTAATTCTGTCACATGTCTAGGATACATGGTTTAACATATCATGTGCCAAACATGTGAGTGATACTAGAAAAAAACATGGGACACATGGTTGTGACACATGGTCTGACAAACCATGTGCTAACTATGAAAAAGGAACTTATGTATAAAAAATTCCTAGATCGAATGGTTTATTACATGGTTTGTAAAAATTGTGTGCCAATTGAGTTCTTACCTAGTAACTATTATATTACCTTACACACTTTCCTAGAGATGTTACATGGTTTACCCTAATCATGTTTAAACCATACACCCTTAAAAATGATTCCAAAACATTCTAAAACCATATAGAAACTCTAAAAACTAAACCCGAATATTATTTAACTTCAAAATACATAACAAAAGGTATAAGTACCTCAAACTAGGGTGTTGCAATCTCCCCACCATTATGATTTCTATCTCTATAAATATGGATATTGTTAGTGCTCTAAAATAACTCCAACTATTTTTTTAACATTTCTTTCTTGCATTCCCATGTCCCCACTTGAATTTCACCATGTTTCTATAATATCTAAACCAATGTAATATATTTTACACACAATTATTTATTATATATATCCAAGATATGAGTAGGTGTATGAATAAATGTAGTATCTAGTTAAATATCAACATGATACCATCAAATCACATAGCTAAGATCATTCTAGTTTTCCTTTAGCTGAGATACATGAACGAAATTATGAACCAAATTGGATCATGATGGTAAAACTAATCAATAAGAAACATCACCAATTTATTCAAGTATCTCAAAAGTTCCAACATACTGAGGGGACAAATTTCCTTTGTTACCCATTTGGTGATGCCCCAGCCTTGGAGATACTTTCAAGAAAACACAATCACCCACCACAAAGGATTAAATGTGATGATAATGATCCAAATAAGATTTATGATATATTTGGGATGAAGCCATAATATTCTTGATGATATTATTTTTCTTAGTCATTTCATAAACAAGGCTAGGTCCCAATAGATAAGTTTATACAATATCTACCAAAAAAATTAGAGATCAAAATGGACAACCATATAATGCCTTAAATAGATCCATTTATATCATGTACTAATAACTGATGTTATATGAAATATCAAATAAGGGAAAATGATCCTCCCACGAGCCACAAAAATCCATAACACAAGATCTGATCATGTCTTCCAGTGTCTAAATCGTTCATTCTGAATGACCATATATTTTAGGATGATATATTGTACTCATGGTCAATTGGGTACCCAAATATTTTTGAAATTATCACCAAAACTGATAGGTAAATCATGGATCTTGATCAAAGATTATATAAATGGAAATTCTATGAAATTTTATCACTTCCTGGATTTATCAATTCACCAAGTCATATACCATATTAGATTCATGGATTAAAATGAAGTGGGATGATTTTTTAGTCAATATACAATCAATTAGATTGAATCATGCTTCCAAATAGTTTATGGTAAACATATGAAAAATTTTATAATGATATGATACCATTTCCATATGGATATTGGTAAATATTGCAACATTCTAGCTGGCTATTGATGCTCATACTTGACTTTTTAACAAGATAGGCATTTGGTTACATAATTTACCACATTATTTTCATACTAGACCATTAAAAATGTTTTCTCAGAGCCCTGACCATATTTTTGATGCCTGGATAAATCACCCACTTAGAATAATGATAAGAAGAAATTATTTGTTCTTAAAAAGATAATGGAATTACTATATATAACAGCCATGAACCCTAACTCCTGGATGAAGTGCCAAAAACACAATCTTTACATTTTTGGATTTAATACCAATTAATGTGACCTGATATCAAACATACAAAACATACAACATAAAATAGAAATATTATATTACTTAAATACCTAAGGAACTTCGAGGTTTATAGTTTTAAGGAATCAGTCCAAACTCTTACATAATTATACCCATGTCTTTAAGTGATAATCTTCCCCACTATACCAAAAATTTTATAATTCCACATTAATTCTTCAATATCTCCCAAAAAATTCTCTACACATGAATTCTTTATATACACAATTAATTTAACATCAATATTCATAACCTAGGAAATATAAAAAATAATAATCGTGATCTCAAATAATCAGTAAGGGTAAACACAAGAATTAAAAATTGAATTTATTCAGTGATCATAAGATGAGTATAAGAGTATGATAAAATAATAAAAGTGTATAATAATAACATAAGATAATTCATTTTCATCAAAACCCAGATCACAATTCATGAGACATGGTATAAATCCTTAACATAAGATAAGATTCATATAAGTCAACAATCATAAGCCATGTGAAAAATCCCTTGAGAAAATGAAACATTAGAACTTGATGAAATCATAAATAAAACACCTTGAAAATATAGAACATAATTTTCATATCACTCTTACAATAACTCTTACAAATGGAATAACCTACCTAGAAAATTCCAATAATTTCTTAGGAGAAACCTATAACTGGTTAACTATATCCCTTTACTACCTAATGAATTTGAGGGCTATATCTAGATCAACCATAATCATGAGCTATATCAGAATCACCTTTTATCATAAATAATGTCCAAGAACCATAACATAATAATAACACATGAAATATTTTATTTTTTAACATAATAATAACCATTATTATTCAATAACTTGATTTACTCATGAAAGAGAAATGAGTTCCATAAAAATATCTTTTAAACAATAATAATCCATCCAAATAAAGATTAAGGATGATATAATTACAATATATCCCAAGTGAATCATAAGTAAAATAAAGGGTTATTTTCAATTATGAATTTAAATAACATTAAAATATCATTAAAAACATTCTTGAAGAAAATAACCTTTCCACTTTGAAAATCACTCTTAAGAACTAAAAATTTCTATAGCATTAGGAAAAAAACTTTCTTTGAAAATAACATCATAAAATTATAAATTAATCCTCAATGAAATAATGGTTAGGATGGTGGAAAAATCCATTCATGTCATAAATGTTAAAAATTAGCATTCTTTTTAATTTTTTTTAAAGAGAGTCAAAAGTGACACATGTAGAAAATGTTAATAAATTCCCTTTTATAGAATTTTAAAATAAGGTCAAAGATAATGGAAAATAATATTATAAAATCATTTATGTTTATAAAATAACATTATTTAAATAATATAAATAATTTGTGGGATGATTTTTGGTTAAAATCATTTAAAAACTTTTAAATAATATTTTTAATGAAAAACCATTTATGATATTTTAAACAAAAAACACATTGAAAGAAAGAACATAAGAAGGAATATAATATACCATGAGTATAAAAAGATTCATGATATTATATTTCAAGAGTTATTATATGGACCATATAAATGAATATAGGCGCATAAAACAAAATATGTCTCAAAGAAAGAAGTTTGAGACGAGAAATCATTGTAACTCGGGTAATGATTGAATAAAAAATCCATTAAATGAAGGAGAATAACATGATTTTATAAAACCCAAAATTTATATGAAATAATATGTTAAAATTTATTCATGGGGATGTAAGTACACTATATAAAATAAATCATGGTGCATAAAATGAATTATGTATCAATGAATTGAAATTAAGAGCATGAAAACCCTTGAAAATTTTATAACATTTGAATAAATATATCATGAAAGAGAAAACTTAAAAGGAACTTTAAATATAATGATCAAATATTAATTCATGATATAATATATAAATATTAAGCATATATACCTTAAAAAAGAAAGTAGGATCATAATACAAGACATGTCTCAAAGAAACAATATTGAGATGGATAATCCGTACAAAGACCCTATCTTTGAAGTTATATTTTAATTAATGAAGTGATTATGTGAATTTTTTTAAAACCACAAAAAATAATTTGAAATAAAAAATAATACAATTAGATTTTATTTCACACATAATATTTTCATAACATAGTCAATGAAGTAGAAGTATAACCCAATGAATGGAAATTGAGTTATTAAACCACTTACCACTTGGTAAGTTTCATGTTAAATACTTTTGGATGAAAAAAATTTAATTGTAAATTTGAATACCATGAATTATGAAGGATTTCAGATATAAAATTAATAATTGGTAGTGTATACACTATATAAAATAAAATGGACTCATAACATTAAAACATGCCTCAATGAAGGGAGATTGAGATGAAATCCATTACCATGAGTCTAGATTTACTATGTATGTCCTTTAAAAACTACATAATAAAATTATATTAATTATTTAATTATTTAATAAAATATTATAGGTTTATCATGATATCATTAAACCATTTATTTTCATTTATTTTAATGATATATTTATTTACTTAATCAGTTATGTCTACGTTGGGTGGTTTGAGAACGTTTGGTTCATAATTTCAAAATGACTTCGGTATGTTGAACATGGTAAAAAAAGTTATTATTCCACCATATATATAATAATAATCATGAAATAATTATAATTTTTTTACATTAATTATAATTTTAAAACCAACCATGAATGATGGTTATGAAAAATGAATTACGTTACAATCATGGAGACGGTAAGCCGTACGTACGCTTGAGTAATGTTTCCATTCTTCAATGAACATGAGGGAAAAAATTAAGTATTTTTTATCATTAAAGAATTATTATTATATTAAAAATATAATATTTTATATTTAAATACACTTATATATACCATCCATGTGAGGCCGTGATGAAAAATGAATCACATCACTTTGTGGAGGTTGTAATCCACACGTATGCATGAATGATGTTATCATTTTTAAATGAATGGAAAGGTAAGAAAATAGATGATATATTATGTTTAAAATGATATTTATTTCATTAATATCATCTATATGTATTAAATCCATCATTATAACCATCTATGAGAGGCAGTGATGGAAAATGAATTATATTGATTCGTGAGGCAGTAGTCTGCCATACACATGAATGATGTTTTCATTTCTTGTTTGATGGAAGAGGAGATGAATATATGTTATAAGATTAACATAATAAAATATTAATATATTTAAGATAATTATTTTATTATTTTATCATGTTTTAAGAAAATTTGAAGGATTTAGAAGAAGAAATAAAACTAAAACATTTGGCTAAAATCTTTACATCTTCTTTAAACAACTTCCTTTGATTTAAACCTTAATCCCTACAAGGTTGTTATTCTACCCAGAATAAGAACTATAGGAAAGAATAATAGATTCTATGATGATTTTATTTAGAATTTTTATGAACCAAAATTCACTTGAAATGTGGAAATAAGAGGAGAGGTGCTGTCCTTTTATAAGCGAGGGAGGGGAACTTTTGGAAATACATGAAATATTATAAAATTATATGCACCTAACTCTTGTAAAATGGTTCCAAAATGGAATGGATTATAAGATAATGATTATATGGTATTAATAAAATCATCAAATAAAATTTATATAAGTTTATATATCATTATAAAGCTTATCATTTGGATTAACCCTTTCATTAACCATTTTTAGCACAAACCACACAAACAACTTTTTTTAATATTAGAGGGTTATAAATTTAATTATAAGGTAATAATTGGATAAAAATGTTCAGGTAATGATATTTTTGACCAATTATTATAAAAATTATCCTCCTTAAATATTTTTATGATTTTTAAATAATTTAATAGAAATATTGTTTTTCATAAAACATCATTAATGTCATTTTTGACTCTATTCATTTAATTTGACTTTAAAGGCATGGATATAGTAATGTAATTAGAATATAATTTTTTTACACATTAATAATATGTTTTATTTATATAAAAAATTCATGAAACTAAATAATTAATCCAAATTATATTAATTTTAATGTTATTAATATCATATAATTGATTTTTCAATTACTTGCACAAGCACTACATTGGCGTTGTGTAAGAGTTTTAGGTTGCTATTCTATCACTAAAATTTAAAAATAAATTACTATCATAAAAATATATTTTTTTAAATTCAATATATAAACTTATAACCGGTCATATTTTCTTTTTATCCCTTTGAAAAAATATTATAGTTATTAAAGTGAAGAAAGTGAAATTTTGTATTTACACTTTACTTGATATAATATATATGTCATTATCAAAGAAAAAATGGAAATTTTTGCCATAATTTCATCATATGGATGAATATTAATGAAATATGTCAAATAATATGGATAAGTTAGGTGTTAGATATATTTTTAAATTCTTATCACATTATTTTCAACCTTAATTACCCGATTTATTCTTAATGAGGTGAAAAATATTTACCGTGAATATTATTAATTTTGACAAAATATTAAGTTGAAATTATTAAATAACATTAATTATGATGATTTAAAATATTGAATCTATTTTATCAAATTAAATTCATATAAGTGATAGAATTTAATTTAAAATTAAACCAACAAAACGCGATAAAAAGTGGTTTTCCAGAAAAAAGTTATTCTTATTTATAAAAAATTTATATACCAAAATAAAACATAAAACTGATTTAAATGACCTTAATTAGATTAATAATTATATAAATGAACTAATTTTACTTTTAAATAATTTTATAAAAAATGAAACATTTTAAATTCATGAAACAAAAAGACATTTTTCAATAAAAACCAGTATTTTTTGTTTTTTATTGAACAATAAAAATTTTCTAAAAAATTCACTCTAAGATAATTTTTAAATTATGATTTCAAAAATGATATAATTTTTATAAAATAAAATTTCTGAAATTTTAACAAAAAACTTTTAATATTTTTTCACAAAGATAAATAAAAAATATTTTTTAATAAAACATATTTTTCAAGAATAAAATCACTTCACTAAAAATTAACTACTTATTTACTAAGAATTAATCAATAAATTTGTATTGAGTGATAAAATTATATGTATATATATTTCATAAATTAGTTATTTCTATTCTAATTTCCAATCCAACAGCTATGTTATAATGATAATATTTAAAATAATATTATTTTGTGGTCGTTGAAGCCTGGTGTTGCATGTCTTGTATGTTATCGAACATAGTGTTCTTTTAAAATCTCAGGGTATTGTATTATATCCCCTTCAATAAGTTTCATCCTTGAAATTTTATCTCATTCCTGATAAAAAAGGTTTAAAATATTTAAAAAATCAATTCTTGAGAGTCGAAGATAAAACATATGATTATAAAAGGAAAGAACTTTTTAATATTTTAAAATATCTTTTTTGAAAACCCACATTGAAAAAGGTATAATGAATCATCCTTTTTAAAATAAAGAAATATAAATATATAGGTTATATGGAATAACACATAACTATATTTACAAGTAGGATAACATTAGTGGTAAGTGTAAATATGGACATGTAGGATAAAAGTAATGTCTAGATAATGATGGAGGGAGATAGAGAACATTGGTCACAAAAAAGTGAATGATCATGAGAAAGTCAATGACCATAAAACTATAAACCAATGAGGTGTGAAAAATACCTTCAATTAATTATAAATGAATATAATAGGATATTTTTTTTATTTCAAGATCTTTTTCCCAGAGTTATGGAATTCCTTTACCACCTATACTAAGAACATAATGAAATATACTTACTTGAAAAGTAGAATTTCATCCTTTAATAAAATTCCACCACAATCTCATATTTTTCTCCAAATTATGAGTATTAAAGATGGATTTTTCATTCATGAAGCACTAAAATCAATTTCTAACATATCACATAAAAAGACAACAAACTATTCCTCCTATATTTAGATATTAACCAAAATTGAAATGGTTTTCACAAGGTAATATAATATCCAAAATTTATAGACCTTAATGTGAATAAATAATACATTTACCTCCAAAATTTCCACAATAACACCAAGGTTCAAATTAGGTTGTTTCATAAATAAATAACTATACATCCCAATTAACCTTAATAACCTCAATATTAAAGTATGTTTTAACCTCAAAGGTTGCCCCATAAATTTTAGCCAACACCCCCCAAAAAATTAATAGTATTATTCACAAATAATATTTCATTTTAAATACCATGTTAAACCTAATAGTTATATATACCTCATCCTAATGAAACATATCTCAAAATATCATTAATCACTTTAAAATACCATTACTTAAAACCTCAAAAGGGGGCGTCCATGCATTTGAACTTAGTATCAACTTTAAACATATAAAACCATGATGATATCCATAAATCTTAAGTTAATCTCACATGAAAACATCCTAATATCCAAAGTTTTATAAACCCTGCTCTGATACCAACTATAATATTCCCAAACCCATACTCTCGAATCTGATAATAAAAATATAATCATTAAATTTTTTGGCTTTGATACCGATGAATGTGACTCAATTTAAACCATCCAAAACATATAAAATAAAATATAAATATTTTATCTCTTGCATACCCATGGAACTTTTGGTTTTATAGTTTTAGATAATTAGAAAAAAATCTTACATAATGATACCCATGTATTTAATTGCACATTTTTTCCACTATACCCTATTATTCATAATTCCATATTAATTTTTCAACATCTCCCATAAAATTCTTCACACATGAATTTTTTATAGACATAATTAATTTAACATTAATCTTAATTACCTAAGGAAATAGAAAATATAAGAAGGGTGAGATAAAATGCTCAGTAATGGTAAACATAATCATTAACAATTTATTTTAATTAACGAATACAAGATGAGAATAAGTGTATGATGACATAATCAAAGTTCATGATCATAAAAAATATGGATCACGATTAATGATACATGGCATAAATATTTAACATAATACAAGAGTTATATAAGTCAACAATCATGAGCCATGCGAAAAAAATTCTTGAGAAAAGGATATGTTAGAAATTGATGCAAGTATAAAGAAAACATGTTAGTAATTTGGAACATAATTTTCATATCACTCTTACAATCACTCTTAAATGTGAAATAACCTACCCAGTAAATTTTAATAGTAATTTAGGAGAAACCTATAATCAGTTTACTCCATCACTTTACCCTTTGCATTAAAGAGCTATATCAGGATCAAAATTCGTTATAAGTTATATCAGGCTCACCCATTATCAGAAAAATGTCCAAGAACCATAAAATAATCGTAAAACATGAAATATTTCATTTTTAACAAAATAATAACCATTTTATAAGAGTTTCCAGATAAAAGACTGTGACTTACTTCTACTCTGTGTAATCCAAATTAATATCATTAATCATAATCATCAATTTACTTTTATTATGATATTATCTATCTAGATTATTATACGACTTTTGTCTTAAAGAATATTCTATAAAATTTCCTTAGCCCAGTGTGTAAACCAAGTTGAAGTAGAACTTATAGAGATATTCTACCCATCATCTTTATCTCAGTTTCAAATATATTTATGAAAATATGTGTTTCATGTTTTTATTATATTTGAAAAAAATGATCTTATCACCAAATAGATAATGTAGCTATGTTTTCAAAGCATAAACCACCTCATCCAAATCTAAGTCATGGATTAAATAATTATTTTCATTAATTCATAAATGTCATGATCTATAGGCTACAAAATGATCTCCTTGCATTAAAACATAGCTATATCTAAACCAAGAAACATCAAAATAGACCTCATAAACTTTCCCATGCTTTAAAAATATAATAATTAGCACCAAAGTGAGCCCAAACTTAATCTTTAAAAAGGATTTCTGACAATAATCTCTTTAGTAGAATGGAGCGTACTTTCTTATTAGCATTATCATAGGGAATGAGATACAAGATGATTCATGAATGAAATGGTGATAGTAACCTAATAAGCCCTAAATTTTTTATATATCAAATATTTTCTTCAATGGTTTCCAAGATATGAAAACTTATATCTTTTTAGGGTTTACTGATATGCATTTCTTAGAAATGACATGCCCAAGGAAGTAAACTTCTTGTATCTAGAAATCATATTTAAATATTTTTTCATATAATCAGTGATTTTTCAAGGTGTTAAATATAATATTTAAATATTATTCATGGTATTTTATAGTTTGAGAATAAATAATAATGTTATCCAAAATTAGTATATTGAAGGAGTCTAGAAACTTTTGAAAGATATGATTATTCAATACAATAAAGACTAATAGTGTGGTAAATACAAAGGGAATAACCAAAAATTCATAATGACCTTATCAAATTATGAATGATATATTTTTAATATCCCCTTTCCTTACTTAGAGTTAGTGATACCTAGACCATATATCAATCTTAAAGAACCATTAGTCCCCTTTCAATTCATCAAATAGATCATAAATTCATGGGAGGGGATATCTATTCTTTATCACAACCTGATTCATTTTATGATAATCACCATAGAGTTGTAACAAATCATACACCTTCTTTATAAAGAGAAATAGAGTAGCCTAAGGTGATGCACTCAGTATTTTGAAACCTTTAATTTATAATTTTTCCAACTATACTTTTAATTCCCCCAAGTCTATTGGTTTTATTCTATAAAATTTAAGTGAAACAGTATTTCTCCCCATAAAGAGATCAATTGAAAATTAAATTTCCCTTTTAGGTTGAAAACTAGTGAAATTTTTGGGGAATATGTCAGGATATCGATCCACAATGGTAAGAAAATTTCTAATCTTGATTATATCATTAATCTCTAAAGTGATCACTGCAAATTGATAATAAATAGTTCCAACCATTTGTGCTAAAGGTCCTTCTCTTCCATAATTCTCTTCCCAATCTCCTTTAATGAGATTCACCATCCCATCAAGAGATATAAATTAAATGATTATGATTAAAAGTCTATATGATCTTTGTAAGTAACTAGCTAATCCATTCCTAAGATTATGAAAAAATATCCATATATAGAATAGAAAATTCAAAAAAAAATTGGACTCTAAATTTTTTTATTGAAAAAGATATAAACATAAATCCTATACACTACCATTTATTGAGAGGTTTATGGATACTCATTATGTGTGGAATCATCTCAATATTCAATGTCATTTTATTAATTTTATAAGAAGAAATAAAAGAGTGGGATACATCTGTATCAAATATAACTTTCATAAGATTTGATTTAAGAATAATGGTACTTCATAACACCGAAGGACCTGATTGATCATCCATGATCATATAATTATCACCATATAACTATTCACTCTTTCCCCATTGTTCCTTACTTCCATGTTGCGATTTCATTATTTGAGGAGTTGAGGTGTTTTTGTAATCACCCTGGCTCACTCAGTTCTGATGATGAGAACTATTCTGACACGATCACCTTGTTGAAGAATAAGATGCATGAGATAAATGAGAAGTATTCCCAAAAAATAACTTTGTAGAATTAGGGAAATAATTTTTAAGATTTACCATATGATTAAATTTGTGACAAGATTTGGGTGGTTCTATAAAATTACACTTTTTATGCTCGAATGAACCACATTGGAAAATCTAGTATTTCTAGTGGGGCATGGTGGAAAGTTAAACAATCTAGTGGGTTGATTAAATGATTCTCTTCCACTGTGTAAGTATGTCTCCCTTTTCAATTTATTTCCATCATTAGAGTTCCCATCTATACCAATATAGAAAAACATTCTTCCTCTAATAGGATTATTATTAATATGCCTTTCCACCACTCTCTCCTTATTAACAATGTCTTTATAATAAGTAATATAAAGAATAATTATTTGAGAAAAAATTTGGGAATAGTAGAAAATCAAATATATGTTCCTTCAAGGACTCAATAACAACCAATTTTGGAGAAAAATTAACTAAGTTCATAAAATTAGCCACATATTTTATCACTAATAAAATTTCCTTTTTAATAATGAATAAATATGTCATTATGGCTATCTTGAATGCGTCAAAGTATAATTTTTTGTTGAATAATTCTTCAAATTAACCCCACTTAAGACCTTGGTATAATTTAGTTCAGATAAATTAATACCACTATTAGTGTTATAAAAAAAATCCACCTTTATATAAAACATGGTTCCAAGGAAATCAAAGATCCAGTTCATTATGTCAAACAACAATTTTGATTTTCAGGTTCGGAATACCCCTAAAAGATTAGTGGATTATATTTCTAAAAATGAACAAAATGATCTACATGTCATGGTTCATTATTTTTATTCCCTTTATCAATAGGTTGAAAATAATAATCAATGGTCTGAACAATCTGTTGGTTCACTTATGGTTCAGGTGAAACCACATTCTCTGTATCCTCTTCTTTATGGGTTTATAGGTCTTCTAATCAGTTCCATTTCTCTATATTAATAACAAAAGAACCACTTAGTCATAACTTAATTAGTAAAATAAAGGATTAGTATATTCCAAATAATTTAAAATAAACAATTATTATAACTAATTTCCAAGAATCATCGAACATAATATGAACAATGCAGTTCTAGTGGGAAGTCTTATTACTTATGCATGATATACTATACTCATTGGATAAACCCATGATGATGAGATGATAACACTCCTATAGGTGTCTAAAAATACCTTTTTTCACCCATACCATACTAGTAAATTGAAGTTTAGTATAAATAGGTTAGATACATATTTTTATGCTATACATTTCAAGTTTTGACATGTCTTATATCTTTTCTACCATTTATAACGAACAGACCTACTAAAATGATACCAATTGTAACATCCTAACCCTAACCATTAGCTTGTAAAGATCCTAGGTGCCACTAACCTTAGGTAAAATACCCTATACACCAAAGGATGAAAAAAATTCCAAGATATTGATAAATCATTAGAGTTTAATTTTCCCTTTTAAACAAACACAACCTATCAATAAAATAATAAAAAAATTCAAAAAAAAACTATATGATACATGAAATGTAAATAATACAACTCAAAAATAGCAACAACCAAAAATATAAAAGTAAAATAAAAAATTGAAATAAAAAATACATCTAAAACTAAAAGACATCCTGATTCATAAACATCGATGTGGAATCACTCCAATCACTACATAATAAAATATCTAAGCTCCATCCACCCTCCCAAGAAAGTAATATCATGATTCTTCACTAGATAAATATGAAAATTTTCCTTTACCTATGTCATGAAGAATAACTTTTGAATACACACTATGGTGTATATGAAGAGGGTGAGTAATAATACCTAGTATAAAATCCCCAAGAGACATCTCAACTCATGCCACTAGAACAATAACAAGCTATCTCACCATTCAGTTTACAAGTAAAATAGTGAGATAAAAATCAAATCAGTTATCCAAATAAATAAAATTAATTTAAACAGTTGAACCATTGATTATATTCACTTGTAATACCCAATTACACATCAAACTCACACACACATTCATTAATTAAACCAATATAATTCCTAACTCATGAGAAAAATCCCATCCTACCAGTAAAGTCATCACTTCTTTATGAATTCAAGGTACCCTGATGAAATATACCCCTTATCCAAAACCAACAAGGTGTCTTCCAATGCTATATGAACTCAAAAAATCCCAAGTATATTCCAAGGTCTCACACCCATTCATTTATTCAAATCAATTAGTATTTTAAAAAAATTTAATCAAACATATTGCATTCATTATAACAAAACCACAATTTAAAACCATGTAACAAAAGGGTTTTTTTTTTCTGAATACTATCCAAATCCATTGTTTCCAATTCATAAACCAAAATGGTTTTCTAGAAAGAAATCATCCAAAGTTTCCTAGAAAATATGTGTAAATAATTTAAGAAAAACAATTCCCTCAAGCTTTATATTGAGTGAATAAAATAGATAAGCCACCTACCTCACAATGAATCTAAAATATCATGAAGAAAAAAGAAATAGTTTCATAGATCCATGCCATATTCACTTTTTATTTAATAAATACAAAAAATTATTTTTCAAAACATTAATGATACAATATATCTGGACATAAAATCCCTAATATAAGGTTTGATTCCAATATAAATAATCAGATATAGAAAATAAAGAAAAATGGGTCTCCTGCCTTTGATTTTCTAGGTATGATGCTAGAATAATCATTTAAATTAGTCTTTGGAGGATAAGGATCAATAAAAAGTATCTAGAGGAACCCTAGAAGTCAAGATCCTAGGTTAAATGATATAGAATGATAGTTTTTAGGAAATAATTGGAATACAAATCTATTTTTTTGTGTGTTATTAATTCTGTCACATGGTTAGACTGCATGGTTTAACAAACCATATGCCAACCATGGGAGTTATACTAAAAAAAACCATGGGACATACGATTGTACCACATGATTTGAAAAACTGTATACTAGCCATGTAGAAAACCTCTTATCAAAAAATCTCAGATCACATGGTTTTTCACATAGTTTGGAAAAACTGTGAACCAACCACACATCTGGATAGTAATTCCCATATCCCCTTGCATGGTTTCCTAGAGAAGTTTCATGGTTTCCTAGAGAAGATGCATGGTTTCCCCTAACCATGCTCAAACTTTGAACCCTGATAAAGGCTTCCAAAAAATTATAAAACAATCCAAAAACTATCATAACTCAACCAAAAAATTATTTAACTTCAAAATACATAATACAATAGTGAATTTTCTCAGACCAAGGTTTTTACATTTGCACCCTCCTAAGGTTTTTTGTTACTTGGTGACCCAAAGAGGTGCTAAATGGGATTCTATTATATCACTATGAGTTAATTAGAGAGATTAAACTTAGAAAAACAAGTCTAGTATCATTCATTTTAGATCTTAGGGAGTTTATTATGTTGTTTGGTTCCCATTGGGGATTGTTTAGGGGATCCTGTTTCATGAATCATTTGCATCCCCTAACTTTTTTTGATCAAATGAAACCATTGTTTGGTTATTTATCTTTTATTATATCCCATTGGTGTTATGGTTCCTATGGTTTTTGTGTTTGGGATCTAGATATTATTTTTATGTACCTTCCAATTGGGTTCTAAAATGGGTTTGAAAGTGTGATTAGAAAGTTTAAATTGATGTTGTTTATAAATGGGATTTATGAAATGTTTTGGTAAAAGAGGAAGAAAATGATTTGTTTTTTTTAAACTCAAAATCTATATTTTCATGGTTTGAAATAAATTTTAAGGAAAATATATTGTTCATTTCTTGGGTTTGAAATTTATTATTTTATACATGATATGTCCTATTTTAGAAAAACATTCCTTATGGTTTTTAAAAGGGTAATGATAAAGAATGTTATTTATTTTTTATGCCTACTTATATGAAAACCTATTTTCAATGTTATGTTCTAACTAGTATAGATGAACTATTTTATGAATGGGATTTTATAGACTTGTTTCTGAGATCCTATTAGAAATGTTTTTCTCACACCCTTAATGCACATCACTGTTTGCATGAGTATGTAGTTCTCATGTTTTCCTTTTAGGTTCCATGTCTTGATATCAGTTTGAGTATCTCCTCTTAGTCTATTAACGTCGGGTGTTTATGGTGATCGAACTTGGGTCTCATGGAATATTTTAGAGCTATTTTGGTTACATTTTATTTTTAGGATAATGTATTAGACATATCCTCGAACTGTTTAATTCATTTATAATTTTTTTATGTTGTAATTGTTTTGTATGTTGGATGATGCATTTACTCTAATGGGTTAGTTACTATCATGTTTCTACCCTATTAGGATGATGTATTACTTATTTTTTCTTATTTTTATAAGCATGGATATCTAAAACATGAACAAGTTTCGTCAGATTATTTTTTGATTGTACCACCTTTTTATTTCATTGTATGAGGGTGAAATTATTTCTATGTTGTGTTCATGATATTCAGGAACTGGTTTCCAACCGATGGGGATCAAGAATTCCCTTCGGGACTAGTGGTGAGTTGGATCAGGTGATGTGTTGGGTCAACTTAGACTAGTTCATTACTAATTGTATCATAGACTAGGTTCTTAAGAGGTTCTAGGTCATGGAAGCACTCTCTCATTATTTGATAATTTCAAGGTAGAATATAGATTATGAATTTCATAAAAACTCAAGTGGTAGATCATGAGTAGGTGCTTGACCACAACAATTAATGATCTCACTTGAGTTACCATGGATATATAGTATTTGGATTATGTTTTGATTATTCTTATTGTATTGGGGTTTGAGATGATGGTGTTTTTATCCTCATTAGCATCATGTTACCTTGAGGATCTTTTTTGGATTTTGGGATAAAATGGAATAAATAATTAGTGAAATATGGTTGTATTACATGGATTGAAAAAACAATAAATGACCAAACACTTTATTTTGGAAACTTCTCAAAAATGGTTTCATGATTGGCACATGACCCATAAAACCATGTGACCAAGTCAAAAATAGTTCTACATCCTATTTGGTTTTGTTATCAGACCTCTTGATTATTTGATTGTTTTGATTGATTCTCTATAATGAGAAAATAATAAATGTGTGTCTTGTGATATGTTGATGTTTTGGGAGATTTTTTTTGGAATTGTTTCATTATCTTACTTAGATAATGTTGTGAAATTGATTTTGTGTGAAAAATAAGGATTAAAAAATGTTTTTGGAAGTGTTTGACTTCATTATGTAATCTAGAAAATGTTTTGGTTTTTAGACCAGTCAATAAATTATTTAAGAAGGGGTTTTAATCCTCTTGGAATATGTTTCAAAAAATGGTCATTTTTGAAAATTAAAATAAAGTTCTATTTTTAAATTTTTTAAATATTAAGGTGTTTAAAATGAAGGATAACTTTTAAAAGTTTTGATGGGTTTCTTTTAATCTTTTAAAGTAAGTGGAATGTTTTAAAACATTGGCCTATTATTAAGGTGTCATGATTTTAAAATAGAAAGTTTTTATGGTGTTTGGATTATTTTGTTGAATTAGGTAATAATATATTTCCTTTTACCATTATTGTGACCATTTTATGTGATTTAGGAGACATGAATAGGTTGGGTTCATGTTTCATTTTATTTAAAGTATTTCCCCTAGAAAGGTCTTTATTGAAGGTAAAATGTTTATCCTTAAGGGTGTTACTTTTTACCTATTCCTAAATCTACCCAGACTTAGAATGAAGTGGTAGGAGTTTCTTTGTTCTCTAGGTGGTGTAGCGGTGCATTTTGGGGTTATCTAAGATGGGGGTTTTCTAGAGGATTTATTTGGAAACCATGCAGGTTTTTTTGGTAGTTTAGTATTGTGAGCCTCGATATGATGATTGAACAGGTAAGGAAAAGTTTTCTTGGAGTCTTGTGTGTAAGTCCTATTTGAGGTGATGATATGCTTTGGGATTCATAAATGATGAGTTTATAGAATTTCTATTTTTTATGTTAATTCAGCTTAGTGTTTTCTTTATATGCCTCTCTAGGTTTCTCTTATATCTGTGGTTTCTATTGGGTGTATGCACCTCATTGTTTAGTTGTTTTCTATGTGGTTGGTTTTTTATTCTACATTCTTGGTGAGAGATATAAATGAATTTTTTTTTTAATTAGGTGTGGTATGGCCATAGGTGTGTGTTTTGGGTGGCTAGGATAGATGTGGAAGTAGTTGAGGTTATTCCTTGGTTGGTGTTAGTTTATATCATGTTGGGTTCACCATGAGATGGTGATCCAAGTATGAGGTCATAGATCTCCCATTCCACTTAGTTTCATGACCCAAGGTTAGATCCTATGCCGTTTCTTATTGATTCATTTTTCTGATTGGTTTGTTATGTGTTTTTTTAGGATGTGATGGATTTGTTTCATTTTGATGACACAATCTTCTCATCTTTATATGTTTCTTTGTTTTGGAGTCATTTATTTGGATTTGGGGTTGTGCTTCCTATCGCAACCCATCCCCTAGGACCTATGAAATGATTATCCAAAGCCTTCCTTCTATAGGCCAGGAGATAGAGATGTCCAATGAGATCAGAAAGGTGGGGTATACTTTTACGACTTCCGGCAGCTAGTCTACACTTACCCATCAGGTGGTGTTTTTAGCAGATGGATTATCAGCGATCTTGTACTCCCTATTGTGTGTAGTTGTCTTTTTTTGGGTTTTTATTCTATCCCATTTACTTTCAGTTTGTATTGTACTCACATCTGTTGTCTTGTGAAAGTTATGGTTTACTTAGTGTTTACCTTTCTACAGTTTAAGCTTTGTGTATGTGTATAGGTTTAAAGGAAAATGCCTTCCCTTTTTGTGATATTCCTATTCGGTTCTAATCACCAACCCCTAGCCTATGGAATGTTAGTTTAGGGTAGTCACGACATGGTCCATGAAAGACAGGTCGTGATAAAGTGGTATCATATGATTGTTGGTTCTACCAAAATAACTAATAATCTGTAAATTTTTATGGGGCAATAGTGTTACGTGTTTCAAGTTTGTCTTTCAGGATATGGATTCCAATGTTGGTGTGGCGGCTGACGTATCCATACATCAGGACCCTAAATTATATTTTTCAACTTGGTACATGAAAGCACTGGTTGCATACATCTTTGATTGTTTTCCCATGATCTTTTTGAGTCAGATTCAGCTCACAAGGTATAATAACACTGCTAGAAAATAGGCCTATACCCACGGTTTTGGAAAAAACCATGGGTATATGTATAGTGTGGGAACCTATACCCACGGTTCTTGAAAACCATGGGTATTGGTCACCTATACCCACGGTTTTAGAAAAACAATGGGGATAGAGTTTTTTTTGAATGCCTATACCCACAGTTTTGTATAACTGTCGGTATAGGTATTTATTTCAAGGCCTATCCCCACGGTTTTTGAAAAACCATGGGGATAGCTTACCCACATTATGGCGGAAAAAAAATGGTGTCAGAAAACAAAAACAATTTGGTGGGAAAATTTATACCCACAATTTGAACTAATATATATAAGTTGATAGAAATTTATAAACAAATTAAATATGTGGCTTGGTTGGTTATGTGTTGCACATTTGTTGCAGCAGTTTTGGTATCAAATCCTACTGGTTTATTTTTTTTAATACAGACATGAGGATTAGTGTATTATTAAAAATACAGATTTGTATTCATGTAGTCGAATCGGCCTAGTCGGTTAAGCATTGAAACGCTGGAAGTATTCTTCATCAGACTCAGGTTCGAAACCATCCAGTTTCTTTTTTTCATAATGCGGTAAAAGATTAATATATATTTAGAAATATAAATATATATTAATATAAGTACCTTGGATGAAGTGGCGAAGTCCATTGGAATAATTTCTCAGGTCGCGGGTCGACACGGGTTCAACACCCAGGGGCTGTGAATTTCTAATATTTTTACCCACGGTTTTTAAACCATGGGAAGAAGACTTTGAAAGCGTGGAGGATGGTTTGAAACGTGAAAAAAAATATTCCCATGGTTTGTCAAACCATGGGGATAGGTTAAGACCCCTATACCGACGCCACTCAGCCCCACAGTTCCCAAAACCGTGGGTATAGTCTATACCCACGGTTTTGGGGGATATACCCACGGTTTTGAACCATGGGTATAGGTAGTTTTTCTAGTAGTGTAAATTGACCGTGGTTTATATTGATCTCTCTCAGGATGCCTCCATGCAGACAGTCAACCAGGATTCTAGTGTGTGACCATGACGATGGTCCACAGAGCGACATGGCTTTGGTACATGAACTGTTTTCTGAGATGGTACCTTCATGTGGTGTCCTAGTGATACCACCTCTCATTGGTGAGCAGTTACTACCGGTACTACCAGTAGAGGACACATATAGGATTAGTTCCTTTCATCAGTTCTTGAAACAGATACCTCATAGGTTCAGGGGAGATATAGATCCTTAGGTTGCTAAGTATTGGCTAGAGGCTATGATGTGAGTCTTCCACTTAGTGAGGACACAAATTGACCAAATGGTGGTTATAACAACGAGCCTTCTGTAGGGATCGACGAGTTATGGTGGAGTTGGACCATCCGGACTCACAAGGAGTCGACCCTCACCTAGGATAACTTCGAGAAAATTTTTAGGGAGGAGTTATTACTTGTTACTTTTCACTCTGTGCACATAAAGGAGTTGCTTCACTTACAAAAGGGTAGCCTGACAATGGCTGAGTACTCTACGAGGTTCACAGACCTCTCCCATTACTCTACGGATATGGTGCATGACCCTTTCTTTAGGGCCCAAACCTTTGAGTAGGGACTCCAATGGTAGATCAGGGCATCGATGATTTCCCTCAGCAACCCTACACTGGCTGGAGTGCTAGAGCAAGCTCTACTAGTAGAGAGCTTCCTCGCAGAGCAGGCATCGATGGTGGGAGCCACCACCGGGTGACAGGCAGCTGAGTCCTCTGTGGCAGGTAGGCGACAGATGATGTAGAGGTATAAGAAGGCTAGTCCATCTGGAGGATGACCCTAGGACTTAGAGTCGGTGGTACGATGCCACCAGGGCAGCAGGAGTGAGCAGTGGAGCAGGGAGTGCAACTCGTGTGGTGGGTAGAGGCACATGGCTCATGACCGCCCGACCCACCGCACATACGATAAATGGATGGTTGAAGGGATGCCAAGTTAGCGACATAGGTTTGATCAAGGTGGTCCACATGGAGATGGATGTGGTAGGGGTTGGGCAGAGTGACAAGTAGTGGATGGAGGTTTTAGGTGCTACCACCACCACCCCCAGGTGGTCCACCATGTGCTCTGAGAGCCAGTGGACAGGGGTGAGGCTAGATTCAGGCAATGGTGGCCTATTACCATGGTGATCCAAAGATTATTAGAGGTACTATCTTTTTCTTCTCTACTTTAGCTGAAGTTCTTATAGACACAGGTTCCAGTCACTCTTTCCTTACCACATACCTTATTTGGATCTCGGAGATTCTGATCGAGCCATTGGCTCGATCCTTACGATTATAGACTCCTACAGGTGGGGATTTGACGATCACACATTGGTACCGGTAGTGTGATATTACTATTTTATGAGATAGATTTATCTAAGGTATCCTAGTAGTATAATTAAGGCCTTATGACATCATATTGTTTATGGACTAGTTATCAACACTCCATCTTAGATCGACTATTTTAGGTGTACAGTACGGTGTGTCTACGGAGATGGGAACACGTTTTACTTTTTTAGTGAGAAGGAAAAAGATGCAGAGCAGGATGGAATCACACATAGGAGGGTGTATTAGATCAATAATTAGTTGGATAACATGGCCCTAAGTGTAGTGAATGAGACAAGTCCACAGTTTCCGACAGTGGTGGATGAGTACAAAGACATCTTCCCAGAGGATGTTCCAGGATTACCTCCTCGTAGAGAGTTAGATTTATGAATTGATCTATAACCCATGACAAAACCAATATCTACACCTTCATACCATATGTCTTCCTTAGAGCTCCAGGAGATGAGGGTATAGTTGGAGGACTTGCAGAGGAAGGGGTTTGTAAGGCCCAATATTTCACCATGGGAAACCCTAGTGTTGTTTTCCATGACCGCAGATAGAAGATTGAGGCTATGCATGGAGTTATGGATCATGAACTAGGTAACCATGAAGAAAAATTATACTTTACTGAGGATTGATGAACTCTTTGATAAGCTGAAGGGAGAGAGATGGTTCTCAAAGATAGATCTCAAATCAGGCTATCACCATTTTCGAGTACGAGATGAGGAAATCTCAAAGATGGATTTCAGATGTCTCTATGACCACTAAAAGTACTTAGTGATGCCATTTATCATGAATAATGCCTTAGATGTGTTCATAGAACCATTAATAGGATCTTCCATCCATTCCTAGACCGATTTGTAGTGGTCTTCATTGATAACATCTTAGTGTATTCAATGTCAGAGGAGGAGCGCACGATACACCTGAGGATGGTTCTGAACACACCCTGAGAGTACCAGATTTATGGTAATCTCTATATTTTTTAGTTCTAGATATTAAAGGTTCACTTCCTAGGACATTTCATCTTGGAGGCTGGAGTTGTGGTGGATCCAGTGAAGATCGAGGCGGTGCTTGATTGGGAGCCACCCAAGAGTGTTACCGAGGTACAAAGTTTCCTTGGGTTAGCTGGGTACTATTGAAGGTTTTTACCCAACTTATCCAAAGTGGAATTGCCCATTAAAGTTTTGATTAAGAAGGGAAAACCCTTCGTGGGGAAAGAAGGATGCCAGTAGAGCTTTCAGTAGTTGAGGCAGAGCTTGACAAGTGCTCCTATCTTGAGGCTGCCAAAGGAAGTCACCGACTACATGGTGTTCAGTGGTGCATCAAGAACCAGGATTGTTTGTTTCCTGATGTAGTGGAAATCCATGATTTCTTATGGATCATGACATTTGAGACCTCTTGAGAAGAACTATGTGACTCATGACATTGAGTTAGCAGTAGTAGTCTTCTCACCGAAGATGTTGCAACAATACCTTATTGGCGAATGATTCATCATCTACTCTGACCAAAAGAGTCTCAAGTATATATTTTCTTAGAAAGATCTGAATATGAGATGATGACATTGGTTAGAGTTCCTCTAGGACTATGATTTAAAAATATTCTATACTCTTAGGAAGGGAGACATGGTGGTCGATGCTCTCAGTAGGTGATCGAGTTCACAACTATTGAACAAGGACTAAGAGTAGTTGGCCTCACTTTAGATATCCTTTGTGGATAGAGATGAGGTAGATTATCTTTAGTCGATGGTAGTTTCCCCTCCACTCTTATAGAGAATCAGGGAGGCGCAACTCGTAGATTCCAACTGTGAGACTACATGTGCCCAAATGTCCTCAGGACAAGCTCCTGATGGATTTTCAATAGGTGGGGAGCATGTCATCCTTTTTAGAGGATGCACCGTAGTAATAGTGGCATTACATGAGGAGGTGTTTAGGGAGTTACATACATCCCCTTTGGCAGTACACCTAGATGTGGCAAAGATGTACCGGGATCTCTAACGTTAGTACTAGTGGTCGGGAATGAAGAAAGTGGTAGTGGAGTTTTTCTCGAGATGCCTCACTTGTTAGCAGGTGAGGGCTGAGCACCAGGTTATAGTAGGTTTGAAACAACCCCTAAAGGTACCGAAGTGGAAGTGGGATGGGATATTGATGGACTTTGTGACGGGATTACCACGTACGTCTAGGGGTCACGATACCATCTGGGTGATCATAGACAGACTCACCAAGTCGGCCCACTTCCTACCCATTTGAGAGCAAGGTTCATTAGAGATATTGGGACGCATCTACATACATGAGATAGTTCGACTCCATGGAGCCCCATATATGATAGTATCAGATCATGATGTACGCTTTATATCCTAGTTATGGAAGGGATTTCAAGAGGCTTTGAGGACTCAACTATACTTTAGCACAACCTTTCACCCACATACTGATGGTCAGATAGAGCGAACCATACAGACCTTGGAGGACATGCTTCATGCTTGCATCCTTGATTTTGGTCACATTTGGGAGGACCAACCACCACTGGTGGGGTTTGCATACAACAATAACTACCACTCCACCATCGATATGGCACCGTTTGAGGCACTTTACGAACGACCATGCAGGTCACCATTATGTTAGACATACCTAGGGGAGTCAACACTCATGAGTCCAGAGATGGTACATGCTACCACTAAGATGGTGTAAGTCATCCAAGATTGGATGAAGACTAAATAGAGCTGACATAAGTCCTATGCTGATAGTATATGAAGACCCTTGGAGTTAGAGAAGGGGGACCACATATCCCTACGAGTCTCTCCTCGATGAGGGATATAAAGATTTGGATAGAGTGTTAAGTTATCTCCAAGGTTCATCATATCTTTCATCATACTGCATATAGTGGGCGAGGTGGCATACTTATTGGATCTACCACTACAATTAGAGAGGGTTCACGATGTCTTCCATGTATCCCAACTAAGGATATACGTGCATGACCATTTTCATGTCATAAACCATTGTGAGATAGAGATTGACGATGGAGCGACATTCATGGAGTACCCAGTGGAGATAGAGGATCGACAGAAGATAATCCTTTGTGGATTGTCAATACATCTGGTTCATGTTTTTTGGCAGCACAAAAATCTCTAGGAGAGCACGTAAGAGAGAGAGAGGATCATATTCATGATCAGTACCCCCATTTTTTTGGTTAGCCCTTGTTTTGGATTATGAGGATGTAAATCCCTAAAGGGTGTAGTAATGTAATACCCCAGAATTCTATATTTTTTTTAAATTAAATGGTGTTATTTCGAGACTAGGCTCTAAGATAGAACATAATTCTAAGACCTAAAGTGTCCGGAACATATTTTTGAACTATTTTTAAGGTTCATTAAATAAACACGTGAGCGGGTTTTTTCTAACTTTTAAACCAGTGCCCAGATCAAAAATACAAGGACACCATTGAACTTAGAGTGTCGGTATTTTCCTAGAAAGGGTAAAACATTGGCTGGAGTGGGACAATAGTGGAAAGTAGTTTTTGGACATAAATAAAAAAATTAAGTAACAATTATTTTATTTTCAAATCCTTATAACTCCCAAATGATGACTCAGATTGGAAATACAAGAGTATTGTTGAGCTCGTGAGGGTGTGTTTCCCTTAGATAGAGCTTAACCTTGATAGGTGCAGTTCGAGGGTGAAAGTTATTTTTTGGAATTTTTGGAAGAAAAATAAAACTACTTAAAAAGTTATTTTAATTATTTTTTTTGTCAAGGAATTCCTATCTCTATATCCTCCATCATGGTCCTCTGACCTAGGGATAGTTATGGGGACCCAAGGGCCCATAACTTGATGACTCAAGTTCCAATGTAGCTTCTTCTTCTTCTCCTCCTTCTTCTTATTATCCTCTGAGCTACAAAATAAATCCCCTCTAGATTAATAATGGTAGATTAAAGAGAAGAAAAGGGAAGGAAGAAAATAGAAATAAATTAGCAAGGTTAAAATAGATGTCCCATTCCTTGTTAGTATGACTAGATACCCCTCAAGAACTCCTCAGTCCAGCATGTTAGACACTCATTTTGTGATCGGGATCTGATCATCCATTTCATATATCAAAGCCTATAGCTCCTGAATATACCTCCCCACCTTGGAAAAATCACTTTTGAGTGGATATTAGAGTGTGATCTGATATCTCCCAACTCTATATTTTACATTTTTGCCTAGAAAAACAACCATGCATCCCTAACATAATGATATATGCCCTAATAAGATCGAATCACTAAGGGCCACATGTAATTTGTCTCTAATGTGGTTGAATATGAGGAATATCTGAGACCTTTTAACTTGGAAACCTCTTCACGCCTCATTTATCCCATAGAAGAACAGAGGGACAAAACATGAGTCTCCTCCCATCAATGATGATTAGACTACCTTGGCACAGGGGGTATATTTTCTCCACTGTATCTTGGATAGTGGTCTTTTCCTAAGATCACCTATAAGGATCCAGGGATTCAAAATTTTCATCTTCATCCCTAACCTTTTTACCACGTATACCAAGACCAGTAGTCATCATGGACTTAACTCGATAAATGACTTTCATCAATACCCTCTAAGGGTATGAAGATATCTATACCTGATCTATAACGACCCTTCCTTTTCTTAAATTACTATTACATCATTATAAAGAAAAAAAATAAAATAGTGTTCCACTATGAGGATCCAGAGGTTTAGTGTCTTGGACAAACTAGGACCATAAATAACATTTACAACATCAAAAATAAACATTTATTTAATTCCTTCTTCTCTAGATTATTATTGGCACTTGACCTCTCCTTAGTACATGTAGTCGCCTGAGGATATACATAAAAAATGGGTGATCTAAAATCTCAATAAAATAATAGATATGAAAAATGTAACAATGGGTGAGCATAATCATAACATAGGAAAATGATCATGAACATGAGAGGAATCGTTAATAAAATACTTGAAATGTGGCAATGCATAAAAAATAAAACATCATGTATTAGTTGTTAACTACCACACATAATTATGAAAAAATATAGCTTCTTGTTCACACATAATTTCACTTTGACTCATGAGATTCATCACTTTACCAAATTCATTGGAGTGCTGTATAATTCTAGGTGCACCCGTCACATTCAAACATTCATATTGCGCTATATAATTCCGGGCACACCCGTCACATCATAACATTATCATTATCATGCAAAAGACATAGAAAATATTTAAAAAATGAACATAACTAACCCATGTAAAGGAATTGTTTTAATATAATAAGAAAACAATCATAAACTTTGGGTTCCCAAAAGAAATTGGGAATAACATACTTGATACAATAACCATTAACCTTGAGTGAGAATTAAAATTTGTGCTTTTGAAATAAGAGTTCTTTTGGAAAACATTTGTTTGACATAAACTCCAGTGTAAAACATTTATATCCAAAAAAAGGTAATATAATGATGAAAAAATGATTTTTAATGAGTGAAAATACAAAAAAAAGAGTGAAAGTGGGAGAAGGGAGAACCCGAAGAATGAAAGTTGGGTTCGAGAATTTCCCCTTACCGTGTATCTGAATGCTTTCTTCACTTTAAATACCTATATAACCACATTAGATTAATTAACTAACAATTACATAACATTTTGTAGATTAATATGGTTCATTATGGTTTCATTAGGTTATTTTATGGGCCCTTGGATGAGTTATAGAGTTTAAATCCATTATTCAGAAATGTTCGTTTTTATGGTTTTCTTGAATGGTTCACTTGTATTCATAAATGGAAGTTCATGTAGAACATGGGTAAAAATCAAGAGCTGATATTACATATTATTAATTATATTATAGGATTTTAAATGATCTTATAATGGATTATGTTATATACAATGTGGATGAATCATTAGTTAAAATTTAATGATGATCATTAGGGTAACTTCAGGCGATTTTTTGACCACAACGAACTTGTTTTGTTTAATAATTTAGTAATATGTACATAAATTAGTTAAAGAACATTAAATAGGATAAAATACATATAAAATAATATTGTTCAACCATAAAAATGGTTTTATGACCAGATATGATGGTAGAAATGAAAAAAAACATGTTGTTCTTGAAGGTGATAAATTAACACCTCACGAACAACATTTTATTTTATAAAATAAAAAGAAGAGGAGAAGAGGGTTGGATAATATATTATACAATTAGTATCATAAAATTCTAGTATATTTGAGATAATATAGTTATCATACCATGTGTATGAGTATAGGTGAGGAGAGATTACAAAATGAACATGAAATTTAAAGGAATTTAAAGGAAAGAGAGAGAGAGAGAGATGAATTACCTCTTGAATCCTCCTCTTGAGATCCTCTTAATGGAAGATATAATTTGTACTTTTATTAGACCATAAGCTATTAGAAGTGGGGGAGGTGCTAGGAAATATTTTTGGGCAGATTTTAGACAAGTCTTGAATATTGAGAGGTGTGAGGAAATGGGGGTGTGAAGGGTGGTATTTATAGTTGAGGGAACATGGGATTTCTCAGTATTATATTCATTAATTTATTATTTCCCCACAAGACAAGGAATAGTGAGTCTTCCATAACCAAGAATAGTAATTTTATCATGTGAATCCTAACCAATTTTTTTACATCAGCATAACATCATACATGACTCTATAATTAGTGTATTTTCTTATTTTGTAAATTAGAGTATTTCTCTATTCAAAAAAAATTCAAGTATTTCATAAAAATAAAAAAAATTCACCCTAACCATTTTTAGATTTTTAGAATCCAAAAATGAAGTAAATTTTTCAAAAATAATTTTCTAAATATGATTAATTTAATTTTTAAATAAAATCATAATTTAATTGAAAAATACAGTTTTTAAAACATTTATTTACTTTTTCCAAAACATTGGTACATCATAATTTTACTTAAATATCATATATATACTATCATATATAAGGTTAATATTCATTAGGGTATGCAACTATTCATAAAGGCAACATTACTATTCATAAGGGTATGTTACTATTTACAAAAAAATAAGTTTGTTCTTTTAGACTCCAAAAATCACCCTGAACGCAACCGTGTATGTCAGATTTTTGAAATTCAAAATATAGAAGTGGAAAAATTATGTTTAATGGTCCCATAATATTTAGTATCATTATATTTCATTGTAATACCTAATGTGATTATATAATAAGGAATAATAATAATAAGGGAATTTCATTGATAAAGCTTTGGGTTGTTACATTCTCCCCCTTATGAAATTTCACCCTCAAAATTTTAATTTTACACAAATTGGTGAGGGTAATTTTTTTTCATAGCCTCCTCTGGTTCCCAAGTTTCTTCTTAAAACTTATGGTTCCTCTATAAAACCTTGACAAGGTGGTTTGTCTTGTTGTGTAGAACTTTATCTCTCCGATCCAGAATCTCTACTGGCTGCTCCTCATAGGAGAGATCATCTTCTAGTTGTACCATCTATGAGTCCAGTACATGTGATAGATCAGGTATGTACTTCTTCAAGACTGATATGTGAAACACATCATGAACTTGATGCATATTAGGTGGAAGTGCAAGCCGATAGGCCATGACTTCTATGCGGTCAAGGATCTCAAAGGGTCCAATGTACCATGGGCTTAACTTCCCTTTCATTCCAAACCTCATGAATCTCTTCCATGGTGATATTCGAAGAAAGACTTTATCTCTAACATCGAACTCCAAGTCCCTTATATAGTTGTCATCATAGCCTTTTTTCCGACTTTGAGCAGCTTTGATATGTTTCTAGATGAATTGAACCTTCTCTGTCATATCCTGCATAAGGTCAGGTCCAAGTAGATTTCTTTCTCCAACATCATCCCAACAAGTTAGAGTTCTACATCACTTTCCATATAGAGATTTATATGGATCCATCTAAATAATCGAGTGGAAGCTGTTATTGTATGAGAACTCAACCAATGGGAGATGCTGATCCCATCCACCTTTGAATTTAAAAGAGCAGGCTCTTAGCATGTATTTAAGCATCTGAAAAGTACTTTCATATTAGCCATTATTTTGGGGGGTGATAGGCCTTGATGAAATTTAATTCAGTACTAAAATAATGTTGAACATTTCTCCAGAATTTATATGTGAACCTTGGATCATGTTTAGAGACAATCGAGAGTGGAACACCATGCAGTCTCACAACTTCCTTCACATATATAATTGCAAGTTGTTCAAGTGAGAGGTATTCCCGAATAGTGATAAAATTGGAAGTCTTGGTGAGTCAGTCAACCACAACCCATATCGCATTATTTATCTTCGACGTCTTCAGGAGACCCATGACAAAGTCTATAGTGACATTCTCCCATTTACACATGGGTATAGGAAATGAATGCATCAACCCTTTGAACTTTTGTCGCTATGTTTTAACTTGATGACATACCAAGAACCTTGAGATATATTTCTCAATCTCCTTTTTCATGTTATCCTACCAAAAGTGTTCATGGAGATCTCAGTACATCTTGGTGCTACCAGGATGGATAGAGAATGTTGAGATATATGCATTGTACAATAGATCCTTCTTTATCCTGGGTGATGAAGGCACACAAAGCCACATTCAAAACTGAATCACACCTTCATAGTCGATATGTAACTCTTGCAGCTTCCCTTATTTTACTGCATTCACCTTCTTCTATAACTCTAGATCATCCCTTTGTGCTTCCTTAATAATCTATTGGATTGATGGTTGTGAAATAATTTGGGTAAGGTAGGATTAATCCCCTGCCCTTATGATTTCTAAATCCATCCTTTGCATATCCAAGAAGATAGGCTCTTTCTCAATCCACAACATGGATAGAGTAGCAGGTTCTTTTCTTCTCATAGCATCAGCTACCTTATTCGGCTTTCCAAGATGATAGTGAATAGAGCAATCACAATATTTGATTAGATCCAACCATCTTCTTTGATGCATGTTGAGCTTCTTTTGTGTAAATATATACTTTAGGCTCTTTTGGTTGGTGTATATGTCACACTTCTCACCGTAAATATCGTGCCGCCATATTTTCAAGGAAAAAATCACAGCTGAAAACTCTAGATCATGCATATGGTAGTTCTTCTCATAGATCTTAAACTGTAGTAAGGCATAGGCTATCACATTTTTATTTTGCATGAGTATGAAACCCAAGCATTTCTTTTAAGAATCACTGTATATCAAAAAACTTTCTCCACTATTCGGTAGTCTGAGTACATGTGGAGTGATCAAACTTCTCTTTTTTCTCATTTAAGATTCTCTCACATTCTTTTGTCCAGAAATATTTTACCCCTTTTTTTATTAACATAGCTAGCGAGCTTGAAAATTGTGATAAATTTCTCACAAAACATCGGTATTACCCAACTAATCCAAGAAAAATACAGATTTCTGTGACATTATAGGGCCTAGGACATTCTTCAATCACCTTCGTTTTTGAAGGGTCCATAGAAATTCCCTCACTTGTGATCACATGTCCCAATAACATGGCTTGATTAATCCAAAAGTCACACTTTATGAACTTGGCGAACAAATTATCCTTTCTCAATGTCGCCAACACAAGTCTTAGATGTTCTTAATGTTCCTCCTTGATCTTGGAGTAGATGAGAATATCATCAATAAAGACTACCAAATTTTTTTCAAGGTAATGTCTAAAGACTCTATTCATCAAATACATGAAGATTTCAGGGGCATTAGTAAGTCCAAAGGGCATAACTAGAAACTCATAGTGCCTATACCTTGTACAGAAGGCAGTATTCTGAATATATTCATTCTTCACCTTTATCTGATAATATCCAGAACGAAGATACACCTTTGAGAATTATTGAGCTCCTCTTAACTGATCGAACAAGTCGTCAATCCTTGGAAGAGGATACTTATTCTTTATGGTGACCTTGTTGAGTTCTTTATAATTGATACACAACCACATTGTTCCATCATTCTGCTTCACAAAGAGCACTGGTTCACCCCAAGGTGATGCACTAGGGCATATAAAACCTTTGTCCAAATTCTCTTGCATCTGCTTCTTTAACTCCTCTAGTTCGATAGGATCCATACTATAGGTACACTTTGAGATAGGAGTATCTCCTGGTATGAGTTCTATTAAGAACACTACCTCATGATCCGGGGGAAGTTCAGGCAACTCTTCAAGAAATACATCACTATATTTCCTCATGATGGACATTTCTGCAAGGTTGGAACTTTCCTTTATCTCAACCATTTGGGAGAGGTATGCTTCTTCATAGAGAATCAACACCCACACAGTTGAAGGATTTCTCAAAAGAGATTCATGATCTTCCTTGCATTTGTAGAGGAGCATGGGATGGTTCAGAATATGAAAATATATTTCCTTTTCTCGAAAGTTAATATGTGCTCTATATAATGAGATCCAATCCATTCCCATTATAACGTCGAATTCCATCAAGGGAAGTATTATGAGATTTTTTGGAAAAATCTTCCCACATACGCCAATAGGAGAAGAGTCGAACACTTTGGTTGAAATTATTGAACCACTTGGTGTTTTTAAAGATATCTCCACTTCAAGGTTTTGGGGCTTCGATTATATAGTACTAGAAAACTTACAAGATATAAAGAAATGTGTATAACTAGAATCAAATAATACTTTTTCCATTCTTGAGTGAATAGGAAGTGTACCTTGTATGACTTAATTATCTTGATCCACTTTCGTATTAGTGATGGTAAAGGCCTCCCCTTGTTCATTTCGATTTGGTGGCTCCTGATGTTGATAACCCTTCAAGACTTGAGGTTTGGTGCACTACCTTGCATAGTGCCCTTGCTCCATATAGTTATAGCCTTGAACCATGGGTGGTTCTCCCCTTTCTTCCACCACATTATCCTTTCTTCTCATATCTTTTCGACACTCTTGTGCGTGGTGTCCTTCTTTCCCACACTTGAAGCATTTCCCCATCCCTTTGAGGTAGTTCCCATGATGCAAATTCCCACTTTTTTGGCATGTGGGTCATTGAGTTTTCTTCCCACATTTATCATTAGATCCCCCATCTTGAAACTCTATATTTTGTTTCTTATCACCATATCCATGGTAACATTCTATAAAATCCATATCCACTTTGAGAGAACATCGAACAACTTCTTCATAACTCCCAAAGTCTCGAATTTCAATAGCCTTTCGAAGGTGTGGTTTTAATACACTAAAGAATCTATCAAATTTTCTATCATTATTGATAACAAAACCCAAAGTGTACCTTTAAATCCTTGTGAAACCCACTTTGTAGGTTGTGATAGATTCTCCTTCCTTTTGCTTGATCTCTATAAATTCTATCTCCATTTTCATATGAAGAGTTTGTGAGAAATAATTATTAAGAAACATGATCTTAAAGTCTTCCCATTCAATATCTTCAATTTCTTCCCTTGGATTGGTATTATTAATCAAATCCCACCATTGATCGAACTCTCCATCTAGATGATAAATGGATAGTGTCACCTTCTCCATCTCAAAACAGTGGAGTACAAAAAATATCTTCTCCATGGAGTTGACTAATTTTTCTGAAACTAGTGGATCAGAAGATCCACTAAACGTTGGTGGTTGTTACCGCATAAAACACTCAATAGCCAGTAGATCCCTCTTTAGTGAAGGAGGAAATTCCCCATTATTCTAGTTATTGTTCATAACCTGAGATAGTTGGGTAAGAATCACCATGAAGTTTTGAACTCCACCTCCCAAATCATTGGGGATGTCGTTCGGGAAATCATTGTATTGGCCCTCGCACGAGTTGTTGGCCTGGTTTCTCCTGGTTCCCACCATTTTCTAAAATATAAAAGGTTAGAACAAAACATAAGTCAACAAGTCATGAATAACTTATTTATTTGTATAATTTTTACTAAAATCATAACTTATGAGATCCCTATGTAAAGATTCTTGTGTGCATGTTTGTACTTTGTCTCATACTATAGGTTTTCTCTAGGGTTCAGTAATCCTAATTCGCAAATTAACTAAAACTTACCTCTGATACCAACTATAGCAACCCTGGATTTTCATACATTACTATTACATCATTATAAAGATAAACAACATAATAGTATTACACCATGAGGATATAGAGGTTTAGTGTCTTGAAAAAACTAGGACCATACATAACATTTAAAACATTAAACATAAACATTTATTTAATTCCTTATTCTCTAGCTTCTTATTGGAACTTGACCTATCCTTAGTACATGTAGTCACCTTAGGATATACATCAAAAAGGGGTGATCTAAAATCCCAGTAAGAGGATATATATGAACAATGTAACAATGGGTGAGAATAATCATAACATAGGAAAAGGATCATGAATATGAGAGGAATCGTTAATAAAAGACTTGAAATGTGTTAATGCATAAAAAATGAAACATCTTGTCTTAGTTGTTAACTACCAGACATACTTGTGAACAAAGATAGCATATGTTTCACACATCATTTCACTTTAACTCATGTGATTCATCACTTTACCCAATGCAATGGAGTTCTGTATAATTCTAGGGGCACTCGCCACATTCAAACATTCATATTGTGCTATATAATTCTAGGTGAACCCATCACATCATAACATTATCATTATCATGCATGAAACATAGAACATATATAAAAAATGAACATAACTAACCAATTTAAAGTAATGGGTTTCATATCGTAAGAACACATTCATAAACTTTGGGTTTCAAAAATAAAGTGGGAATAACATACTTGATACAATAACCATTAACCTTGAGTGAGAAGTAAAAGGTTTTTTTGAAAGAAGAATTCTTTTGGAAAACATTTTTTTTACATAAAATTTAGTGGAAAACATCTATATCCAAGAAAAGTTAAGATAATGATGAACAAATCATTTTTAAGGAGTGACCATACAAAAAATGGAGTGAAAGAGGGAGAACCCAAAGAAAGAAAGTTGGGTTCAAGAATTTCCCCTTACCTTGTATCCAAATGATTTATTCACTTTAAAGTCCTGTATAACCACATTATATTCTTTAATTAAAAATTAAAAAACATTTTTTACATGGATATGGTTCATTATGGTTTCATTAGGTTATTTTATGGTCCCTTGGATGAGTTATATAGTTTAAATCCATTGTTCGGGAATGTTCGTTTTTTATGGTTTTCTTGAACGGTTCACTTATATTCATAAATGAAAGTTCATGTAGAACATGGGTAAACATACAGAACTAATATTACATGTTATTAATTACATTACAGGATTTTAAATGATATTATAATGAATTATGTTATATACCATTTGGATTAATCATTAGCTAAAATTTAATGATGATCATTTGGGTAAATTCGGGCGATTTTCAACCACAACGAACTTGTTTTGTTTAATCATTTAGTAATATGTAAATAAGTTAGTTCTAGAAAATTAAATAGGATAAAATACATATAAAATAATATTTTTCAACCATAAAAATGGTTTCATGACCAGATCTGAAGGTATAAATGAAAAAAAGAAAACATGTCATTCTTGAAGGTGATAAATTAACACCTCATGAACACTACTTTATTTTATAAAATAAAAAGAATAGGAGAAGGGGGTTGGATGATATATTATACCATTAGTATCATAAAATTCCATTATATGTGAGATAATGGAGTTACCATACCATGTGGATGAGGATAGGTGGGGAGAGATTACGAAATGAACTTGAAATTGAAAGGAATTTAAAGGAAAGAGAGAGAGAGAGAGATAGGAATTACCTCTCAAATCCTTCTCTTGTGATCCTCCTTATGGAATCTA
Source organism: Viscum album (assembly GCA_963277665.1). NCBI lineage: Eukaryota > Viridiplantae > Streptophyta > Magnoliopsida > Santalales > Viscaceae > Viscum > Viscum album. Next base: position 1,992,516,626 of record OY728131.1, on the reverse strand, counting down.
GGTTTGGTCCTTTGATGAGACCAAAAGATCTTAGACCTGGGGTAGGGGATATGGAAGATATTTGGGCAGAGTTTAGACAAGGCTTGAAGCTTGATAGGTGTGAGGAAATGGGGGTGTGAATAGTGGTATTTATAATGGAGGGGAGAGGGGATTTCTCAATATTATATTCATTAATTTATTATTTCCCCACAAGACAAGGAATAGTGAGTCTTCCATGACCAGGAATAGAAATTTAATCATGTGAATCCAAACTAATTGGGATTACATCAGTGGAACATCATATACGACTCTATAATTAGTGTATTTTTATTATTTTGTAAATTATGGTATTTCACTATTCATAAAAAATTCAAGTATTTTAGAAAAATCCCAAAAATTCACCCTAACCATTTTTTGATGTGTATAATCAAAAAATGAAGTCATGATAAATTTAATTTTTAAATAAAATCATAATTTAATTGAAAAATACAGTTTTTAAAACATTTATTTACCTTTTCCAAAACATAGGTATATCATACTTTTACTTAAATATAATATATATAATATCATAGGTAAGGTTACTATTCATTAGGGTATGTCACTATTCATAAGGTTAACATTACTATTCATAAGGGTATGTTACTATTCACTAAAAAAATAATTTTCTTCTTTTAAACTCCAAAAATCACCCTGAATGCAACTGTATATGTCAGATTTTTGAAATTCAAAACATAGAAGTGGAAAAATTATGTTTAATGGTCACATAATATTTAGTATCATTATATTTCATTGTTCTTCTCAATGTGATTATACAATATGAAATAATAATATGAAGGGAATTTCATTGATAAAACTTTGGGTCATTACATGGTCATACCCGGGATCCAGCCTGATTGATGCATCTGACAGAGGTAGCATGATTGAAATTTTAGATACCTCCATGACCATAAGAATCTAGAACTATCAGGATACCATTAGATTTTTATAAAGACTAAAATCCCTGGGGGAAAAGATGGTTTAATTTTTAAGACATTTAAACTGGTGGGAGAATCGATATGGAGCGTAAGCCTCACAGATGATATCACTGTCAATGAGAGCTTCCAGTACACTGTCTCTGAATGCTATCCTGTATGACCTAAGTTCATAATTATTTTCCTTTCCATCATTGATAAATGTTATTGTCTATGGGTTACCATATAGAAATTATTTTAAATCTCCCAAAACTTTTAGAATCCTTACCACATCATCATATGTTAGGTTCAAAGGATGGATTCCAGAGACAGGCTGAAAAATGGGCAGAATTGACTGTCTGGGGTTTTTACTTGGCTCAACACTGCATATGAGATAAATTGTACTAAAAACCATCACCAAAAAACTTTAAATAACCCTATAATTCAAAACATATCCTTCCCATTATACATATGTAGAAGTAATTGGTAAATTCTCATCAAGACAGGGGAAACCAACCCTATATACCTCCCCTATACTAGTTTGGTCACGATAACAAAAGTCCATGGCCTCACATCGCTATTGGATTCATAGAACAGAATAAGGTAAATTCCCAACCATATAGAGAGGAATACATCCATGTGAGTATTCACATCAACCTTAGTATTTACCTTATAACCCCAACAGGTATATTGGCCATTCTTCAGTGTAAGATAAAACATGCTAGGAGTACCAAAATTCTCTACAGTGGGGCATCATATAGGGCTATTTCAAGTGGAAACTTCTCTTAATAGTTCTAGAAAATTATTCATCAATATTCTAGGATGGGTTTTACCCTTGGGGAGAGGATATTTGTTCAATTTCTTCACCACCTTGAAAATATCATGGGCTAATATAGGGGTCATTTTAATTTAATCCCACGCTATCTTTAGTGGGATGAAATCATCATAAATTTCCCTAAGAATGGGGAATCCAAATTTTTTTATACATCCCATAGGCTAATTCCAACCTCACCATGTTTCAGGTAGAAATAATTTGTTTTGGGACTCTATCAACTTAGCAGTTTAGGGATGATCTTAGAGTTATTGTAAACATAGGATTTCCATTCCCAAACAACCACATAGATATGTATTTCTTGAAACTAATTTTTGAATTATTCACAAGTCTGGAACACCTAGTACACCCACATCAACTCAGGTCTAACTCCCCCTCTAGAGTGAAACTCCCAGTCCCCCTTCCAACCTTATGTATGGTCTGTCCATGAAGTGTAGAAACTCGAGTCATAACAATGAGGCTTCAATTCCTAGATATGCAACTTCAAATCTAGAGTTTAGATACTATGATTCACGATAAAACTATTTGGGACAGTTTACTTCTTAATATAAAAACCTTGAATAAAATATTGGTAGAAGAGAAGCTGGTGTGATTTACAAACTAGGACTGTGGAAAGTATCTTTGAACCCCAGGGATAAAGGTGTCCCTCAAAATTCCATGATCATACAAAGGAAAGTAGTCAATTTATGGTTATTCTTGTTGGTATGGTTCCAAATACTTCACCAGATCAGGCAAAGAGGTCTCAACCATGTCATAGTAATCTGTACCAATAGCTTTGATTATATCAGAATAATCCACATTAGATTTTTTAGTATAATTCATCAAAGAAACCGTTGAAAAACTATAATAATACACCATGTTATCCCATTAAGTTAAAATATTTAATTATAGAAGTTTTTTTGACTTGAGAGATTTCAAAATTTTTGGAAAAGGAAGGCCTTCACGTAGGACCCTTAGTCAGGTCTCCCGCATAGGCGATTCGGTAGGGTCGCTTATGTAGGGTTCCTTGATAAATTAATCTTGTACAGACTCCTCGATAACGTTATTCATGAAGCACCATCTCTCAAGGGGTTTTACCATAGGAAATTATTCAAGAGAACTTCCCAAAAAGAGAATCAAGACACAACTGGGTAGACAACCTGTGCAATGAGAGAAAAATATTCAAATGCGGAATATTATAAAAATAGAAAAGGGGCCAACAATATTTATAGATGATAGATCCTACACACCAGACCTGTTTTGTGGAGATGCATAATTGAAATAAACTCTAGACTTTGACACTAGGACTACACTGTCAACCATCACTATTTCCCTATGTGGTTGACCATCTCCCCCTCTATAATCCTTTCCACATTCTACCTCAGGACTAGAACCTCTTCTTTCAATCAGATCCAATACGGATGGGGAATTTTTTTGGCACTATGTTTTTTCAAGGGGGATGAAAATATTATGAAGATCACCTTAATCATGTTAAATTGGTGAAGATACCAAAAAATAATCAAAGGGAATTTTCCAAATGGGCCTGTGCATACACCCCCATGCATTAGAAGGCTCGAGAAACCCCCTTACATGGAACTGAAAGGAAGGATTCCCTATGCAGGACAACTGCACTGATAAACTATGATTAAGACCTATGTGGGAAAGATACTTCAATAAGGGTCACCTATTTTCTTATAAATAAGACACTTGGACTCCTTATTTTTATAACTAGAAAATCATAAGAAGCCCCCAAGATCTGGTCATGTAGACCCTTTTCCCAAGTTTCCAAAAATTCCTCAGGTTGCTCTCCAAAACCTGTGATAAGAGATAATTAAGGGGTATATGTAATATCAAACCCCCTTCAGGGATTAAAACATAATAAACCTATAAAAGGAACCCTTATACACTAGTGAAAAACCACATGTGCGGGGCCCCCATCCCTAGTCAAGGACCTATGCGAACCTCATCCAAGGACACCTGAGGAGGCCCATGGAGCCTAGGATAAAGCCTCTCCTAAGTTTTGTTTCCTAATAAGTCCATTTACCAAGGAACATCCAACTCCTATAATTCTATACCTCCATGCATGAATCACTTCCATTTCATCCCAGTCCCTACATAAGGCACCTCTACTCTCTAAGTCAGGACATGCACGATCCATCCTTTGAGACCTCTTCCAAGACACTAATGATAGGGATACTCTTACTTTGGATACCTTGGAATATAGAGATCAAGTTGAAACCTACATCGAATACTTCAGACTTGAAAAACCATGGGAAGAGGCTCACCAGCATGTATCCCATTTGTATATGCATTCCTATGGCCATAAGTTTCCCTCAATGTCCTAACTAATGGTTAGGGTTATTGGGGGTGAATGTGGATGTGAATTACCATGGGAAAAAGGACCCTAACCCTAGGGGAAGTGTTATGGAACTCCCAGTTTTGAATATAGGGCTCATACCATGTTTTTCCCTAGTCGTCTCAAAGACATAGAGCCTCTAATTCTAGGTAGGAAGGATGGTGATCACACTTGATTTTACATTTAACATGGAATTAAATTCTACTCTATTACTATGGAACCAATTTTAGGGAATCCCATCTAAATTAATCCCCTAGACTTTCTTGTAGGACCTCTCTTGCTTTGTTCCTTCCCCCTTCTATACCAGTTAAAAAAATGAGAGGGGATATGGTAATTTTTAAAGACCTTTCTCTCTCCATTTTGGTCCAGGGTATGATGATAGGAGGGATGTTCTATCACCCTAGACTCTTCCACCAATGTAAGAGAGATTGTGTGGTTTTCCAAATATTCTTCTTCCTCTTATTTCTCACTTTCAAGCATGAATCATCATGAATCATGTGGTATTAGAGGATATCCAAGATCATGACATCCACCCAGTTAGATTCATGTTTCGGTGGAGGATATTATCCTAAATATTTCTCTTGACATCCTTTAGAGCACCTCCATAGGCATGGGTCCTCAAGGTCATGTATCAAATATTAAGGAAAATAAGATCATGTGGTTTCTTGAATAATCATATTCCTCTTATTTCTCACTCTTAGAATGACTCACATGGTCTTAGGGGTTGATGCTGGTCATGACATCCACATGATCCCCAAAACTCATGGGCATAATTCTAAGTGTAAGGCCCAAATGAACCCATGGGTATCCTCCTCAGTAGTAATCCCCAATGAAAACCTCCATTCACCAGGGAATCCTCCTAAAAAATAATCCCTAAAATCTAACCATTAGACCTCCTACTTATTATAAGCCCCAACATCTTACCTAGGCATCATTCCTAGTGTAAATCCCAACTCATCAATGGGCCTCATATTTGGTATAATCCCCAATCATAACAACATTTTAGGGCATCATTCTCAGAAGTAAGCCCCATAATATATCCTTTGGGCCTCCTACCTAGTATAATTCCCAACCATATCACCATACTCATCCATGACCCCCCTCCTTAGGCGTAAGCCCCAAAAAGGCCTCCAAATCACCATGAGTGGAGACATCCCTCATAGCCCCTTTCACAAGGAAACCTTTTCAGGAATAATCCACAACTAAATCCTCTAAAAGGTCCATACTAACCTATGATAAAAAACTCCAAAGGGACCCATAAGAATAATTCCTTGAAACTAAACTATGTGGTATTTAATACCCATCCAAATGGGATATATAGAAAGTATCCATGAGGTCAAAACACAACACCATAAATCAACCCTATTCTCTATAGGTCACACCCCCCATAAAATCTTATTAAACCTAAGAATCCATATCCCTTCAAGGTTCCCCAAGCTACTTTAGAATAGGTCCTATACTAAAATTTGACTAGGAACCTTGTGCCTAGAATTCCATGCCACATGACATTAAAATGTATGGTTAGGTTCTTATCACATGACCTTAAAAGGCAAGATGTTCCCCATTAAGCAGAACTGAACTACATGGGTTTTGATTCCATTCAAAATATACGTAGGAAACCCATAGATTCATCCAAACCCAACATCAAAACAAATTCTATCTCCTTGGATGACGATACACTCTAGTGTGCCTCACTATGTGGATAAAAACCAACACCATCTTAATAACAACCAAAGAATTTCTAATCAGTACTTATGAAAATACTATTTATATAGAACCTCATATACACACATATATATATCTATATTGATAAAGAAACTTTAATACATACAAATGATTATAATCATAGTACATGATAATAATTGATTATTAATTCAAGGGTGATCCACATCATGCTTGAGAATTAATAAAGGATTCACGAACTTATCTTAAATCTATAAGAGAGTCCTAAAGTAGGAAACAATTCCTCCAAAAAGGATGTGATGAGCCTGACCTTCCATCCTATTGACCAATGTGAGCTCTTAAGAATCATTTAAAAAACTCCTTAATGAGTACCTTACTTTGGAAAGTATGTCACCATTGATATAGAACCATTGTTTGTTTACGGTTCCCTGAATAAACCCATTGAAACTGTTCAGAAATAGTGAACCTGGCATGAATGATTTCACAAGACTCAACCCCATGAAATTGGCCATCAGGAAAACTGATTCTTGATATGAAATAGTCATGTATGGACATGGACACACTATGTGTACATGTGTGTGTGTTTTAAATATATATATTCATGGAGTGTACATAGATATACATGATGTGTACTTATTCAAATGGAAATATCAGGAACAAATTTTTCCCTCATGCTCAGGGTGTGGTTTAAACCAGTGATCAGTTCAATCCCTTTGGTTCCCCAAAACCATTGGAGTAATGTTTTTACCTCTAATATATTATTATTATTTTTGGTATTTTATATTTTTTAACAAAAACACAAACACACACTACATAATTTTTTAATGAAATATATCATAATATTCATATATTTAATTTATTAATTATTATTTTATAGATATTAATTATATCAATTATTATTATTATTTATTAGTTTGATAAATATAAATATATTATAATATATTACACTAAACATGTAGTTTTATTTAAATATAAAGGATGAAATTGGCTTGACTAAGAGGACTCAAACTTGAGTCTTTTGGACCTAGGTAGTGACCCTACCAGTCGATCCAATTCCATCACTAGTTTTATATATATTTTTATAATTTTTAATATTTATGAAAATATCGCACATCTTGTTATAAAAAATAGAAAGGAAAAACAATTCCCCCTACACTGATGATTTTCACAAAGGGATTCGAACCAATGGCGACTCAGATATCCTCAAACGACCGTACTATCTGTAAATTCTTCATTCATGTTTATTTACTCGGGCTTTATTTAATTATATTTTATGTTATTATTAAAATAAAAATATAAATACACAAAAACACATTTTTTATATTAAATAATGAAGTTTACTCATAAAAACATACATAAATATTTTGATTTAAGGAAAATAGGGGGAATAAAAAAACAAAGTTTTACACAATATGTAAGTTATAAAAACACATTGTTTAATTATATAAAATAGAAAATAGAAGAGTGGAAGTGAATATTAAGGGTTTATTCCTAGTAAGTGTCTTTATTTAGGGTATTTGGATTAAACTAAGAAATAAAAACTACCCTTGATCAAAAGGTGGGTGTGGATTCTTATTAGTGAACCACCACATGCGTGTGATGCTTTCCTCTTTTAAGGAAATGGATTATTATCGAGAAGGGTGAGGAGGTGGATTGTTTTACCCTTGATCCATGGATAAAAAGAAACACAGGTTTTCCCAAATTTATTCCATGTTAATCATGTCATCCACCACCCCTTAGATATATGTTAAGTCCCTTTTTTGTTTTATAGAGGTGGGTACAAAATGTATAACTCCTCTTCAATTTGTTCATGCTCCAAAATTCCACCAATATAAAAATTTTCAATAAATTATTCTATAGTAGGAAAGGTATCAAATAATATTTTAAAATTGAATAAATATTTAATTTAAATTTTATTTTTGTATTATATATCTCCATTTTCAATTTCAGTATATGATTTTTTTCTAAAAAATTCAATTCCAAAATTTCTAGATTTACATCATAACTTGTTTTGTCAATTGAAACCAGATCAAGGTAATAAATTTTAGAATATTATGGATTTTATACATTAATTATTATATTTTATATCCTTATGATCAATATTCTAAATCTTTCTAACCTTTCATATTTTATATATTGGTTATTCCTAAATTTTTTCATAATTGATAAAAAATTTTCATTTAAATTTGAATCAAGAGGATAATGTGGTATAGAAGATGGTTAATAGTAGAATGTGTATAGGTATTACTCAAATTTAAATCCATAATCCATATATAGGTGGTACTTCACAAAAAAATGAGTATGGTGTTATTGAATCATACAGATAAAAATCCTCTCCAGGTGAGGCATACCGACCTCTGATAGAATAATTATCTATTTGGATGTGAGAATGAGGTACCCAATAAAAATAAAAATATTATAAAAAATAATATTCCTAAATTTAGTGACATCTACTAAAAACTCATGTTCCTTACTTCCCTAGTAAAGAAACCAAAGTTTGACTACATGTGTTACAAAGAACACAAATTGATTTCCCTTCACTTTACCATAGTAACAGAGTACCGAGGTCGATCCCATAGGTAGGTAGTGTTGTAATGGAAATTCATAGAATGTTATTTGATTATTTATATGACAATTTTAATTTAAATAAATATAGACAAAAAAACTTAAAAAAATAAGAAAAAAATATATAAGAAAAAGTGCTTGTTGAGGTTTCAATTTCGATTAAGATTTATTATAAAAATTATACTTTAGTTATTTATATTATTTATAAAATGAATTTACCATGTGAAATTAGTTATACCATAATTTCATAGTCTGACAATGATTTGTTTCATTATTTATGTTTTATCCCTTGTTCTAGTGATCAAGATCTTTAAAAATATATTTTTATCAAAAAAACCAAAAATAGTGGCAATGAGATCACCCAATGTTCATGAGTTTTCTCATTGTAATTTATTTCACCCCAATTATATCATTCTTGGTATAATAAAACACAAAAAATATATTTGTAATTTAATTCAACAAAGATATTATAAAATAAAAATCAAAAAATAAAGATAAATTCACAATAACTATTTATTACAACACACCTATTATCTCATTATAACCATAACAAGGTTACTTTACCCTCTCATAACCATGGTAATGGTGAAAATGTTGAAAAAAAACTCAACACTAGCCATGTATAAAAGAGGAAATTTAAGGAATAATAGGAAAATAGGTAAGAAAAAATTAAATTAATGGAAAAACCTATAGGCTTTGGAGATAGATTTGATAGAGTTGAGGCACCTCCCCCTATGTGAACAACTTTAAAATTAGAGTCCAATCCCTATTTTTATAGGAAAAATATCTTTCATGACATGTATAAAATTATGTGATGTAGTCATCCTCCTATTAAGTTAGTGATATTACATGGTGTGTTGTGTTGATATACATAGTGTGTAGTATCATTTTATCTACCTACCACTTTTAGAATGGATATACATGGTGTATAAAATAGTACACATGGTATGTTATACTTTATTATGAACCTAGGTGTGTAGTCTGGCTATATGAGTAATGTAAATTCCAAAAGAACACAATGTGTGCTTATTATTTACATTCCATGTATTTATCTATTTTTCTTAAAAACTTCCCCAATCCATAAATTCAACCATGGAAACATGAAATATAGAAAAAACCACCTTAATAAATCATTTGAATCTCTTTAAAACAAATATCCAATATCATCTGACCTTTTTACTCATGAAATCACAAAAAAATACTATGAAAAAATTGATTACACGATGAGATAAGATTTAAAAGCTACATGTTCATTTAAATTACCATGATGAGTTTTGTAAATTTATAGTTGTAACAGAATGTATAGAATATATGATTCAGTGATCTAAGGATAAATCTCATCTGACACTATCAACGTAGTAGAAGAAATATGGGTAAGAAAAAACTACAATTATTATACTCAATCTAATACCAGTTCCAGCACCATCACACACTATTGGTCCCACTAACTAATATTTTTCACCTCATCTTGAACAATAATAAAAATGATAGCACCCCAATGTGAAAACATTGGATACTATAAAGGAACAAATCACTAGAATTTTCAAAAACCATAAGAAAAGATTCTATTCCTTATAAAATGTGTTGGTCCTAGGGTTTTTCATTTCTGAACTAGAGGAGAACCAAATCTTGTTTCCAAAAATTGAAAGTCCTTGTGAAGTAGGGTTAAATGATTGTCGTGATTATTTCCATTAACATTGGATGTTTGGGCACAATATCGAATAATGTTTCATAGTCAAGGTATTTCTTCAAATGATGATAGACACCAAACATGGAGAGCTAGGAAAACTCTTGATTAAAATGATTTATGTATCTTTTAGTTCAACTAAAGAAGAAAGAGAGTGGAATGAAGTCCCAAATAGAAGGGTATATAAATTTGATGATTGGATGATAATAAAATTGGTCAACCATAAACATTACATTATTAGGGAATGACTGAATCAATTGGCCATGAACATAATTTATCTCACACTATCATAGGAGAAACCTTCATCCTCACAATAATAAAAATGTAGATTCAACCAACATCAATGAAATAAGGAATAAGAAGAGGAACCCTCATGGAAACCCAAACTAGACCAAACCATTATATATTTCCTGCCCCCATCATTAGGAGGATACAAACCACCCTACCAAATTGAATTTTCATATTTCATAGAGTATTATTATGGTTCTTAAATGTAATACACATGATGGACCCCTTTTTGATAAAGCAGACTATTATGAATAATAATTATCCAACAGTAGTTGTGGAGGAGGTCACTAATGCCAAGGAAGGTGATGTCTCAATGGACCCTAAAGTTCATGTGTCATTCTTAGTGAGTCCTTACACATGGATGAGACTCCATGATAGGAACTCTAATGTGATCAATGGGAACATTAGTATCATCCTAAATCCTCTAGGGATTACACTAACCCAATCATTCTAAAATACTGATTATTAAAAAATAAGTCATTCGGTCAGTTCTAAGATGAGGGGAGGATGGTTCAACTTGATCCATAGATAGAAAAATAACCCCCCCAATTTTGATCAAGGAATGGATTCACCAACATAGTTATCTTCATCCCCAAATACTCAAGCTTGGTGGAAGCCACTTGATTAGAAGCATAAGAATTCAGCTAAAAAATATTATATTTTGAAGCATATTTCCATTATTTATCCATATATTTCAATCTTAGGAACACTTAATCTCTACAAATACCTCAAAATAGACCTTATTGAGGCCCTTTCAAGACTATAAGAGTTTAATAATGAAGTAATTATAGATGATAAATATCATTCAGAAATGAATTCCAATGAGTGTCATAGAGTCACTTTATTTATAGAACAAAACCAGGAAACTTCTATACAAGATCACATCAGACCATTCTTTGTATCTGAAAAACTTTATGATATAAAAATTATTTGAGTACTAGTTGAAAATGGTTTTGGAATCAACCTCATATCAATATGTAACCATTTCCTATTAGTCTATAGTGAAGTTTACTTGTCTCATTCTAACTTGAAAATTAAGGGATATAGAAAGGGTGAAAAAGGCCACCGAGGATGATAAAACTATAGATTCAGTTTGAGGATCTCATTTCTGAATTAAAACCCATGGTGGTTTATCAATATATGGATTTTATATCCTTATTAGGAAGTCTATTTCTACATATTTGTGCATTAGTGCCATATTTATATCACAAATGAATAAAATATTCCATGGATGGGAAGATTATAGTACTCTATGGTGATAACTCTGCTTTTGATCCCTTTGAATCTCATCACATTGATGAAAAATACTATAAAATAGAAAGTAAGCATATTATATAAGATAATTCCATATAAATAACTCCCCCTAATGGCTTTTAAGCTTCTCCAGTCAACCCATGGAGCAGATTCGATGAAGACTTCATGTTGACCATCAACACAATTGAGGAAACAAAACTGGATCTAGGGAGTCATCAGGTCATGTCGGATAATGACATAGACCCTATAATTAATTTCATCTCATATAATGGAAAAGTATAGGTTTCCATTGAGAAAAATCCATTAATAAAGGAAGGGATCCCCATGCAGTCTTTATGTATCAATATTTTCCATGAGATCCTTTATCTAAATGTGGGTTTGATTGATATTTAGTCAACACAACCAAGAATATCTGATTGGATGGATATGAACCCTAAAATATGAAAAAATGGGTTAGGAAAATTTTCTTCCATATATATGATATCAATTTCACCTAAAAATATATCTCATTCTTTAGATGGATTCAATCCCAATGGGGGTAATAACACTCCCACACCATTTCCTGAATCTCAAGAGGTGAATCCATATTCCACTCATTATGATGAAAATAAATGAGAGGAAGATATTAGGGAAACTCCACCAATATTGGTGCAAGGTTTATTAATCACCATCGATAAACTCTGATTGGTAAATTTAGGAAGAGTAAAAGACCCATGAACGAAATTAATCAGCTACGTCATGACCCATGATGAAAAAAAAGAATTAGATCACTTTTATTAAACAATACTAAGATGTGTTTACATGGAACTATATAGAAATTATTTCCTTAAATCCCAAGGTAACCAATAATCACATGGGTTTTATAGATAAATGATGCAATTTAAAATAGGTATTAAGGATAATTCATCCATCCCGTGAAACTAAATTAGAAAATAAAATGGATAAGTTGATTAAAGAAAATTTTATTTGGTAATTTTAATCCCCAAAATTCCTTTCAAGTATTTTTCCTTTAAAGTAAAATAATAGTAAAATCAAGGTCTTTATTGAATTTAGGAATTTAAAACATCACTATATAAAGGATGATTTTTGAGTCCTAATCACAAAATTACTGATTGATTCCATGACTAGTTCTTAGGACCACTTGTTTATGGGTGGGTATTCTGGTTATAATCAGATCTAAAAGGCACCAAAAGATAAATAAGTTTCTACCTTCAGGGTACCCAAAGAGGTATATTTCCACCAATTAATAACCTTTTTCTTTAATAAATTTGTCTCTACATACCAACATTACATGAAAAAAATTACAATTCCTTTATTTGGAAAACTGTAGGATGTTATGTCATGAACAAGCCGAGTCTCCAACCAACCTAGTGCCCGACCCAGTCCATGGCATAACCCAAAGGGAATTCACGATCCCCATGGGATGGAAACTAGTACCTAGGTATCCATAACATGATTTGGGAATTATTTTATCAAATTTAATACATAAAAAAAAATAGTTTTAAATAATCAAAAACTAAAATTACACAACCAAACAAACCCTTAATTATTTTTAGAATTGAAGTTTACACTATAAACAAAAAACCCCCAAAAGGACTACAATAAAGAAAACTAAAAACTCTAACAAAAAAATTCATTCCACTTGAGAAACCATGTCCTCAATCTACCACCACCAAACTCACAAGATAAGACCACTAAAAACCTGCACCATGATCACTGGACATTCTGTCTTTACCTAGAATAAACACACAATAAGATCTACATACACCCAAGGGTGCATGTAGGGTGCGAGGAAAATCCCAATAGGATTACACCTAGGAAATAGGTTCCATGATATAAAATTAAAAGGATAATCTAACATGCCCATCCAAAATCAAGCTTTTAAAAAAATTCTAAGAAAACATTTATTAGGTAAATAGTTAAAAGGAATACTTTCAAGGAAAACCATTTCACAAAAACTAGCTTAAATGAGAAAGGAATTATATATATAACACACACATAAGTGGTCCTCCATATGTCGATGTGTGTCACCACATCATGTATAGTATAGAACCATAGGTAAATCCCCTAGGGTTGATCTAGCTCAAGTGGGACCCTAAAACCTTATACCACAGTGAAAGGAGGTATAATACCAAAATCGTTAGCATCCTTGTGCATGTTCCACTAGAGAGGAGAAAAATCCAAAGTTATAATGGTGATCAATAATCATCATAGTTTAGTTAGTGTTGTAATCATTAATCATACTAAGTGAAACTAGGACAAGACACTTCTGAATCACTAGCGTACTAGATCTAGTTCGCCCACCTAGATACCCTGAGTTCCTTTGTACTCAAGTTAAAGTTCACATATCACACATTCCATCACTTTCACAACAAAGTCCAAAATTTTCAAGGTAATCACCTTTTTATATAAAATAACCAATTTTCCATTTTACACACACCAAAGAAAACCCATTTCAAAATGACTTTACCATCACTAAGAAAATTCCCAATTTTTTCTTTTTTGAACACAAGAAAACATATAATTAAAACCAACTAATTCAATGGTCCAAGACCCTTCATAAATCCACTCACACTCCAAAACCATTTTCAAAACAAACTTTTCATCATTTAAATAGTTTCACAATTAATACTCAAAACACATCACAAGGATAACATGCCCAAAATTATCCATGTCCATTGAAAATCCCCTTTAAACATTTACGCACCTCAAGTGCCTTTGAAAATATGTTTCTAACATTCCAACCTACCCCTAACACCCTTTTTAGAAACATTATATTATAACACACATAGAAAACATAACCATTTCCCTTTTTAAAATCCATTTATAACCTATAAACACACCAACCATTTAAAGAAAACTATTCACACCACACAATCAAACAAAATAATGCCTTTATAAACTTAAATGAACATATTAAATTCATCCAGTAATGCTAGAGCATGGAACCACCTACCTCTCATGAATAATCTTTTAGAAAAAGGTGTGAAATCACATCAACACCTCATTAACACCATGAGTAAGCAAGAAGATACCCTAATCAAGAGAATCAAACCCAAAAACCAATATTAGAACCCTAAATTAAACCCCACCCCATTGGAGAAGAGAAACCCAAAAGAAGAGGGAGAAAACCCTAGAATAATGGAAGAAAACAAGGGAGAAGAGACTTACATGAGGGTTACATGAAGAATACATATGAAAACTACCCAAAAATAAAAACCCAAGGGAGGGAAGAGAATGAGTTAGGCATGCCTAAGGATGGGGAGTCCATGGGGGTTGAGAAAGGGAGCTAATGGGGTTAAAATTGGGGAGAGAGAAAAAGAGGGAAAGCATTTTTAATGAGCTGGAATGGCCGCATGGTTAGTCCTCATGGTTTACCAAACCATGTGGAGACCGTGATTCCACCTCTTCTAAAGGAGACCCATCCAAAAAATTACCTAGGGAGAGGCATATAGCCATGAAGAGACCGTGCAGTAGGTTCTATCTCATACCACACATTTTCTTGGGTTGGTGCACAGTTACTACTAACCATGAGAAAACTGTGCACTTCAATCTACCTAGCCCAAAACTTAAATTTTTCTCAAAAACTCAAAAGAAACACTTGGGGAAAAGATAGGAAAAAGAACATAAGAAATAATACTCCAAAAATTCAAACCCTCCACCCCTGGTTCCTAAAAGACTAACCCAGAACCAAGCCCAAAGCGAAACAAAAGAGGATTCAAAAAGCCAAGTGTGACAATTCTCTCCACCATAACTTTTTACACCCATAGAAAGCTATTACAAGGGTGATTCAAGAGATATAACTACTAATCCTTTACAAATCAAAGAGATTCATAATGAATAATAACGAGAAAAGGTAAGGATGCCATCAATAAAGAAGAAGACTTAAAAACTGAATCTAGGAGGCCTAGAATGAACTCTTAGCTAAGTGTGAACCATCTACAAAAGATAAGACTCCTCTAGCTTATTGATCAATGTAATAAGATTTTTCATACACATAATCCAACCTCTTAAGTCAAACACCCCAGAAATCACCATACAAGGCTTACACCACTTATCTAAAGAGAATAAACCAAAACAAACCACATTTCAAAACAAAAAATCTTAAACAATACCAAATGAAACTCATACAATTTACCTAAAACAAACAATGTGTTCGAACGTGGCTACATAACTTCACTTCAAAAAAATCGTTGGGTGCACTCTAACCCCAATGTTTACTAAGGGGAGAAGCTAGGGGGTAAGATATATCCGAAAAAGTCTACCTACCACCAAGCCAACACCAGAAACACAGGAATGTCTAAATAGAATCCCCACTATAAGAGACGAGTTTACACTAAATTCAGTGAGATCTATAATGGTTCTCCCCACCATAAGAACTAATGGAAATACACGAACTTAGAAACTTCACAGTATTGACCAAACACCCCCACCACAAGAGGTGGGGAGAGAAGGGCCCAACTATCAGGGCATCAAAACCATAGCCAAAGACATACTAACAACCTCACATCCCTGGATGACCACAAAACAATTTTGAGTCTGATCTACCCAAAAATACCCCATAAGGGCCATCAAATAGAGGCCTACACTTACTGAGTCACAAAAACTAATGTTTTAAAAGAAATAGAAGACTAAGCCTCCATATAATCAAGGGATAAAACCTATGCTCAAATAATCCACAATGTGGAAATGAGGTCCCCCCACCACTTTCCACTGAACGAGAACAACTAAAATAGGATAAAGATGATGAAGGTTTAAACTATTCTCATCTTTCATAGTGAGTATGAGAATTAGACCAAAGCCTTTCACGAACTTGGGTTTTTCCCTGACTATGCACCAACTTCACTCCGGGACCTTTGACTGGAGCTCATATGAGTGAAGCATATCCTACCTCACAATTAGGATTTAGAATCCCCCAAAAAAACTTCTCCTTCTGGTGCTACAAGAAACCGCACCGCGATCCCATATAGAATCACCAAGACATACCTCACTCTAAAACTCACTTTACTCTAACCCAGAATTTGACCAAAACCTGAACTTAGAAGATACACATACACCACCCCTTTTTTACTGAGATGAGAAACATTGGGAGAAAAAGGACATATAAAAAACACATTCCTCTAAAATGGAGTAATTCATAATTTTTTGAAGAAAGACACACTACCGTCAAAACAGATATTATCAAAATATTTCACAACCTTCACCTTTACAGTCGATCAAAAACATAACAATGAAATGAATCACTAAACATGACCATCATAATCAGTAGAAAAATTATTAGGAGAAGTACCATAAACCGATTCCCAAATAAATAGTATGCAATTCCTGCAAATGGCCATAACAACTGCTTATAACCAGGTCTTCCACACTGGTGGCTAAATAAGAACCCTTAATTAGATATAACTGATGAAAGGTTTGAAGACCATTTTAAGATAGTGGTAAACACCAAAAAGTCAGACAACTTCTCATTTCCCCCAATGGATTTCCCTTCACCACTTATAGGAAGGATACTCAGACAAAACAGTGTCAAAATTCACCATAGACCATCAGAAAAATAAAGGAAACAAAAGTTTCATTAAACCCCTCTTTCATATGGTTTACCGTTGCGAGAGTGTCCACTTATTTTAAAAAGTATATGTGGATTGAATTATTAAATTCAAGAAGAGATTCCTTACTTTAATCAACCAGAGGGTCGACTGATGATGAAATGCCTATGGCCGCACTTCAATCACACATTAACTCTTTATGGGGGTGTACACTAGCCATAGAGGAGGACCAAAAACCCAAATCAAACTGGTCCATTTTCCAAAACATTCCACAAACTAACAATGAACCCATGAGGGTAACCACCACAAAGGATTCCTAAAACACTCCTCAAAAGGAACCACTAACCTTCATTCCAAAACCAAATCTCGAACAAGAAGTCAAATTTGAAACATTGTTCAACCAAAAAAAAAATCTTATACTCAAAACAAATCACAAAAAACATTCCCAAAAATACAAAAAGACACACCACACCTTTTTCTTCAATAACACTTTCAAAAATAAAACCACATTGGTGGGTTGTATATTTACCAATGGTATCCCATGGAGTCTCTCACATGCATTTTTCTCATGCCAAACCGGGAACCCTTTCACTTCCCACACATATCCTATGCATGTGACCATTCACGAAAATACCAAAGGTTTAAGAAAAAATCTTCCACTTTCCAAAAAAATATTCACCTCACCTTTAAATTTAAAAAATTCACTAAAGCCTCTTTTCATAACCAGTTATCAACAAAAATAAAAACTCATTCTGAGTTTCACAAATCTTTTTTAGAGAAACACCAACCATTCAAAATAATTTTAAATAGTTTAGAAATCCCTATTTAAAATATATTTTACCAAACCTTTTAAAACATAATTTAAGCTTTCTAAACAATTGATTTCAATAAACCACATGTTTAATTCATGAAAATTCAATCCTAATAAACTAAACCCCATCCACTCAAAACCATTTTCATTTAAAAAAAATCTAGTTTTGAACAATTTTCAAACAATGGTTTTCAAAAATGGTTTTCCAAAACCCAATGAGACACAAGACCATGTGAGAGGAAATTAGTGTCGGTGGGTGGCTTGGAAATATGGTTAGAGGCCATACTCCAACCACTCCACCATCATAGAGAGTGTTTTGGGGAAATATCTCTAGCTCCACATGGATTTCCAGGCCATTCAGGATCACTAAAACTGTTGACCCAACTCTCTTTTTCATTTTCCCAGACATTAATGAACCATAAAAACCAAATGACTCAGATGAAACCTGACTTCCCCTGGTAACTCAAGTATTTCCATGAGGTGTGCTAGCTAGGAACCATACTCGTAACTAGAACATCAAGTTCTGAAAACCTTAGCTCTAGTCTACCTTGGTTCTTCCCTAAGGAACATGAACCAAAAGAGCTGACCTACTTTGATACCATTTTTTCATGAACCAAGTGGGGCTGCCATCCAACCCAACACTTGAACCAGTCTATGGTATAACCCAAAGGGAACTCCTGATCCCCACAGGATGAAAAATAGTGTCTGGGTGTCAATAACATTCTTTGGGAATGATTTTAACCAATTGCATACATAAAAACAACAATAGTTTAAAATAATCCAAAACTGAAATTACACAACCAAACAAACCCTTAAATTTTTTTAGAATTTATGTTTACGCTATAATAAAAAAAATCCAAAAAGGACTACAACAATGAAAACTAAAAACTCCAACTTAAACCTTGATTCCACATGAGGGACTATTTCCTCAAGCCACTACCACCAAACCCACAAGATAAGACCACTAAAAACCCCCACCATGACCATCAAACATTCTAAATTTACCCAGAATAAACATACAACAAGATATACATACACCAAAGGGTGTATGTAGGGTGTGATTAAAAAAAAAGTAGGATGCCAACCAATAATAGGTTCCATGATATAACATTAAAAGGATAATATAACATGCCCATCCAAATTCAAGCTTTTAAAAATACTTTTAAGAAAACATTTATTAGGTAAATAGTTAAAAGGAACACTTTCAAGGAAAACCAATTCATAAAAACTAGATTAAATGAAAAAGAAATTTTATAGATAATAAACACACTCAAGTGGTCCTTCGTATGCTGATGGGTGGCACCACATCATGTATATTAGAGCACCATGGGTAAATCCCCTAGGGTTGATCTAGCTCAAGTGGGACCCTAGAACCTCGTACCATAGTGAAAGGTGGTATAATAGCCACAACTATCAGCATCCTCATGCATGGGACACTAGATAGGAGAAACATACAAAATTCTAGTGGTGATAAGTCATCATCATACTTTATTTAGTGTTGTAATCGTCAATCATGCTAAGTGAAATCGGGACAATCCACTTCCGAATAACTAGCGTACAAGATCTAGTTCACCCACTTATATACCTGGGGTTCCCTTTTTCTCGAGTTAAAGTTCAAATATCACACATTTCACCACTTTCACAATAAAGGCAAAACATTTCAAGGGAATCACCTTTTCCCATAAAACAACCCATTTTCCATTTTACACACACACAAAAAAACCCCTTTCAAAATGACTTTACTATCACTTAAAAAAATCCCAAATTCATCCTTTCTGAACAAAAGAAAAATCATAATTAAAACCAACCAAGTCAATGGTCTAATCCCATTCATAAATCCACTCACACTCAAAACCCATTTTCAAAACAAACTTTTCATCAGTTAAATAGTTTCACAATTCATACTCAAAACACATTATAAGGATAACATGCCCAAAATGATCTATTTACATTCCAAATATCCTTTAGACATTTAAACACCTCAAGTTCCTTTAAAAATATGTTTCACACCTTCTAACCAACACCTAACACCCTTTTTAGAAACATTACATTATAATACACACACAAAACATAACCATTTCTCTTGTTAAGATCCATTTCTAACCTATAAACACACCAACCATTTAAAGAAGACTATTCACACCACACAATCAAACCAAAGAAGGCCTTTATAAACTTAAACAACCATATTAAATTCATCTAGTAATGCAATAACATGAAACCACCTACCTCTCATGAAGAATATTTCAAAAAAAGGTGTGAAATCACATCCACACCTAATTCACACCACTAAGAAGAAAGAAGAAGCCCTAATAAAGAGAATCAAACCCTAAATTGAACCCCAAACCACTGGATAAGATAAAACCCAAAGAATAGGGAGAAAAACCCTAGAATAATGGAATAAAACAAGGGAGAAGAGACTTACATGAGGTTTACTTGAAGAATTTGGTTGAAAACCACCCAAAAATCGAATCCCAAGAGAGGGAGGAGAGGGAGGGAGGAATTCCTAGGGATGGAGAGTCCATGGTGGTCAAGAAAGGGGTAAAAAGAGTTGAAATTGGGGAGATAGAAAAAGAGGGAAATGATTTTTAATGAGTTGGCATGACTGAATGGTTAGTACACACAGTTTCCCAAACTGTGTGGAGACCGTACGACAACCTCTGCTGAAGTAGAACCAACCACATGCTTACCTGGGACAAGGTTAATGGTCGTGTAGAGGCCATGTGGTAGATTCTGTCTCCTACCACATAGTTTCTTGGGTTGGCGCACGGTTACTACTAACCATGTGAAAACTATGCACTTTAATCTTCCTAGCCCAAAAGCTTACATTTTTCTCAAAAACTCAAAATAAACCCAAGGGGAAAAGCTAGTACAAATACAAGAAGATAGAATACTCAAAAAATTCAAACCCGTCACAACTAGTTCCTGAAATACTATTCCAAAACCAAACCTGAACTAAAACAAAAGAGGATTCAAAAACCCGGGTGTGACATGTTATGTATATTGTTGGCCTGAATAAAGGTAAATAATAATGGAATTAGTATGGGTATATTAACACTTAATAGATCATACATAAGTGATTAAATCCAAATACCGAGATATCCATACATTATAAATATGAAACTTGTATAAAAAATGGAAATGAAGAACTATAAACTATGTGTACATTACACTATAGTTACCATTGTATCATCTCCAATTCCTTCGAATGAGTTTGATGATGATCACCAAAGTGAAAGATGAAGGACTTCTACCTTTGAAGGTATCCATGGTCTGACTAGATACATCATCACACAAGAGAAACTATCCATCCTCCATAATGTACTAGTATCACATGATGTAAAGGATTTAGGAGAAATAGGGCATCCGTTTCTAGGGATTCACAACCAATCAAGAAGCATGCAAACACCATCTCATGGAAGTAACCTTTTACATCATCTAAGGATTCTCCTTGATATTATCGCATTTACTCAAGAATTATAATTCATGAAAAAAATGCTTATACCATTTAATGAATCTCATTCATGAACACATCACACACCTCATATTTTTCAATCCATGAAATGGTTCTATAAATGAGAGATTTAGGTGGAAGAAATTTTATAGTTAACACAATTAACATTCAACTTCCAATGTGTCATAGTATTTCTAAATGAATCATAATATATGATTCATGGAAACACATTTCATGGGTTTTCATGGGAAATGAAAAATAACAACATACCTAATGAAACATATCAATCATATAGTATGATCAATCCATGCAGTAGCATTTAATCATATTTTATGACTCCCCTTATAACATACCCAATCGTACCCTATGATTGAGTGAGTTAATGGAGTTGAAGTGGCATAATATCTCATATCATTCCCTAATATTTCCACAATCATATCATATTATTAGAAACAAATCAAATGAAAGATAATATTACCTTAATATTCCACATTCATAAAATATTATTGATTCTTTTGTATCATATATAAATGGGTTTTAGGTAATATTAAATCCTCTAATATACAATATGAACTAAGTCCAAAAAGAATTTGTGTAATTTCACCTTTATATTGTATTATATACAATAACTTGTGAAACCATATCCAAAAATATTTTGGATATCTTCCAGAACAATTTTGGATATTTTCTAAAACACTTTTGGAAATCTATCATCAAAACTTAATCTTGTATCACATCATATTAAATACCTTTCAAACACCCAAATGAAATGATTTTGGATTAACTATAAAAAACTTTTAGAGTAGATATATGATTCAAACTCAATACCCATTCCATTAACCACAAAGTGTAACACCATGGGCCTTTATAACATTGAAAAAATATGAATAATCAAATTTGTATATGTAAGTAAAGAGTGGTCTCTAGAGAAACATCAACGATACCAAAGCTATAAGGGGATCTAACATGGTCTCTATAAAACATATACATATATATACCTATGTGCACTAGACTTATATAATTATATAATTAACTCTCATATGTTCTCTTTGTCTAAGGCATTAAGTGACCATGAGACACGTTATATGTCAATCCCATATAGCCAACTTATATGTTCTCAATTCTCTGAGTATGGACTGAACTGGTCAACGAATACATAAAATTCCATTAATATTTATGGAAAAGAACATCACATAACCCTAATTCTAATTGATAAAAACATCATATGTACTATCTAGTAATTTCTATACACTCCCTAGTCTATCACAATTGAGGTCTTTAATTTCTTACTCATTATACAGGAGAATAAATCCCATATTGGATAAGATCTAACTAAAAACATTATCAGTAATATACCCATCCACCCCTGGTTATATAATATATAATTCATTATGTAAGAAAGGTATCAAAGTATGAAGATTCATATGCTAGGAATATCTCTAACCTTAGGTAATGGGGGCCTAATATGATCCATACACCCCTAGTCTACCAAAGGCATAGTGTATGACACTTTATGTGGTATACACAGTAGGTCATCTAGAACACACAAAAAATTATTCCTCATGACCACATTTTTTATCATATAAATTAATCCTACTCATACCAACCATACCATTTTATCACAACCTTTAATATTCCATGATGAACATTGGTTAGGGATAAATTCAAAGTTGTACTTTGAGAAGTCAATTATCACCGCACTTCAAGAAATTTATATCATTATATACATTTATAAAACTAATGTGAAAGAATTATAAAGTAGATATTTCCTTTTATATGATATATTTAATAATATTAAAACTATTTTAAGTATACTTAACAAAACCCAACATAAGAACCTATCTAACATATCATATATGATAGACTGTCAGATTAGCCTTATGTTTTTTTCACTTTATGGGGCCTTTTAAAGTTATTTCACCAATATATAATTCCTTCCATATATAAATATATTTGCGTGTGTGAAACACCTTGATATTTATAAATATTATTATGTTTGAAAAAATATATGACACATAACACTGATCTTAACCGAACAACATAATATTATTATTTAATTATTTCTATTATAACCTAGGAATTAAATTAGAGGATATGAATAAAAGTGACCAAATTATGAAATATATATAAAAATTTCCTAATTAATAAAAATTTATCGATAAATTCTTTATAAATAATCACTCATTTTTTTAGTAAATTCATTTTATTCTTCAAAAATACATTTCCTTCAAAAATGATTATTATTATTTTTTATGAGAGAATATTATAATTAATTTATGGAGATTTTTTAAAAAATATTTATAAAAAAGATATAATATTTTAAATCATAATATCAAAATTATCTTAGGATGAAATTTTGGGAAATTTCTAAAAAGATTTATTTTTCATTGAATAATGAAAAATACCAATTTTTGTAAAACTATAATTTATTTTCATTAAAAAGACTCATTGTGATTTGAATTTTATCTCAAAGTAAAAATATTAATATTTAATTAGGTATAATTTAATTAATTACATTTTAATCATTATTATACCTAATTTGGGTTTTTTTTCATTTTTTATCTTAAAGATGCATTTTTCTAAGACTATTTTTAGTTTTGTTTTACGTATTTATATTGATATTTATTTGTGAAACTTATAGGAATTGAATATTTTAAAAAATACCCCATATTTGGAACTTGTTGGTTTAAATTTTTTAAACAAGCCTCTTTTATTTTTGGTCATTATGAATAGTAGTAAATACTTGTCACGATGAGGCGCGATGAAGGCTCAGGTGGGATTCTCTGATGGCACCATAGAAACCAAGGGTTTTGAGCCAAGATCCATGATGGTTCTACATTTCTTCAGCCACAACCTGGTTTCACAACCTTCAGATGGGGTTTGGCTAGAGAAGGGAGTGCCAGATCTGTCATGGGCTCTGTCTGAGCTTGATTCGGCAGCGAAGCATCGAGTTCAGCGAACCGAGGAAACCTCAGCGTCTGTTGTAACACTTCTATCCAGATTTTCCTTGTTCGAATGACAAGATTGTTAGAGATCCCAGGAATTTCTGGTGATTATTGCAGCATCTTTGTCTGAGCGGCATCCCCCGATGGTCTTGGCGACTGTTGCGGTGGCTCTTCATGCATTTGTGGCAGCTGGGGGGAATGCTTCACAGTGCACCCATGATGAGTTGCCTCAAATTGATGAAGTTTTGGGTGATAAGAGTTTTGAGTGATGTGTTCCTATTGTTTCATAGGATGTGGTTGAGCCCCTGGCGGTTTTGGGGGTAGTAGCGGGCGACATTTCTGAAGCTGCTACAGGTATCCAACACCAGGAAAACCATGGTGATCCTAACGAGGGTACATCTTCTTGAAGTTCTTTTTTCTATCTTCAAAAGAGGAATTGAATCTTCCATTAAAAGAAAAGGGAATATAGAGAACATCAAATTTGACCTGATTTCGGTCTCAGAGCAGCTCAAAATGGGTGAGTTCTCCATTATTGCTTGATTATTTTTCCCAAAGGCTCTCATCCACTACAAATTGATGAACTCAAAGAGAGTATTTCATTGATTTGGGGTTTTTCAACATGGAAGTGTGTCTCTCTTGGTCAAGGATACTTCCATATGCTCTTCCCCACTGAAGAATTGAAAGTATGAGCCTGGGGATTTGGTTCCATTGCACTCAAACCTGGAATTATTCACCTGTGTGAATGGGATAAGAAATTCAATCCCTTTGTGATTGGTAACACCAATACTCAAATTTGGGTAAGGGTTTATTGGTTAAATTGGATACTTTGGCATCCCAAAATATTTTATGATATTTTTCTATCCATCGACATCCTGATTAAAATTGATAAGAAAAAGGAAGTGGCTTGATTTTGTCACTTTTCAGGTTCTTGGTTGAGGTTGAATTTGGATCGACTCTTGTTGATAAGGTAATTCTTAGAACTGAGGATGATATTATTAAGATGAATATTGTTTATTAAAAAATTCTTAAATTATACAAGGAATACAATGTCATTGGTCATGAATCATCTATCTGTTGGTGCTCCAAAATTTTTAACTTCTATGCTTTTTATGGTCATGATGTGAGCAATTGTCTCAAAAAGAGAAAAAGTGAATCTGCTAGGAAAACTGATGATCTTTCTCATTTGTTAGAGAATGGGGATGAAAAATACCTCAGTAAGTGTGATGTTGGTTTGGGAATTTCCACAATAATGTTGAGAATAAGAAGGAGGTTCAAGGTGTTGCTTGTAAGGATGCAGTCAATCCAATAGTTGATGGGAAGGGTGACCACCCAAGTGACTCACCTAATGCTACTACCTCTGAGGATAAAACAAGGTCTTGGGCTGAAATATTTTCTAAAGAGGCGAATTTTTGAAATTCTGATAATATCAGAGGAAAATGTGTTGTGTCATAGCAAAATAAATCTTGTTCGACTCCTAAATATGATGATTCAATAGCTGAACAAGTGTTTGAAGATGAAATTCAACTCGAGGTGGATAATCAACTCTCACTGGAAATGATGACTTCCTCATATAGAGAAAAAGGTAAAATAATTTAATAATATGACTCTGGTCATTTCTAAAATGTGTCATACTTCTTCAAAGCCTACTGTGGATAATGAGGGATTTTAGATTGTCCCCTACAAGAAGTAAAAGTCTCTATTGGTTTCTCCAGTGGTGTTTAAGAAATCAATTGCAGGTAACACTGCTTCTTTCTCTGATCATATTATTGATGGTCCCATTGAGATGCAAGATCCAATTCTGATCTCTCCTAATGAGAAAAATAATTAGGAGAATTTGAATATAGTTACAGCAATGGGGGTAGAGGGGATGATGATGCTAGTGAAAAGAGACACTTCTCCTAAAAAATTCAAGGACAAACAAGAGGATAAATCTGATTCTGAAAGCAATGATGATGAGGTGCTCTATAAGAGGTTCAATCTCTTTCTTCATGTAAGGGAAGATCGAGGGGTTAGGGATGCAGTTGTGGAAGGGCTGAATGTAATGAAATCTGGGAAGAAGAAAGGAGGCCAGGTGCGTGATGTTTGAAAAAGATTAAAAAATCAATTTTTTCTTTGGATTTTTCCTTGTTTTCCCGTACCCTTCTCAGTTCCTATATTTTTCTTGCTTTTAATAAAAGAGGATCAACCTCTATCTTTCATTGGCTCCATAATCACTAATTATTCCTGTATTGGTTCCGCCGGGCCATGTGAAGTTGCCACAACTGTGTGCTGTCGGGGACTCTGGACCTGAGGTTCCATACCACCTTTTTCTCACATGATCAATGGCAGACTACACGATGACAATAGCCTTCCTACACCTTCATTTTCATGGGGATATCAATTTAAAGATTGTATGAATGTGAGGTATACCCACTTGTCTCTAAATTGATATATTTTAGTTCTTTATGGGAATACCTAATCTTACAATGACAAAAAAATGGAGTCTTAACAGATTTTTTTTTGTGTTTTTCTATGTTTAAACTATTCCAATCATGTTATTATGGAAAATATATCATTTTTACACAAATTAAAATCGAAATAAATTAGATTTAATGCATAATAATATTTATTATAGTTTTAATTATGTTTTCTTATCTTAAAATGTACATGGAAAAAGGAAACATCTTGAATATCTGGCTTGGGAAATATTATTACATGGGCTGGTCCTAGAGGACTGTGCGACCTGGAGGAACGAGAGGATGAGGAAGAGGAAGTGCGAAGCTGAGAACCAGTGGACAACCTGACTGAGTGTGATCTTTGAGTTGACAAAGAGTAGTGGGGAGTCCAATAAATTGGTTTATGGAGGGAGGTGATTGATGAGAGAATCTTTCACCAGCGGGCTAGTGGATACTTTGACCTCGATGTATTCTCTTAGGAGAAACCGTAAGGAGAACAAGAAACCATCGGGGCGACGGAGTACTCTATAGCTGCCTGCGAAGCTAGAAAAAGCAGGGCGGGCAGTGGCCTCAATATTTGAGGTTTGTGGTTTCAGTTTATCTCCCTACACCTTTGTCACTAATCAACCATTTAAAACCCCACCCGATTTCCAATATATTGAATCCATCTCCTTTTCACTTTGACTGTGTCGCCCGTCACCCTAGGTGATTTCCCCGGCACACACAAGGCCATTTGCTTTGTGATTTCCCAGACTCAGCTTTGAAATTTCATGGGAATGGGTGATGATTACAACTTATCATAGTATAAATTGGTGAAGTTTATGGGGGAGTTTTCTCGAATTGCATAAAGGACATCTTGAAAGGTTGAGCACTGTCGTTGGAGGTTGTTTTGGTGGGACAATGATTCTTGGTGAGTTTTGATAAATTATTCCATTTTGAATAAAATAAATAATTATTTATTTATGGTGTATGAAATCAAATAGGCATGCACGAGTCTATTCATGCTTTCCTTATGAATGCATGTTTCATACACCAGTGGCTGAATGAGGAATGAGTAGATAAACTGAGGATGCAATTCCATTGAGTTTCAATTTTCAAACCTAATTTTGGGAGCTTAACAATGGCTGAAAGAGGTTCACTAGAACATGGATAAATCTTGTGCAGGTAATAAATTTGAAAATTTAATTCTTTTATATCAGGTTCACTTTTTCTTTGGAATGTTTAGGAAGGGTTAGTGTACTTTTTTCATGATGGTTTTATCATAGGAATTCTTTCGTTATCCAATTTCCTTTATAATAGTTGTAGATTTGAATAGGTAGTGTGATTAATTTTTTTAATGCCTATGTAGTTATAAAATTATATAAGTTTCCATGCCACCTTCCTCTGGTCCATTTCACCATGTCGGGCTTCAACCCAACGATTGATTAATCACATTGCAGTTACCTACAAGACTTTGATTCCCCTAAACCGGGGATGGTTATTAGTGTGTTTCGATTGTAATATAAGGTGAGGTCTTCTATTACTATCCATTTTTATATTATTTAGTTGATGTATGCTAATTTTAGTGAGATTTCGGTAGGGGGATGGGTGTTGATTCCAACTTATCATAGTGGAATTTGGTGAAGAAGATGGGGAGTTTGCTCGGATTTCCTAGAGTCTTGGAAGGCTGAGCACATGACATCGGAGACTTTTTTGGTGCGATAATGATTCTTGGTGAGTTTTGATAAATTATGCCACTTTGGATAAAATAAATAATTATTTATTTATGATGTAATAATCTTAGACACTTGTGGGTTTCCTTTGCTGATCAGGATTTACACTCAAGGTTTTGTGCAAATTTAAACATGTTTTATCCGAGTTATAATGTCCAGGTTATTAAAAAATAGTACCCAAGAAATATAATGGTATCATTAAATATATAGAGCTATCAGGATGTCAAGATTATGAGTAAATTGAAGATATGATAGTTGGGACTCAAGAAATAATCCCTGAAATAAATAATTATTTTGTGGTTTTTAGTTAGAAACCCCAAACAGGGTTGAGGTATGATTTTGAATAACTCATCTATAGGAAAACAAGAATATATAATGTGTTGTAGGGATCAACCAAGATCCAAATCTTGTGTAAGTACTTATCAATTTGTTAGGAACATTAAGACTTTTTCATTCTTATAATATAATTATATCCACATGAAACATAACTAATTATAAGTAACTAATAATTTATACTATGTTTTCCTATATACCTTATTTGGGGTGATGTATTTAATTTAGTTATTCACATGGATGAACATTATTATTTCCTGGATAGACATGCTTATGATGTTTTATTAATTTATTGTAATTGTTAATTGTAAATCTTGTACATAGTCTCTCTTATGTCATACTAGCATGATTTATTTTACAATAATCTTCAATTTCCTTTACCATATATCAGTACCATGTTAAAAATTAATATTAGTTAGAGTGGGCATTCACTACTTTCATGAAATACTTCTACATCATTATTGAAAATATTTATCTTATCATGACCTAAGTTATTAATTCTTTCATATTCCATGAAGTGTGATGTTATTGATTTGATAATGTTATGACTTATGGTAACATTTTTATTGATATGAATATATAAATTCATCATGTTAAAATGGATTATTGAAGTTGGTGCTCATTTCAAGTCTAAGATTATGTCATCTGGTCAAAGAAATTAAAATTCTTCATGTGTTTTATGCTTTCCATTCATATTAATTTTTTTGAATTATATTCACTGTTCTACAACTAACTTTGAGTAGTACAATGAATGGTCGTTAAACCATCATTGATATGCTACGTGGAATACTAAGTTTCTATAAATGCATAATGTACGTTCAAATTAATGCACTTTGAGTTTCTATACCTATTCAATTCACTTATAGTAATGAATTTTCAGTTTACTTCAGTTTCAGTTTATCCATTAGTCAATGTATTTAATTTTTTTATGAGTATGATAATGTTATGCATTTATTCAGTATACTATTTGACTATTCATTTACAATTCACTTTCAGTTTATTAATATTGTAAAAAATATTTATATTTCTCTTTGTTTAAAAATAATTTTTTAGTGTTATCAGAGGCTTGACTAATAAAAATAGCTTTTCATTATTGAGTAATGTAATAACATAATACACATCTTCCACTGTTTTAGTTTCCAGTATAATTTTATCGGTGCAATTGTTTCACTAAATAACATGTTTTCATTTTTTTCATTATCATCTATTCATTAGTAAAGAAAGAACAAGTTTTATATTTATTAGGATCTCGCTATTCTGTACTTCCTCTATTTATCCACTAATATACCTTGCTACCACCCCTCAATCTATATTTTAGAGTCACCACCAATGTAGGAGTCGACAACATCAATCAACCTTAATCTAACCGTCGCGATGATGTGAAAATGATATTCTCCTCAGAGGCATGTGGCTTCACAATAGGGATTCTTATGGATCTATTTTGGATGGTGTTATATGAGAACAGGTACAGTCACACAGTTTCACCTTTCTCCTTTGCATAGGTTTCCCCTTCTTTAAATTCTACCATCAATATCAGTTTTCAATCTTGATTCATTGGTTTTATTTTGATTTCCTTTTATAATTTCTCAATGTCAGCTAGATTTAAACCCCAACATATATAGTTTTAAATCTGAATAAATAGACCAAATTACCACTATCAAATCTTGAAATTTAATTTATATTTGTTTTATCCTTAATTGTCTTCCCCTCCTCTCTCCATCTCTATCTATCTTGGGTGCACTCTATCTCTCCACCTCACAGTCTTTTCATGTCTCTATCTATCCTGGATGACTCCCCATATTAGTAACCTCCTGTTGCAAGCCATAATTTACAACAATGATTCCAGGGTTGAAGATTGAAGGAAGAAATTGAATGGCACAACACTGGAAAATTTTGGCAACTTAGTTTTCAATAAATATGGAGGATAGAAATCAGTGGAAGAGGTACAAATAGGTACAAATATTTTTATATATTAATTAGATAATCTTAGTCAATGTTCTTTAAATGTATGAATTCTTACAATAAATGGTTTCAACATACATATTAAAGAATCCTTCTTGATTTGGGGTTTATATATTGAATCATTTTACACTAGGGTTTCTTGACTACATCTCTAGAGATGGAATTCTAATCAATATATTTTCACCAAAATATAAAGATATATGGATGATGGGGAGAGAATGTGACAAAAAAAACCAAATATGGTTTAAATTGAGGGTTATTGGGGGGGTATTTTTAAGCAGTCACACTTTTAGATTGCACAAACTTCCTGACTACATGGTCTTGGGAGACCATGCAACGACCATGCAATAACCACTATCAACCCTCCTCTATTCCACACAGTCTAACTGCACAGTTAGTATGTTGTGTTCACTATTAATATGTTTCATTCATTGTATATTGAATCCATGAATTATGTGTTTTTATTCACTTTCAGTATATTGTATTCACTGTTAGTTTTTTCATTATTAATATGTTGTGTTTCTACTGCATATGTGTTTCCATATGTATATGTGTTTTAATTGTGTATATGTTTCCATTCGCTGTTAGTAATTTTTATTCACTAGTAGTATATTGAATTCACTGTATATTGTTTTTATGAACTAAAAACATATGAATATGACTCATATGACAGAATACACTGAAACCAATATTTTAGGATAATTGCACACATCTTCCAGTTATACACGATTTAGAAACATGCACGAGACTTTCATTTGCAGCTATACGTATTTGAAATTCACTATTATATAACTTATACAATGTATAGAAATCCTCATTATCATCAACATTAATTCCAACCTTCTCGCAAACTTTTATTTTTAATTCTTTAACTAATTGAGAATATATTTCAATGAAAAGTGATATAGTTTCATATTTTTAATATTCATGAAGTTCCTTCCATTTCCATTGTTGCTTTTATAAAATAGGTTCTTTAAGCTTTTACCGAATTGAATTTAATTATTATGTATTCTTCAGACAATGAATTTCATTTTTTTGAAATATTGGATTTAGGATTCTAACTACCATTGTTACTTATTTTTTGTACGTTATGCACCATAGTTCACTTTTTCTTACCATTCAACTCTACCATAACATTTTTTATAAATTCATTCTAAATTATTTATGTTTCATGCACGGTTGAATTTTATTTTTTTCTTTGTAATTATTTGGTGAATCTATAAACTTGATAAAATTAATGAATGATGTCCTATATATTTAGGTTTGCTTTCAAAATTTCAGATAACATTGTTATACTATCTGGGAATTGTTTTTTCATTCCATGTTAAGAAAGGTTTCTGAAGGAGTGGATTTCATAGATAATTCTTTTCATTCAGGATCAATTCCGATCAATCTATTGGGACACTACACCATATTGAATGCTGTCCTCAAAGGGTTGGCTGGTTTGGTGATGAAGGGCACAACTACTACTTGCTACAAGGTGCTGAACTCGGAGTTTAAGGGTGTGAGCAGCAAGTAATTTTCTAACAGTAACCTGTGTGAACCAAGCCCCCATGCTAAGGATGCAGAATTGGATAAAAACCATGGGACTTCATTAGTAGCTTGATCAACTCCGAGTTGTTTTGGAGGACATAATAGTAGTGTTTGTTGAGGGTTTGAGTTCCTCTTTATCTATGAATTTAGTGATACTTTGTAAGATAAATGAGATTTATTAGAAGTTTGGGTAGGAATGAAGATAATGAAAGTTGATTGGATGATGTTGGAATGAACTATGAATGATCTTATATATTGAGCTTTAGATATTGAGAGGCTTCAGATATAGAGTTCAGCTACTTTAATGGAGAACGTGATTAAAATTATTTCTATGCCTCAATTTTTTTTATAATATATATGAACTATCCAAACATTTCATTAAAATCATACCATCTTCTCTATACATATTTTTGGTTGAATAGTATGGGTTTTGAAAATATATACTCTATAATTTGTATCCTAAACCCACTAGAGTTTGTCAATATATTAGGTACTTGTCTTATTAGGGTTTTTGTGAAAAGAGGAGCACATGTCCTATAAATCGAGGAACTTATTGCTATGCCAGCTAATGCTCCATTTGGCAGTGATTATTGAAAACTTATCAAACAACTTATTACTTTTGATAAGTGATTTTGTATAAATGTTTCCATATTAAGGTGTTTTTATACAACTCATTCAAACGGGTTTTCTTGAAACACGGGAGTAAGTGTTTTTAGATAAATATAATAAACAACACTTATGTTTTCAAACTGCATATCTTAAGTGATTAGTGATTTAATTGGTTTTCAACGTGTTGTCAAAAAAGTGCTAAGTATTTCTAGTACTGATGTTACCATCCTTGATTGTTTTGATCATGAGTTGTTTTTTTTCATTTGTAGGGATACTCATCATTAGTTGTTGCTTTGGTCCTCCATGAATCATGTTTCGTGACAGCTTATGAAACAAGTATTTCCAAAAGGTATTATGTGTTTACAAGTGTTTACAAAAGGTCATTTATATACATATGTTTTATATTTCTTTGCAATTTCAATATGGTTATATGTTGACCAAGTGCACATGCCCCTCTATTGATAGTCTGCATCTATATGATGAAAGTTAACTTTTGAAACTTTATCTCATTTTATTATGTGAACTTTCACTGACATGATACTTGAAATATTATTTTTAGACGTTTAGAACATGTTTCCGATCAAGAAATATTTGATGTCGTAGACAAATTCAACATTGATTTCACTTGAGATAACTAGATATAAATTTTATGACTTGTTTCCATCTTTTTGATGAAATATGGCTCTGTAAAACTATTACATCATTTTTGTCGTGTCATAGAATGAATACCAAAAATAGATTGATTATATGTGAAATGATAATGGAATTATGAGGACATAATTGAGAATAAAGATAAGAGAAATTTTAGTTATGAAGGCACATGATAAGAAAGATTAATGTATTTATCAATGAGATATAAATGGAATAATATTAAACAAATTATAATTAATTAATTTATTAAGGAGAGGATTTGATACATGAATGCTTGAATAATGTCATGAACATAGTTGTGGTATTTGGGGGGGGGGGGTCCCATGTGTAAATAGTTCTTGATGAGTCTTTGTTGTAATTATTTTCCAATATACATATTCAGATATGTGCTTATTTTCTAGTATGCATTATAAGTTTTCATGTACTGATTTTCCCCTATGCATTACTCGTATGCACTTATATAGAATAGAAGTATTTTTCTGTATGCACTTAATTTTTAGGAATGCATATTGGAAAAAATACAAATTATGTGTAAGTAAATGTGTAATTAAATGATCATGCTATGCAAATTCATGGGTTGGGTACTAGTTATTTTTATAATGAGAATTTATTTTTAATTTTTTTCTGATGATATAATTACCTTAAATGCTTATTCAATACCGACATCGTTTTTATGGAAGTAGTAGGAAATTAAAGTAAATGATTTTTAGAAACATCAAATGTGATATTTTTTGGATTAATTATGGGATTACATGAATTTTATAGTTAATAATAATTTATTATTGATGTTTAAATGTATCATATTCTATTTACATTGATTTCATGTAATTTTAAAATTCCAATTATGTTTATAGTTCTTGAAATGACATTAATAATATTTTATGTTAAATATATTTTATTCAATTATTTAAAAACAATAGAAATCTTGAAAGAGGAAAATTAGGACTATAAATTATCAAATATTTTATTCATTTTCCATTTATGAGAAAATTATTAACTTATAAGTAAAATTTTAACCCTTTTATATTGAAAAGGGTGTTATCAAGGTTAAGGTTAAAATTTTTTTAACGAAAGGGTTAATCCAAAATATATGGTTTAAAATGATATATAATCCTATAAAAAATTTATTTTATCATTATATTAGTATAATATAATCCTTATCTTATAATCCTTGTATTTTTTAAACCATTTCACATGAGTTAGATACATATTATATTATAATATTTCATGTATTTCCAAAATTACCCCTCCCCTCACATATAAAAGGACCCATCTACTATTCTATACACAATTTAAAAGCCTCTTGGTTCAAAAAATACCTACCCAAATCACTTTATAAAATCCCTCCACACATTCTAGTTTCCCTTATTTGATCAAAAATTCAAACTAGGTGGGTTTTAGGAATAAACCTAAAGTGGATGTCTGAATAAGGGATATAAATTTTCACCCAATGTTTTTGTTTTATTTATTATTCTATATCCTTAAAATATTATTCTACAAATTTGATATAATAAAATCAGTATGTACCATATAAATATATTCTATTTTTTATAGATTAACCTTAATTCATATCTTCCTTCCATCAAATGGGAAATGAAACCACCATTCTCGTGTACAATAAACTACCGCATCACAATCCGATGTAATTAACTTTCCATCACCACCTATCATATATGGTCATAGTGATTGATTTAATATTTGTATATATGATATTAATGTTAAAATAATAATTATATAAAGATAATATACCATATATTTTATTACCTTTCTATCTATTGAAAAATGATAATGTCGTTCATGTGTACATGTGGATTACCACCTACAGGAAGTGATGTGATTCGTTTTTCATCATCACATCACATGGATGGTATATATAAGTTTATTTAAAGATATAATATTATAAATTTTATATAATAATCCTTATATAAAGATAAAATTATACTTACCTTATTTCTATCATTCTCTTTGAAAAATGAAAACGATACTCATGTGTACGTACGACATACCATCTCCATGATTGTAACGTAATTCATTTTTCATAACTATATATCATGGTTTCTTTTAAAATTATAATTAATTTGTAAAAATTAAAATTATTTAATTATTATAATTATTTATATCATGGAATAAATATCATTGTGATGATGATCAATATATAAAATTCATTTTGAAGTTATGAACCGAGCATCCTCAAAACACCCGACATTGACTTAACTGATTAAGTAATTAAATATGTTATTAAAATTAATAAAATAAATTTCTTAATGATAAGGTATTAATACTGGAAATTTTTATTAATAAATATAATAATTGATATAAGTTTATTATATAGGGGTTTAAGGATATACATAATAAGGCTGAACTCGAGGCAAGAGGTTTCATCTCAATTTCTATTCATTGAGGCATGTCTTAATGTAATACACCTAATTTATTTTATATGGTGTATATAATTAACTTTTTCATGTCATATAATGAATCCTTAATACTTAAAAATATTTTAGTTTTCAATTAAAATTATTTCATCCAAGGGGATTTGGCTTGAAATTTATCAAGTGGTAAGTGTTTAACTCAAATTTATTTATTTGAGTTATATAACTTCTTCATTGATTATATCATGTCAAGATTTTGAGTGAAATGAAATTTATATTATTTATGATATATTTAAACTTTTTTTGTGTATTTAAATTTGTTACACATAATCACTTCATTGATTAATTCTCAATTCAATGATATGATCATTTTAAGGGTTTATTGTCTCAAACTGTCTTCTTTGGGGAACATGTTATGTTTTGAACATATATTATTATATTTGGTGTATATATAGAACATTTGAAATTTTATATCATTAATATCATTATGTTAATGATATTTAATGTTTCAATTGATGTTATTATTTCATGGGGATTATGATTCAAAAGTTACCAAAGTTCTAAGAGATTTATGTTTTAATCTCGTTTTAATTAGGATTATTATGCTTGAATTTCCATTAGGGAAATTAAATGGTTCTTATTTGATAAACCTATTTTATTTTTATTCTCTTATAAATATTATAAAAATTTATTCCATATTCATGTTTTCTAAAAAAAATCAAGAATGTTTTTTCACTATTATTCAACGATCATTTAAATTCATTTTTAACCATGTTTGAAGTTTTAAAAAAAGTCTTAAAAGGAATATTCTTGATTTTTTTTGGAACATGGTACTTTTTTTTCAAATATGTGAACAAAATATTTTTTTAAAAATTATGAAATGAATTAAATTTACCATCATCATAACCACTAAATTCTTTGAATATTCCTTTACAAGTTTGCACGATTCTTTTTAAAGAAAATGGGTTTTCTAATATTCTAGATTTTTTTAGATTTTAAAAGTTATTTTCAAAGTGGAAAGGGTATTTTATTCAAGAGAGTTTTAATGATTTTTATGGTATTTCTATTAATAAATTACAATAACCCTTTATTTTAATTATGATATTTTAGGGGTATATGTAACCCTTAAGTTTAATGTGAATGATTATTTCAGAAGAATATTGTTACATTTTTATGGATGTAAGATGAAAGGTATTAGATAACATTTGAGGTTAGAATTTTTTTTATTGTTATGGTTATTAAGGTCATTTAGGATATAGGGTTATCTATTTATTGAATGATCTATGACGAACCTTTAGTGTTATTGTGGGAATTTTTATGTTAAATGTATTATTTATTCTTATGAAGGTTTATAAATTTTGTATATTATCTTACCTTGTGCTAAACATTTTAGTTTTGGTTAATATATAAAGATAATATGGCCAAATTATTATCATTTTTTGGATTATGTGATCTTTTAGAAGTTGATTATAGTGCTTTAGACATGAAAAATTCATCTTGAATACTCATCCTTCAGAGAAAAAGATGTGGTTGTGGTGGAAATTATTTAAAGGCTTAAATTTTACTTGTAAAGTGAGTATATTTCCTTATTTTATTAACCTAAATGGCAAAGGAATTACTATAATTTAGTAAAAGAATCTTGAAACAAAAATGTTGTCCAATGACCTTAATTTTTGATGAATCGATGGTCTTTTTCACACCTTATTTTTTTTAAAAATAAATATATCATATTATTATAATGTTCAGATGGGGGAGAAATACAAGAAAATTCCTACACTACTTACAAGGAAGAACTCTGTGAGACTCGAACTTAAGATCTCACCAAGACCCCACAGGGTCGCTACCAACTGAGCTTCACCTTGGGGGATTTTACACATCTTTGATTTATGGTTTTGTGGTCATTAACTTTATCACGATCATTCATTTTCTTGTGATCAATGTTCTCTATCACTATTCATAATTATTTGGACATTAATTTTTTTCCTCCATGTTCTTATTTTCACTTCCCACTAATGTTCTCGTATTTTTAAACCTAGTTATGTGTTATTCTAGATAACCTTCATATTTATCATTCCCTATTTTCAAAAGGAATTTTATTAACACTTTTTATTATGTGGTTTTCAATAAAGATATTTTAAAATGTAAAAAACTTGATCACCGTGATCAAGATAAATTTATATGGAAATAATTTATTAAATGTGGGGATAATAGAAAACAATGATATTTTTTAAAATAAGATAATGTTTGATAGAGTATATGACACACAACACTGATCTTAAACGAACCACAAAATATTATTATTTATATATGATTGTTATAACCTAACTATTAAATTAGTGGATATGAATATATTTAAACTAATTATGAAATATATATTAAATTTTCCTAATAAATAAAAATTCATTGATAAATTCTTAGTAAATAATCACTCAATTTTTGAGTAAATTCATTTTATACTTTAAAAAATACATTTTATTAAAAAATTTATTTTTGTTGCTTTTTGTGAGAAAATATTATAATTAATTTCCATATTTTTTATAAGTTTTATTTTATAAAAAAGATATAATTTTTTAAATCTTCATATCAAAAGTATAATTGGGTAAACTTTTTATAATTTTATAAAAATATTGATTTTTCAGTTAATAGTGAAAAATAAAAATATTTTATAAGACTGCCATATATCTTCATTAAATAGTCACATAATGATTTAAATTTTAACTTAGAGTAACATAAGTATTATTTAATTATATATAATCAAATTAATTACATTTTATTCATCATTATACTAGATTTTGGTATAAATTTATTTTTGGGCTTAAAGACAATTTTTTTTCTTCTAAAAATCGCTTTCCATTGAATTTTAAAAATCTATATTAATTTTTTTTCTTACACTTATTTTTAATTTAATCATAAAATATTGATCCAATATTTTGAATTAGTATTTTTAAATTTTTTAAATAACCCCCCTTTATTTTTGGTCATTATGAATTGTAACCGTAATAAATATTTTCCTTATTCTAACCGTAATTTTTTTATGTGATAAAATAATTTTAAATATCATATTTTCATCACATAATTTTATAATATGTGACCTAATATTTTAAATATCACATTTTGATCACATAAATATCATATTTTCTTCATGTAATAGGTGACCTAATATTTTATCACATAATATTTTCATCACATAATTTTATTACATAATTTTAAATATCATATTTTCATCACATAATTTTATAAATATCTACCCAAGGGTGATACAAGATCACATATTACTTTATTTCCATACACAAGATAATCTAGGGGAGCCCTACCTTGGCAGAACCTACCCAGTTGAATGACAGAGGTCTTGAAAAGTGCGACTTATTTTTAAGGGTATTTAATCTCACCATATTATCTCCTTTTATTAGCTTTATATAATCCTAATTTTAATGATTTAGTTTTTTAATCCTATTCTATCCACCAAATTAATTTGTTTACACCACATTAATGTGAAACTCATTACAAAACCCACATTTTTGTGTTAATCAACAAAAAATAGAAGTAAAAAATATTAAAACATATCAAAATGAATCCCATGAATAATATACATGAAATCTTAATGTAAATATTTATAATCACATGATATTGAACATCTCTATATTAGTAAACCTTAATCAATAAATAACCAACCCTCACCTTTAAAGAACAATGAATAATCCTCCATACCAGTGGGAAGTCTAACCCCATGTCCATATCCCCAAGGAGACTTTACTCAATACATAATTCAATTCATGACAACTCTAGAAGCTAATATGTGTAAAATATATTAAACAATGAAATTCAGGAGAATTGATTTAATTACAAACTGTGGTCAAGGTATATGAAAACTAAATCTTATGTTGATGCACCTATCATGAAATACAAGCATTGGAAATTTTATAAGAATAATTTTATCATATAAACTAAAGAAAAAACATATTCATAATATAAATAATTTATAATTATGAATAAATAAGGTAATAACCTTTAAATAAATGTACATTTCAAAAATTTAAATTTTAGAAATCCACTTATGAACAATTCATAATTGAAAGATAATTATACACATTTTATAATTAAAATATACAACCTAAAGATTATATAATCATGAATATAAACACTTTATGTTCATATTCATAATATGAACCTTTAATATTAATCATTATATGACATTTTATTTTAAAAATATGATATTTAGCTGGATTATAAAAATTTTAAAATCCAATTTATATTATATAAACTATTTAAATAATCTAAATATCACATACGTAATATTATTTAAATATTTGAACATATTAATTTATCAAAACACTTTTGATAAGGTTTAAATAATTTCTAAATAAGGATCTTTTAATTTAAACATTTCAAATTACTCATTATGAACATTTCATAATTTTGTTAAATATAAACACTTTATATTATGGCTTTATTTTTTAATTTATAAACTCTTTATAAATTACTCTCATGATTAGACAAAAACTTTATTTATTTCATAAGGTATTCCCTACAATATTGTAAAAGATATTTTAATATTAAATTTTAATATTAAGGAATTTTAAATGTTTTATAAACATTTAATTAATTAAATATAAACTCATTATAATAAATTAATTTTTGAACAGTTTATAAATTTATAAATTTTACCTAAATACAATTTTATCATTATTTATAAATTTTTTACAAATAATAAATTCAATTCATCATTAAATATAAAAGAAAAACAATTTTCCTCTTAAATGACATTTTATAATTTATCCATAATCTTATGCTACAATAAATATCATATTATATGATCCAAGGAGAACCATTGGATATGATTGATAAGCTAAAATTTCATCCAATATCATCCATATTTTATGACTTATAACCTAACTATTGAATACGATGGGTAATCTTATATTATGATGGATTATTATTATCATATCCCATGACATCCAATCATATTTAATGACAAATATTGATATTTCCTTAATGATTCAAAACTAGGTTTTTCATAAATCCAGTGTAGTGATCATATTATATGATATATCAATATCATACAATATGAATTGAACAAATATGTGGAATTTATCTAAATTCCTTCTCACGATATACCGATTTTTTAAACCGTTATTCAAATCATCAGAACAAAATCATGAATCATATTCTATGATATTCTATGATATGAAATATGATTTGAACTTATTCATTTATATGCATGATTTCATAAATCTAAATACATGGGAATATTTGATACCTCTAATGAAATTAGTAAGGGTATTTTAACACTTAATACATATTTCAAAAGAAATAAAATCCCAAGCCCAAGATCGTCATGCATTAGAAATATGAAACCTATATAAAAAATGAAAATGAAAAACTATAAATGGTGTGTTACTTAGAAATAATTTTTTATTAAATAATCTCCAATTACTGTAAATGAGCTTGATGATGATCACCAAAGTGGTAGATGGAGTATGTGGGACAAAGAGAGCATCAGGTTCTAGGGAGTCACAACTGATCAAGAAGAACAAAAACGTCATTTCATGGTAGTACCCTTTTATAGTACCCAATAATGCTCCTCAAAACTATCTCATTTATACATGCATTATAACACATGAGTAAATAATTCATCCAAGACATTAATCTCATACATTAACACATCATATTACTCAACCATTTCATCCCATGAAATGGCTTTAAAAATGAAGAATTTAGGTGAAAGAAATATGAATATTGACACACTAAATATTTGACTTCCAATGTATCATTAAATTTACATATGAATTTTAATATAATATTTTGGGTAAGGAATTTAATGGTTTTAAAATGGATTGGTAAATAAAAATATTCATAATGACATTTATCAATCATACAGTATGATTGATCCATGCAATAACATGAAATCATATTTCATGACTCCCTTTATAACATACCGAATCATACCCTACCATTGAGTGTGGTAGTAGAGAGATAGTGGAATGATATCTCATATCATTCCCTATGAGTTCCCAAATAATATCATATTACTAGAAATACATCACATGAAATCTAATATTTTTTTTATGATTCTATAATTGAAAAATATGATTCATGTTGGGATTGTGAAAAATATTCATGATTTGGGGTAAGTTTACTGAATGGAGAAACTCTAGATAACCCTTCAATCATGATAGAGTAATGAAAATGGTCATTAGTTGGATGGTAGTGATGTTGTTGAAAGCTATGAATTTTTTATGTATACTCAGTATGGCGGTGAGATCATCATAAATTTATTAGGTATTGAAATCATCATATAGAAGATATTTTTACTTTAGAATCACTCTTATAATGGTGTTTGTATGAAAACAACGAGGTGTTAGAACACTATTTCCTTACTAGTAATTGGTAGTCATGCCAAGGAAAGCAACAATATATTGATAGGTTTACAGTGTAACATATAGAATCCCATGATTTTAGGAAGCCAGTGCAACTAGATTACAAGGTGGGACTTTCTATAATGAGAAGTTGGGACCACATTACTGAGGTGCCATGCAATAATATGAGTTAGTGATCAACATGGATAATTTCTCACAATGATTATAACATTATAATTCCAATGAAATTAAAGTTGTAATGTCTTATCCCATATATGTAGGATGAAAGTATGAACCACATAAAACCAAATATGTTATTTTCTTTACTTTATTTATTTTATTGCATTTATTTTTTGTGCGATTATGAGTAAATAGGATTGGGTATGAGAAAATCAATTTGTATATTAAAGTGAAGGTATTTATTCCTAGTTCCAGTACATTGAAGTTATGAGAGTCCACTTATGGTGACCTCTTTCAATGAGTGTAGTATTCTAGTGGAAGAAATTTTGGTGTGAAAAGTTCCTAAGGGTTTCTCAAAAATTGTTTGAAAAGTAGCCGGAGGTTATTAGAGGCTTAGTAGTTTACTCAGTAATATATCAGATAAAATTCCCACTTTCTTTGATGTTTTTCAATTCAGTAGGGATTATTATATCAGAAGGTGATGGTTTCAGAAGACAACAAGGTCCAATTTGAAAAAAAAAGAATGGAATATATTTGGATTCTAGATGATTTGGTTAGAGTAATACCTCATCTATAAGAACCTAAAAGTTTTTTAAAAATATGTTAAGTTGGAGGTAACAAAGAAAGGGTAATGAGAAAACTTAGACAAAAAGGATTTAAGTTTGGTAAAGATATCATTGGCATGAAATGTGGACTTCAATAACCATAATAAGAATACTACAATAGAGTTAATGGAAATATTTGATGATATATGCGATAATACTATAATATTAAATAAGTTTTTATTGATGTGATGATTATTCAACAAGAGGCTATCATAAGGAATATATACTACTGATCATGTGAATAATTTCAACATGATTAAATTCCAGCTTGAATTTTTGAAGGTAACTTTCACAAATGATGTCTAAACCATACTACTATTATCCTTATTACTAGAATCATGGGATACAATAGTAAAAATAGTGAGAAAATTTAGGGGAAACACCAAATTAATCTTTTAATATGTTTATAACTTTATTTTTAAGGAATATCTTTGGAGGAGGGAGGTTTATAGATCTTCTAGTGATTTATTGAATGTATATGTAAGAGGTTTCTCACCTCATTGAAGAAGTCATAGGTGATTATAAGTAAATTTTAGAGAAATAAGTAGATGAAAAACAACCAAACCTAGGCCAGTTGGTTAGAATTGTGTAAAAATGGACCATCTCAAGAAGGATTGTTGGTATCACAAAGGAAATTCCAAAAGATCAACTTCTAGAGGATTAAATCAATAAATCTAGTAGTTGAGAGTAGTTCCACCCAAATCTTG
Organism: Viscum album; assembly: GCA_963277665.1. Classification (NCBI taxonomy): domain Eukaryota; kingdom Viridiplantae; phylum Streptophyta; class Magnoliopsida; order Santalales; family Viscaceae; genus Viscum; species Viscum album. The sequence continues at coordinate 1,992,472,845 of OY728131.1, read as the reverse complement.
AGTGTCAATAAACTAATATAATCTTGAATCATAGATTACAGTTCATATTTATACTCTAATGGTGAAAATAGATTCTTAAAAAATCCTATATTTGTATGATTTAGAAGAGTGTATCCAGTGTATGTTGAATCTATTAACATAGTGGGTAAGGGGATGTGAAAATGAAATTGAAGAATGATAGTTTCCTCTAGTTGAAAGTAGTCATATATATTCTATGTCTTTGAAAGAATCTATTTTTAGTAGGGTAATTGGATTCTTCTTGATATGGAACAAAATTTGATTATAAAGTGAAGAAAATAACTCAAGGTCACTTGGTTAAATATATGGGTGTAAAGGATAAAATACTGCATCTGACTGGAAGGGTGGTGGGAGATAAACTTGTTGGAACTTTAACTTTTGGAAGTATAGATCTATATAAATTCTAACTTGGGAACCTTATTGAGAAAAGTTGAAAGTTATTATAGATAAATGTGTAATGAAAAAGGAATATTCATTCTTTGTAAGTTGTGAGAGTTTCATACTTACAAATCAATGGAAAGTTATTTTTAACGTGACTAGAAGAATTATGAAAAGCTAAAAGATAGATTTATTACATGATGGTGACTATGAACCTAACCCTATTAAACCTCATGGTGGTTCACATTATATTGTGACATTCATGGTCTAATACACAAGGAAATTTGGATTATAATTACTAAAACGTAAAGGAGTGTTTGGAGTGTTCATACAATGGAAAACTATGGTCGTATGGGAGATATGATACATTCTAAAATTATTGAGACCAAACAATGAAAGTTAGTACACTAGAATTATTTTATACAATATATATATACATATAGGCATTATTAATAAGAAGACTATTCTAGGAACTCTTGAGAAAAACAGCATTGCAGAATGGATAAATCCACATAGATAAAAAGGGAATGAATTATGAAATTTCATTTAATAATGGACAAGGTTTTATTGGAAGAATAAGTTAATATTATAGAAAACCTTATCAATAGGATCCCCTTAATTCCAATAGGAAATAATACACTGGAAGCTTTATGGATAAGTAAAAACTAGATTTAGATCACCTCAAGGTATTTGGAAGTTTATATTATAAACATGTATATTCCAAAGATAGAGATAAAATTGAAGACAAATTTCATGCATGTTTCTTCATAGTACATGAAGATGAAAATATCATATTTATACTTTGTGAAGGTGATGAAAAATAAGTCATCAAAAGTAGAAATGTGATCTTTAATGATAAATTCCTATGGAAGGACCACAAATTTAAGGGAAAATAAGTTAAAGACAAAGAGTCAACTTCAATTAAATTTGATCTAAATAGAGGCACTGTAATTTAAAAAATTATAGAGAATTCAGATGAATCCGATTCTACCATAAGTTTTAAAAATTTATAGTAAATTTTAAAGGGAATATTAGAGGGTTTGAGGATAAAAATACTGGAAGATATACCTAAATTCAAAAGTACTAATGAAGTTTGATCCAGATTTCTAGAGGATGAAATTTTATAGGTTTTAGTTCAAGATAGAGTAGAATTACATTTAGAATTAAAGAGTTCTATAAGAGTCAAATGACTATAAAAAAGGTATGGATTTGACTTATTTTTTTTCTATTAATGGATGAAAGAGAAACAGAGAGCCCGAATGATGTATATATCCCTAGTGATTCCATAATGTGGGATTTGTCCATTTTGGAGGAGTTATATTTTATTCATTTGAATAAAAACTAGGAGATAAAAAATTTATCACGTGGAAAGAATGATTTTAATGGTTTTTGGTAAAAAGATAAATCTAATAAAGTTATAAGATATAAGGTGTTGTTGGAGGTTGAAGGATCTCAGAAGAAAGAGGGAATATGCCTCTTTATTTTTTTTCTTTGGTAGTTAAACACACTAACATTTGAGTTATGACGTTTTTATCACTTTTAAAGGATTACATCTAGATAAAGTGGATATAAAGATTGACTTTATTCACAATGGTATAGTAAATGAAACCTGTATAAAGAAATATGGTGGTTTTATGGATCATTAGAATCTGGGATTGGTGTGTAAAGTAATGAAAAGTCTCCATGGGTTGATATAAACATCAAAGTAGTGGAACTTGAAGTTCATCTCATTAGTGGATAAGAAAGGTTTCATGTGGATAAACTCTAAACATTATTTCTACTAAAAGGAGTAAAATGATGTTAATTTCATTATTCTACTATTATACATAGATGTAATGATTTTAGTGGGTTTGTGAATCCAATAAATTCAGGATTTTAATAAATACATGTCTAATAATATTGAAATAAAATATATTAGTGAAGAAAATAGGATATTGGGAGTTATTATGGAATGAGATAGGAAATTAGAAAATTTAGTATTATATAAAAAAAGTACATTTGTAAGAGCATTGAAAAATTTACTATGACTAGATGCAAATATTTATCAAAATCTCTTTACAGACACTTCAAACTTTCAAAGGAACAAGCACAATGAATAGAATAAGAGGTGAATAACATAATTAGAATACAATATTCATTAATGGTAGGTATTATCATGTATGATATGGTGTGTAATTGACTAGATCTTTCCCATGTAGTGGGAGTTTTCAGTAGGATTATGTCATATATGAGGAAAGAACATTGGGAAGTTATGAAGTGGATCTTGAGATATCTAAAATAAATGAATGATACGTCCCTTTTATTTTTAGATGTTGATTCTTTGGTTGGGTGTTTTGATATAGAATTTGAAGGAGACTCTGATTAATAGAAAAGTAAAACTGGATATGTCTTTACTTTTTTTCGAACCACAAATAGTTGGATGTTAAGGTGGTAACTAATTATTTCTCTCTCATTAACTAAAATGGAGTATGTGGTAGAAAAAAAAAATCAAGAAATGGAATTTTGTGGGTGAAATATTTTTTTGAGGATATCAGAAGTATCTAGGAATGTGGATTTCTCTACTATAATAGTCAAAGAAAAATACACTTGGCCAAAAATCCAGTGTTCCATGTGAGGATATAGAACATCAAATTTAGGTTCCATTATATCTTGTGGTTACTTTAATATGGAGTACCAGGGATGTATAATGTAGTTGGATAATAGTATTTGGTAGATATGTTTACCAAGGGTTTATTCCAGTAGTTTAAGGGATCACTGTGACTCAATTGGACCTGGGTTAATGGAAGGAATGAGGAGGAATATTATATGTATCCAATGTTGGAAGATTGTTATTTTCCAAACAATTGGGGGATTCTGAGAAGTATCTATAGCAGTATTAAAGTGGGAGTTTTTTAGGATTATGAAGTCATTTCTCAAAACGAGGTACGTTTACTGAAAGAAGAAACTCTGGAGAACACTTTGGTCATTATAGAGTAACAAAAATGATCTTCGATATGTTGGTAGTGAGGTTTTTAGATGTTATGAATTTATGATGGATGCTCATCATGGTGGTTAGCTCAATCGATATTATAAGTAACCAATCATAGAAATGACATAATCTAGTAAATTCATTTGGAATTCACTTCTTTACATTCCCAATAATGTTATAAGTTTAGAGTTTTATAAAGTTATGAAATAATTAATATATATCAACCTACAATCATAAAAATTGGTCACAACTAAAATAATATCCATTTTTTTTCATAATAAAAAATTTTATAATAAAAACATGAAATCATTTCATAAAAAGTATTCACAACATTCATCTTGGCTTCACCTTCTCTATTACCCATCCTTAAATCTTGTGAAAAACATTTCAAAACATGGGATGAGCATAAAAATCTCAGCAATGTATATAAAAATAAGGATATTAACCATTAGTCCATGAATACTTATAAACATATGAAATCATTTTGACAAAGACATACTTCTCACCCAAAAAGTATCACGTACTTACTTTTTGAAACAAGAGATTTCCATTAAATATAGAAAACATAAATAAAAAATATAGGTCACATGGGTAATTAAATACTTAATATTGTAACCATCATGAATACCTTATGATTTAAAAACCTCACAACTACCTTACAATGTAACCCTCATGACTACCTTATGGTGTAACCATCACAGTTACACTTGGAAAAACCGTACGACCGACCTCCAAATTAAAAATAACCAATGCATTGGAGGGAGATATAGGTTCCACCCTTCATTGTATACAATTCCAAATAACTATAACATAATCATAAAATAATATTACTTACATCATATAAATCATTCCCTTAAAAAAATAAAATAAATGAAAAGAGGCTTTTTAAAGGAAATACCCTTACACTTATCATATATTTGAAGTGAGAATTAATAAAATGAATGGAATATGTGTATAAACTATAAATCCAAATAACAAGACATAATATAATCAAAAATTCATTTCAAAAGTAATGTTAGTAACACATAATCAACAAATTATAAGGTTAACCCTAAGAATGAAAATTATGTTAAGAATTCCCTTACATCAGGTTCATATTACTTAAAATGTGTTTAAAACTCTTGTATAATGGATAAAATAGTGTTATTAATATTTTAAATAAACATATTTATTTTTATAACACCTTATATGATCATTTTATAACATCATTCCATCCATTTATTAATAATATTTTGTTATTTACAATATTTTGGGTGCATTCTTTACATAGTTTCCATGGTCGGTTCATAATGGATTTTATTGTCGAATGGAAGTGAAAATATAGAATTAAGATGAAATGGTATTAATATGTTAAAATAATATTAAATTATTCCACAAATTATTTTGTTTTCATATATGTGTTAGAATGGTATGTCAGAGTATGATATACTCTATTATACTAAATGTAGGACTGAATATGTAAAATGAGATACAAATACAAGAGGGGGGGTGAATTGTATACTTTAAAAAATTCCTAAGGTAATTTTGTATAACCAAAATTTACACAGTCTCTAAGTTCTAATAACTTTCTTGATTCTGGAAAAATGATTTCGGAAATGAAAATTAACAAAAGTTTACAACAAATGAGATTCTACCTTAAAGCGTATAGAATCTAACTAAAACATAGTACAAGTATGAGGAAGTATAAGAAAGTTATACTTTCCTCAATAATACAAATGCAGTGAAAAAACAAAGTAGTAAAACTATAGGTAACAAGTATAAACTCTTTTAACCCAAAGAGGAGGGTATCCAACAACCCCGGATAAGAGGTTCCTTGATTTATACTTTTGAGAAAGTCTATCTTACCCAAACCCAGGTAATCCCTCAATCCAAAGATCGGTATCTGTCCTGATATCCCTGTAAGACCTTGATTTGTAAGGAAATCAGCACCTCCGACTTCACAACCTGAAGTCTCTGATTTTAAGGAAATCGAACCTATGCACTAAGCAAATCTGTACGAAGCAAAGTTCGAATGAGCAGTTCAAAACTTTCTGCACGAAGACTGAGAGTTTATAAGAGCCTCTCTCTCTAGAAATCACTTCAACAATATGTAAGCACCATTTTCAAAGTTATGAGATCTTTTCAAATGAGTACCTATTTATAGGAGTGGCTCCAAATGTTAGCTCCCTCCTCCAAATGACATATTTTTCCTTGAATTCCGGAGGGACCTGTACATGTGTCACTCAAACAACGGTTAGTTGATAACTAAAATCACAACATCGTTTTATAAAAAAATGAGTGTAAGAATAACCAAAACTGATATTCATAATGAAGGTAAATGAAAGTTCTGAATCTAATTAAAAACTGAATATGGAGTCTACAACATAAGGATATTCAGATTCTGTTTTTAGGAATTCAGAACCTGAATTCTATAGAATTCTGTAGTTTTAATTTCAAAGAAATTCGAAGTCTGGATTCACAATAATTCGGAACCTGAACATATAAAGTTTTGAGTTGATGTTCATGAGAATTTGGAGTCAAAAATCTTTAGGAGTTCAGTGTCTGTATTCAGAGAACTCAAAGTCAGTACATGGAAAAGTTCGTACCTAAAATTCGTAATAGGAATTCGAAGTCAGAACTTCATGAATGTTTGTATCCAGAATTCGGAGTTGAACTACATGAAAGTTCGTATCCAGAATTCAGAGTTGAACTTCATAATAGTTCGTATCCAGAATTCTGAGTCTTAAACAGAATGCCTCATATATAAGTATTATATGATTCCAAGATTTTGGACTCAATCTAAGTTTTACACTTAGAAAATTTATGATATAAACAATGAAATCTAGGTAAGCGTAAATTTCCTTAGGGAAGGAAATTTTCCTTATAGAAGTAAAATAAGGGTAAAATGAAATTTTCCTTGAGAAAAGGTGTTTGTGATTTTCAAAACAAGAGGAATGGTCAAGTCATAAGGAAACATTAATGACTCAACAATCTACGCCTTACATGAAGGAATGGAAAAGTAATAAGGAAAACCTTATTGACTGATCAATCTCCCCCTTTTTGGAAAACACAAACATCCTTATGAAAAAGAATGTAAGGACTTAGAGTAAATTTCTATAATTTTAAATTAAATCTTATCTCCCTTTGTTTATTGAAAATGGTGAATATGACTAACTCCCCCTTAGGCTTTGGAACTATAAGGATCGTATTCTAGATTTTTGGAATGAGAATTTTCATTTGAATGTGGAAATCTTCATAATGTGAAAATACCCCTTAGATAAACTCCCCTTTCTCAGGGATAGTTATTCTTTACTTAGAAAATTTTCCTTCTCCATTTTATAATTCCTTTTCCTTCCCACCCTTTGTGATTTTAAAAAATAGTTTGAGGGAATGGAAAATAATAAAGTACCTAAAATATTATTTTAGACAACCAAACAAAACAAGCAACCAAAAATTTCATTACGATGAAAAGAATTAGTACATGGAAAAAAAATACAACAAAATATTGGAGTGGTCTATTTTGTTTATTTTTTCCTTGGGCATTAGAATCTTGGAAATGGTCTTCAATTTATTCAGCTCCTTGTGATCTTCCTCATCTTGCTTTTCTAATGCCTTGATTCTATCCTCTTGAGCCTTCAAGACCTCTGTCTGAGCCTTCATAGTCTCTTCCTAAGCCTTTAGCACTTCGTCTTGATTCAAAATATTTTCTTGCATCTCGCTCCGGAGATCCTTCTCTGTTTTTAAGCTTTGAACAATATAGCTCATCTTCCCATTCAGATCTTTTACATTCTGAATCCGAGTATTTTGTTCAAGGTTTAGCTTCTCCTAAAAGATGTTTGACAAATTTTTGATTTTGGAATCTTCGTTACCAAAGGATTCCTTAAAATATTATTGGAACTGATCAAGATCTTCCATATCTTCAATAATTTTCATAGACCATTTGGTCATATGCTTGCGCGATTTCCTGTGGGCTTCATAGTTGATCAGAAAATTTTTGTGATCAGCCTCTATCTTAACACATCTGTCCATCACCATGGATACAAAGTCTGTCTTTTGATTCATATTGTGCTGTAGCATCTGGCATGTAGAATCAATTACTGGAAAAATCGGAATGGTATCCACCAACTTTTTCAAGGACTGAAAAACAAAATCATTCCCTATGGCAGATGACTCCGAATCTGACAATTTACTTGGGGATTTTTCTTCTTCTATTTCCACCAGCTTTCTCTTTGAAGAACCTCCAACTTCCTTCTTCCTCAAAATTTCTTATGTTGGGTTATCCACCACTATTTATTTTCCCTTGCTGATTTTCAGAACGACTTCTTTATTAGGGGATTCGTGCTCACTACCAGATTGTTGTACAATCTTGTCTTCATCAATATTCTCTTTTTCAGAACTAGCCACAATATCCTCGGGATGGATAAAGTCATGATTATGAATTTCTTATTCAGATAATTGGTTTACCTCTTCTTCATCCTTTTCATCATCTGCGGGTGTAACAAGATTTTAAGATCCGGCTTGAGAATTCTGGAGTGAATTTTTTTTGGAAGCACTATCCTTCTCATGATAGTCTTTAACTTTCTTGATTACATCATCAGAGCCACCACTGCTCTCAGCTTTTTCACTTCTTCTTCAGCTTTCTTCTCTTCCACAGTTATCTCTTGTTTCTTTTCAGGTGACATAAACCTCTTTCCTGGAGTCTCAGTAAATTGTTCTACAAGGAAATATTTTAGAACAAGGATGTTTTCTGAAGCAACCTCAGCAGTCTTCAAGAGATATTGAACAATCTCGGCCTCAAACATTTTCTTCTTTTGCTTTTTCTACTTTTTTTACCTCTCAAGCTCTTCAACAACTGTTTCTTTTAAGGCCTTAGCCTCAACAGGATCCAAACCAAACTGTGGCTCCCCTGCTTTTCTATTCTTTTTTTCCTCTCTCCACTTTGCTACCACCTCATCTGGGTAGGCTTTTTTATTCTTTAGTTTAGGAGGTGCAGATTGGAATTCATTAGACTTTGGGGTTTTATCTTCATCTTCCACTTCCTTCAGCTTCCTTTTCTTACCGGGCTTCTTTGAGGGTTCAACTTTTTCAACATTTTCCGGAATGGGTTCTGCCTCCTCCTCTGGAAGATCATAAAAAACTCCCATCTCCTTGAAAAAACTGACTTTCATCCTCTTTAAGGTGTCATCACTAATCAGAATCACCTTGCAATTTCTCGGCTTGGAGCTACATGGGATCTTGAAGGATTCAAGACACCAAACTATCAACTTTGAAAGCAATGATGGATACATAATGATCTGAGCTCTAAGATGCCATTCTTGATGTTCTCAATGGTGAAGAGGATGTGTCTCATGAGATTAACCTTCCTTCGATTTACCAAAAAATCTAGAATATACATGTCACTCTCCTTAAGGGTATCCTTATCACCCTTCCTCGGTACGATAAACCCTTTCACTCAAAGCTGTAGAATCCGATTGTTGGTTGAAAGATGGGCGATCTTCTTTGCAGTTTTTATGTCAGAAAGACCTAGAAAATCCATAGCTTTTTCCATGACAAAACTACCCTGGACCTTAGGCAACTTGTGAGAGCAAAACTCAGCCTCTCCTTCGTAAGGTATGCCAACCAAGCTAGCTGCCTTGGTATAAGAGAGAGAATACTTCTTCCCATATCTCTTGAAGGAGAACTTATCCCTTCCATATTCCTTGAAAAAAGAAACTGACTCATAAAACTCTATGAGTAAATCTGGATACACCACATCTTGAGCTCAAGTCTTAGATATAGCTACAATTTCCGATCCATTGAGTCTGATATTCTTGGAAATTATAGAGTTGTACTTATTGAAAAAGTTTGGATGAACCAAACTTTCCCTATATATTTTCCATTTTGAAATCGGCTTAACCAAAGACATCTCTTGAGAAGGGACTTTGACATACATTCGGACATGAGCACTTCTGAATAATTCAGAACGGGATTTTGTAGAGGGTCAGAGGTTCTGCACGCACAAGCTTGAAAATCGATGCGGGAAAACCATGGGGGGGTCCTTTATATAGGAGATGGAAGTGACCCTTCAACTTCCAAATCCAATATAACAGTTTAGAAACATTTTTATCTTATCTAACGGTTGATATGATAGCCGCAAGGAAAAATTTTGGTTGAATAGTATCTTTTGAGGTTTTAAAAAAAACATTCAGATTTAAAGAAACTTTAATCCGAGAAATTTTAAAAATAAAATAAACTACCAGCAAGTAAAATTGATTACGAAAAGTTAAGAAAGAGTCATACCTTTCATATTTCTAGGTAGATTATTTGTACTAAGGAATATTCTTCTTGAAGAACTTTTGATTCCAAAAAAAAACTTGAATACGAAGAAAAAATTCAGTACGAAAATTTCAAATCTGAAAATTTCCATTATAAAAATTTCAGATCCGAAGATTTCCATTATGAAAAATTAAGTTCTGAAGATTTCCATTATGAAAACTTCGTTATGAAAATTTTTGAAAACTACATTGTGAATTTTTTTAAAAAATAACTATGAAAAATTTTCATTACGAAAAACTTGGAAAACCAACTATGAAAAATTTTCATTACGAAAAATTTGAAAAACTGACTATGAAAAGTTTTCATTATGAAAAATTTGAAAAAATAACTATGAAAAATTTTCATTACAAAAAATTTAAAAAACTAACTATGAAAAATTTTCATTACCAAACATTTGAAAAACTAACTACGAAAAATTTTCATTACTAAAAATTTGAAAAAATATCTACGAAAAATTTTCATTACGAAAAATTTGAAAAATTAACTACAAAAAATTTTCATTATGATAAATTTGAAAAACTAACTACAAAAAATTTTCATTACAAAAAATTTGAAAAACTAACTATGAAAATTTTTTATTACTATTTTTTTAAAAAACTTCACAGCAAATGTACTCCCCCTATGGAAAGGAGTTTATTACTGTAAGGAGATTGATTTCAATAGGAAGTTAATCAAGGAGGATTACCTTACGGTTATCATTCCTAAATTCTATTTAATGTATTCAAATCTATCAGAGGGTAATGATTTTGTATAAATATCAGCAATTTGATCTTGCGTTCCGATGAATTGAAGAATGATATCTCCTTTTGGTGTGTGATCCCTAAGAAAGTTATGCCTAATATATATGTGCTTTGCACAAGAGTGATGTGCACAATTTTTAATAAAGGAAATGGCACTTGTGTTATCACACAAAATTTGAGTCTTAGTAAAAATCAAGCCATATTTTGTGAGTGTATGTTGCATCCACACCACTTGGGCACAACAACTTCCAACTGCTACATATTCAGCTTCAGTAGTGGAAAGTGTTACTGAGTGTTTCTTTTTGCAAGACCAAGAAATTAATGAATCTCCTAAGAAATGACAAGTTCCGGATGTACTCTTTCTATCCATTCTACATCCACCAAAGTTATCATTTGAAAATATTTTTAAGATAAAATAATTTCCAGAAGTATAAAAGAGTCCTAAATCCATGGTTCCCTTTAAGTAGTGAAAAATTCTTTTCACAGACTTTAAATGAGATTCCTTAGGATTGGATTTATATCTTGCACAAAAGAATACTGAAAACATTAAGTCTGAACGACTATCTTTCAAGTAGACTTCCTATCATACCTCTAAAAGATGTTTGATCTACTAGTTTCCCAGCACCATCAAGATCAAGTGTGTTTGAGGTATTAATGGGAGTACTTATACTTTTAGTTTTGTCATATCCATACTTTTTAAGAAGATATTTAATATACTTTGTTAGGATATATAGATTCCTTCTAGTTTTTGAGAAATTTGAAAACCAAGGAAAAATGTTAACTCACCCATCATACTCATTTCAAAGTCAGATTTCATTAGATCCGCAAAGGAATCAGTTAAATATTGCTAAGTTGAACCAAATATAATGTCATCAACATAAATTTGAACAATCAAATTTTTTTTCTTATATTTATTTATAAAAAGAGTTGGATTTTCATTTCCCTTAACATATTTATTTTGAAGAAAAATTCCTGTAAGTCTATCATACCAAGATTTAGGTGCTTGTTTAAGACCATATAAAGCTTTGGTAAGTCTAAAAACATGATCAGGATGTTTTGTATCTTAAAAACCAGGATGTTGTTTAAAAAAATCTTCCTCTTGAACATAACCATTAAGGAAAGCACATTTCACATCCATTTGAAAAAGTTTGAAATTAAAGAATGCCGCAAAGGCAAGTAAAATACAAATAGATTCACATCTAGCTACTGGAGCATAGGTTTCTTTATAGTCTATTCCTTCTTGATGATTATAGCCTTTAGTAACTAATCTAGCTTTATTTCTTACTATGATTCCATTTTCATAAAATTTATTTCTGAAGACACATTTTACTCCAATAACATAGGTTTCCTTAGGTCTTTCAACTAAGGTCTAGACTTTGTTCCTTTCGAATTCATTTAGTTCATCTTGCATGGATTTAATCCAATCATCATCAACTAAATCTTCATCAGTGACATTTGGTTCTTATTGGGAAAGAAAAGAAAGATGCTATACTTCATTTCTTAAGGATCTTCTAGTCCTTACAGGTTGATTCACATCACCAATGATACTATCAATTGGATGATTCTTTATAAATGACTGATTTGGGTTTTGTAAAGCCTGTTTATCAATGTAGGGTAGGAAATATTCTGGGGTAAATGTTTCAGAAGTATCTTCTTGAATATTTTCCTTATCAAAAGGATTTTCTATCAAAGGATGGTAATAATTTTTGAAAACACATCTGAGGATGTAGGTTGGGGTTGTTTAAAAACAAAAGGATCAATTTCATCAAATTTTACATGAACTATCTCTTCAAAAGTACAAGTGTTTTTATTGAAAACTCTATATGCCTCAGAAGTTGTGGAGTAGCCTAAGAAAATTCCTTCATCAGATTTTGGTGCGAATTTATGTAGATTATCTTTAGTATTCAGAATGAATACCTTGAAACCAAAAACCTTAAAGTAGGAGAGTCTAGGTTTTCTACCATTACATAACATGTAAGGAGTTTTATTAAGAGAATGTCTAATCAAAACTCGATTTATAGTATAATAAGAAGTACTTACAGCTTCAGCCCAAAAATGTTTGGCTACAGAATACTCACTCAACATGGTTCTAGTTATCTCTTGAATAATTATATTTCTTCTTTCAACAACACCATTTTGTTGAGGTGTTCTAGGTGCTCAAAAGTTATGAGTAATGCCTTTTATACTACAAAAAGTTTCAAAATCAGAATTTTGAAATTCTCCTCCATGATCACTATGAATAGTTTTCAATGGAAGGATTTTCTCATTTTTGACTTGGGCTCTAAAACTTTTAAAATAAGAAAAATCTTTAGACTTATTTTCTAGAAAATAGACCCACATATATCTAGTGTAATCATCAACCAAAACAAATACATAGTACTTTCCTCCAATGCTTCCAGTTTGTGTAGGAACAAAAAGATCCATATGCACTAGCTGTAATTCATCAGTAGTTGAGACTTCACTGAATAATTTAAAACTTGATTTATATTGCTTTACATATTGATAATGATCTCAAACTTTTGAAGAATCAAATCTAAGATCCGGTAGATCCTTAACTAGTAATTTCTTAGAAAGTTTGCATAAGTTCCTAAGGTTACAGTGTCCTAGCCTTCTATGCCATAACCAGGAATGATCTTACATTGCACTAAGTCAAGGTAGATCTTGGCTCCTAAGGTCTTATAAGTTTAGTGTGTATACATTCTCTTGCCTATGAGTAGAAAGAATAAACACTTCCTTGGAATTGTGTACTAAGAACTTATCATTCCTAAAATTCACAAGGTAGCCTTCATCTCATAATTGACTTATGATAATGAGGTTTTTCTTAAGACCCTTAACAAATAAAACATTCGAAATCAAAGTTTTTCCAAGAAGAACAATGTTACCTATACCAATAATTTCTCTCTGAGCATTATCTCTGAAAGTTAATTTTCCTCCTTTCTTCTTGATAATCTTTTCAAAATAGTTTTTGTTACCAGTCATATTCCAGGAACATCCACTATCCATGTACCCCGTATTGCTATTGGTACCTTCTCTATTTTCATGAAAATAAGAGAGTTATACTTTCAGAATCCAAACTTTCTTGGATCCGGAATTATTAGACAAAAAATTTTTGGGTATCCACATTTGTTTAGAAAAATAATCTCTATGAAACCCAAGATATTGAACTTTATTCAAGGAGCAATTTTTCTTCCAATGCCCACCACTTTGACATTTAGTGAAAAAAGGGGATTTAGAAGGAACAAAATAGTTGTTTTTGAAAACTGGTTTTTGGTGAGTATAACCTACTCAAGTAGTGTTTCCATGAGGTTTAATTTGTGAATACATCTTGTCAAAATTTTACTTCCTAGAGTTAAAGTTTGCAAGAAGATTCTTAAGAGAAAATATTCCGGATTTCAATTTGATGACTACATTCCTATCCTCAGGAATCATTTCCTTAGAGTTTGATTTTTCCTCAAAATATTTTATCTTTAAAATAACATTCTTAAGATCTTTAGAAAGTTCCTCCTTAGAAGAATTTTCTTTCTCAAGGTCTTTAAAAAGTTTTTTTTAAAAGCTAATCTTTATCTCCAAGATCTCTAGAAATATCTGAAATCTCTTTTGTAAGAATTTATTCCCTAGTATTTTCCTTGTCTAATTTCTTTTAAATTTTACAATTTTTTGTTTCAAATAACTTTGAAAATCTAGATACTTCTTCATATGAAGGTATTTCTTCATTTTCCAAAGATGAAGTATCTTCATTAGAAGTATTATTTCCGGAATAGTAATTCTTATTAAGAGATAAATTTGTTAAAGCCTCGATAGAGCGTACCTTGGCCATAAGACATGTATTAGGGAAAGAAGTAGTAGCAATGAATCCTATATTCTTCTGTGATGATGAATCATATTTAGAAGATTCACTTTCTGAAGAATCTCTACAACTAGCACTCTAAGTATCATTAGATTTAAGACTTTTCTTTTTATTTGATCAATAGAATTTCTTCTTGTTCCATTTTGAATTCCCTTCCTTATTATCCTTATTTTTCAATAAGGGACAATCAGGTCTGATGTGACCTATTCTTATACATTCATAACAAGTAACTTCTCCATCTTTCTTATCTATGTAGTATTTTTTCTTGTACTTATTCTGATGATTCTTATGAGCTACAATTTTGTTCATTCTCCAAGCAAGATTAGATAATTCATTCTCTGAATTTTTTGTATCACTAGATTCTGAATGAATAATGACTTTCTTTAACTTTGATCTAGTTACCCTTTCTGGGGTCTTGGATTTCATATGTTTAGAAGTGGTTGTAAAAGCAACTCCTCCATTCCCATTCTTCTTCTTGACATTTTCAGCATCTCTATTTATCCTGGTTTCATGCTGAAGAATAGTTCCAAACAACTCATCTAAAGAAATTTGAGTGACTTTCCTGTTCTCATCAATAGATGTACTCTTAGACTCCCATTCATTTGGAATGATATCTATGATTTTATCAAAAAGTGCTTCATCATCCAAACCTTTTTCTCCCATAGATTGCAAGCTATTCATGATAGTCATAAACCTTTGCTGCACCTTACATATGGGTTCTCCATAAGGAAAATTAAAACCATGATATTCAGCTCTGAGCATGGCCCTTCTAGTCTCCATGACTTTAGATGTACCAAAATGAGTAAATTCAAGTTTCTTCCAGATAAAATTTTCAGCTTCACACGATGATATTTGACTATAGATGTTCCTAGTCATGGAACATAACATAGTATTTCAAACTCTGAAGTTTGTTTGGTATTCTGATTTCTCCAAATTCGTAAAGGTTTTCAATTCCTTATCCAGAATTTTATAATCTCAAGTCAACATTAGATAGTTATAAACTCCAGTATTGATAATGAAAGTATTCATCCTATCTCTCCAGTACTCATTATCATTTCCATAAAAAACTGGAGGTCTGGTAGGATTTTGATTATCAATGGAACCAACATTTAAACCTGCCATTCTTAAGAAAATCTTTGACACAAAAAACTGTTAGTAGTATAGTTTATAAACAAAGATAAAATATCCTAAGCAAGGAACTAGATATTGTATCTCTAAGAAATAATTAATCCGAACTTTATGAGTCCAAATATATGAATCTGAAAAAAATGAATTTGGAAAATGCAATTATGATAATTCCCTTCTGAATCTAATTGTGAGATTAATTTAGATTGAACCTGCTCTGATACCAATTGTTAGAATGGTATGTCTGAGTATGATATACTCTATTATTCCAAATGTAGGATCAAATATTTAAAATTATATACAAATACAAGAGGGGGGGGGGGTGAATTGTATACTTTAAAAAATTCCTAAGGGAATTTTGTATAACCAAAATTCACACAACCTCTAAGTTCTAATAACTTGCTTGATTCTGGAAAAATGATTCGAGAAATGAAACTTAACAAAAGTTTACAAAAAATAAGATTCTAACTTAAAGAATATAAAATCTAACTAAAACAAAGTACAAGTATGTGGAAGTATAAGAAAGTTATACTTTCCTCAATAATACAAATGCAGTGTAAAAACAAAGTAGTAAAACTACAGGTAACAAGTATAAACTCTTTTAACCAAAAGAGGAGGGTATCCAACAACCCTGGATAAGAGGTTCCTCGATTTATACTTTCTAGAAAGTCTGTCTTACCCAAAACCAGGTAAGCCCTCAATCCAAATATCAGTATCTGTCTTGCTATCCCTGCAATCCCTCGATTTTTAAGGAAATCGGCACCTCTGACTTCACAACCTGAAGTCTCTGATTTTAAGGAAATCAAACCTATCCACTAATAAAATCTGCACGAAGAAAAGTTTGAATGATCAGTTTAAAACTTTCGGCATGAAGCCTGAGAGTTTATAAGAGCCTCTCTTTCTATAAATCACTTCAACAACATGTAAGCACCGTTGTAAAAGTTATGAGATCTTTTTAAATGAGCTCCTATTTATAGGCGCGGCTCTAATGGTCAGCTCCCTCCTCCAACGATCATATTTTACCTTGAATTCTGGAGGTACCTATACACGTTTAACTCAAACAATGGTTAGTTGATAACTGAAAGCACAACATTGTTTTATAACAAAATGAGTGTAAGCATAACCAAAACTGATATTCGTAATGAAGGTAAATGAAAGTTCGGAGTCTAATTAAAAACTGAATCCGGAGTCTAGAACACAAGGATATTAGTATTCTATTTTGTAGGAATTTGGAACCTGAATTCTATAGGATTATGTAGTCTGAATTTCAAAGAAATTCAAAGTCGAGGTTAATGAGAATTTGGAGTCAGAACTCTTTAGGAGTTCAGTGTTTATATTTAGAGAACTCGGAGTCAAGACTTGGAAAAGTTCATACCCAAAATTCGTAATAGGAATTCAGAGTCAGAACTTTATTAATGTTCATATCCAGAATTCAGAGTTTAACTACATGAGAGTTCGTATCCAAAATTTGGAGTTGAACTTCATAATAGTTCATATCCAAAATTCGGAGTCTTAAACAGAATGCCTCATATATAAGTATTATATGATTCTAAGATTTTCACTACTGGAAACATGATCTTTCCCAACACTTCTATACCAACGGTTTGTAAAAACCATTGGTATAGCTACTCTTTCCCAACGGTTCACCAAAACCGTTGGGAAAGGGTGTGTTTTTGAGGCCCTTTCCCAACGGTTCACCAAAACCGTTGGGAAAGGGTGTGTTTTTAGGCCCTTTCCCAACGGTTTTGGTGAACCGTTGGGAAAGGTTACTCTTTCCCAACGGTTCTCAATAACCGTTGGGAAAAAGAAGTAAAAAATCCAACATTAACCAAACCAAACCTATCCCAACGGTTCTGAAAACCGTTGGGATAGGTCTATCCCAACGGTTTTGACAACCGTTGGGATACGTTCATTGATTTTTTTCCAGATCTACTACCAGAGAACATTATATAAATCAAAAATTTAAATAATTATGATAATACATATATATATTTATGAAATTACGTTTACAAAAGTGATGTTAGCTTAGTGGTTAAGTCGTTCGATTATAAACGAGGGGTCCTGGGATCAAATCCCAGCGGATGTTTTATTTTTGGAATTTATATACCAACGGTTCCATTACCGTTGGTATAGATTTCATATTACCTATACCAACGGTTTCCAAAAACGTTGGTATAGGTCTATACCAACGGTTTTTGGAAAACCGTTGGTATAGACCTATCCCAACGGCTTACTTGGCTACGGTTCTTCAAACCGTTGTATAGGCTATACCAACGGTTTGGAGGCCTATACCAACAGTTCCAAACCGTTGGTAAAGGTTAGTTTTCCAGTAGTGTTTGGACTCAATCCGAGTTTTACACTTAGAAAATTTATGATATAAACAACGAAATCTAGGTATGTGTAAATTTCCTTGGGTAAGGAAATTTTCCTTATTGAAGTAAAACAAAGGTAAAATAAAATTTTCCTTAAGAAAAGGTGTTTGTGATTTTCAAAACGAGAGGAATGGTCAAGTCATAAGGAAACCTTAATGACTCAACAATCTCCACCTTACATGAAGTAATAGAAAATTCATAAGGAAAACCTTATTGACTCAACAATATGATGATTAATCATTAGACAAAACATCAATGATATTCGTTTAGATCATTTTGGAGGTTCTTTAATAATCATGAACTAGTTTCATTATATAATTTAATATTATGTATATATGTTAAATATAGAAAATAAAAGAAGTTATATCATGAAATTTAAAATATTTTTCAAACATTAAAATTGTTTTATGATCATCCATGAAGGCGATAATGGAAATTGAAAACACATCACCCATGATGCCGGTAAATCAACACATCACAAACGATGTTTTTATTTTTAGAATAAGAGGGATAAGAGAAGAAGTACGATAATGATTTTTTCCATAAAGAAGATAAAATTAAATTATATATAATATAATGGAGTTTAATTACTCTTGGATAAGGGGATGTTAATATATTATTAGAAAATAAAAAGAATTGAAAAGAAAATAAAAGAAAATGAAAGAGGATTTTTACCTCTTGAATTATCTCCCTTGAGAACCATATTAATACCCTTGGTTTTGGCATTTTGGTGATACCAGAAGGTCTTGGACATAGGGAAGATACTTGGGAAGTGATGGGTAGAAATTAAGCAAGCTAAAAGGATTTTAGTTGTGAGGAGAAGAGGTGGTGAGGGAAGGCATTTATAGTGGAGGAGAGGAGGGGTTTTTGATTATTTGATTCATTAGTTTATTATTTTTGCTCAAGACTATTAATAGTTTGATAATTATCATCAAATATATTTAAATATTGAAGTAAATTTTGAAATTTTTGTATTACATTATCATTAAATCATCTATGACTCAAGAAATCATGTATTTAGCTGATATCATAAATTACCGTATTTCATTATTCATAAAAAATTCAAGTATTTCTGAAAAATAACAAAAATTAACCACAACCATTTTTTGATGTGTAGAATTAAAAAATGAACTCCATTATTTGAATGTAATTTTCTAAATATGTGAAGTATAATTTTTAATTAAAATCATAATTTATTCTAAAAATACCAATTTTGAAATTATAACTAATTTTATAACACTGTGAAAAATTAATTAAAGTATCATAAAATTATATTATAATCATAACACCACAAAATAATAACTTATGAATCTATTTTATGAACATATATTTTCTTTGAAATCATTATATTAATTTTTAAATTTTAATTAAATGTTTATAACTCACAAAAATTCCAACACTTAATTTATAATTTTCAAAAAAAAATTACTTACTTGTTCAATGATATAATTATATCATATTTTCACTTATAGGATGGATAAATTTTATTTATAATTTATTAGTTGATGTTACTACTGGATTGGTCATATTACCATTCCTAATTTTCATGTTACTATTCCTAAGGTCAAGTTACTATTTTGACTATTTAAATTTCTTAATTTATATAAATATCACTTATTTCATTATAAATTCATAAAGAATTTGACTATTTAATTCCAGAGTGAAGAGAAAATATTTTATAATTACCTGGGTTATTACATTCTCCCCAACATATGGCAGTTTCGTCATCATAATTTTTATTTACTTATTAAAAAAGTGAGGGTACCTTTTCCTCATAGCATTTTCAGATTCCCGTGTTTCTTCTTCAACCATGTGGTTTCTCCAAAAAACCTTAACCTAGTAGATTATCTTATTCCACAATACTTTCTCTATATGATTAATAATTTTAATAGGTTTCTCTTGATAAGAATGGTTGTCTTCCAAATGAATTACTTTTGGGATCAAAACATGAGATAAATCTTTCACATTCATTCTCAACATCAAAACATGAAAAATATTGTATACCTGAGATAAAATTGGAGACAAATCTACTGAATAGTCAACTAGTACAACTTTATCTAGGATTTCATAAGGTCCAATGAACCATCAACTTAACTTTCCTATCTTACCAAAACACATAACACTTTTCCATTATGAGATTCTAAGAAAAACATAACCAGATACCTCAAACGAAAAGTCTTTAATCCTATTATCTACATAACTTTAATGCCTGCTATGATATTTCCTCATGTGTTATTGGATCATCTTCACTTTCTCTACCACTTCCTCTACTAATTTTGGTCCCCTCAACTTCTTTTCCCCAAATTCATCCAAAAAATCTGGATTTCGACACCGCTTTCCATATAATGCCTCAAATATTTCCATATGTATACTAGAATAAAAACTTTTATTATAAGAAAACTCAACTAAATAAAGATATGGATTCCAACTTCCCTGGTAATCCATTAAACAATATCGAATCATATCCTCCAATGTCTAAATTTTTCTCTATGATTATCCATCAGATTGAGGATGAAAGGTTGTGTTGAAATTTAATTTTGTTTCTAATGACTTATGAAGACCTTTCTAAAAGTTAAAAGTGAACTTGGGATCACAGTGAAATACAATGGAAATAGGAACTACATGTAAAATGACAATATATTTGATGTATATTTGAGAAAGATGTTCCAAATACATAATAGATCGAATGGGAATGAAATGTGTAGATTTATTCAGCTAATTAAAAATAAACCAAATATCATTTTTACGTTGAGAAGTCTTTCGTAGTCCCATTAAAAATTTCATGGATATATTTTCCCATTTCTACTCTGGCACTGGAAAAGTATGAAGCATCCCCTTTAGTAGTTGTCTCTCTTCTTTAACCTGTTGACATGCCAAATATTTCATTGTAAAATATGAAATATATATTTTCATTCCTTCCCACCAGTAATATTCCGGAAGGTCTATGTACATCTTAGTAATACCAGGATGAACTGAAAATGGAGGAATATGAGCTTCACACACCAATTATTTCTTTATCTTGGAATCAAAAGGCACACATAATCTCTTTCCAATCTTAAAACATAATATTTATCATTGTTAAATTCTGGAAACTTACCACTTTTAACCAATTCTAACTTTTATATAACTCATGGTCTTTATTATGTGCTTGCTTAATTCTATATGATAGATATAACTGTACTAACACCTGAAAAAAATAGAGGAATTTCATGCACCAACAACTTCTAAGACAAAATTCATCAAATAATTAATCAAGGGGTCCTGTTCTAAATGTAACATGGTTAATGATGCATGATGTTTTTGACCCAAGGCATCCACCATTTTTGTTTTATTTTCTAGGATAGTAATTGATCATGAAATATTAATCTTTAATTTGTTAAATCCATATTATCTGCCTCATGATTCATTACTTCTCAGTGAATATATACTTCAGACTTTTATGGTGAATATATATTTCACATTTGGATTCGTATAAATGATGCCTCCAAATTTTCAAAGAAAAAAACATAGATGCTAATTCTAAATCATGTGTGGGATAATTTAACTCATTAGGTTTCAATTGTATGGAATCATAAGAAATTACCTGATCATTCTACATTAGAACACAACCAAGTCCCTTTAATGAAGCATCACTATATATAAAAAACTCACCATTTATGGAAGGTAGGCCCAAAACTAAAGCATTCACCAATATCTTATTTAGTTCTTGAAAAAACACATTCTTATATCCAAATAAATTTATCCCCTTTTAATCTTAACTTAGTTGTTGGGATAGATAACCGTGAAAAGTTCTTAATAAAATTTTGGTAACAACCTACCAATACAATAAAACTACGAATCTAAAAAACATTTTTAGGTTTTGGCCATTCATCAACCACTTTTTTTTGCAAGATAAACTGTTATTCCATCCTTATTTACAATTTTCCCAAGAAAATAAATCTTTTGCAACCAAAAATCACATTTGCTAAATTTTCTATATAAATTATTTTCTTTGAGAGTTTTCAAGACAATCCTTAAATGTTTTTCATGATCCTATTTTTTTTTAAAAACACCAAAATATTACCAATGAAAACAACAATAAACTTATCCAAATATTAATGGAATATTCTATTCATAAGATCCATGAATATAGCAGGGGAATTTGACAAAACAAAGAGAATAATAGAAAACTCATAATGCCTATATCTAGTTTGAAAATCTATTTTTAGGATGTTATCCTCCTTCACCTTCAGCTGATGATACCCAAATATCAAGACAATTTTGGAAAAATATTGAGCCCCATGGAGCTGATCAAACAAGTCATCAATATGAGGAAATGTATACTTATTTCTAAAAATAATGTTATTCAATGATAAATAATCAATGAAAATTATCATGGAACCATCTTTATTTTTAACAAAAAATAGGAGAACCCCATGATGAAGTGCTAGGTCAAACAAATACTTTTTTAATAAACTCTTGCAATTGATTTTTCAATTCAAGAAGTTCTAGTTGATCCATTTTATTAGGGGGTTTTGAAATTGTATTTGCATTAGGAACCAATTAAATAGTAAATTCAACTTCTCGATTAGGTATAAAATTGGGAAAATCATTAAGAAAAAAATATAGGTATTAATTTAGCACTGACACATCATTAATCTAAACAGTTCCCTTATTTTCAACAATATAAGAAAGATTAATTTCATTTCCATATTTTAACAGTTTCTCAAATTCTTGATATTTTATCAATAATATGGGCTAATTATTGTATACAAATTTAAACTATTTCTACCACAATTTTTTTTATTTTTCAAATAAATCACATTTTGGTTTAGTGAGAACCGTACAATCAACCATACCGAAAACACCCAAAAAAAAAGTAGGTCTATATAGGAGCCTGGTCCAAATCTTAGCTCACTCCAAAAGAAGAATAAAAAAATAGACTGACCAAGGAATCAAACCCAAGGCCAGATCCATCCCAAAATAGAGGGAGTGTGTTAAGATCCACACCCAACCAATGCCGCCCTTCCCGCATCACCCATCAACCTGCAATATGATTCGACATATCACCTTGAGATTCTCCCCTGTTTCACCCACCACTGAGGTTTTAAGGAACATCCTCTCGGCTGTAGGGAACATCCATCAAGGCCAGCAGACCCTTTCCATCAAACTCACAGTCGCCGAAGATCATAGAATGACACAAGTAGACACACCGGGGGAGACACCACCACATACTGTGCCTCACATCAAGAAAAACCAAGACTCCAATAGTAACATTGCATAAAAAACATTTTCACTGATTTCCGATGTACTTTGGAATTGGTCAGAAGGTGGAAATGATGGGAACCAACAACACACATTCATAAGCTATGGAAGATCCTGAACCACCACTGTAACCACCAAAACCATCCAAAAACCACAACCATAAACTGACCAAGAACAAAGAACCCCAAACCAAACCACTATTGTAAAAGACACCCACACCACTCAAATTGAAAAGGGGGCCTTCAAACCAGATTGAGATGAAGTCCTACATGAAGGGTCTGGGAGAAATGGTAAAGGTGAAAAGAGAATAGCAAACTAGAGACAGAGAGACAAAAAAGAGAATAAAAATCACTCTAAAACAGGTCCAAAATCAAGAAGTGTGACCTGCAACAGAATTTTCAAATAATGAAAAATGATGAATACATTGAAAGAGGTCTAGAATACAAAACCACAGGACCGACTAACTGATAGGCACCCTGGACTGAGTGATCGCCTCCAAATAGTAATGAGGAATGAAGCACCATTCGAGACGGATCAAAATCTAGTGAGGCCAAATTAAAGGCATGAGAAAAGGCATTCTAACTGGTTTCATCAGAGAAGGTTAAATGATGGTGGTAACTATATTAAAAGATCTCTAATTCATGAAACTTTGGGGTGAGGTAGATGAAAACTGCACCACAACAGCAACATCTCTCAACCCAACCCTTGAAAGTTCCATGGTAAAGAGGAAGAGTTGGCGAGAAGTCGTGAATATGATAAGGGAGAAAGAAGAGTGGCTGCAGAAACCCTAGGCTGTGAGAGAGCTCCATTCCCAGTCACATCACTCCTCCTAACTAAAACTCTTTCAGAAAAACAACTTCTTTATATCTACAATCAATCTTAGCATGATAAACAGATATCCAATCCATACCCAGAATAACCTCAAAATCTACTAAGGAAAAAACAAAAAGGTTTGTAGGTAATTACTTTCCACAGAAAACAAAAAGAAGATTCTTATAATGTCTTTTTGCTATAATATTTCCCCATGGTGTTTTAACCATAAGCTCCAGTCTCATTTATTGAGGTGAAATTTTCAATTTACTAGAAAATTTCTCATAAATAATGGAATGTGTAGACCCCATATCAAACAAGAAATTAGAAAAATTGGAGTAAACAAATTACCTGATACCACATCATTGGATGGACCGACATCTATTGAGGTAGTCTCAAATGATTTCATTGCACCTTTTTTCTTATAATATTACTATTTACATCATTCAGATCTTTCTCTGGGTAGGTATTTTCATAATGACTCATCTCACCACATTTAAAACACTTTATAGTTTTCATATCAGAATTAATCTTAGTATCATTTTCATTATAATCTTGTGACATATGTCCAAAATTACCACATTAAAAACACTTCCCATTTTTGATAATATATTCCCTAGGGTTATTTTTACCACAATTTTCACAAACTAGAAACTAGACTTTCTTACCTTCAAATTTCATTGATTGATTCTTACCCATTTCTTTCTATTTAGAATTCTTATTCTTATAGTTTTCAAAGTAAAAGTTATCATCAGAAAACTTTATTTATACCCTCTCTATACATCAGAAAATTTTCTCAAAACTTTTGAATTTATAGGAGGATAAATCTCTTCAATATCTTGGCTTCAATCCTGAGTAAAAACAATTTATTTTTCTATCAAGATCCCAAATAATATTTGAAGCGTACCTTGACAGTTGGGTAAAGTTTTCTTCATACATGACCACTGAATCATCATACTTTTTCTTCAATTAAATGAAATTTTTGTCTATCCTAATTAAAACAACCTTAGAAAAATATTTTTTAAGGAAAATAATTTTAAATTCATTCTATTGAAAAGTATTAATATCTTCATTATTTCTGATATTCTTGACCATTGACCACCACTGGTTAGCTTCACCTTAAAAAAATATAAACGGAAAGACTAACCTTTTGATTATATGAATACCCCATGAAAATAAATATCACTTCAAGGGATTTAATCCACCCCTCAGAAACCACTGGGCCAAAAGATCCATTAAAAGCTGGAGGGTGTTGCCTCATAAAATGTTCCATTATCATCATGTTCCTTTGTGGTAGTTAAATTTTTTTCATTCATGGATTCCACCACCATTTATTTCCTATTTTAGATGATCCATTACTATCAAAAATTACTTAGTTCAAATCCCTACCATTATAGTTTTTGGATTAAAAAAGATACCATCCTATCGGTTATTCTAACCCTAGCTTCCTCGTTTCTTCTCCAGAAAACCATTCTGAATAGACATATCTTTGATGAATTAACATGGTAATCTTCAAATGATATATCATTTGAATATAAAAATAAGGTAATAACAATTTATGGTATTCTATTAACATCATCAAAATCCCTAAAGTTATCCAAACTACTCTCTGATACCAACTATAATAACCGACCTTAAACATTACATAATCTATTAAATTTATTTAGAATAAAAAATTTTACACTCCAAAGAATATTTTTGGTTTATTGTTTTATAAATTTAGTACATAATTCATAAATATCAAGCCACAAGTATTAAAAGTGGGTACAACTAAAAAAATATCCATTTTTTTATAATACAAAAGTTTATAATAAAAACTTGTCATCTTTCATTAAAAGTATTCACAACATTCATCTTGGATTATACTTTTATCTTACCCATCCATAAAACCTATGAAATACATTTTAAAACTATGGATGAGTACAAAAAACTCAGCAAGGGATATAAAAATAGGGAGATAAATCATTAGTCCATGAATACTTATAAACATATGAAATCATTTTCACAAAGACATACTTCCCACCTATAAAGTATCATGTAAACACTTGGCGAAACAAGATATTTCCATAAAACATAGAAAACATAAATAAAACATATATTTTACTTAAGAAATTTAATACTCATTATTTTAACCCCCAAAGATACCTTATTATTTTGAACCCTTATGGCTACCTTATAATGTAATCCTCACGACTACCTTAAGATGTAACCATCCTAGTTACACTTGGAGTAACCATACAACCGACCTAAAATATAAAAATACCCAATTAATTAGAGGGACATATAGTTACCAAACTTCATCATAAAAATTTCCAATAAATAGAACATAATCATAAAATAGGATACTTACATCATATAAATCATTCCCTTTAAAAAAAAGAAAAGAAATGAAAAGTGGATTTTTAAAGGAAAGACCCTTACAAATAACATATATTTGAAGTGAAAATTAATAAAATGATTGTAATATGTGTAAAAAATATAAATAAACATAATAAAACATAATATAATCACAATTTCACTTCACAAATAATCTTAGTACCAAATAATCAATAAAGTAAAAGGTTAACCCAAATAATGGAAATTGGGTTAAGAATTACCTTACCTCAAGTTCATATTACTTAAAATGTGTTTAAAACTCCTATATAATGGTCAAGAAAGTGTTATTAATATTTTAAAGAAATATATTTATTTTTATAACACCTTATATGATAATTTTATAAAATTATTTCAATCATTTATTAATAATATTTTGTTATTTACAATATTTTGGGTGCATTATTTAAATGGTTTCTATGGTTGGTTCGTAATGGATTTTCTTGTAAAATAGAAGAACAAATCTAGAAATAGAATGAAATGGTATTAATATGTTTCTATAATATTAAATGATACCATAAATTATTTTTTCTAGATATTATGATGAATCATTAGATAAAACATTAATGATATTCGTTTAGATCATTTTGGCGATTTATTGATAATCAAAAACTAGTTTCATTATATAATTTAATATTATGAATATATGTTAATTAAAGAACATAAAAGAGGTTATATAATAATATTTAAAATATATTTCAACAATTAAAATGGTTTTATGACCATCCATGAAGACAGTAATGGAAATTAGAAACACATCTTCCATGATGTTGGTAAATCGACACATCACAGACGATTTTTTTATTTTTAGAATAAGTGGGAGAGGAGAAGAAGTATGATAATGAATTTTACCATAAAAATGATAAAATTAATATATATATAATATAATGGAGTTTTTATTCCTCTTGGATAAGGGTATGTGAAGATATTATAAGAAAATAAAAATAATTGAAAAGAGAATAAAAGAAAATGAAAGAGGATTTTTACGTCTTGAATTCTCTCCCTTGAGAACCTCCTTGAGGCCCTTAATATTGGAATTTTGGTGAGACCAGTAGGTATTGGATGTGTTAAAGATAATTTTAATGATATTTGGTTAGAAATTAATCAAGCTACAAGGATTTTATTTTTTAGGAGAAGAGGCAGTGAGGGGAGGTATTTATAGTGGAGGAGAGGAGGGGTTTTTGATTATTTTATTCATTAGTTTATTATTTTGGCTCAAGAATATTAATAATTTGATAATTATCATAAATATATTAAATATTTAAGGAGACTTAGTGATTTTGGGCTTACATCATCCTTATATCATCTATGTCTCAATAAATCATATATTTAGCTTATATCGTAAATTATCATATTTCACTATTCATAAAAAATCAACTATTTCAAAAAATATCAAAAATTAACCCCAAAATTTTATTAATGTGTAGAATTAAAAAATTAACTCAATTTTTTAAAAATAATTCTCTAAATATGAGAAATCTAATTTTAATTAAAATCATAATTTATTCAAAAATACCAATTTTAAAATTATAACTAATTTTCTAAAAATTTAAAAAATTAATTAAAGTCTCATAAAATTATCTTATAATAATAATAAAATAATAATTTATGAATATATTTTATGAAAATATATTTTATTTTAAATCATTATATTAATTATATAATTTTAATTAAATATTTATGACTCACAAAAATTTGAACACTTAATTTATTATTTCCAAAAAAATTATTTACCTATTCAATGATATAAGTATGACATATTTTCACTTATAGGATGTATAAATTTTATTTATACTTTATTAGGTGAGTTTACTTTTTGATTGGATATATTACTATTCCAAATGGTCATATCACTATTCCTAAGGTCAAGTTATTATTCCATCAGTTTAAATTCATTAATTTCTATAAATAACACTTATTTAATTATATATTACTAAAGAATTTGACTATTTAATTACAGAGTGAAAAGAAATTATTTTATAAGTACCTAGTTTGTCACAGATATCCAAAACAAATGTGGTAATTGTATGGAATTATTTTCTATGTTGAAATCACTCTTATCATTGTGCTTTTAGAAAAATAATGAGGCATAGAAATATTATTGTCTAATCAGCGATTGTTGGTTAAAATAAGTAAGGCTACAAGGGATCAATAGTTACAGAGTGTAATAGATAGATTCTTATGATAGTAGGAATTTGGTGAAATTACATGACTAGGTGGGACTCTATATAATTAGGGGGTGGGACCACTTTTCTGAGGTGTTATGTAGTAATACAAGTTAGTGATCTATGTGGTTCTCCATTAATAATGATTTTAACATTTTTTTAGTTTTGATAAAATGAAAGGTGCAATGTATTCTCTTATGGATATAGGATGAAATCCTGAACTATATAAAAGCAACTATGTTATTTACTTTATTTAACATCATTTCGTGTATTTAATGTTTGTGTGATTGGGAGTAAATAATCTTAGGTAAGATAAAGCCATTATAGTGATTATGGTGTAGGTGTTTCTTCCTAGTTTCAATACAGTAAAGTTATGAGTGTCCACTTCTAGTGACATATTTCTACTAGTGTGGCATTTATATGGAATAAATTACAGTTTGTGAAGTTTTTCTGTGATTATCAAAAATTGGAATCAAAGTAGTCAGAGGTTATCATAGATTTATTAGTTTTCTTAGCAAAAACTCAGGTAATATTCTCACTTGAAAAGATGTTTTTTTATTCAATAGGAATTATTATATCAAAAGGTGGTGGTGTAATAAGACAATAATGTTTAGTTTTAAATATTTTATAGAACATTTTTTGGATTCTTGAAGATGTGGTTGGAGGAATAATTCATCCTAAGGACCTTTAATTTTTAGTAAAAGGAGTTACGATAAAGGTAATAGAGAAAGAAGAATGAGAAAATCCTGATAGAAATGCTTTGAGTTTGGTGAGGATTTTTTTGGCATAAAACGTGTCCTTAAACATCCAAGAGAATAATACAATAATAGAGTTGGATTAAATATTGTAAAATATGTATGAGAACCCTAAAACACTCAATAATGTGGGATTCATGCGACAACTATTCAACATGAGGCCATTCAAAGGAGGATCTACTATTGATCATTTGAATGATTTCAACATAATAAGTAGCCATATTGAATATGTGAAGGTTATTTTCACAGATGATGTCTAGTAAATACTCCCATTATCTTTATGACTAGAATCAAGGGATGTAATATTGAGAATAATGATCAAATCCAATAGTAAAACTAACTTAATATTTGAAGATGTTTATAACTTGATTCTGAATGAATATCTCTATATGAGGGAGAATTATTCATATTCTAATGATTCATTGAATGAAGATGGAATATTTAACTCACCTCATTAAATAATTTAAAGGTTATTATAATGAAAGTCTAGAGAAATGAGTAGAGGAAAATTCTCCTGAACCAGGCTAGCATGTTCCCATTATGGTAAATGGGGTTATCTCAAGAAATATTTCCAAGATCATAAAAGAAATTCTAAAATATCAACTACCAGAGGATTGAATTCCATGAATCCAATGGATGAGATTAGTCTCAACCTACTATTTATTGTCAATACACTGGTAAAATCTTATATTATAGATTTTGGTTCCACTCTACTATTGAAAACGGATGCAAAAAAAAGTATGTGTTCAAGAGAATTGTAAGGGTACATCTAGAATATTATGAAGCTCTTAACATCGCTAGTGGGGATGTGAATATATAGTTGAATAATGAAATTTTTCTTAAGTTGAAAGGGGTAAAATATATTAACGAGATCTGGAAGAATTTTATTTTTGTATTAAAGTTAGATAAATCTAGATATAGAATAAAATTTATAGATGGTATGTGTAAAATCACTTATGGTTCCTTGGTCATAGCTAGAGGTGTAAAGGATGACACACTATATTTTATCAGAAGGGTAGTGTAATCTACACTTATCAAAACTTCATCATCCAAAAGTATAAATCTATAGAACCACTAACTTGGTCACCTCTGTGATAAAGTTATGGAAATTATAGAAGATAAAGTAATAATTATTATGTAACATTTAGAATTTAGAAGCTTCATGAGTTTCATACTTGGAAAGAAATGGAAGTCAGTTTTAACTTGACCAGAATAACATTGAAAAGAAAAATTATAGTGCCAGTATAAAAAAATGTATGGGAACCTACCCTAGTTAAATATTATAGAGGTTCATAGTATTTTATTAAACTCATTCAAAATTTCACAAAGAAATTATGGTAATAATTTAGGAAACATAAATCAGAAATGTTATAGTGTTCATACAATGGAAATCAATGACTAAAATAGAGACATGATTTAAGATGAAATACTTGATATTTAAAAAATAAGATGATTTCATAAGAATAAGTTTTCAAAAAATCATTAGACATAGAGGCATTAGGCATGATCCTGAGAAAAATAACTTAGCAGAATAGATGAATCATATAATGGTGGAAAGGGTTCTGAGAATGAAATTGCATTTAAGAATGTCCAAGTTTCTTTAGATAGAAGATGTTAATAATGTATTACACCTTGTTAATAGGATTCCCTTCACACAAATGGGATAAAATCTCCTAAAATATTTTTGGATAGGGAAAAGACCAAATTTATCTCATCTTAATGTCTTTATAATTTTATCTTATACACTAATGGATACAAAAGATAGAGATAAAATTGAAAAAAAATCTACTTCATGATTTTTCATAGGCTATAGAGATGAAAATATAATATTTCAAATTTATGATGGTGATAAATGTAGAAATGCGATCTTTAATGAGTAGGTATTATGGAGTGACCTAATCTTAAAGTGAAAACAAGTTAAAAGAAATGAGTCAACATCAATTCAATTTGATCTGAATGGTGGCATTGGAAGTTCACAAATTTTGGAGAATTCAGATGAACCTGAGTCTATCATAAGTTCATAAACTTTTTAGGAGATTTTATGGGGTAGAACATATGTTTTTATGATAAGACCAACAAAAGATATGCCTAAAATCTCAATAAATGTTAAAGATCAGTACAAAGTTTCATAGGATGAAATTTTAGAGGTTTTATTTCCAAAGAGAGAAGATACATAAGTAGAATTATAGAGTTCAAAAAGAGTCATATGAAAAATAAAAAGGTATGGATATTTCTTTTTTATATTAATTAATGGTGTATAACCATATATCTTGGAATAAATATCTATCCTTGGAGATTCAAGTAAGTGAGAGTTAGATATGCAAGAGTATTTGGATTTTATTCATGAAAATAAAACCTATGAGCTAAAATATATACCACTTTGAAAGAATTAACTTTATAAAAAATGAGTTTTTTGGTTAAAAAATAAATCTAAGATAAGTATAAGGTATAATTTTAGGCTTGTGGTCAAAGGATTTCATTATAATGAGGGCATAAAAGTTTCTATTTTTTTCCTTTGGTGGTTAAACACACTACCATTTGAGTTATGCCAATTTTGGTTGATTCTGGAGGATTTAATCTAGAGAAAATGGATGTGAATACAAAATTTATTTATAGGTATCTAGAAGAGGAAATACGTTTAAATAAACCTAATAGTTTTATATATAAAGGGAATTTGGGATTTGGTGTAATAACTAAATAAAAATATCTATGTTTTGAAATAAGAATCAAGATAATGGAAATAGAAATTCGACTCATTCATAGAGTAAAAAGGTTTCATATGGATAAAATCTTACCATTATTACAATTTAAAGGAGTAAATTTATGAGAATTTCATAATTCAACTATTGTATGTTGATGAAATGCTTCTAGTGGGTCTATTAATCCAAAAGATTTAGGAGATAAAGAAATACTTGTTTAAGAAGTTTGAAATGAATGATATTAGTGAAGTAAATAAGATATCAGGAATGAGAATTTAATGATATTAGAAAACTCGAATTTTGGTTTTATATTAGAAAGAGTGAATCTGTAAGATCATTGAAAAATTTATTATGAACAAATGATTTTTTTCAACTCCTATTTATAGACACTTAAAACTCTCAAAATAATATGCACCATGAATGGAAGTAGAGGAAAAACACATGGAGAGAATACTATATGCATCAGTAATAAGAATTATCATATATTATATGGTGTTTATTCAACCATATATTTTCCATGTAGTGGGATTTTTTAGTACGTTCTTGTTAAATATAGTAAAAGAAAATTGGGAAGCCATGAAGTATATCCTGAGATATCTCAATGGAATAAAAAATACTACCCTTTACTTCATATATGATGATATGTTGGTTGGGTATGTTGATGAAAAAATTTAGGGTGAATAAAATTCATGGAAAAGTGAATTTGTATAAGTCTTTACCTTTAGTGTAATAATATTATGTTAGATGTGAAGGTTGAGTCCAATGATTTCTCTCTCCACAACCAAAGTAGAGTTTGTAGAATAAAAAAAGAAAGTAAGGAAATTGTGTGGTTGAAAATTTGATTAAGGATCTTAGAAGTAGATTAGAAAGTTTATTCCTATATTTTCATAGTCATAGAATAGTACACTTGGACAAAAATCTCGTGTTCTATGTGAGGATGAAGCACATTAAACTTAAGTTCTATTAAATCCAGAAGTTTCTTGAAGATGGAGTACTGAGGTTTTTGAAGATAGTTAGAAGCAAAAAATAAAAGGATATGTTTACCAATGGTTTAGTCTAGGAATGTTTGAGGCATTATAATGCCTCAGTTGTAATTGGGTGAATGGAAGGAATTAGAAAGAGCATTGCATACAAAAAAAGTTATAATATTTTTATTTTCCTAACTGTTGGAGGATTCCAATAAGTCTTTATAACAGTCTTCAATTAAAAGATTATTAGGATTATGATTATTTTCTAAAATTTGGGTATTTTTACTAAAAATAAAAACTATAAATAAACCTTCAGTTATGATAGGTCAACATCAGTGGTCTTCAGTAGCCTGGTAGTGAGGTTGTCTGAAGTTATGAATTTTTGATGGATGTTAAGTATAGTGTTCAGCTAATCAAAAGTTCAACAAGTGTTAAGATCACTGGATGGAATCACTATTTATAATTGAATCACTCTTATCCTAGTGTTTATGGTAAAATAGTGAGGTGTTGGAACATTTTTTTTCTTACTGGTGATTAGTGGTCATAACTAAGAAAGATATAGGGGACTATAGTTTCACAATGAAACAAATTGTCTCTCATGATTTTAAGAAACATGTTAAACTGGATAATCAAGTGGGAATTTCTATAATTAGGGGTGGGACCACTTTTTTGAGGTTTCATGAATTGATATGAGTTAGTGATCTATGTGTATTCATAGAAACATTGATTTTAACTTTCTACATATGATAAAATTAGATATGTAATGTATTCTACCATGGATGTACGAAGAAAGTATGAACTATGTAAAACTAAATACATTCTTTAATTTCTTTTATTTCTTTTCTTGGATTTTATATTTGTGTGAGTAGCATCAAATGGGATTGAGTATGAGAAACTCAGTTTAGTGATTAGGTTGAAGGTATTTATTCTTAGTTCCAGTACATTGATGTTGTGAGAGTCTACCTTCAATGACCTATTTTAACCAGTGTGGTAATATAGTGGATGAAATTATACTGTGTGAAGTTTATGTGGTATTCTAAAAAATTCATGAATTATTATCATAGAAAGTTTGTCTTTATAGAATATTATATCCTTAAAATACCCTTAGGGGGTGAATCAGGGTATCTTGATTTCTTCAATTGAACCTCACCAATATTCTTTATCCACTGTTAGTAGGATCACCCCTTCTCTCACAAAAAATATAAAGTGATAAAGAAAATAAAAGGGAGAAACACATGATTTTTACTTGGTTCACTCACACTAAGATAATATAAAGAGTATACTATGGTGATGTGGTCATGTACCAAAATCCCTAAGTGAACTTCTTGTTTACAATTGTTAGAGTGGACTCACTGTTCCCCTAGGCTTACAACCAATCACTTTGGGAACTCACTAGTCTCTTATAATTTGAGAACTCACTTATATATCAACTAAATTGAATACAATGTTTCTTCAAAATATTCCTCTGATGTTCAAATAAACCTTGGTTACACCACAACTGATGTGTTTTTAATCTCTTCATTCATCCAAATGATAAAGTACACTTTACCATATAAATTTTGAATAACTTTATTAAGTTTTTGGTAACCCCCTTCTTGTGTATAAATGATGTTCACATAACATGAATTTTCAAAAACTTTGGTTCACATAACTTTATTACTATGTGAAAATGTTGGTCATGTAAATGCCCTCATGGAAGGAATACATTCACATAAGACTTATGTGAAAAAAATATCTTATCCCTTCTCTAAGTCATCATATACTTTAATGATGAGTTAGTGGACTATTTATAGAAAAAAATTAATCTTCTATGAAACCATTTGAATCCCCACAAAACACTTCACCTCTATTTTAATAATAACATTGACACCACACAACCCCCTTATGGGATTCCACCCACCTTATATTATTTAATTTTATTTTCATGAGAGTCCGCTTAAATTTTGTGATAATCCTTTATTTTCTCTAAATCTATATCCAATATTCTCAATTAGACTCTAAAATCCTCTAGAGTTTTACCTTAATTAATAACCCATGATTTTATCCACTTTGAATATTTTTCATCATTATTTTTCTATAAACATAACCCAATTTTTTTGAAATGTCATCTTGAGGAATTTTTTTCCAGCAAACCCCCCCTTCAAGTTTATGTATAACACTTCAAACTCCTTAGACATTTTTTTGATAATTATTTCAAACTTTCTTCTTCAAAAACCATTCAAGCTCAGTAACCCAAGATAAAAATCAATGAATCACCCAACATAAACTCTAAGACTACAAAAGTAAATATTTGTGTGATAAATAATAATAAAATTCAAATATTATCAATAAATCACTATATTCATCTCTTGGTATCCACTTGATGTTTTAAAACCATGTTCACTACATCTTCTCTTCTTTACTTGAATCTTTTATCCCCCTAATTTAACATTGAAAATATATATCAATTCATCATATTTATTGAATTTTTTTGATAGTTTGATCAATATATCCCCCTTTTATGAGCAATGTCTCTCTAACTTAACCAACGAACCCTATAATACCCCATGTGTACAGAAGATTCTTGAAAATAAGAGGAATTTTGAATTTTCAATAGTGGGAGGAATGGATTTTAAATTGGTATTAAGAATAAAATATGAGAGTTGGATCACCATAAATGGGTGTTTTTGGATTTGGTTTGAAGCTTGAAGGGTGAAAAAAGGTCTCAAGAGAGCATCAGAAAGGCATCAGAGGGGGCCAAGCTAGTCAGGACTACAGTCTAGAGCCACTAGCTAAATAGTGTCCTAAACAGTGGAACCTACATTCTGTAGGTGGCTACTGACTATATAGTGGGATTCAAGGGGGGGGGGGATGACCCTTCTCACCCTTCAATCTTAAAGAGGGAGAAACCCCTCTTCCTCCCCCTTTCTTGATCATGTAGACCAGTCATCGAGACACACTTACTCCCCTCTTTCCCCTTGACCAAGGGTTGTTTTTTGTGTCCTTTTATAATTATTTGAGGTATTTATTTTATTATAGTGATCTACAAACTCACACTTTTCCTTATATCCAAAATTTAAATTTCTCTTGATGGGTTTCTAATACATATTCATCTGGATCATGGAGGAATCAGTTGAGGATGAATGCGATTCCATTCTACTTTTGATGAAGGTGTTTCAAAACACCATTTTCACATGGTCACTCAATGATTTGGTGGACGTATTCCATAGTTTGAAATTTTCCTAGTGTTTTTATTAATATTGATAAAATTAATTATTATAATGGATCCATTGGTCAGGTATTTGGACTAGGTTGGTGTTGGGAGTCTATTTCGGACCTCCTGTAGATGATTGGTTTTGGTTTTGGTGTGATGGGCTAACCGATGAGTCTTTTAGAGAATATTACTATTTAAAATTAAAATTTTAAATTAATTATAAATGATATAATTATCTAATTATTGATGTTGGGTGTGAGTTAGGATCATGGTATGGGTGTATGATCTTGGAAGGGTTTTCTTATACCTATTCAGAGTTTCCAGAATGAGAATTTAAAATGGGTAAAGCTTTAGAATGAGGTATGTGGTCCTTATACTAGACATATAGCCTTATTCATAAAGTTTATCTATATGTGTATGTACGGTATCAACACTAAGGTGAAAAATAATTTTAATTAATTTAATTATAGGATTTAATTTAAATATTAACATTTAAATTAAATTATTAAATGTGCATGAGAAATTGAGAATTAAAGGAAAAATGATCCTAGGACAGTATGTACCTAGTGAAATGACTAAAGGATCTAGGAGAAGTTTAAGAACCATAAGGGCATGACAAACTCAATTTATTTTCTTAATGGATGATCAATCTTAGATATACATTATATACAATTTCATGAAAAATGAAATTTAATAAAATATTAATTAATATGAGAACACTAGAACCAAATGCATGATCATCACATAATGATTTTTTAAATCATTTAAGAAGTTAAAGAATTACCTTCTGATGAATT
Organism: Viscum album; assembly: GCA_963277665.1. NCBI lineage: Eukaryota > Viridiplantae > Streptophyta > Magnoliopsida > Santalales > Viscaceae > Viscum > Viscum album. The sequence goes on along the minus strand of OY728131.1, from coordinate 1,992,436,099 downwards.
CTTTATTCATTAATAAATCTGACCATGTCTTTACATTGTACATTTATTGTGTCATATGAATCAAGTATAGATTACCTCTAGTAGTGATCCAAACATTCACTATAAACCTCTAAGTAATGCTGTAGGAATCTCTAAGTGATAGCATAGAAGATACTAATTCTTGTATTTTTCTTCTATGATCACCATGATAATCACTTCAATATGAAATCTCTTTGATCTATCAAATATTTAGAGGGAAATTTAAGGAGGATCAATCTCAATTTTTGAGAGAAATCTTGGAGAGGATATCTCTTGAGAGGATTCTCTTGAGTCATGCATAAAAAAGGCTAGTGTTAAGTTTGGAAATAATATAATTGGGTTTAAATAGTTCCAGGGTTAGAAAATAATAACTACACATATTCCCTTATCATTTCTCTAATCCCCACATAACCCCATGTTTATATTAAATTTTTTATTATTTATTAACATGCGCAAAATGAATTAATTAATTAAATATTATTTATTGAATATATTTGTTTAAAATTTATTCAAATAATATTTAATGCAACACCCTGAATTTTTATGAATTATTTTTGAATAAATTAAAATTATTTGATTGCTTGTGTTGCATGCTACACCAAGTAAATCTTGCTTTATACACAACACCAAGTTAATATTGTGGTACATGTACTTTTTTTTATTTTGGTACACACAACAATAAATTTGGAATGTGTTATACACAAAAAATATTTCCTTCAATAGCTTGTGTTACACACAAGACTGATCTTTACTAAACAACAATATACTATTAATATTCAATATGATAGTTATCACCAAGCTGTTGGAATGGAGGGAATGAATAGTATTAACTGAATTATGAAAACATGGATTTCATATGTTTGTAAAATAAATTATATGGTGACCAATTAATTAAAAATGAAGATAAAACCAATTTAAAATAAAGGATGTGTTTTTTATGAAAAACTATTTTTATTACAACAAAGGAATTTTATCTTTATAAATTAAATTAATCAATATTAGTGTATGATATTAATGAAATTTATATGTTATATATTTAATTAATTTTTTTAAATTCATTTAATAGTTTTTATAGGAATAAAATAAGAATAAATCCATTTTAAGCATAAAAAGTTGTATTTTTCTTAAAGGTAGTTTTCCACCTTTTAATGGAATACTTGTTTTAAAAATAAATTTCACACTTTTATAAATTTTATTTGAAAAAATAAAATTATTTTTTAAAATATTAATATCAAAATTTTTTTAGGGTGGATTTTTTGTATTTTTCTTAAAAGAATAATTTTTTGATGAGGAGTGAAAATATTGGATTTTAATTGAAAAATTCATTTAAAAATAGATTATATATAATGTTAAATTATATTTTTAATTGGCTATAAACTAAAAATAGTTCAATTATAAATATATTAATCTAATTTTGGCCATTGTAATTTTTTTATATTTAATTTAGATATAAAAACCAAGTAAAATTTTGAACATTTTCACTTTAAAAACTCACCTTCTCGCCCCATCTACGAGATTAATTTTAAATTAATTTTATCCACTTTTTTATTTTTAATTTTGAAAAATTAGTTCTATATTTAGAATTATAAGATTCAAATTTATTAAATAATTATCTTTTATTTTTGGACAATATGAATTGTAAGCTTAGTAATTTTATTACCATAGTTAAGGGTAAATTGGGACATTAAGGGTAAAAATAATATTATAAATATTAAAAAATTACCCTAAAACTTGTCCTAATTTTATTTTATGAGTTATTTTAGAGTAAAATTATCCTTGGGATTAGATTATGACCTCTTGAACCCAATTTTTTGACTTTAATCTCCTTATAGTATTTTATTTTAAGAAAAGTCAAACTTGTCACACTAATGATTTTAATATATGTAAAATTTTGAATATGTCGTCATAAAGAAGATATATTAGAACATAAAGAGTATTTGGAAAGATAAAATATTTATCTTCATCATGGAAATTTATTTTTACATTTTAGTGGGGAAATAATTACCTTAAATGCTTGCACAACAGTGATGCAACAATTATTTTACAAATAAAAGTATCAAATAAATGATATTTAAAATATTAAAATAAATATAATTTGAGATAATTAATGTCATACAAGAATTTTATAGATTACCTTAATAGGTCAGGTATGTATTAAAATAGTTTTTTAGAAGATATATTGTTGTATTGACATTTTTTAAAATTCAAATAAACGAATAGTGACAAAATTCTCGTTAATGATATTTTAAAATAAATAATTTTTTATAAAATGATATAAAATTCATAAAATTCTTAAATTCAGACAAATTATTTTGATAAGGTTTAAAATTTCATACATTATGTTTTTTTTTGAAATTTATAGTAACAATATTAACCCTCAAAGAGTAAAAATCAATGTTGTCATGGTAAGAATAAAATGGATTAAATAAGGATTAAAAACAAAATATAAGGATTAAAGAATATTAAAAATATGTCAAATTTTCATTAGAAGATGTATTTGAATAGAAAATAATCTTATATTTTAAATAAAACATTTTTTTATCATTTTTTAATAAAAAATTAATTTATATTAATTTAATATATTGAGAAATTCTAAGAGTGCCCCTCCCCTCTCTTATAAAAGGGCACATCTTATTATATTTTCATTAGACTTAAAAACCTATTTGGTTCAACCAAAACCTATCCAAATTTCCACCCAAAATCCATAAATTCATCCTATAATCCATAATTTGGGAATAAATACAACGACGTAAGTCCTTTGTTGCAAATTAAAAGGAGATGCTTGAAGAAGAGGAGGTTTGAATGTGTACGAAGGAAGTTAAGACTTAAAGTAAATGGATTTATAGTCTTAATTTTATTTCTACAAGAATTATTCCATATTCAAAACTAATTTATCTTTTTTTATGGTTTATATACCTAACATGAATTTAATCTATGATCCTTATCTTTATATTTATGGGTATTTACATATCCATTTGATGATCTCTATTTCATGGGGTTTACAGTTCAAAAGTTACCAAATCAGTAAGGTAATTTTATTTCAATTTTACTTCTTTGAGAAACATGTTATGTTATGAAACTATATTTATTTTTTAGGTTTATATTCTAACCTTTGATATTTTGTGTCATGAATATCCTTATTTTCATGATATTATAAGTTTCATGTAATGTTATTCTCTCTTCAGTTTGAAATTTGTTTTATTCAAAAACCATATTTTCTAAAAATGTTTTCAAAAATAATTTAAAATTATCTTCTAATAATTTTTAAGGAAAAGGAATTAAATGATGTTTAAAATGATTTTAAAATATTAATTTATAAATTTTCAAGGTTATTTTCAATGAAAAATATTTTCTAAATGTTTTATGATTTAAAAATATATTTCAAATAGGAAAGGATATTTTCTTCAATAAATGATTTAAAAGTTACTTTAAAAATTATTTTATATATAATATGACATACATTGGTCTTGCTAATTACTTAATAGGGATTTGATCCAAGAATTACATTATTATTCTTTCTTTTAATGGTTTTTGTTTATGATGGCATGATGTTTATTAATTCGGTTTATTTTTCATGAGTTATGTTATGGTAAAATGTTTATGAAACCCATTTATTTTTATGGGGTTTGATATGATGAATTATTTATATTTTTGTGGTACACATATGTATGGTTTTCATTATGTGAATTGTGGGACCATTATCTCCCTCCAATTAATTGGGTAATGATTTATATCTCATGATATAGACATGGATGAAATAGAGAGTGAACCCAGTTCGGTAAAGAACTTTGTACACTAAGATGGTCTTGGGAGTGAACTTTGACTACTAAGATGGTTTTGGGAGTGAACCCATTAAAATCATATAACCTTGTAAGTATTACTTTACAACTATGGAAATAATTTTATATTTTTATGTGTCTACCATAATTCAATGTCTTATTCCTATGTTATGATTTCATGGATTATTCTCTTGAACCCCTTATAATTCATGTCTTATAAATTGCCAATATTTCTTCTAGGATTCATGTATATAATCTTTGACATGAATGGTATGATATTAAAATATTGTGATTATGTTCTCATAAACTTATGTTTATATTATTATTACGTATCACCCTCGTTTACCCTTAATGAGCATCTGAGTTCACCATTTATTATGTTTCCTATCCCAGGGTTATGAAGAAAGGTTTTAAGTAGGAGTACTAAAGGGGAATATCTTTGGGTGAAACATTGGATATCATTCACCAAATGATAAGTTTGTGTTTAAAGTTTCCAATGGAACTAAACTATCATGGTACTCAGGTATGTGTTTATGTAATGTAATGAATATTCATCCAAAAAGATGTAATATCCGTGTATGAAAATCCTTGGTCGTTAAGTTTAATATATATTATTTCTCACCAAACCTTCAAAATTGGTCCTCCATTCCTCTAAAATATTTATCATGCATTGAATATTTACTATTTATTTAATAAATAAGTATCAATTTATTATTCTCAAATAAATAAATATTATCTTCACTAAATAGAAAATAAATATTTTTTAAATATTCTTCTCACCAATATTATCTTAAATAACTATTGACAGGATATATGTGATCTAGAAAACATGAATTATTATTAAATCATGAATGAGAACAATATTTATTCAACATATTAAATAATAAATAAAATTTAATATTTAACTAAGGTTCTAGATAAACTTAGTGTGTGACCCACTGGGCCTCTTTCTCAGTAGTATTAGGTAGAGTTTCCCAAAGTCCAAGGTTAGAAACTAGCAACACGCCAAGGTACCCATAGACAAACATGTTAATGTAGAAATTATATACAACCTTATATGAATGATTATTGTGTAATATAATCCATTTATCATGATATATAGAATGAAACCGGTTTCATGCTAGTGTCATCAACCTATATGCTCGATGTATCTTTTGATGATTTTTCATAAATAAAACTACCCACTAAACACCATAGATATGAATTTATTTATGTTTTTTCATTCCTATAAAAGAACCTATGATATAAACTTCCATTATATAACTAAAGGTAAAAACCCATTCTCACATTATTTTTATATGAAATATTACTCATGACACACCTAATGTATTCTACTTCACCGTGAACATATGTCATCATGGTTTTCATCAATACATCAAATTATACAACTAATAATATCCGAGAATAATAATCTTAAATTATAAGGATCGATATTCACATTCATAGATAATATTATATAATTACATAAATAAATATGGATTTATTGTTGGTGGGTCATGTTCTCATAATCGTTTACATTAGAAATTACCAAGGGCATACACAATGAAAAAGTGGATCAATGTCCTATGATCATCCACCCTAATATCCTGTATCATTTGTGTCCCATGAAATAATTTTATCTATATATAGAGCATATATTTAAGAATATTTTTATGGAACTTCTGGGTTCTCATCATAGCGGGGAAATACTATGACCTTTCAGTGTGATAATTATTCTTAGGACATTATCATATACCATGTCACAGAAAAGAATAATCGTGATATGATAATAAGTTTATTAATATTAGATTCCATGAATATAGGTAATCATAAAGTACATTGAATTTGGTTATAGCGTATCAACTCCAACTGAGTCCCACTTTCACTAGATCTAACTAATAACAACCTTCAGTATACTGTCTCGCAAATGACTCATGCTTCTACTGATATAATGATTTAAGAAAGGGATCTACCATGTATTATTCTTTAGAAACTGTACCCACCACGACTTCACCCCTCTAAGAAAAATCCCTCAAGTGGTGATACTTCTAGAGTATGTGATTCGTCTGTTAGTGTAACCTTACTTCTTTGTAAGATTCAGCACTACAATATTATAACAATATATTATGATAGGGTATTTAAATCTAGGTTCCACATCAAAATTTTTATATTGAAGACATATTTTAAATATAAATTCAGATTATTATGATATTTTTAATAATAACATCAATATAAACCCTGATTAATAGCTCTCCATCTCCTCCATACACTAGGAACATATCCCTGGTTATTTTAATACACTTAAGTATAGCCTTTAAAATAGAGAAATACTATTCACCTGAATCATCTTGAAATCATCATACCATGATCAAAGAATAGGAAACATCAAGTCTAATGCATAAAATGGCATACATGATTGATCCAATAATAAAAGTGTATGGGATGTTAATCCACTACCCCAAAATTTGTATTTAGAAGTGGTTTTTTTTTTCATTTAGCAGTGGTTTAAACCGCCCCTAAATCATTCTATGATAGTTTTGAAAAACTGTTGCAAAATCGTCTGTCGATAAATAATTAGCAGTGGTTTTTTAAAACTATCGTAGAACGATTTAGCGGTGGGGTTTTAACAGCGGTTTAAACAGTCGCAAAATCTTTCTTATTAATTTTTTTAATTTATTAATTTATTAATATATATATATATATATTTATTATTACCATGCTCATGCCCATCTCTATGCACAAGTTCATGTCCATTCACATGTCCATGCCATATATAGAAATTCTGTGTTGGGTAAGATTTAAACCCCTTACCTCTTGCTTATTCTCCAAAAAATTTACCACTCCACCAGGCTCTTCATGTGGTCAATAAATTGAGTTTAATATACCTATATATATATATATATTAATTGGAAAAAAAATAATACATAACAAATAAATACACACTAAATAATTATTAATCAATAATTATTAATGAATAATGAATAATGAATAATGAATAATTAAAAACTAATAATTAATAAGTAATTATTAATATTTAATAATTACTAATTACAAAATACTAATTAAAAAATATAATATAAAAGAATAATAAATAAATAAATATATAATATGGAAATAAATGGTAAATAAAAAATAGTAAATAGTAAATAGTAAATAGTAACTTAGAAATAATAAATACTAAATACTAAATAATATATAATATGTAATATATAATATATAATATATAATATATACTATATAATATATACTATATAATATATAATA